>CM022954.1:20677067-21277067 GCA_012931725.1 Litsea cubeba | reverse complement strand
AGGCTTGGTGGTAGACGTGCCTTCCCTAGTGAATTCCATAGATCAAATCTGAGAGGATCGCACTTTAGTGTTGTGCAACTTGCTCTGATACCACGTGAAGGTTTTACTTAACCTTCTATTTAAGCCTTAACACAGGCTAAGGTCCTTTCTCAGATTATCTTGTGAATTCCTAACACAGATAATTAAATAATTAATTTAAAAACTAGATAATTATCAATCACCACAAAATAGCACGAGACACAAGTTTTTACGTGGAAAACCCAACTTGGGAAAAAACCACGGGTGGTAGAGACCACCTAAAGCAAAGCACTATAATTTGAAGATTACAAGTGAACTCACTAAACCTTTGTCCCAGTTGCAACTCAACCTAAAAGGACTGTGAAGAACTTGCCGACAACCCGCCGTTCACCTTCCACGTGCTAGCTTGAAACCCACCTTGAATGCCCCTTCAAGGTGCTTGATCACAGGGAAAGAGAATGAATCTTCAGCACAATCTCCCTTGCATAATTAAGCCTACAAATCTCTCCAGAAGACAATCTCAAGAACTCCGGTGAATAATAAATATTCTGTATCTTGTTTGTAGATGCAAGGGGTCTATAAATAGCCCATGGTTCGTGCACAATACTTTTTGTAATGAAACAGGACTCTAGAAACAAGTTTGGAATTAAGTGAATAGTAGAGTCCCGTTTGCCAGAAATTCCCAGCTCGCTATAGCGAGCTTCAGTCTCGCTATAGCGAGACTGCATTCTGTCATTGACAGAACTGAAGCTCGCTATAGCGAGATTCAGTCTCGCTATAGCGAGACTGGGTTCTGTCAATTTACCTTGTACACGAGAGTTTCGTCCGGGGTAGCTCTCTCTTGATGTGATTTGTTTTCTTTGAAACACTTTTAAGTGTATGAACATCTTCTGAAGAAGTCTTCACAAAACAAATACTATCTTCACAGTCCTATTCTAAACTAAATAGAAAATACAACTCGATTAGGACTCTGAGTTTTGTTCAAGATAGAAGAATTAGCCAACTAAAATTCTAACAGAAGCCTTGGAATTAAGGTTTGGTTTGGAGGTACGAGACACTTTGCTAAAACTTGTGTCTTTATTTTCATTTACTATCTTTCCACATCCAAGGTAAACTATGCATACAATAATTATTTTAAATATCACCAACTCATATCAAATTTTTTTTATATAAAAAATAAATCATATCATTTTTTTTTCTCTTAGACTATTTGAGGTGCAATTCACATTTGAGATCAAATGCCACTTATATATTTAAATCAGTTTTAGGGGGAGAAAAAGATAGATTGTGGTTTGGGTTTTGACAAATGACAAAATTACCTTTTTAAGCTTACTTAGTAAATCACACAAAAAATACTATTTTCACTCTTGGGTTGTTACTTATAAATGTGGGTTTTCGTTCTCCTTTTTAAATGTGGGTTTTCATATTTCCACATGCAATTTAGGTGGTTGCATTTCATTTTTTTTATTCACATGTCTTTTTAATTTCTTTTTTGCATGTGCAATTGGTTCCCATTTTTCTATTTAAGATTTCCAACATGAGAAACTTATCTTCTTCCCAATAATATATATCAAATCTTCAATATATTTTTATTTTGAGGCCTGGGCTTAACACGGGCATTTATTGCTAGTTCAAATATAAGTGATTAAGATAAAAAAAAAACATACAAAACAATCAAATCACTTCCGTTTTAGTGTAGAGATATTCCCAATTGAAGCGAAGGGCCCAACAAATTTTTGGAGTTTATATCTTGTAATGTCAAAAGGGTGGGTTATTGCTAAAATTTGGAATTCTTGAATTCCTTGTTTCATTTGTGCACATGCTTCAACATTTGTACAAGAATTCCATACATCATGAATTCCTTAAGTATTGCGTTTCCTAGCTGGTGAAACTTCTAACTGAAATTCAAAGTGTATGCATTTTATATATTTATGTGCATCAATTCCTTACCATAGGTGAGGGACACATAGTAGTGCAATATAGTGGGGCAGAAGCTTTATGATCCATCCAAACCATCCACACACGGAACCCTGAA
The DNA here is from genome assembly GCA_012931725.1 of Litsea cubeba. Taxonomy (NCBI): domain Eukaryota; kingdom Viridiplantae; phylum Streptophyta; class Magnoliopsida; order Laurales; family Lauraceae; genus Litsea; species Litsea cubeba. Next base: position 21,275,014 of record CM022954.1, on the reverse strand, counting down.
TATATAGAAATGCTTCTGTGTGAGTTAACTCTCACTTCTCATGGCGAGAGGCACCATGACAGGCTCCAATGATCACGGGACAAAGGGGAATGGAAAGGGCCATCTTTGATGACAACGAGGGGCTGCTCAGTTGGTTGGCAACCCTGATTGTCGCTCGGTTTGTTCGGGGATTGGCCTATGAGTATGCCGCTCTTCCCACTTTGTGGACTTTCCTCTTGCCACTTGTGTGAGCCCTTTTGGGTCTCTGCCCTCTAGGCTGACATACAAAAAAAAAAAAATAATGCTCACCTTTATAACTTAAGAAAATAGTAGCGTGGTAAAAGAAATTTCTACATAATAAAGAATACATATAAGTTAAGATTTATATGTAGGTTCGAAGATATTTAATCTAGTTTCAACCAATATGAAGATATCAAGATGCATGTAGGTCCTACTCCTACCAAAAAAATATATGGAGGTCCTACATAGCCAAAAAATGCAATAGCGGGATGCCATCCCTTTGAATTAACTGTTGAGAACATTGGAGTTCCATCGGGTCCGCCCATGCCTACCAGGATTTGGAGATACTTGATTCTGTTGTTCGAACTAAAAACCAATGAGTTTCAGAATTCCTCATAATCGAAAGTCTTATTAGAAGTTTTAGTAAAGAAAGAAGCCCTAAATTTCTCTTTCGACAATATAGCGATTAACACGGATTTTGAGGTTTTTTTTTTTTTGTTGCGTCTATTGTATTTATGGCTTTGAACTCATAGAAATTCTCCGTCCCGCCTTTAATGGATTAGGATTGGTCACTAACATACTTCTAGAGAAGTTATTGTCTCTTGAAAATGTCTCAAATTTCTTAATGAGTGTTTTTATAATTAAGTTAATTTTGGGATTATGTCCCAAGAAAGAAATGAAAATATGGACCTTACTTTTAATTTAGATATCTCATAACACACCACAAAGGTATTTGCGTTGGCTCAAATCTTATTCTCCATCAAGGCGTTTACATATTAATTCATCAATCAATGTAAAACATGACAGAATTTGCTAGAAAGAAATATATCTACTTGGATTGAAATTCTTAATAACCTTTCTTACATGCAGTTCTGTCCAACTTTTTGAAATAACACATGTGGTAGTGTATCCCAATAGCCTAATAAATTATAATAAAGCCGTGGGTTTAACTAAGAGCCAATCAGTTTCATTAGATGGTGAGAGTCTTTTATAACCTCACAAGATAAGCAACATCCACATTTGGCAATCAAGTGCCTGAGAATTTCTAGTAAAAATCTCATAAAGTCACTAGTAAAAATCTCATAAAGTCATGGAAAACTGAAGTTTGACAATTATAAATTCCTAGAAATTCTTAATTTTAAAGGTTTTCACATTCAATATTCCTTCTTATAGGATTTGAAAACCCTCATTTTTGTGGATTTATGCATTATACCAATTTGTCTCAGCTATCCACATCATCAACATACACCAATAAAGACGTAAAACCTCAGCCCATACAAGTACTCCTTAGTAAGGAATCCCTATTTCAGGGCAGCAGAAAATCCTCAAATCTAAGGATTCTTCAATTATTACCAAAACAAGGTCTTTGTAATTAAGATGAATTTCTAAATCCAAAAATGAATATCCAATAAGCCTAATCTTTTCATGGTAAGGTAGAATCTAAAGTCTTTTCTTTTTTTTTTTTTTTTTTCTTTTTCTTTTTGTTATAAGGTCCACACCAACTCTATTACCGTACTATTCTAAATTGGGTAGCAGCTAGACATTTATTTTTCTATCCCATTCACCTTCTGTACTTCATGTGGCATTTATGAAATGAATTGGGATCTCACGGTGACCCTGAGTGAGTGGGTGGACCACTCAGGGTCCGCCGTATCACTACGGGAAGCATGCATGATATACTATCTGTGGTGATGGGGAGAATCGTGAATGATTTACTCACATTAACAGTAAAATTTTCCCTCATCAGATCCGAAATGAAATCAGTATACTATATACTTCGAACTTCTATTTCTGTGAAATGGACTGAACAACTATACTGATCGAAATGTAAACACCGAAGATGTATAGAATTTAATAAGTGGGTCCCTTGACTTGATGAGAGGACCCCAATTGTCGGATTCCTGTAATTTAAATACACATTTACTGCATGTATTTGGGAATCGCACAGAAAGAGAGAGGCCAAGATGGAAGAAGCAGCAGCCACAGAGATGAGAGCTCTCGGTCAGGTGTTCGCCCATGCGACTGCCTTTGCAGACACCATGCTCCTCAAGTTGGCCGTCCAGCTCGGCCTAGCCGACATCATCCATGCCCACACCCAAAAGAACCCAGAGGGCATCACCCTCACCCAGTTGGCCAAATCCCTAACCTTGGATCAGGTGAACATCAATAACCTGAGCCGCATTATGGGCTGCATGGTCCGCATGGGCCTATTCTCCATGTCCACCACCTCCCAAGGCCAAGAAGACCTCTTCAAGCCCACCCATGCATCTGAATTCATCCTCAAAAATGGAAAGAAGAGCATCCTGCCGTTGATCATGCCTGTGATGCAGGAGTGGGCCATATCTCCTTGGCACTTCCTTGATGTAGCTTTGGATGGGAACAACAAGAACTTGACACCATTTGAGAAGAAGCATGGGTGTAAGCTGTGGGAGGCTTTTTCTAAACAGCCCATGATGGGTATGCTGTTCTATGAGGCCATGAAAGCTGAGACCATGGCTTTGATTCCTGGGGTGATCAAAGTGTGCGAGGGCACATTTCAACGGATAGGATCACTTATTGATGTTGGGGGAGCCACGGGAATTGGTGCCTCGAGCATTGCTGCTGAGTTTCCACACGTTAAGTGCAGCGTTCTGGATCGACCGGATGTGGTGGCATTGGCGAAATTCGCGGGCTGTTCAAATGTGGAGTTTCTCGCAGGCGACATGTTCACGTCCATACCCCACGCTGATGCGCTTTTGTTGAAGGTACGTCCCTCGGACCCATTAGAGACACAGGGTTTTGACCCATGGTGACAGTGAGTGTACTTATCACAGATTCACAGTCCGCTGTGGACCAATATGATAAACCCTCACAAGATCCGGACTCCCTATTCCTAGGCATAATATCAGTTTCATGTACTCCAACATAATATCTACTTTCCATTATGAGAAACTATGTACCAAGAGATATGGAACCGACTCTAAAGTCTAAAAGAGTTTCATGTCCCCCAACATAATATCTTCTTCCATGATGAGAAACTATGTACCAAGAGAGATAGCACCCGCTCCAAAGTCTCAAAGAGTTTCATGTTCCCCCGACATAATAATATCTATAGCACCCGCTCCCACAAAGTGCCTAGGATTTGATCCTAGATACAGTGGGCATGTTTGGTAACAGACTAAAAATTCATAGATCTAATGATATTTTATTGTCACTGAAATAAAAATTTCTCAGAATTTATATAAATTAAAAATTTTACATTGATATTAGTATATATCGATACATATAGCTTAGAAAAATAGGATTTGGTGTGCAAATTTATTAAAGTGAGGATTTTTAAATCTTATGGAAGATGGTCGGGTATGAAAATCTTAATAAATGAAGATTTTCATTCGTCCAAATCCTCAAAAATTTAAAATTGTCAAATATGGATCTACCTCAACTTTAGAAAAATCGAAAATCTTTTTTCTAAATATTTAGTTGCCAAATGTGACCTAAGGTGAGAAGGGGTCTCAAACTCTTTGAGACTTTGGAGCTAGGGAAACTGTTAGCCAAAGGAGTTGAATTACACAGTGGTACTCATTTATTGAGAATATGAGTCGCCCAAGTAGTATTTGTGGTAGTCTCAAATCTTAGCCTCAATAGAAGTTGTTCCTACCATAGAATTGACCGTTTAATAGAGAACGTGATACTACAATCTTCTGCCATATTCATTAATCACGTTTTTCACCAAATACTAAATTCTACAGTGGGACCAACTTCTACTTGGTAAAGTTTAGAATACCTCATACATTGATAAGGTATTTATTTTGGGGGCTTCTATTGGCACCGGATTTTTTTCTCCCCACACCGTACAATTCTTTTTATTTTTTTTCTTCCTAAACTAACCCTCCCTCCTCCTCCCTCTCCCTCTCTCCCTCCACCCTCATCCTCTCCCTCCACCCCACCCCCACCCCCACCTAGTCTCCGACGGGGAGGGATCGCCTGCCGGAAGCCCGCGGCAATAGCTCCAGCCGGCCTCCCATCTTTCTTCCTCCCTCACCCCTCCTCTATTTTCTCTCCCTCTCTCCCTTCCTCTTCTTCTCTCTCCTTCCCTCCCCCCTCTTCCTCTCCCTCCCTCCCCCACCCAAATGCCGGCGGGGAGGGAGATCGGGTGGCAGGCACTGCTGAGAATATAGAGGAGGGGGAGGGAGGAAGAAAGAGGGAGGGAGAGGGGGAGGAGGGAGGGAGGCCAGCCCACGGCGGGCTGCCGGCCGGGGATCCCTCCGAGTCAGAGACTGGGATGGTGGGGTGGGGTGGAGAGAGAGAGAAGGGGGAGGGGTACCTAGTTTAGGAAATTTTCTTTTTTATTTTTATTTTTTAATACGGTGTGGAGAGATGAAAATTCGGTGCCAATAGAAGCCCCCATTTATTTTTGTCGGCTTGCACCCATTTATTTTTGGCTGCTTGCATTTTTAATAGTTTGCCGGGGATTGACATGACTACACAGCATAATTTATGTGAGTCAAAGCCTAAGAGGATCTATACTTGCCTCAAAAGAAAATTGATGATGCCAAAAATAGGTTTCGGACACCACCGGTCAAGTAATAAATGCTAGGTGAAAATGTAGTAAATAAATGAGAGAGAGAGAGGGAATTTATAGTGGTTCGGTCTGTATGACCTACGTCCACTTTGAAATATGGTGATCTTTTATTGATAAGGTGGATTACAAGCGAGAGAGAGAGAGTAAGATGTTCATCCTTTTTTCAGTGATAAGAGGGCTCCTCTATTTATAGTCATCCCCTAACAGATGGGGACGACTTCTCTTTGGAGCCTCAGAGCTGTCCTCGAGGGACGGGCCAGGTGGAGGCAGGTGAGATATTCTCCGCAGGAATTGGTAGAAGCGGGACTGCTTCCAAAGCGACGTAGATGTCTGCCTTGACTTGGTCACTCCGTGGATCTGGACCTGGGCTTCCCTGGTGGATTTGGATCTGGCTCATCATATTCTAGGCCACTTGGGCCTGACTCATCATTTGCCCCCAATGCCCCGCGCACAAAGAAGCTTTGAAAGGGGGGCATTTTGAGAAGAAGGAGATGAGCCTAAAACTTGCTGCCCCAGACCCAAAGTTGGAGCAGAGGACGAGGGTACCAAGCGGCCGATCTGCAGTATGCTGTGCAGGCGGAGAGGAGGTGGTTGCGCCAACAGACGAAGCAGGCAGCAGGAGGCTGGGCGCCCGGAAGAGGCCTGGGCGGTCGACAGGCAATCTGGGCGCCAGGAGCAAAGGTGCCAGGGAGCTGGGCGCCAGGGTGCTAGAGTGCTGGGCGCCAAGGTGCTAGGGTGCTGGGCGCCAGCAGGGAGCTGGGATGCCAGGAGGATCTTTAGTATCCAGGAGCGGTTGAGGCCCGATTGTTGACATTCAATCTGGAAAGAGAGGCAGACTTCTTGCCTGCTTGAGAGCAGTGCAGAGACGAAGCGTTTTTTGCAACCCGCGAGAGGGCCGCTAAGCTGGATATATAGACTGCCTGTTTAAGAACAGTGCAGAGGCCGAGCTTTTTGGCGACCCGCGAGAGAGCCGCTAAGCTGGAGATAGGCTGCCTGTTTAAAAACAGTGCAGAGGCCAAGCTTTTTTGGCGACCCGTGAGAGAGCCGCTAAGCTGGAGATAGGCTGCCTGTTTAAAAACAGTGCAGAGGCCAAGCTTTTTTTTGGCGACCCGTGAGAGAGCCGCTAAGCCGGAGATAGGCTGCCTGTTTAAAAACAGTGCAGAGGCCAAGCTTTTTTTTGGCGACCCGTGAGAGAGCCGCTAAGCCGGAGATAGGCTGCCTGTTTAAAAACAGTGCAGAGGCCAAGCTTTTTTGGCGACCCGTGAGAGAGCCGCTAAGCCGGAGATAGGCTGCCTGTTTAAAAACAGTGCAGAGGCCAAGTTTTTTTGGCGACCCGTGAGAGAGCCGCTAAGCCGGAGATAGGCTGCCTGTTTAAAAACAGTGCAGAGGCCAAGCTTTTTTGGCGACCCGTGAGAGAGCCGCTAAGCTGAAGATAGGTTGCCTTTTTTGGCGACCCGCTGAGCGGACTGCAGCAATCGCGCAAGGGGCACTAGGCGAGGTTGAAGGAGAGGATGGCGTGGCTGATGGCGCTGCCGGGCGGAGCCCGGGCTTCCAGCCCGTGGGCCGTCGTGGCATGAGGGGCAGCGGCGGCGCTGAGCGCAGCTAGGGGCGCCCAGCCCGCGGGCGTCGCGGCAGAGGGGCAGGGGCGACCGGGCGCCGCGGGCAGCGGCGCAGGGGCACCCGGGCGTCGCGGCAGCGGGCGCAGGGGCGCCGCGCAGCAGGCCAGGGGAGCCGGGGGGGGGGGTGGCATCAGGCCAGGGGCGCCGTGGCAGCGGGCGCAGGGACGCTGGCGGGCGTCGCGGCAGCGGGAGCAGGGCGCCGGGCGCCGCGGCAGCGGGACGCAGGGGCGCCGGCGTACGCGGCAGCGGGCGCAGGGGCGCCGGCGCCGCGGCAAGCGGGCGTAGGGGCGCCGGGCGCCGCGGCAGGCGGCGCCGGGGCGCTGGCGTCGCGGCAGCTGGGCGCAGGGACGCTGGCGTGCCGTCGAAGCGAGGGCGCCGCGGCAGGGGCGTCGTGCGGCGCCGGCGGGCGTCGCAGGCGAGGGCGGCGCGGCAGCGGGCGTCGCAGGCGAGGGCGCCGCGGCAGCGGGCGCCGGGCGTCGCGGCAGCGGGCGCAGGGAGGAGCGGGCCCCCCTGGGGCAGAGGCAGCGCTGGGCGAGGGAGGCTCGGGCGAGGGAGGAGCGGGCCCCCCTGGGCGAGGCAGCGCTGGTCGAGGAAGGAGCGAGTGCCCCCTCTGGGCGAGGCAGCGCTCGGTGCGGAGGAGGAGCTGGCCCCCATGGGCGAGGGCAGCCGCTCGGGCGAGGGAGGAGCGGGCCCCCCTGGGCGAAGGCTGCGCTGGGCGAGGCAGCGCTCGGGCGAGGGAGGAGCGGGCCCCCCTGGGCGAGGCAGCGCGGGGCGAGGCAGCGCCTCGGGCGAGGGAGGAGGCGGGCCCCCTGGGCGAGGCAGCGCTGTGCCGAGGCAAGGAGCCGGGCGAGGGAGGAGCGGGCCCCCCTGGGGCGATGGGCAGCGCTGGGCGAGGCATGCTTTGGGCGCCGAGGGACTTGGGCGCCCGGGGGAGTCTGATCCCGTGGCGGACGTGTATTCCTTTTTTTTTTTTTTTTTTTTTTTTTTCGGGGGCGCTGCCCCCGATCCCCCGCCGGGGGCGCTGCCCGGACCCCCTCTGCGTAGGGCAACTTGGTAAGCTCACTTTCCTGTCTGCAGAGAGGACAGATGGCGGGTGCTTGGATCTCTTCTGGGCGCCCGGGGTTTCTGCGCCATAGGGTTGGGCGCTTAGGTGAGGTGCTCCCGACGTGGAGCAGTTGGATATCCTAGATGCGGTACTTCAGGCAGTACTCCTCCGAGTTGTGTTCCTCATTGCCCTGCGAGCAGGAGTTGTAGGCTGTTGAATGGTCTCCAACATTTGTTGAGGAGTGGGAGCATTTGGGGGAGGATTAGTCGGTGGAGATCATCCTCGCCCTCTGCTCGCCTAGTTGATCTCGTCGTGATCACCATAACTTGAGAAGACGGATGAGAACTTTAATACGTCCCCACAGACGGCGCCAAACTGATGATGCCAAAAATAGGTTTCGGACACCACCGGTCAAGTAATAAATGCTAGGTGAAAATGTAGTAAATAAATGAGAGAGAGAGAGGGAATTTATAGTGGTTCGGTCTGTATGACCTACGTCCACTTTGAAATATGGTGATCTTTTATTGATAAGGTGGATTACAAGCGAGAGAGAGAGAGTAAGATGTTCATCCTCTTTTCAGTGATAAGAGGGCTCCTCTATTTATAGTCATCCCCTAACAGATGGGGACGACTTCTCTTTGGAGCTTCAGAGCTGTCCTCGAGGGACGGGCCAGGTGGAGGCAGGTGAGATATTCTCCGCAGGAATTGGTAGAAGCGGGACTGCTTCCAAAGCGACGTAGATGCCTGCCTTGACTTGGTCACTCCGTGGATCTGGACCTGGGCTTCCCTGGTGGATTTGGATCTGGCTCATCATATTCTAGGCCACTTGGGCCTGACTCATCAAAAATCACCCTCGGTGTATGGAGGCTTTAGAGTCCATAACTTGGTTACCCAAATGCGCACGGCCACAGACATCTATGATATTTATATAAGTTTGTATTTTGACAATGACATCATGAATTTACCTTATGTCTTAAAGAAAATCAAAATAATATCATAGTGAAAAAGGAAAAATTCAAAATAATCTATAAGAATAGTTATAAAAATTTTAATTTTATTTATTTATTAGTTTTAGTCATTTAGATATTTGATTATTTCCCACAAGATTTCCCATATATGGGCATGTTTGTGTAGCCGGTTTTTTTTAGAATAAGTGAGGATCGCAAAAATTAAATCCCACGCTATAGATACATTTGTATTTTGGTGCAACAACTTTTCCACATGAAAATGGGCTTAGTTTCTTGCGATTCCTCGAAAGAGAAATTTCTATAGAAGTCGGTCAGAAAAGAAAATTTTCCCATTGAATAGGTACTTTTCCACGAAACTAGTTTTCTATAGTGTGTACACAAAGTGCCCTATAAGTATCCCGAAAAATCTCCAAATTTGAAAATAGCCATTTTTTTTTAGAAGAAAATTTCCCATCAACGAAAGATGTGAAATGTGTTATACTACATACTGAAGATGGTGAATGAACCGGATCAAATGGCTAGGAAAACTGCCTTGTGATCAAAGGACTTGGAATATTGCCTTTTTTTCTCAAATGACAAGCAATATTGCCTTTTTTTTATGTCTGAAACACTCAAAATAATGGGGCCGAGTAATTTGATAACAAATGGTTATAAAATTCCCTTTTTATCAAAAAATTGCCATTTTTATAGCTCTACAATTAGGTTAGTGGACCTTCATGATTGCCAAATCTCAAGACAATGGCCCCGGCCTCGTGAATAATCGTCATAAAACTGTTTTTCAATCAGGGGTGGCCCACCATATAAGATTGATTAAGTCTAACCTCATTAAGTAAAAGAAATGGATGAGGCTGAATCGAATATTACACATGATCAATCTAAGGTTGGACTATATCTGATTGGGATGAAGTTTAACCCAGCACCAGTACGTGGAACAAATGTCATTTTGACTGATTTATATCCTATAGGTGGGCCAACTGATGGATTTTGTAGAGCTGCTTGTCTCACTGATTTCTCTAGAGGAGAGTAATTACAGGATTTTGATTAGAGCCTGGATCCTCACACAAGAAATTCAAGACAAGAGGCCCCTTCCAGGGCTACTTTAAAAAACTCTTAACTACTAGAATTCCTGCATGCAAGCTTGCAAAATGTTGCAGCTATCGAAATTGGGCCACGATCATATCTATCACTACAAAATACTAAATTTCCTTTTGTGTGTTAGAAGTGATCAATCTCACAGTGGACCAACTTATATTGGAGTGATATTTGGCAAGGGTTCATATAAGAGAAAGGAATTGTCCCCAAAAAAAAAAGAAGGGAGGAAACCATTTTGAGCCTGGATCTGGACTCACTACTATAAGTTTATTGAACTCATTGCAAATGCAACTACAGAAAATCCTGCATGATTGGGGGGACGACGAGTGCCTGAAAATCCTCCAGCGATGCAAAGAGGCACTGCCTAAAGGAGGAGGAACAGTGATCATAGTAGAAGCGGTGATGGACAAGGAGATGGACGGTGATGATGCATGGAGCCGAGTAAAGATGGCCAATGACATGGGCATGATGGTGTTCACAGGAGGAAAGGAGAGGACAGCAGAGGAATGGAAGGTGCTCCTTGCAGGTGCTGGTTTCGACATTTACAAGATTACTCCAATCATGGTAGGCCATTCTGTGATAGAGGCACACCCACTTCCTTAATAATCTATCAGCCACACCCACTTCCTTAAGAATCTATCTATCAGCTATTTTTGAACCATCTGTCGTCTCATTCGATCTACTTACTATTAGATGAATAAAGTGTTGGTTTGATTGAATAGAGTATTCGATCGGTGGATCCGCCGATCTCCCATTTTTTTTGTCTGTGATTCTATCTCAATGCTCGTTAATGGAAGAATATGGATCTAGATCCTCTACCCGGGTCATTCGCCCTCCAACTATGATATCATCTAAAAAATTCAGATTCATTGGATATTTTCAGAACTCACAGATAAAAATAAAGAGTCATAGGAAGAACGTCACACCCCAACATCCAGGCGCCTGGAATTGCACGGCGTGGGTCATATTTGTGATCATGTAGGTTCCAATCACATCATCAATCATGGATAGTAATGTTGGAAATGAGAGAACAATGTAGATACACATTTCATGATTAAACTATAATTAAGTCCATATAAAGCAAAATTACATGTTGGTCCTCATTATGTATGTATGCAATGCATGATGACATATTAGAATGCAAGGAAACATTTAATTACGCAATAGACGTACAGAATGGGGCCCACATGAGCTCGTTCACATGGATGCAGTCATAATAGAATAAACAAACAATAATAGCTATGATTCATGCATAATATTATTTAGGCAAAACTGGGTTTGGGTCGTTTCAGGGCCGGGTGTGGTTGACCCGTACGTATAAATTACGGGTTCAACCTGGTCCATTTTGGCCTGACCCGACATATTTACCACCAGATAAAATCATCAAATTCTGCTAGATTGGAATTTGCTACCAATGCCTTGGAGGGGGAAACGGATCCCCTGTTTCGTCCAAACAGGGAAACAGGGGATCCGGATCCCTTGGAGGGTGTGTGGATTAAAATTGGGACACTGTCTTCACCTACACCACTGGTCAGATTTTATGATAAGAGCTTTAACGACATTCATTCCATGAGCAGGGAAAATTAATGCAAGTCCCAGTTTCAGCCCTACTTCTGCAAGGCAGATGATACTATTTTGGTGACCATTGAATGAGAATCTTAGCTGATGACCTATCACCCCACATTTCTAGTAACTATGCACACATAATCTTCTCATTATATATATATTACTAAAAATGTGACTCACATCCCTAGTGACAGTGAGTGTTGTTAGTTTTTTTTTTTTTTTTTTTAATGATAAGTTATATTAGAGATAAAAAAAAAAAAAGAATAGCATAAATACAACAAAAGTGGATTAATTACTATTCCAAATACTTGGTATCCAGAATGCCACTTACCTTGCGGCAGTTCTCAGTGATTGCCTAGGGTTTGAACCTTTGTATGCGACATCTTCCCACTTGTATGAGCTTTCTTCAAATTTATGTGGGCTCCTTTCCCCTTTATTCGGATAGTCTTCCAATATGTATAAGAGAGCCAGGAAGGGCCATAGAACCATGTCATTAGAGTGATCTCGTAAATGTCGAATGCAGCATTTGCAAGGAGCACCTTCCATTCCTCTCGTTTCTCTTTCCTCTGGTGAACACTATCATTCCCATGTCATTGGCCTTCTTTACTCTGTCCCATCCATATCTTGGTATTTCACTGCTCTTACTATGATCACCATTCCTCCTCCTTTAAAGGTAGTTTTGTTTTGAAAAATGCAACTTAGTGGTGCCATAATCAGGGATGCAAATATTTTTTGGTCAACACCCCTATCGGGCATATATTTTTTGGTCAACACTCTTTCAGTAGAATCAAAATTTAAGGGCTCTCGTATGGTCAAATCCCCTATAAAACTCTCAACTCCTTTTAACTTGTGCACTGACCTGTACATGGATTTGACCAAAACCAAGCTTGATTCCAGCAAATTTAACTCGAGATATTTCTTAGTAGATTGTCTTCTTTGGACTGAATCTGGTTCTACACCATCATTACTCAGCGGGTACTCAAACAACTATGGTTAGCTAACCTGGCATTTAACCACTTCTAGGTCTGCTCCTTATTTCAGAAGGATTGCTCTGAATTTTTTCTTTCACATGTCCAAGCTCCAAACATGCTCAGACTAACTCTTCATGGGGTGGATTTTACATGAGGGAGTATTGAAAAGCATTTATGTCACATTTACACTGAAAAAAAAAAGTGGATTGCTAAAAGTGCGACGAATGAGTTCTCTTAAGAGGGAGTTTTGAGAAGTGAGCTCCCTCTAATAGTTTGAGGTTTTGGTGGAAATAGTTAGGTGAGGAAACTTGAGCTAACCATGTTTTGGGCCTGATTTGATTTAGTAAAGGTAGGGCCCAAACAAAGCCATATCGCGCGACTAGTTTGTTATCATACTGAAACTAAAACCTTATTGTGCAATATATTGAAACTTTATATGCCAGAAGTTACCTATACCTAAATAACAACTGCAACTTAAATGTACGGTCTAACCTGAAAAGAGCCGAGTTTGGTGCGGTCACCTCCTTAAATGAATGAGCTTCAACAGAAGTGGTTGAATCATCTAATTGAACATATCTAGACCTGTTCTAGAGTTATGTCTTCCACTAAGCAATTGAGACTGAAATTAGATGTACATAAGTCCAGTCACCTTACCCGTGTCATCCTATGTGGTGACCAAGTAGAAATTCGAAAATCAATTTTTGTGAACAATGTTTGCAATCTAACCTGCTATATAAACCTAATCTCAAAAAGGATAATGTTTAATTGGTAGAAGGAAATTGGTCCCAAATCTTGAAGGACTCAAACTTAGAAAAGGCAAAATTAGCGAAAGGTCCCCTATAAGTGAATGTATCCAGCCTTCAGTCCAATGAAAAACTTTTTAAAGCCTGTTGTCCATGCAGCTAGACTTTTTCCAACCTTAGGTCCCTGCATCCACATGATCTCATTTTTAGGACTAAATTGCCCTTAACCATTTTAGGCATGAAATTTTAAAATTTAAAATTTCAAAATTTGTATTCTCCCTCTTCTTTTCTGCAACGAGCACAGCTTTGAGTAGCCAGAGCCAAATATGGAAAAGAGAATCGAGAATGTCAAAAAGAAGAAATCTTTCAGTGGATCCACTATGACGCTGAAAGATTTCCATGGCGGTTCCAATTCTTCTGATCTCGATATGCTTATGGTCGTGGTGCGGTTTGGCGTGGAGGGGGAAAGGGGCATGTCCGGGCATGAACGAGCATCGCCTCAAAGCAGCGGTGATGCGATTCCCTCTGTTCTGCAACCAAATCTGACGAGGAGAGCAAACGAAACTTGTCTTTCTTTTCCGGCAATGTGATTATCTATGTTCTGCAACAAAGATACCTGCCCAAATTTGACGAGGATTCGCCCAAGTCTGACAAGGAGTGCAACAGAAACTCGCCCTTCTTCTCCGGCAAGGCGATTCTCTCTGTTATGCGATAAGGATTCGCCTAGATGCTTGCCCTTTTTCACTAGTGACGACAGATCTCCAGACATCTCAGCGTATATTGACTGTTTGTTGTTTTTCACTGATCTTTAAAATGCCATGCTCTTCACCCAAACCAAACTAAACTAGATCAGATCTACAACAGCCAGTGGCCCACGTGGGAGAGGATCGGCGCCACAGAGGGAGTCCAGATAGGTGGAGATGGAGACGATGGAGAGGGCGGCGTGAAAGGGATGATGGGTTGCGAGATCGGCCGTGAGGTGTGTGCAGTGGTTGGAGGAGGAGTGGCTGGTATTACTCAAGTGGAGGGTGATGGCGAGAGGGATCCTGGAGAGGTGAGAACGAGAGAGAGGGTCGTCTAGGCTAGGGATTTTTACACCAAAGCAGAAAGGGTGGGGGGGCACTTATGGAAGACAACCGCCCCCCGTCTATGGGGAGATCGAATAATCCGAAGCCCGAGTCTGGAAGGATGGATAGGCAGCCACCTTGCAGTCACCAGTTGCTGTAGTGAAGGGAGTGGCGGCGGCAAATTTACAGATTCGAGGGTAGTGATGATGGTCTTTATTTATTTATTTATTTTTACTGTTCTATAGTGGAGATGGAAGATGGGAATGGGGTGGTGTCGACAGAGGTGGTGATAACAAGGGATTGAGATGGATAAACGGATGAGAGGGGAATTCCGTGGAGGACTGACATCTCCCGGATGATCGCTCTTTGGCTCTGTTTATCTCTTTTCTCAAATTTATCTTAGTTGTTGTCAAATTTATCTGAGTTTTTTTTTTCAAATTTATCTATTTTTTGTCATATTTATCTGAGTGTTGTTTAAATTTATCTGTTTTCTGTCATATTTCTTTGTATTTTTAATAAATTTATCTAAGTTTTTTTTTTTAAGATTTTTCTGAGTTTTTGGTAAATTTATCTGAGTTTTGTTCAAATTTATCCGAGTTTTTGTCAAATTTATCTGAGTGTTGTTTAAATTTATCTGTTTTCTGTCATATTTCTTTGTATATTTGGTAAATTTATCTGAGTTTTTTTCAAAATTTATCTCAATTTTTTAGCAAATTTATTTACTTTTTTTTGAAATCTATATATGTTTTTTAAATTTATTTGCATCTTTTAAAATTTATTGCGTTTTTTTCAAATTTATTGCATTTTTTGAAATTTATTGCATTTTTTAAAATTTATTTCATTTTTTAAAATTTATTGCGTTTTTTCAAATTTATTGCATTTTTAAAATTTATTTCATTTTTTGAAATTATTTCATTTTTCAAATTTATTGCGTTTTTTGAAATTATTGCATTTTTTAAATTTTATTTTCATTATTTTAAATTTATTTGCATTTTTTGAATTTTTCTTTAGATCTTTTGAGATTTATTTGAGTCTTTTAAAATTTATTTATATTTTCTGAAATTTATTTGGATATTTTGAAACTTATTTGTATATTTTTAAATTTATTTGCTTTATTAGATTATATGTTGCTTTTTTTAAATTATTGCATTTTTCAAAATTATTTTATTTTTTAAAATTTATTTTCATTATTTTGAAATTTATTTGTGTGTTTTTAGAAATTATTTGAAAATCTGGGGATTCCATTAATCGTGGGCAATTAAATGTTAGTTGGCCATTATTAATGGGATATCCCACCAATTATGGGTTATGATTTAAAGAAAGAGTAAACTAGACATTTTAGGTATGAGAAAGTGTGGGTGAGACCTTTGGTTCTATGACTTAAAGTGAAATGTTTAGGAACTCGTCGCCGGATGCCCCCTTAGAAAATTGGTTTGGGATTAGCAACATTCATTTGTCCATTTAAACAACCACCAAAAAACGGATGGTGGTCATTTTTGGTAGTAATGAATGGTAGTCCCATGTACATAAAAAAGGATTGGAATGGAGAAAATTGGGTTTGAATATGAAATTAGTTTATCCCACTAGCTGAATCTCATCCCAGCATAAGAGAAAACTTATCTTGATATATATATATTTTTGCTCTGATTGAAAAGTTTAAAGGAAACTTTCTTTAAATTTTTAAGAAACTCAAAACCCATTGGATCTGTTGGAAGGAAGATATTCTCCTGCGAAACCAGTTTATATGCTAACTGTGTATACGTGACTTGCAATGACTGTTTGCTGATGCCCTCTTTTCTTACCGTCCACGGTTCACATGAGATCCTTGTATTGTATAAATGAGTCTACAAAATAGGGAGCTATTGTTTCAACCAATCCAAAATCGCCAACTATACTGTAAGATCTCTTCCTTGATTTTTCAATTCCAAGAAAGCAAGTGAGTGGGTGCATTAGCTGACATACGATTTTACACAATTGGCGAATGTGGATGAAACAGTATCTCCTGGTTCCTACAAAACATGGGACTCAAATCATTAAATACGGTTGTTGATAGATTGCCAACAAATTTGGGATTACTCCCAGTTACACATGAAAATAAATGGCAAAAAGACCCTTCATCTCACCAGCATTTTCCAAAAAGATATTGCTTACTCCCTCCCGAGGTAGGGAGAATTAAACCTAACTGATCGAAGTGAAAACTTTCCATATGAGAAAATTAGGAGTGGAGAACGGCTACTAACCTCACTCGTAAGTGGCACTAGTTCTCACCTGGCTGACCAGGGTACATCACTTCTTCCCTCTTGTGTGGGTTTTCTTTTCGCTTGTGCTGGCTTTTTTCCATTTGTGTGGGCCTTCTTTCCGCTCTTGCTGGCTATCTTTCCATGTGTGTGCTCTCTCTTAGGTCCCAGCCCCTTGATTGGATTACCAATAAAAAAAAAAAGAAAAAAACTACTTTTAGCAGTTAATACTTTTGTAGTGGGTCTTATTCATTCATAGTTTTGAATTCAGAGAAGTCTTCTAAATTTATTAGATGGGGATTTTGCCACTAACATTTTTCTAGAGAAGTTATTGTCTCTTGGAAATGTCTAAAGTTTCTTATTTGGTGTTATCCAATTAATTTTAGGAGTATGACCCTAAAAATAAATTCATCTTCATATAAGGAAAATATTGAAGAAACATTGACGTAAATACTGTCAAATTTAGTTATTATATAATTACTTTGATAAATTATTAGTCTTTTTTTTTTGTGGCAGAGAAATGATTAGTTAACATCTAATTCAAATGGCTGAAAGTACCCCACCATGGTATTTGCATCGTGAATCACATTTTTAACTATGTGTTCAATTTTACGATGGGACCAGTTTTTATTAAAATAAAATTTGAAGATATATATGTCACGAGCGGGGATGGAATTCATTTGACTAGTGCGGATTATTAATGAGACGGGGCCATGGTGATGTTTCACACATCCCACTCGTGATCGAAAAACGTGCAGGCCACATGTCCTATTTGAAATTACAGATAAAGCTTTCTCTTGGCCACATGTCCTTTTTGAAATTACAGATAAAGCTTTCTCCTGGCTAGAGAAGTAAATGGGTATCCGATTCTTCGATTACCCGGAGGTTCCGATCCGTAAAAAATCGGGTCTGGATCCTTATTTAGGCCCCGATTAGTAAATGGGTCCTGGTCCACCTTTGGTTTAGACCCGTGGACCCGACATATTACCTCAATTTTCAAAAATCTATCATAAAGATCATGTTTTTTTAATATGATTTTCTACCTAGACCCGGACTCGAATCCAGACCCATCACATATATGGTTCTGGTTCCGGTTCCGGAGCCAAGAAACCAGTTCCGAAACGGTTTCTGGTTTGGATCCGGTTCCACCTTCTCCGTAACGGTTCCGGTTCCGGTTCCGGGTCCACCATGGACCTGAACTGGAACCGACCCGTTTATAACCCTACTCCTGGCAAAGCTATTCTACCCCATTTAGCATCAATGCAAATGGACAACTCTTACAACTTACCGTTGGTGTGAAACGAATTGAATCACTATACTGGCCAGGTCAACACCTCGTTGGTCGGAATTTAATAGTTGGGTCTCAAGGGCTCCAACTATTGGCTCCCTCAATTTAAATAGACCATTTGTGTCACCCATTCAGGGTCACACCTTGAGTCCAGAGAGAGAGAAAGAGGCCCAGATGGGAGAGGCAGCGGGTACAGACTACAGAGATGAGAGCGTTTGGTCAGGTGTTTGCCCATGCGACAGCCTTCGCAGACACCATGCTCCTCAAGTTGGCCATCCAGCTCGGCCTAGCCGAGATCATCCATGCCCACACCAGAGGGCATCACCCTCACCCAGCTGGCTAAATCCCTACCGTTCGATCACGTCCACGTCCAAAACCTGGGCCGCATTATGCGCTGCATGGTCCACATGGGCCTATTCTCAAAATCCACCAACTGCCAAGGCCATGAAGACCTCTTCAAGCCCACCCATGCATCTGAATTGATCCTCAAAGATGGAAAGAAAGGCATCCTACCATTGATCATGTTTGTGATGGAGGAGATGGCCATTGCTCCATGGCACTGCCTAGATGCAGTGTTGGATGGGAAGAAGAAGAACAACTTCACACCATTTGAGAAGAAGCATGGGTGTAAGCTTTGGGAGGCTTTGTCCAAACAGCCTAGCATGTGTAAGATGTTCTATGATGCCATGGCAGCTGAAACCATGGCTTTGATTCCTGGTGTGATTACAGTGTGCCAGGCAACATTTCAACTGACTGGATCGCTTGTTGATGTTGGGGGAGCCATGGGAATTGGTGCCTCGCTCATTGCTGCTGAGTTTCCACATGTTAAGTGCAGCTAGCGTTCTTGATCGACCGGATGTGGTGGCAATGGCACAGTTGGCGGGGTGTCCAAATGTGGAGTTCCTCCCAGGGGACATGTTCACGTCCATACCCCATGCTGATGCTCTTTTGGTGAAGGTACCTCAACTTAATTAATTAAATGGTCTGGAACATCTGATATGATATGCTGACCTTTTAATCAAAGGTTTAGAGTAAATATGAATCGAATACACAGGAATTCAATGGTGACCATTTCAGCAGTTGAATGTTGCTTCTTTTAACATTCTCTCTTTGAACAGCATAATAAAATTTGGTAAGAGGAAGGTAGTGCAATGTTTGATCCCTATGACCATATCACTCTCACATGAATTTTTTTTTTTTTTTTTTTTTTTAACTTTAGAATCCGGCCAGGCCCAAATCCATCATGTGGTGAATTTGGTATCATACTCCAATGACTTATCACGTAGTGGGGCGGGTTTGGATGAGATAAACTTGAGATGGGATCACAAGTTTGGATTTACCCCAATAAGTACCAATCCGGGCCATTTCCATCCCTAGACCCAACTGATCATAGATCTGATAGATGGCATCTATATACCCACTCTGCAAGAATCTGCATACTTGCCAAAGGTGAGATCGTTAAGAGTACTTATAGATGGTGGCAATGCTCTTTTTGTTTAAAAGTGATCAATATGACAATTGTTGTTATTTGAATGATACGTTTTGAGAGCCCATATACAAGAGAGAGGAAATCATTAAGAGTACAGTTTGAATTTCAGTAAGTAGGACCCAGTGAGGATGCTTAGGAAATTTCCTCATATTTTCTAACTTTCGTTTTACTACGTACGTTGCAAATGCACATACAACAGAAAATCCTGCATGACTGGGGTGACGATGAGTGCCTGAAAATCCTCCAGCAATGCAAAAAGGCACTGCCTAAAGAGGCAGGAACGCTGATCATTGTAGAAGTAGTGATGGGCCAGGAGATGGACGGTGATGATGCATGGGGCAGAGTAAAGATTGCCAGCGACATGGGCATGTTGGTGTACACAGGAGGGGAGGAGAGGACAGCAGAGGAATGGAAGTTGCTCCTTGCAAGTGGATTTGACATTTACAAGATCACTCCAATCATGATGGGCCATTCTGTGATAGAGGCCCACCCACTTCATTAGGCTCTCTATTCACTAGACAATATTTGAAAATCATCTATCGCCTGCTTGTAGTACGTAGCTACTACCTATTAGATGAATAAAGTGCCAGTTGGTTTGATTTATGAAGTTTTCAGTAGTGTAAACATCTGATATCTCTGTCTGCTATTCTCTTTACATGGGGGTGCGATGGCCACTCGATGAAAAGAACATGAATCTGATCCTCAACAGTGGGGGCCATTAGCCCTATAAGATATAATGGAGCTAAGAGGATTGATCCATCTATAAGGAAATCAAGTTATTTAGATCTTTCTAAATGTTCCATCTAATACAATAAAATGGGCAGCCAGGAGTTAAACTATCAATTTCAACCATCAATTTCTTTGCCTTAAATATATGGCTATCATGACGGCGGAGCCAATAAGGATTTGCAAATCTTTTGGGTGTCTCACCTAGTTTTTAACAAGGAGCAGAAGATCCATAATAGGGCCGAATTATTGATAATCCAAGCCATTTAAAATGAATGTATATAGTTTTTCTTCAATGGGCAGTCCCCGAAACTATACTCCCATTTAAATTGATCTCGCTTGTAAGATTAATATCATAATCTTAATCATGCTCAATTGAATAGTGAGATCAAAATCTAATTTAATAAACTATAGGTAAAATTCACTAAATAGAATATATCTATTTTGAGCAGTTCGGATGTACAATAGATTGAGCTTATTATGGAGTTTTACACCCCTCCTGAAAAGCAATAGTGAGATACCGGAGGATCCACTCTTCTTAGGCTGAAACTCAATGATGCATGATTTGAGGGGATGACATTCACCTTTAATGGTCTGGATGATCTATATGTTGGCCCCACGATGGAGTTCCAAAATTTTTTTTACATGATACTGTATGATAGCAAGCTGCGACAAAAGATCCAAACTTTAGTTGCAGACGGTTTATAGCCCATTGTAATATATTAAGATAGAAGGTTTTGGATTTAATTTTGACCATGCTTTTTAATTTTGACAAGAAGTTATTTTAGGTTTCTATACAACTGCTAACATACTTTCCCTCCACTTTTCACTAATATGCTTCTCTCCAACTTTCATCTTTCCTGTTTCATTTCATGCATAATCGTGACTAGCACCGTTTTTTATGCTAGTATGTATTATACTGAGAGTGCTGCTATTGGCACACAAACTTTTACTTTTCAAACACAAGGAATTTATCTTTTTTTTATTACATTCTTACCCCTCTATGAAATGACCAAAATATCCATTATCCCACAAAAACTCAAAACATATTCTCTTTTCACACACAATCTCATCTTCTTTCCTAAAAGATTCGCCCACCCATCTCACTCTCCACTTCTTCCATCTTCCTTAGGCAATTCATCTTCACTCACATTCCTCAATTTTCTTCTCCTGGGCAACTCATCTCACTCTCCACTTCCTCCATCCTCCTGAGCAACTCATCTCCACTCACATTCCTCCATTTGATTGTGCAATGAAGGAAGAAAACAATAATCAAATGATGCCTTTAAATCAAAGTAGTAGTGGAAATGTCCGTTTCTTTTTTTTTTTTGTTTTGTTTTTTTTGCCTCTTTTTGTTAATTTTTTTCCTCGCCCGGAACGAGTTGCAGGTTCCTGATATGTATGGTCTTTCAGGTCCGAACATATGCAATTTTGGTGTGTGTGGGAAGAAAGAGGGAAATTGAGGCCAGGATGGGTAGTTTGGAAAATTTTGGTGTGTGTGGAAGAACTAATGTAAATTTTAAATTATAGTAATGTGTGTAGAAAAAATTTATATGGAAAAAATAAAAATATATGTGCCAGTAGAATTTCCTCTTAGTATAAATACAGAGACATAATTTCTGCTACCTTCAGGTGCACACCAATTTACACGTGTTGATAAGCAAATGTACCTATGTGTTTGTGCTACACCATGCATGCCTACCTGATTTAAACCAAGCATTTTATGTCATGGGCCAGGATGGATGGACTCTTGACAAGCCTGGCCTATATGACCCACCCCAGGCTGACCCACCAAGCCTAAGCCCATCCATGTATTTACATAGTTATGCTTAGTGGTTGTATGTGACCTTCTAATTAGACCCTTCTGGATTTGATCCAACCCATCCAAGAGTTGATCTTAGAAGGTCAGAAGATGGACATCGCAGTGATGCCACTGGTCAAAGCACAATTTGACCAGATCGAGTGAATACCAACCATTGAAATATTATGTTGTTAATTATGAACTCATCAGGCCTCGAAATTGTGATCCATCTTTTCGTGTGCACTCCTCATGACTGAATTTACTTATTGGTATGGTCGGATCGACCGTTCATCAGTTAATAATTATGACCCTATTCCTAACCTGATTTGGTTTCTAGTACATGTGTACAATTTTATTTGGCTTGTAAATTGGAATATTCATAGAACTAATTTGGACCCGATCAAAGACCATTGGAATATCAACCGTCAGCCTGTTTTCCTTTTTTTTCTTTTTTTGTTTTGTTTTTGCTCTGTTTTTAGGTTAAATAATTTTACACTGTATACCAGGTATTTGGGCAACTTGATTAGAATGTAAGTCGGTTCTAATCCTTGTCATAATGATAGGAAATATCTTTAATGATAGGAAAAATCTTAGGTTCCAGGCGACTAACAAGGTAATCAAGTTCCATGAATCCAGATTGACAGCGCTGCGGAAAACTAGTTCCATAGAAAAAAGATTTCCATTTTCTATAAATAACCTTTTCCAACCTCCCTCCATCGGAAAACAATAAGAAAGTTAATTCATTTTTCTGGTTCTCCTCGAAGAAAAGCAACTACACTAAATCTGAAATTTTAAACCCAATGAAAAAGCTTTTCTACTTTTCATTTTTTTTTTTCCACAGATTAGTTGCCACACAACGATAGATTCCAACTCAAAGAATCAGCATGCAAAATCATGTACCTTACCTTGATTCTCCACATTTTACTATTAGCTATGGATATGGATTATGGATCCAGTTGGGTCCTTGGTACCCGGAAATCCCCTTAACCTTTTCAATCTCACTCCGAATATGTTCTTCAGCGTTTTCGGAGCAGAACCTTCCTCGGAGCGTGGTTTGAATGTCTTGAAATTGCGGTGCAATATATGGTGAAGCACGGAACGACCGAATATGGAGCGAACCATGTGTAACCTTTGGTTTATGTGCATTTTTTTTTTCTGTAAGCTTGACATTTATCTTTCAAATAAAAAAAAAAACCTTCTTTTGACTTTTTAATTATTGTCTATTTTATTTGCTCAAATTACAAAGTCAAAATTTTTCTCCATTTTTTTATAAATGAATATATGGATAAAAAATATTTGTGCCCATTAGTTAATTGTTTATAAACCCAAAAGCACTATGTTGTATAGGTGCTCCGGACATGTAATTATTTTAAAATTTAGCTCTTCCGCGCTCTAGGCACTTGGGTTGGGTCCTTACCCTGAATATCCTTCAATCTGGATGGTAGTAATATAAACATAGGGGTTTGTTTCCTTTATTTGTTATTACTACTTCCAGTTGGAGCATGTTTCAATCTGAACCAAATGGAACCATCTGAAATTTGGTCCCAGATTTGGAAAGGAATCACTGGTCAGATTAATGTCTGGCACACAGTAAATATAGATTGAGATTGGTAGACCCAGCCAGAACCCAAACATCTAAACCTGCTGAAAGTTAGGCATGGTAGGGAATATAAATGGTCAGATACAATCAGCACCATACCAAGGTAAATCTGCAATAGATGATAAGCTAAAAGTAGGTGAGGCAATCCCGCCTTCAGCAAAGCACTTGCCAACACTACTGCAAGTCAATTTGTACAAATGAAAAATTGGATCAACATAGCTGGAGTTGAATGTCCACCAAGGCTAACAACCTTTCAGATTTTATTCTCATTCTGTGCTACAAGGAGATGAATGGTACCGGTAGCATTCGTCTACTTGAACAAAAATTACCTGGACCTTCTGCTCTCAAATTACATGCTGCAGGTACCTGAAAAACAACGTACTTGGTGCAGTTCACCCAGGTACCCTCAAACTGGATGGGAGTTACATTTACATTTTACTTGTGCTGACCACTTATGATACTCTCCCTCCTTGGTTTTGTGGCTGAAACTCTTCACCATGAGCTTGTGATTTCCTCACTCAAGGGACAGGTCGCTGGTACGGATGTTGCGCTGCTGATTTCTAATTTCTTTATGCAAGTGTGCTGGTGAAGTGCCCAATTCTGCTGGTTTCCCTCCAAACTGCGAAGCAAGTTTAGTAAGCTTAGGCTGAAACCACCGTTTCAATGCAAGCCCGCTGATCCTGATTTTTCCAAGCGACTCCTTTCCTTGATAACGCAACCCTAACCTCCTCAGCATGGCACCTACAGCTTGACCTACCCTGTTTCACAAGGAGTTGTGTCCAGTGTGTGTGAGCAGCAGGTCAAAGACAAACCAGGAAAAATGGTTAGGCCAATGCTACTCCCACAGTGAAATTATTACTGAACAAAGTACCTTGAACTGCTAACTTTTGAAGGGATCACACATCAAAACTCATTAAATATGTCCTAATTAACAGTAGCGTAGGATAGCAGTTGCAATCTAGAAACGCCCGTTCTTAAGAGAAGCAAACCCCATTCTCACTCCATTCAATATGGGCCCATTATGATCGACCAATATAAACCTTCTCAGACAAATCGATCTCCATGCATTGGTACTATCCGAATTTGATGATGATCCAACCATTGCCACCATCAGCATGAAACATGACAGAAAAGTGCACTACTTAAACACTGAAAATTGACTCCTAATCCACAATACATCTCTCCTTACCAACCTTTCTGATTAAAGACATCTGCGTGAGTTCTACAGAAATGGGTGTGCTTTAGAAAGCAAACCCGGATTGTTTGTAAAATGAGCACAGTTTGGAGAGAGAGAGAGACCCTAATTAAGGGATGGGTAGTAGGTATCAATGTGGTTTAGGGCTGTGGAAATACCACTCCGATAAGATGGCACTAACACAGTAACACTTGATTTTACAGTCTCAAAGTTCAATAGTTTTATAAGCACAATTCTCACGATTCAATCTGACAACGGATAATGGTTGGATCAACACCAAAGTGGGTGATAATTACTTTTTACATGGGGGTACAGTTTCGAAAGTGATAAAACAGTTATTGGGAGCCTTTGTACAAAATATAAATGGGATCAGCTTTCCAAAATGTAAACCCAGGTTTTACATGGGTATCTAGGAACCTAGGCTCACCCAATGTCATAGATAATTAGATATCAGTATCAGGGATAATTTCAAAATAACTTAAAATTTTGTGCTTTTACCTTGAAATTATCGTTAAAATGATTCTTTTTTAAATTATAAATTAAAAAACTAGCAAATAATGCATAAAT
This sequence comes from Litsea cubeba, assembly GCA_012931725.1. NCBI lineage: Eukaryota > Viridiplantae > Streptophyta > Magnoliopsida > Laurales > Lauraceae > Litsea > Litsea cubeba. The sequence goes on along the minus strand of CM022954.1, from coordinate 21,250,260 downwards.
GATTTGAAACCAGAGAAAAGAAAGGAAAAGAAAGGACTGAAGTAAGAGAGCAAGTTCAGATTTAAGGAAGGAGCAAGTTCAGATTCTGAGGAAGGGAGACTAATAGATTCTCTTAGCTCATCATTACAATTCATCATTGAGGACCATCTTTAAAACCCAAACAGCTAAAACTATCTGTCCCATTTTGACCTAGCATTAAGAAAAAATTTACTCCAATTAGGGTTATACCTCCATCAAACTAATGACATGTAAGGCGTTTTTTACAAAAAGAAAGAGTCAAATCCCCTGCTTTACACGTCATTAATCTGATGGCATGCATCAATCTGATTAAATGTAAAATTTACCTTGATGATAGGTCCCGTTGGGCAGTGACTTTTAGGGGTTTGGTATTCAAAAGTGGCCCCAGTGATGGATATATAGCAATGGCTAAGAGATACAAGTTTTCCTCAGATAATTTGGACTGAATGAAATTGGATAAAATTGGAAAGCAACGATCTCAGGGTCATAATATTTGCACGAGAATAGTAAATGATAAGTGGGGAACATAAAAAGGATTTTATCAGTTGACTTTATGACATTTAAGTGGGGTAATTAATTTGTTGAACAGACTCCTGCACATTCTAAAAATCTTGACTTCTTTTTTATGCAATTTTCGCTCCTACAATGCTAGCAATGGCCTTCAATGGAACCAATAATATCTTGGTATTGTGATAAAAACAAATTTGGTGATAATTGAGTTTATAACAATAATACTAAGACAAGATATATTGAAAAAAAAATCATGTATTATATGGTAAACTCAACATATCAGCAACATTTGCAATGTGGAGCTCATCCTTATGGTACAATGCATGGCCATAATATTTGTATTGGCTCCTTCCCTGCTTCCTAGGCTTCTAATTGTGCTACTTAGTGCCAATATGATCACAAAGTAATCCAGGTTGTGGGCATCTAGGAGGATTTACTTCTATGAAGCCACAATTTTGTATTCTTTCAGATTTCAGACACTTGATTGGGATCCTCATGTCCATATTTTTAAGCACAGGAGTTATTCAAACAAAAGACAGCTTCACTTGGAAACTAAAGTATCCCACAAGTCCATGGATTCCAGGAATTATACGATTCTAGGACAACAATATTCATGAAACGAGCCCTAAGGGCTTTTTAATTATATGATTCTAGGACAACAGAGTTCATGAAACAACCCCCCCCCCCCCCCCTTTTTTTTAGGAGCTCTGGTATATACTGAACACCACCCGCCCAAGCCCCCCTCATCATCAATGCTGCAGCCTGGGATTGATCCCTGGTTGTTTTGGTGGAAGGTAGGAGCCTCACAACTGAGCTACCAGTGGATTGGCAAATGGGGGCACTAAGTTGAGATAACTCACCTTCCGGCTAGGTGAACTGTTTTGTCTCCTTTATGGGAAATTATTTGAGTCTTCTCCACCGGCAACAAAATGTTGATGTTCGGCAACCTTGCACCTGGACAGAATGTAGGAAGAGATGAGCCAATTAAAAAAAAAAAAAAAAGAAACCCTGAATAAAAATTTTCTTGATGAATACTACGCTAAGATTGATTCTTAACTCAGATGTAATGGCTCTTAATCTCAGGAGTAAACTAAGTTGATCATTTTGGTTGAGATCCAAATAACCATAACCATCGTTAGTTAAATCACATTCATTTATTAGTAAAATCTGAAAGCCAAATGTCCAGTGTCTACCTTCATTTTAGTTTTAGATGGATTGGGCCTTCTGTCAGTTAAATCTCATGGCATACAAGCTTTAACCTTCAGTAACAATTTGTCATTTCTGTTAAAGCAGAATGTGTGGAGTACTGTTCAAATTTGTATGACTTACATGCTTTCCAGTTGCTTCCTCTCACCTTTAACTATGTTGTCAGTGTGCCAGTACTTTAGGCCTGTGAGCCGTGCCCACCTAAAACCAAGCTTGTTTGAGAAAAGGTCTGGGCCCAAGTATCTATCACAAAGCATGAATGCCTGTCCCGATGTGACTTAGTAAGCTTTTCTCTAGTTTCATTAGTATAATCTCAAGAGTGAAGACAATTAATGTTTTGTTTTAATTGCCAGATAGTCAGGATGGCAACACACTGACGAAGCAAGAGTAGGATTGCCAGCAGAATCTACAGGGAGGGTTCGGACCAGCTCAGACCAGGATTCGACCTCTCCCAGCTCGTCTGCAAGCTCTAAGGGACAATTCTTTCTCCCTCTTTGTTTTCTATCTGCCAGAAAAAGTGTCGCTCCCAGGTGATGTTTTGCAGGGCTGTGCAGAACATGGATTCATTCATCCCTGCAGATCAGTTTAGCGGCAAGAAATGAGGCTTTGCCTTCATTCGATTCAGAACCAGCAGGGAAGTAGAAAAGGCTATGGATTTAGTAAGAGGAAAGTCCTGGGAAGGTGGGAGAATTCATGTTCAAAGGCCTTGCTATGGGCCAGGTAGAGACACAGCCCACAGCCCACAAGCTTGCAGGTTGCCCAAGGGTAGCACTTGGTTAATGTCCAATCCATCCTCACAGAAGCAATCACTTGGAAGCTGTTAGTGCCATAGTCAAATCTGCACCTCCCAGGGTTGTCAATTCCATGTCTAAGTTAAAGTCCTTGCCTAAGTAAGTTTCATCAAGGGAAATCAAGATCAAGTCCAGAAGAATCAAGTCTTGGAAGGCCAGTGCTTCATCAAGATGTAGCCCAATTTGTGCCAACTTATTCAGGCAATATGAACCCTAGGTTTAACCAAGGATAGGCCCCTAGAACCCTCAAACTGACAGGTAAACTTAACAAGGAGTAATGGGTTAAACTATTTAGTTGATCAGGTTCAAGCCTCACGGCTAGCTGTAATAGGGGTACGGCTAACCATAAGGTCTCCGAGGGCCTTTTACGGTTACTTTTCCAAAATGCAGTTTTTTCAGCATTTTGAACTATGGTCAGCTTACAACTAACCGTAATGCCTCTTACGGCTAACCATAAGGTCACCATAAGCCAACTGTAATAGCTCTACGGTTTCTTTTTCCAAATTAGTGTATTTCAGCACATTGAACTACGGCCAGATCACAGCTAACCATAACCTAACTGGCTGTCACAGAAACTAGCTGTTGGGGATTGACAGCTAGCCGTAGCAGGTCCACGGCTTCCCATAAACTAGCCGTTGAGAGCATCTCTATATATACTTGAGCTCATTTCAAAGGCAACAACTTTTGTGATTTTGAAAACTCTCTTCAAGCACAATGTAGCCACTAAGTAACACTCTTCTAGAGCTCCCAAAATCCAATTCCACTTACACTTAGGGCCCTCATTGTAATACTCCATACCCCGATCTAGGGGCTAGAGTATTTTTTTAAAATTTATATATTTAATTTCCTTGATTTATTGTAATTAGGGGATATTAAGTATGTCTTGGATAAAATATATATATATAGGTGGGTTTTTTTTTTTTTTTAAGTTCTAACCAGTAGAAGTTATTCTAACCAGTAGAAGTTATCATACTATACCACGGAGATGGGACCCATATTTTCGTAATTATGGAGTTGTTGCATGATAAAAATAAATAGAATCTAGTGCATGAAGCCCGATAGAAAGAGGATTGTGGGTACATGTCCTGAACCGGGAAGGATTTTGACTTCTATTTTAAGTCAATTTGTAGTACTCGATGTCTTTAAAGGAGAGAAACCCCATTGTAAGGCCTTCACTACACCGACCCTCTCTCCCTCACTACCTCTTTACTCCTTGTTTTCCCCTCCTCTCTTCCTCATACTCTCACATCTGAGAAGCCCTTGACTAGAGAAGTAGAAGGAGAAAGAAGAGGATCAACAGTCTAAGAGCCTAGTGAATGACCTTTCTCTTCCCTCAGGTCAATCTGCCAACCTAGTCTATAGAAGGTGAGTAGGAAATCTAAATCTACTTGTGGAATAGCCCCAAATCCCTATTCTTATTTTTGGGTTCTTGTTTTATGATAAAATCAAGAGAAAGATTACTGATCAATTTGAATTTTCCAACTGTTACATGATGTGACACTAAACACTGACCCTGAAACCCATCGATTGAGTTGAAATCCTATTTTTCATGACTAGGAATCTTGTAAGGGAAATAATCAGGTGAGAACTGTTCTCACGGTTCAAACCGTGAGACCCCAAATCCCTATTCTTATTTTTGGGTTCTTGTTTTATGATGAAATCAAGAGAAAGATGACTGATCAATTCGAATTTTCCAACTGTTACATGATGCTACACTAAATACTGACCCTGAAACCCATCGATTGAGTTGAAATGACTAGGAATCTTGTAAACCAATATAGTATAATTTATGAAATTGGTAAGGAGCTTTCCCAACTCAAAATCCTCATAGAATGCTAGAAAATCTTACCTGAATTCAAATTTTCTCAGAAAACAGGACGTCCACGGTCCATGGTGTGTCTGCCATTTTCAATTGTGGGGCCTGATGAGGCCCACCTGATCAGAAATCAAAACTGATGGATGGGTACTAGACTCATGAACAACCCTTGTAGAATAGAACCCATATGGATTGGGCTCAGTTGGGTCCACCATCCAACTGGCCCAAAACCAGCTCACGTGTTGGCTTTCTGCCGACTTGTTATTTAATTCCTTGTGTCCTAAGTTTTCCCTGAAATTACAAGTAAAGGCCTGATAATCATTAATTATGTAGCTGAATTTGTTTCTATTAATACCCTCATGAATGTTGATAATTCACACATACTTATTTTGATATGGACATCCTATTCCTTGAGAAATTGTGACAGAAACATGTTTCTTATGAGAATTATTATGTGGTTTCCCTATGATCTGAATCCATGCCTGTTACTTTTGTGATGTAATATGATTGCCTTTGGGAATGGATGCATGAACTTGTTATTTTGTCAACTGTGATAATTACCTCAAATCTCTAAGGGGATGGTTGTGGGACCAACTTTATACACCATTCGGAAACCTGTAATGACACGGTTTGGGGCAATCCAAAATCCATAGGGAATGGTTACAAAAACCAACCCACTACGAAAATTGAGGAGGTTAGTAAGACTTGTTTTGAATATAAAATTATGAGTTTGGGTGAAGAATGGAGAATGTTAGACTTTACTAAATAAGAGGAATTGGGAAGGACCTTGATGATGTATTTATACCTTGGACCCCTAGACTGCTTAGCACGGTATGGTGATGACGTCCACCTGCCATGTCCTATGACGTTCTAACTATTAGTCAGCTTTGGGAGGATAATCTCCAGGTACCACCTTGATGATTCAGACCCTTGATGGTCACCTTGTAATGTACACAAAGTTTGTTTAATGGTACTCTTTGTTTAGTCATACACCCTTTGGGTAGGAACCATGTTGGCTTGTGCAACTAAGCGGTTAGGCAGTTGTCCATGGGAAAAGACAAATTTGACCTTATCTATAAATAAAACCTTTAGATTCAGTGTAATTGTCTGAAACTCATATGTAACTTATTTATTTTCTTTATTTATGGTGAATTGCTATACATGTGCTTAAATAGATTTGGAAATCCATTCACTCAGTATGTGCTGATTTAAGAAATTGCCCTAATCCAGGTAACCGGAATGTTGAATTGCAAGATGATTACAATGAACAAGAGATGGGCTTTGGCATGCGTTCTTGAGAGACGGATTCACTTAGAAGCTTGAAGAAGATGAGTCTTTTTTATTAAGTTATTTCATTTGGACATTGGAGATTTTGGTTTATTTAGTTATTAGTGGACTTGGTTAGTTGTTTCAAATTGATTCAGATTTTAAATTATTAGTCAAAGAATTATTAGGATTGCCTAAAATACTATTGTTTCTCATTTAATTTGATTAATGATGGCGATTGTAATACATTATTAGTTGTGTCACAGAATTGGACCGGGCCTGAGTTCCGGGTCGTGACATTCATTGACCATATCAAAGAGCATTCAAGACCCATACAGGTTTGATTACTGGAATCTCTCGCTTGGGTATCCTTCAAGCTCTCATAGTTACAACCAAGACCTCCCCTACTTCTTGGTTGAGCACTCATTGGAACATCTTCATCACAGACAAGCAAGGCATGGAGGCTAAAGCTTGGAGTTTCGATTTCGAGCATCAAGGAGCGCACCCGAGGCATCGTGTTTGTCTAAAGACAAGCATTCTTATTTTAGTTTCAATTTCTACACATTATAAAGTGGATTAGAACCTCGTGATCATCTAACCACTATAAAAAAAAATAGGTTGGTGGGGTAGACCTTAGTGATCGACCCTTAGTGATCAAACCACCGTATCAAAAGATCTTATGTGGAGTATTCCTACCCTACCGTTTGAATAAGATTCAGGATTTATCAAAATCCTCATAAATATCTTAAATATCATATAAGCAATCATACGCCAGAGATGCCCTATTTTCGAGACCATACAATAAGGAGGCCTCATTCTAACTTCAGTAGGCATATAAAAAGAGCTTAAACTAATGTGAGAATTGAAGACCAGGAGACAATAATTAGTAAGGATGGAGAGATTGACGAAGATGTCGAACATAGAATAAAAGCGGGATGGTTGGAGTGAAGACTTGCTTCTTGAGTGCTTCGTGATCAAAACATGCTAACAAAACTGAAGGAAAATTTTACAGGACAACAATTAAACCAACTATGACCTATGGAGTAGAATGTTGTCAATCAGGAACCAACATATGCACAAAATGGATGTAGCAGAGACGAGAATGTTAAAGTGGATGTATGGTAAAAATATGAATTATAAAATTAGAAATGATCACTTTTGAGGGCATTTAGTGTTAAACAGGCCCAAAGCCTAAACAGACCCAAGGCCCAAAGCCCATCAGTAGTCACGTGGAATTGATTTGGGTCAATATTGAGTCAGCTGTAGCCTTCCTTACTTAGAATAACAATTGTTGTAATTAGTTGTTTTCTTAACTTAGATTAGTGATTGATATAATTAGATTGTTTTCCTTTCTTAGAGCCTTAATTAAAGGCATGTAAACACCTATATATTGATGGACGATCTCCATAGAAAGATATACAAAATTAATACATTCTCATTACTGTATTCACAACTACTGCTTTCTAGGTTCTTTGATCATCAAATTGTCATGGTATCAGAGCGTGGTTCAAGGAAATCTGTTCTTCTATCTTACAAAGCATTAAGATCATAGTCGAATACATCTCTCGTGCAAGGAAAACAGATCAATGATCTGTCTCAGCCCCTGATACACCCTGCGGCATCCTCATCTTCAAAGTGGCCCACCCCGGATCATCACAACCTTTCCAGAAATCCATACAGCTTTGGTCGCCTGGTTTTTTTAAGACTCTTGCTGATTTTTCCAGTATTTTTTGACACCTTCAGGTTGGTGTTTCTCTCCTCAATGTTTTCAAGAAACTTCATATTGTTTTCATCAAGGCCGTCCAGATTCTTGGATTTTTAGTAGAATCAGATCGTTCTGGTTCCAGTAGAAGACAGAACATTAGAACTTCTCAGATCTGTCCTCTGATCTTTGGCCAGCACCAATCGTGGGGCCCACAGAGTGGATTTTGAGCCACTATCAAGGTCGTCTGGGGCTATTTTTGCACAATTTTTTGTCTTTTTTTTTTCTGTTCTGGTTTGGTTGGACATTGATTTCTACCCACTGGAAAGGGTTTCCTACAGCTTCTCTTGACTATTGCTGGTCCTTATCGCTGTTCACTTCTTTTTTTCTGGCCCATATCAATTGAGATGGAAAAATCTGAAGTTACATTGATCCGATTTACGGGGAAGAACTACCCTGCCTGGTCTTTCCAATTTCAAATATACCTAGAAGCTAAGGAATTGTGGGGATTTGTTTCTGGCACGGACCCTAAACCCACTGAGGATGAGAAGAAGATCTCCTCTTGGCATACTAAAGATGCCAAAATCAAATCCTGGATTCTGGGATCCGTTGAACCTCATCTGATAATGAATCTCAAGCCTTACTCCACTTCTAAAGCCATGTGGGGATATTTGAAGAAAGTATACCATCAAGATAACTCTGCGCGACAATTTCATCTTGAATGCGCAATTACTGAATATACACAAGGGACCTTGTCAGTTCAAGATTACTATTCAGGATTTCGTACACTGTGGTCGGAATACGATAGTATTAAGTATGCGGATGTGGCTAACAATGTGTTGCTAGTAATCCAAGACCTTCAGGCCTCGAATCAGCGAGATCAATTTTTGATGAAACTGCGGAATGAATATGAAAGTGTCCGATCTGCCCTAATGAATCGGACACCCTTACCTTCATTGGATGTCTGTTTGAATGAACTCTTACGCGAAGAACAGCGGCTTACGACCTCGGCTCATATTGCTCAACAAAAGACTGAAACCTATTCAATCGCGTGCTCGACAAATCAAACTTCTCAGCGTCCGCCTCAAGACTTGAGCAAAACCCAATGCTACAGTTGTCAGAAATTTGGGCATCTTGCATCTCAATGCAAACAGAAAGTCTGCAGTTACTGTAAAAAGTCGGGACATATCATCTCTGAATGTCGCCGCCGTCCACCACGTCCGTCAACATAGTATCAGAGTCCACAGTATCAGGCTCCGCAGTATCAGCCTCCACAGTCTCAGACTCCGCATGCTTATGTGGCTTCCTCGGTTATGCCTTTTCCTACATCTGCACCCCTACAGCCTGGGCCCTCATCCTCTCTCACTCTTGAAGTAGTTCAACAAATGATTATCAATGCCCTCTCTGCCTTTGGTCTCTCAGGTAAGTCACCTTCATCTTCTACTTGGTTCCTTGATTCCGGGGCGTCTAATCATATGACGTCTTCCTGTGCCCCACTCTCAAACGTGCAAAAATACAATGGCCATCTTCAAATACAAACTGCTAACGGGGACCATGTTCCCATCACTGCTGTCGGTGACATCCCTGGTCCCATTCCATTGACAAATGTTTACCTGTGTCCCAATTTAACTTCAAACCTTTTGTCAGTCGGGCAACTTGTTGAAAATAATTATAACATCTCTTTTTCTTCTTCTGGTTGTGTTGTGCAGGACCATATGTCGGGAAAGGAGATCGCGAGGGGGCCTAAGTGTGGCCGCTTGTTTCCACTGGATTTTTTTAAATTTTCTAGGACTCAATTTGACAATGATGTGTTTTGTTTTTCTTTTAGAGATAATTGCCGCTTGTGGCATAATAGACTCGGACATCCTAATTCCAAGGCTTTGTCCCTTATATTAAATTTTGGTTTATTAAATAAATCTATTGGTTTATCTTCTTGCGTGCCTTTTGATTGTGCTACTTGTAAAATGGGAAAAAGCAAAACTCTTCCGTTTCCTCATTCCACTTCACACACCTCTCAGTGTTTTGATTTAGTTCATAGTGATGTATGAGGAATTGCTCCAGCTCTTTCCCACGCTCACTATAAATATTTTGTGACTTTTATTGATGATTTCAGTCGGTTCACATGGGTCTATTTTTTGCATTCAAAATCTGATGTTTTTAAAATCTTTTTAGCTTATGTTGAGAATCAATTTTCCACCCGCATTAAAATCTTGCGATCTGATTCAGGCGGGGAATATGTGTCTTCAGATTTTCAACGGTTTTTGCAAAACAAAGGCATTATTTTTCAAAGAACTTGTCCTTATACTCCCCAGTAGAAAGGAATTGCTGAAAGGAAAAATAGACATCTCCTTGATGTCACTCGTTCCCTTCTTCTTGAATCATCAGTTCATACCCGTTTTTGGGTTGAGGCACTGGCTACGGCAGCTCATCTTATCAATCGTATGCCATCAACCTCCATTAAGAATCAAAGCCCATATTACCGACTGTACAAGACCTCTCCGTCCTATGATGATCTTCATGTTTTTGGCTCCATTTATTTTGTGCGCTTGCCTCCGTCTGAGAGGACAAAACTAACGGCACAATTAGCTCAGTGTGTGTTTTTAGGTTATGCACCCTTCCAGAAAGGGTTCCTTTGTTATGATCCTCACATTCGTCATTTACGTACCTCTATGAATGTTGTTTTCTTTGAACAACAGTATTTTTTTTCAAAAACACATTGATCCTCCTGACTCCTCTTTCGTGTCTTTACTTGGTTTTTCTGACAACTCGTCAGTTGTTCGATTTAATCCTAAATTTGTGTATCACAGACGGAACAGCGCACCTACCAGGGATCCCCCTCCTGATCTTCCTCCGACATCCGGTCCAACACCGACACCTGATCCATCTGGACATCCTTAATTGCGTCGCTCCACTCATATTTCGGTACCACCAGCTCGTTATGGGTTTTCACATTCTTCCTTAATGGCCACTTTGTCTTCCTCTTCCATTCCCCAATCCTATTCTCAGGCTGTGCAGGACCCATGTTGGAACAAGGCTATGCAAGATGAATTGGATGCATTAGCGCAAAATCATACGTGGGATATTGTCCCATCTCCTGTGGGTGTCAAACCTATTGGCTGTAAGTGAGTTTTTTCTCTCAAGTTAAAACCTGATGGCACTTTAGATCGATATAAGACGCGTCTTGTCGCTCTTGGAAATCGGTAGGAATATGGCATTGATTATGATGAAACTTAAGCTCCGGTTGCCAAGATGACCACCGTACGCACTATTCTTGTTGTTGCTGCATCTCAGTCTTGGCCTCTTTATCAAATGGATGTCAAAAATGCCTTTCTACATGGTGATCTCAAAGAAGATGTTTATATGCGACTTCCTCAGGGATGCTCATTCGGGAAGGGTATGGTTGCCAAACTTCGTCGCTCCCTCTATGGTCTGGAACAAGCTCCTCGTGCATGGTTTGAGAAATTTCAAGCTGCTCTTCTCCGCATGGATTTTCATCCAAGCTCATATGATCCTTCTATGTTTTTACATCATGCTCCATCCGGGATCACTGTACTCCTTGTCTATGTTGATGACATCGTTATTACTGGTCCTAATGCCAAAATGATTCAACAGCTTCAAGCGTCTCTTCATGAGACATTTCACATGAAGGATCTCGGCCCCCTACACTATTTCCTCGGTCTTGAAGTTCATCAATCGACTCAAGGTATAGTTCTCAATCAGCACAAATACATTGTTGATCTTATTGCCTTGGCTGGTCTTACTGCTTCCGCTCCTGTAGATACGCCGGTCGAAATGAATGTCAAACTCAGTCGCGAGGAGGGTGATCTTCTTTCCGATCCTACTGCCTATCGCCAGTTAGTTGGCAGCTTGATCTATCTCACGATCACTCGCCCTGATATCTCTTATGCGGTTAACCTGATGAGTCAGTTCATGACTGCTCCTCGTCATCTTCATCTGGCTGCTATTCACCGCATCATTAGGTACCTTATTTGCACACCGACTCGTGGGTTGTTTTTTCCATCCAACAATCATCTATCTCTCAAAGCTTATTCAGATGCTGATTGCGCTGGTTGTCCGGATACTCGTAGATCGACGACAGGATGGTGCATGTTTTTGGGTGATAGTCTCATTTCTTGGAAATGCAAGAAACATGAAAAAGTTTTCAAACCCTCTACGAGGCCGAGTACCGAGCCATGTCTGCTGCATGCTCCAAAATTCTTTGGCTCCGAGGTCTGCTCTCTGACATTGGTTTTCCAGCAGATGGAGCTACCCCCCTCTATGCGGATAATACAAGTGCAATTCGGATTACTAAAAATCCGATTTTTCATGAACGCACTAAACACATTGAGGTTGATTGTCACTTCATACGTGATGAGTTTAAACGTGATGTCATCAGCCTTCCACATGTCTCCACTAAACTACAAATTGCTGATATTCTCACCAAAGGTTTTCCACGACCACGCCATCAGTTCTTGGTTGGCAAATTGATGCTTGTTGATTCTCCCGCATCAATTTGAGGGGGGGGGGGGTGTTAAATAGGCCCAAAGCCTAAACAGGCCCAAGGCCCAAAGCCCATCAGTAGTCATGTGGAATTGATTTGGGTCAATATTGAGTCAGCTGTAGCCTTCCTTACTTAGAATAATTATTGTAATAAGTTGTTTTCTTAACTTAGATTAGTGATTGATATAATTAGATTGTTTTCCTTTCTTAAAGCCTTAATTAAAGGCATGTAAACACCTATATATTGATGGACGATCTCAATAGAAAGATATACAAAATTAATACATTCTCAGTACTGTATTCACAACTACTGCTTTCTAGGTTCTTTGATCATCAAATTGTCATTTAGGTGTAGCATCGATAGGTGACAAAATTAGAGAGCCATGTTTGAGATGGTTTGGGTGCGTCGAACGCAGGCCGGCAATGGCACCAATAAGGACAAGTTTGGCCATGTAGGTTGATGGCCCACCAAGGGGAAGGGGTAGGCCAAAGATGACGCGGATGGAGGTAATAACAATAGATTTAAAGACATGCAGCTTATCTAAGGATTTGGCTTAGGATAGATTAGAATGGAGAAACAAAATTCATGCAGCAACATAGTTGAAACAAGGCTTTGATGGTATGATCAACGCTCGAGTAATATGAGGTTTGTTTGCCCTTAGAGAGGGACTGCTAGTTCATATGCAGTTTGTTTGGCCTGTTGATATGTATTTATCAATTCGGACTTTGAGTGTTGTCTTGTTCATTATCTAAAAAATGGCTGAAAGAAGTGTGGAAGGTAAATCCTACACTGGTTGTGAATCTGGGAATAAAATAAATAACTTTTCATTTAAGTGGACAACAGTTCAAGTCAATGGGAGTAATTATCTAGAATGACCTCAATCAACTATAATTACTCTCAGTGGCAAAATAGTTAGATAATGTTAGTGGGAAGTTTAAGTATCATAAGAAAGATGATCTTCTATCTTAGTCAATTGTAAATGGAAGTGAAGGATAATTACTAGCAAGTCTTTGCAAAAACAAATTCCAGGGTAGAACTGAGAGTTAAGATAAAGCACTTTCAGATAGACAGGCTTACCAGCAGCGAGCCGATGTTTGAGACCCTTCAAAATTGTCAGAAGGTACACCTGATAAGTTTCAAAGCAGGCAATCAGGTGGAGCTCGAAAAATATACAATTGTTACATTTCTATAAATATTAGATATGCATCATTAAGCATGCAATTCTTCAAATGATTAAAATGTGGTTAAACAAGTAGATTACTAGTTGTGCAGCCGACTGTTACCAACAAATTCTAAGATACTCCCTAATTAAAATGTACATAATAATCATAGAAAGCATTAGAAACCTTTTTAGACACTTGAAACCATTGAAACCATGATTGTTGAAACGGTTACATCTAGAAAATCATTGTATATAATTAGAAGTCACTGTATGAGATAAATGACAGTAAGTTCGGACTAGATCATTAGACAAACTAAAAAGCCCTGGTTTTAAAATCATCGTTGAAAATGTTACACTTAAAATACAGAAACCTATGGCAAATGATATTACTAACATGCCTCCAAGACATGCTTGTTGCTAAGGTGCTTGTGCCCTTGGTGAAGACAGACACCCCAATCCACACAACAAGGAAATCCAGCAACTTGGAAGGTAGGTGGAAATGCCGACACATCACCCTGAATGTATGAAACCTCTTTTCCCCGATGACCATTCGAATGACGAATCAGAAAGGGAATTCCACAATGAGTTCTATGACTGTTCTCCAACTAGGAGACTGCAAACAACCGATGGGAGAATTGTCAAAAGGAGAGGGGAAGGGACTAGATTTGAAGCTTGATATTCTAGAGCATGGTGAAAGTAAGAAAAGCAAGGAATTCTCGGATTGGCTGAGTTTTGTGGAGAAAGTTTTCCACTACAAGGATTTAACCAATCACCAGCGCGTTAAGTTGGGAATATTTCGATTTGAATGTAAATTGTCTCAAATTTGGTTTATAGGTAATTTTGTAAGGGACCATGGGAGTACTTTTGTCCATTTACATAATAAGGGTGATTGTAATTTTTTTAAGAAGGGTCTAATAAATAATTAGAGGGGATTTGTGCACACAAAGCTTCCTAAAAAGTTGCTGCAGCTCTCTTCTGTTCTTTGATTTTTCTTCTACTTTCTTTGTTTCTTAAGACAACCCAGGGCGTCTATTCTCTCCATGTTCTGCTCTTTCCTTTCCCTTATTATGTTGATTAAATCTGAGTTTCTAATTCTAACCATCCCCAACATATCATATCAATGAGAAGGTATGTCCTTGATGGGATTTTGAGATGCCAACTCGAGGAATCAGGAAGTAGATGCTTTCCTCCAGATGATATTGAAAGGTAAAAACATCAATGGAAGACTTCCGCTCACTTAAAAGTAGGGAAAATCATTTAGAAATAGACACATTCCCAGTCAGAGAACAGTGTATCTCTAAGACCTTCGAGTTTCAAAGAAAAACACATGAAAACTGTTACTCTGTCAAACATGTAAGAGAAATAAAGCAGAAAGACTGAATGTTTAAATGGTGGAATTATTGCAATTAAATCTTAAACTGTAAATTATAATCAAGAAGGTTATTTACCCTTGCTTTCTGAATTTATGCAAGCTCACCTCAGCAGTATGAATCTGTAACTTCCTTGCATCGACAATTATGGGACTTTGTTTGAATGACACACATTGAATAATTCCAAGTGATGCAGCCTCCTTAAATCCAGTAACAATCTCAGTTTACTTCCATTTTAACATTGCAAACAAGTAAACAATAAATGAGTCAAAAAGGATCAAGCTTGTTCATTTAGTTGCTCACTGACCTCAAGTAAGGAAAATGAGCGAGGATCATATTCTCCAAACCCATCTATGAATGAATATAAGTTTGATCTCCTTGAAGAATTGCTACCGACTCCCAGATTCTCAACAAGTCTATTTCTCAGAGAAGTATCATGAGGAAACTTCAGGCATCCTAAAACCAGTGAAACGACTTCCACTGATGGTACAACACCAGCTGCAATTGTCTCACGATAAAACATCAATGCCCATGATGTCCTGCAGATTAAGGACTATAAGTTAGTGTGTACAGAAAATATTTGTCCATTAGCTTATAACATGAGATATAAATACATGAAAGCATATTTAGGGCTTGTTTGTGCAACGCCGCGGTAGAAGAAACCTGGGTTTTCTCTTCTGCAGAAACGGAGGTCTAAGAAGGGAGGGTAGAACACGGGTTTCCACTCCCACACAGAAAACTAACAGTAAAATAGTGATTTTCCATGGAGAGACATTTTGCACCGAACAACGATGCGTTCGTTTGTTTTCAGTGCAAATGATTCACATGAGTAAATGATGTATGTGAATCATTTGCATGGGCAAATGATACTCACCCTTTTTCACATGTGAATCGGAGTACATCCAATGGTTCTAAATGTGTTGGGATTTTTGTGGCTTTTTCACAAATTCTTTTAATCCATGAAGAATTAAGATAAGATATTTGACCTCTTAGCCTTTTTTAGCCTTCTAAAGAAGATGAACGGTCGGATCGTGAATAAGGGGACCACAAAAGTCTAGAAAATTAGATCTAATGGTATGGACTATTTAACAAATATCTTAAAATCCATGAAGAATTAAGATATGAAATTTGACCCTCCTACGTTTTTAGCCCTATAAAGAAGATGAATGGTCTCGATCATGAATTAGGGACCCAAAAGAAAGGAAAAAAAATCATGTTTTTTTATGGGCCCTATGGAATGGAAAAAATACTGCCTTTTTCGCAGTAGCTCCGCCTTTTGCAAAGGGAGCTATGAAAACAACCCTGTTTTATGGAAACACCGCAAAAGGGACCATTTTCTATGGGAGTTTTTCACATGTGAATCTGACACTGATTCACACCAAACAAACGTGATATATGCGTAATCATTTACATGCGGTTATTCACTTACATACGTAAATGGGAACAAACAAATAACCCTTAAGCAAAGAAAATCGTGGAGATTTGAGTTATGCTTCCGTGGAAAAGACCCTGAACAAACGTGCCCTCAGGGATATATATATGGGAGATGCTCCTATGAGATCATCTCTTACCTTACTATGAGAGATAAGGTGGGGGCCCTCACATCCATATCCAATGCCAACAACTTAAATGTGAGGGCCCTAGTAAGGTGACAGATGCTCTCATAGGAGAATCTCCATATATATATATATAGATAGATTTATTCAGGTGAGAACTATTATATGAGAACTTTCAGTGGAGCCCAACTGTGGGTCCCATTTGGGGCTGGGACTAAAGGGGATGGAAAGAACGATGTGAGACCACCCCAAGTATCAAGTTTAACTCCAACCCCATGCCTCTAACCTGTTCATCCGTGGCCCACAAGTTTCCTGGCTTCGTATTCAAACAAAGATTCAATCCTCGATCCAATGGTTCAGTCCATTCGGATGTGTGCCAATCCTTGGGATCAGTGACTACTAGGGGGGTCCCTATTTGTGCATGGTTTGGATGGGTTGCTAGGTGAGCCCCACCAATAGTTCTCACGGAAGCATGGTGAGAACCTCATGATATCCATCTGAACTGTCCACATGCACAGGACCCGCTAAATTATACAGGATCTGTCGAGTTTCCATGGATCCAAATGGACTCGACCGTTGGTTCGAGGGTCAATTCTTTTTTCTTTAGTTGAACTTGTGGGCCATGGATGAAGGGCTTAGAGGCATGGGATTGACCCCAAACTTGATATCTGGGCCCATCCAAGATGCCACTTTCCATATCCCTCATCCCATGATCACCGGGGCCCCAGGTGAGCCCCATCAAGCCACCTCCCACCATAATATAGTGAGAGGTGCATGCATAGGAACATTGCCTTATATATAGAAAAATTCTTATATGTGTGTAACCTTAGGTGACCCCCCCCCCCCCCCCTACCATCGGTAGTTAGGGATCCTGGGTTAAGCAGTAGGCACCCATCTGAATGAGCTGGACCCTTAGATCAACTATGTACTCATTTTGGACAGTGAAGACTTCTCGGCCGCTAATAAAGTGGTCAGGATGATGATCCGAGACTCCGACACCATACACAATTAGGTGGTGGGGTGGGGCACACAAGAAACAGCGCTAACCTTATCATGAGCATCGGTGCTTAGTGTTGGGAAGTCCCACATTCCACATCGCTTAAGTCCTGAGTTGGACGCGGCTTCATATACCAACCCATACATTTGTGCACCTCTGATGATACTTAGGTGATAGGTACCTCTCACCGTCTTACAATGAGAAGAAGCAAGTCGAGGCCCACCGATCACGCACACATGGGACCCCCCTGAATTACATTGGAGCCCATGGGTTTACACCCATCCAAATGGACTCGATCATTGGATCGAGGGTCAACTTTTTTTCTCTAATATAAGTCATTAAGCCTATGAGCCACGAATGAAGGGGTTAGCACGGGATTGACCCCAAACTTGATATCTGGGAGCATTAGAGGTGTGTCAAATTAACTACTTAACAGCGCCCCCCCCCCCCCCCCCCCCCCCCCCCCCCCCCCCCCACCAAATGCAATGCTCGATGCGACATGGTTTTTTTTTTTTTGCATGGGTTTTTTTGCCCTACGCACCCGCACAAGACAACATTTTTAACACTCGACATGTCATGGGGCCTTTCTTTTTCGCCCCATGCAGATTCAAACCCAGGACGTGTTGGCTCTTATACCATCTCAAGTTGCTAACCAATACACCCAAAATGCCTAAGCATCAGAGGTGTGTAAAATTAACTACTTAATAGGTAGCCCCATCAAGCTACCTCTCACCAAAGACGCTGAGAGGTAGCTCTCAAAGTATATACGAAAATTTTGTATATAGGAGGGTCCCAATATTTAGTTAAAAAAATTAGCTAACAATCAATAACTTGATGCAATATTTAGTTGTTTGTGGTCGTAATTTGCATTAGGTTTTTACGAAGAGTTTTAGAATGGGTTCTGTGAATTAGTTTTGGTTTTGATTTGACAAACAAATAAATGATGATCAGAAGGTGTTTCCGTTGAAAGTTTGTTTCCAATCAAAGTGCCCAAACAACATGTCAAATTCATGAAATTCTTTATTAGTTATTTTTTTTCAACAGAGACATAATGAAGTGCCCAATCTCCAATTTTTCTACTATACAATTTAGAAACTTGATTTAAAAAAAAATAAAAATGAAGAGGATAGAGGTATATTATACTTTAATTTGGTAGCTCTTGCAATAGAATTGCTACACATACAATTTGACTAAGAAATAAAAAAAAGTGTCGAATATCTTTTTATTCTGGGGCAGATGATAAATAGGAATCAATTACCAAATGGGGTTTCATCATCTACGATATTTTCAACCTCTAAGTTTGCCCTACTTTTAATTAGAAGGATATTTCTACTTTTCACTTTTTCATGCTGCTAAACAAGCCCGAAGTTTCCTCAGAATAACTCTTATATCACAGGAATGAACACAATTGACTTGTTTGCACATTGCTTTACCCAAAGTCTTAATTGATTATGTTCTTCCAGGGATGAATACAAATGCACAATTGACTTATATTTCTCTTTTGTCATTGGTAATGTAAAGAAAGTACAATAAAATAACAATCTACTTTTTAAGTTGTCCATCACCAACCCCCCTCAAATGAAAATCTTGGGTCCACCACTGTGCACAATGCACACCTCGTGCATAAGATAATTTTCCGATATATATATGGCCAAGCTCCTATGCAGATTTCTTGCACCAGACACTGCGCGGACTGCCTTATGGGGCCTAACCAAGGCCTCCACTGCTTGTTGGGGGGAGAGGGGATCGAAAAATCTGGATGTGACCTGCCTAAATGCAAATTTCAAGTCCATTAGATAATCATAACCCTTTGATCCACAGCCCTAAAGTTAGGTCACTTTTTTTATTTCAATCCAACGTCCAGTCCAAATCGGCAGGATGTGAAAAATATAGAGTGACATTCAGGGGGTTGAGGTTAGTGATGCATGAGGCATAGTTGAGAATTTTGTTTAGGATCCCATTACAATTTGGCCTCCAAACGGATATGTTTCGTCCTATTCAGAATTTTTTCGAAATGTTCGAAATTACATTCTGTATTAAAAAATTATATAAATAAATATACATGTATAAATTATGTGTATAAAAGTATAAACAAATATTTAAATGTTATAATTTGGATAGAGCCCATTTACTATTGAGTGAAATTTGCCTAGGGTCCTAGTCCTAGGAGAGTGTAATGAGGCTAAGCCTTAGCCATTTCCTATTAGAGCGAAATTTGGCTAGGGTTAATTTCCTTATAGAGTGAAATTTGGCTAGGGCCCTAATTTAATTTGAGTGACATTTGGCTAAGGCCTTAATTTCAATTAGAGTGAAATTTTTTATACGTGGATCTCACAATCCGACATGAGCCCATAAATGTGTTGAACGCTTCTTTTTTTTTTATGTCAGAAAAGTTAATTCTAAAGAGCATTCAGCCCTACCCTTTGTCAAGACAAAGTATTGACGACGAAGAAGAAGAGGGTGGCTCATTTGTCACGGCGAAGAGAAAGCAGCAAACAGGAGGGTTTTCCGGTTGATCATTCTCTTGGGAGGATTTTAGGTTCTTCCTCCTCATCCTCCTTAATGAGAAGAGGGGTTAGCCTTTCAAGGGGGAAATCAAATGAAAAGGGGTTTTGGCCATATTGGCTAAAATCCAGGATTTTGGATCAAGATTCCAAACTTCCACTGTAACAGTCCGAAATCTGGTAGGAATATTTTCTATTTTTTTCTTTTTCTTTTGTTTGTTTTTGGGTGGGGGGTGTGGTTTGGCTTGGTTTGGTTCGGACAATGGTTAGAACCGAAATTATCCGGCACGACTATGGCTTGAGGGTTAGGATGGATCATGGGAGTCCCCATGTGGGTCCCACAAGTTGTCCCACAATGTGCAAGATGTCCTCACAAGGGCACCGACTATATATATATATATATATATGGATTCTCAGGTGAGCACATGCTTATCTAAGCAATTTGCGCAGGGCCATTTGGGGCCCTCATCAATTCATGAAAAGGTGGGGATCGAAACATCTGGGTGTGACCCATGTGTGCAAAATTTCAAGTCCATCAGATGATCCTAGCCCACTGATTTGTGGCCCTCAAGTTTAATTGTTTTAGAATGTATCGCTTTGTTATTTCTCTATCTACATGCATTAGTTTCATTCAGGTGAGAACCATCTATCTCTATCTACATGTATGAGTTTCGTTCAAGTGAGAACCATCTCCACATAAGTTGACATGGGTTTTTTGTATTATTGAATGTAATTAAATGTATAAATATTGGCTGGTCGTCCAACCCTAGGGGACACAAATTAAGAGTTATTTTTAGAAATTTCTCTTCTTGTCCTTTATTTTTCATGTTATTCAATTGTAGGGTTTTTCAAAGTTCAGACCCTATGATGAAAAATCCCAAAATGAGAATCCATCAATGCAATTGAAGTTTCTTTCCTTTGCGTTTGTGGAAGGTCAAGGGGGATAGTAAGCATGAGGGTAAGTTGATCATACAGTGGGCTAGGTTACCCCATAAAATGAAACAGACCACACGGTCCTTACATGCGAACGATTGTCACTCGAACAATTTTGTGCATACACACAAAACCTTCCCATGTCCCCTACACTTGTTCATGGGCATGCATCTATGTGGGCCCCATAAAACTGTTAAGTGAGAACTGATCTCAGGTGAACAAAGCACACAAATAGATACATAAGTACCCACACACAAATGGAATGTGTAGGTATTTCCACTCAAAATCTTTCAAATAACAGTATATAAATGGAGGATGGATATTTTAAGCACCAATTACCATTTATTGTCAATTTGAGGTTTTCCTGAATTGAAAGATAAAACAGGTTCCCCAATAGAAGCAGCCTTTAAAAATCTCTGCAAGCACAAACCTTTACAAATAGAATAGCATGATCATTACTTATGAAGGTAGCTGAGAAAAATACATGTAGAAGAAAAAACTAAAAGTTGAATCTAAATTAACTAAAAATCATAAGTTAGCATTATCAATAATATTCTTTTCATTGGTTGCCTGGATAGATATTTGTTTCAAGTATTGATAGGCGAATTGAGTTGGTGTACCACGTCGTTTACTTTATTTATCTTTTCACTGGGCTACCGTATCCTTCAGAGCCCGCATGGAAGTTGGTCAGCTAGTCCTTTCAGACCAAGGGTTAAGTGCTTTGGAGAATTGTCTCCATGGAAACTCTCAGCAAATTACAAGTAAAGGAATAATTAAATATTCAAGGCATTACCAGTCCAGCTTGACTATTAGGCATGTGAAAATGAAGGTCCAAACCACCAAAAAAAAAGAGGCTATATAGTTCAATGGACCCCATCACCACAATTTTGGAAGCTGAATATTTGAATATTGATGGATGCTCTGGGGGCAATGCTAGATATTTTTGGGTTTTGGAGTGATAAAGGATCATATGTTATCATTGTTAAGTAGTTAGTATGCCATACTTTTCACGCCTAGGAATCTTGGGTGTATTGGTCAGCAACTTGATATGGTATCAGAGCCAACACGTCCCGGGTTTGAATCCACACAGGGAAAAAAGGCCCCATGCCGCGTCTTATAAGGGCATGTGCTTCGAGTATGGACAATGTCCCGCCTGAGGATGGGGGGTTGTAATATCCCGGACCCCTATGGGGCCCCTATTGTGCTCAGACCAATTAGTTAGTGAATCGTGGGCCCTATTCTTAGAATTCAATTATTTTTTACCGGGATAGTGGGCCCTAAATTGGTAGGGAAATAATTGGACGTAAGGTGGCCCCCTTAGTTTTGAGTTATTATGCTTTAATCTAGAGCTTGGATCCTATATCGGCTTTGTTTCACGATAACCGTGAGTGGACCACTCACGGTCCGCCACATCAGCCAAAAATATTGCACAAATCAAGTGACCTTGTTTCCCATCCGATTCAAAAATTCAAAATGCAGTGTTTTCGGCTGACATGGTAGACTATGAGTCGTCCACTCATGGTCGCCATGAAACAAAGCTGATAGAGGATCCGAACTCTTTAATCTATGCATTAGAATAGTGGGACCCTTATTTTGTGAAACATGGCTAAGACCTCATATTGAGGTGAGAGATGGGACCCAATCCAATAGTGTGCACCAACTTCATAGCCGAAAGGGGGACTTGCGCGTGTTTCCTAATTGGATACTGGTATTGCACCCACTCCTATCATGAGTAAAGCGTAGTACCATATAACCCTAATTAACCTCTCTTATTTGCAATATTCTATCTCTTTTCCCAAAACCTTAAAGAGAGAAACCCTAAGAGAGACTTTTTGCTTGGGAATCTAGGAAAAGACACGGGTTTTTGCGAGGAAGATGACAACTAGAAGCAGAGCAATTAGTAGATGACCTATTCCCGAGCACACATTGCGAACGCAACGCTTATCTACAAGAGGTGAGTGAGTCTCTTAGTCTAGATGCGTATGACCTAATTTTCTTCTAGATTTTGGGTTTTGATGCTGATATGATTGTCTAAGTGTTGTTCTCATTATTTTATGGTTGAAACAAGAGGAGGGACAAATTAAACCCTACTATTATGAAAACCTAACAGCGGAATCTTTTTTTTTTTATATGGAACCCTAGCGAGGACAGTTGTTGGTACATGTGGCTAAGGGAAAGGAGGACCATGGTCGATTGTGAATAGGGTTCAAGACCCTAATTATTTGGTGAACCCGAAGTGACCGAACCATCTTGGGATGGTTTTGTGTTGGCCGAACCAAAGGAATTGGTTTTGGTGATGGCCAAAACCCCATACAGGTGATTTTAGCCATGGCCGAACCTAATTAGGGTTTTAACCCCTAGGTGCTCAACTCGAAACCCAGGATCTAGAGTATTCATGTATTAGGGTTTGATTTGCTGAGTTTCTTCGCAATGATGATCATAATATTGCAAGTGGGATTTTGGGTTTATGCATATGAGTGATTTCAGATTCTTCTATTTGCATGAATCATGCTGTTTTTATGCTCATGTTAATGAATACAATGATAATTGATGAGAAACTATGATGTAAGGATTCCAAGAGTGTGTTTGGACCAGATCCCATCTAGAACGGCCAATTGAATTATGGTTTCACTCTTCTATATGTGATAAAAGAGTGAACTGAACCTCTTTGGGAACCCTAAACCCGGCTGGACCATGAATTCTGGTTGGTCATGTGCACCAATGTGTGGAATTCCACGGTAACAATGTACTATACTCATGGGACATGACGTTATGCACAATTCAGGATATGAATTTCTGAATATGTATTATAGTCTGCCAAACAAAGTGCTCATGATAAGAATAATAACTAAATAGGTTTTCAGATCTGAATTATGAATATGATCATGATCTCTATGATGCACACCACATGTTTGATGAGGTTCTACTATGATTACATGAACCGATTACGTGATGGGTGAGCTTGGTTTCTTTTGTATACTCAAATATGTTATGATGACCTTGCATGATGTTGGGCTGATGCGGCTTTATGGGCCTTGATGAGGGTGAAGTTATTGTGACTCACCCCATACCATCGAATACAAACTTTTAGATGTGAAATGGGGCAAATGAATTCAGGCATGAGTATGGGGCTGGTTACATACCAAATCTGAAGAGTGGAACCATGTGAGCTATGTTAAGGATATGTCTAATCATGAAGTATGAAGAGCCGGTAAAAAGGAAGTGGAGCCTAAAAAACACATGGTACTCTGAACTACTAGCACGGTGCGAGGTGACAATCTCATACTTAGGGTCTCTTGTTGATATGGGATTATGGACCTTTGGGGTCAGGTTGTGATATGTCTACGATGTGGATGAGCTATGGGTCTGTGATGGTCACTGTGTTGATGGGTCCTCACTAGACATATTGGCCCGGTTGGAAACATTATGTATGAGTCGTGACTATGGGGCGAGGTTATATGGACCAGTGCTAGGGTGTTGTTCAGTGGTATACCATGGGAAGGAGAAATAATTAATCTCTTAACAGTGATATCCTATGACTTATTGTTGATTATTAATGATTAACTTTGTGCTCCTTATATTATCTGTTGTTCTATATGATTGCTAGAATAGGAAATTCATCCACCGGTAATATACTAATGTTGGGTTGCCCACTTCAGGTAATCGGGACATGGGTGAACAAGAGTATGGTGACGATCAGCCAATAGATTTTGGCATCCATGGCTAAAAGAGAGCAGTTCAAGACTCACTAGCTTGGAGGAATTAGCCCTATAGTTTTAGATGTTTTATTTTAGTAAACTTTAAATTGATGGTTATGTATGAGACTTTCTTATCATTATTTGGGACATTGTTTATTCTTTATTTGATTGGTTTGGGGATCTTTAATGAAAGATTGGGTTTTAAGTTAACAAATGCCTAATTCCTTATGTGGTATGATTTGATATAAACATGTTGTGTAGTGTCCATGAGTCATAATCCGAAGTCCAATAGGGCACCAGAATTCGGGTCATGATAGGGGTGTTAAGTAGTTAGTTTGCCGCACCTTTAATGCCTAGGCATTTTGGGTGTATTGGTTAGCAATTTGAGAATCATGGCACTGGAATTCTTTGGTCCGAGATTCCAATAATGTAGAGATTTAGGCAATATTGAAATGGCATAAGTTATTTAAGATTCTTTTCAGATAAACCCAGTGGAAGAAGATGAACAGGTAAAGTAAAACCACCCTGGAGGTTTACTTCTACGCAAATGAAACAGAATACTTGGCAGCTTCCTTATTATGCTCTTTCAAAAGGTTAGATTGTTTACCGAAAAAAAAAATAGATTGTTTGGCAAATGACATTGCCGATGCTCCTACTAAATAATGCACTCAAAGCCAAAGGTGACTGATCCATTCCTCTACTTTAGTTTTGTTCATTTTTGTAGATTCCATCATCTTAGTGATGTGTCCTACTTGTATTCTAAGTTTCTTGTATTTTGTTCTTTGGAACAAAATTTTCATAATTGTTATCAAAAGGAAAATCCGTCAGCCAATCCACTGATGGTTTAGTGGTAGGCATCTCCCTTTCCACAGGGATGACTAGGGATCCCTAGCCAGCCCTGTTGGTCAAGGACTCTTGTGTAGTGTGAGTGCGTGCACGAGTATTTACCAAAAATTAAAAAATAAATAAAGAAAGAAAAATATGTCAAACACTTATGTAAGATATAACAATTAATTGGCCCCTATCAGTTCTAAAATTAGTTCCCAAAGCAGCCCTGACTTTTTACATCATTTGTAGGATGAAGTGTAAACCCAGGTAAGTAACAAACTTAATTAGAAAATCGACATAGCTTACCAATCAGGCATTTGCCCATAATTAGATTGGGAAAAACACCATCCTTTTTGGCCTGTGAAAAGAGCTCAAAGCCTAGTTCTAGTTCATCATTCCTTCAAATACAAAAGAGAATATTTAGAGTTAAAAGAGCTTCTAGAGAGAATGGGATGAGCTTGATAATCATCAATAAAGAAATTACTTTTCACACGCCATGATAAGTACGGAGTACGTGATGTCATTGGGGCACACGCCTGCTTTCTTCATTTCAGCTAGAATATCCACAGCTTTGTATAGTTGGTCCCCGTCACCTGTAATAAGTACATTTAGGATTATTAAACTAATAATCTCATTGACAATCTTTACATTTCCATCTGAGGACATTGGAGCAATAATGGCAATATATGATCGATGACAAGAGGATCTTAACCTGCCCCTGAAAACATGCATACATCATGTATTCAATTAATAAATAAAATAAAAGAGCATCAACCAAATATAAGTCATTAAAGATTTCACACATTCCTCCAAAGTCTCGCTGCTATTTGAAATTTTACTAGTTAATATCCATTTTACATTGTTAGGAAATGGAAGAAATCAGAGATAAATGAGCAAATGAAATTCGAAAAAAAAAGGAATTGTGTCTCCCTGTGCCACATATTGGATAAAAGTGCGAAAGAAGTTAAAACAATTATCCATTTTTCTGTCAAATCATTCATTATCATCATCATTATAATTGTAGCTTTGTCATATCAATGTGGGGTCAGCCCTCAACTCCTTAGATAAGAAAAATAGAGATTACGAATATAGACAACCACGTTTAGCAGAATGGTTTACTCCAAAAAGATAAAACCCACTCTAACGTCCTCATTACTGATTAAAACACCATCAGTCACACAGCCAAGTGAGCTGAGGCTGCTGAGCAAATAAAGCTACAAGAAAATAACAAAAGTCAATGTTCCAAGACAGCTATGACAGTGAGCTGACTAATGAATAAAAGTCCGCAGTAACGGATTTCCCTCAATTTCCCTCCATCTTCTCTCTCGAAGTTATCCCTCTCACCTCCATCCTCTCTCCTCGTCTCTCCCTTCCCAGAGATAAAAAAAACTGAATATCAAGACTAGTAATGTTATGAACCGAGTGGAATGTGGAAGATTGAACCATCCAAATTTGAGGATAGACTAAACCTCCTTAAGATAAAATTGTCCAAATTAGAGGATGAACTAGACCTCCTTGTGCAAGCACAGATTTTGGGTATAATTTCAGAGACCTCTCTTATTATTATTCTCTTACTAAAAAGCCACTGCTGGTTTTACATGGATAGAAAAAAAAATTAAAAAGATCTCCCTTAAATCAAGGAAAGATCACCACACAAGTAGTCAAAGAAATCCTACTACTTAACTAGGAAAGAAACCCAATCCTATTGACCCTCTTACTCAATGGACGATCAGGCTAACAACTCAAGCCTCATCACTTTATCCACTTTCCTAACTTACTTGCAATCAGCCTTACATGCCTGACCCCACGGTTTAGCTTGTGTGGGCCAACAACTCAGCCCTTATCGCGCAGTTGGGCTGGGCTCCTATCAGGTAACTCCTAAGAAAGTTATCATCAACCATTTTCATCTATCTACTCAACAGCTACCTTCTGTCATCCATGTATTTAAACAATCAACCCAAACAGCTAACAGTCAATCAGTCGTCATCATCAAAGCATTGTTCTAACTATGTTGGGGTCAGCTACATAAATTCTGAGTATTATTGACAAAACCCTGCCCATCATTTTCATCTAGCAGCATAAACCCAGTATTACAACATGAGCCCATCTATCCAGCCACTTTATGCAATGCTCCTTACCTGGTCAGTCACACCCCATATCACATTTCGCTGGTCTAGATAATCGACTACACAGCTTACTTCCATCTTCTCTACTTCATGAAACCAGATTTTAAAACATAGGTTTTGGATAAAACGATATTGCAGAGACATTAGTTCCAAGATAAACAATATTTCAAAATGGAACTTGCATATTTCATTCTCTCTTCATTATTTCCCTCAGCTCCCTCTTCTCTATATCTCTATGATTTGGCATAAGAATCCAAAGCTTGCATTTCTTCAATAACTGAAAACAAAGCTAGCAGATTGCAAGTCAATGACGATAAAGAGCCGAGTTACCAGAAAACGGAGATCTTGATTCTGCAAACCAAATACAAAAAAACAAAAAGATGGCATATCTTAAATAGCAAGAACTGAAACAAATGCAGGTGGTTTGATGATGGAGCATGGTTGGTACATTATTAAGGCCCATATGAATGACATTCTCACAAGATTCTGCTGAGCAATACAACAAGAAAGAAGAGAATGATTTGAAATTGGTATCCATCCAAGAGGATCGACGCTTCTATTAAATAGATTTCAGAATCCCCCAATTGGGGCTACAATTGTGTACACTGTAAATGAAAGAATCTCCTAAAATGGAAAGCAATAAAACACTATTTGTACACGATTTTGTGTTTTGACTTTTACATAGTTGGGTTGGACCCAACCATTCTAATATACAAGTGAGTTGGGTTGGTTATTGGAACCAACCTATCTAATATACAATTGGGTCATTGACAATGAACTACAATTTGGAACATTGAACCACAGGTCACACTTACACTCAAAAACCCTAGATATTTTGCCTAGCCTCGTGTGGAGGAGCAGCAGGCAGTGCTTATAGCACTGATCAAAGTAAAAAAAAAAAAACAGTCGTGGTGGGAGCATTGGTTGCCTCCCAAAGTGTTACGCATCAGTCACATCGAGACACATCAGTTAGTGGCATGAATCCAAATTAAGTAAATAAAAATTCTTTTAAAAAATTCCAATAAAATCAAAATATTGAAAATGATAGATTTTGATGTTTATTTTCATTGGAAACTGTAATAAGTATACGTGTTGGATCCTCATTTCATACACTTACTATATCGCCATATAATTTTGAGGAAAAAAAAAAAACACTAACATATCTGTTCACTCATATTCATGTTACTCAATTATAATAAAAGCTAGCACAATGTTGGTCAAATAGTTGAATGAAACTTATATACTAGGTATGAAGTATGTAATGACATCACAAATCACATACTATGTACTATGTAGTGTGTAGTATAGTAGTACTTAGTTACTCCTTAGAACTTATTCTATCAGACTACTAGTTAATAGCTACACTAATACGTAAGGGATTGATTTATGAGGACATGTAAACTCTAGGATAATATGTAACAGAATTATCTTTGTGAGAAAAATTATAAAAAAAAAAAATTCTTAGCTTTTAAATATCCCTACGAATTCATGGATATTTATGAGAATAACTCCAATAAAAATTACAAATGCCAAAATAATGCGCTGATGAGAAAATCTATGCTCCAAATATGCATTATCAATGATTTTGAGATCATTCTCACCAAAAAAATATATATATATGAAAAGGTTCACTTTTATATTTTTACAACATCCTCATGAAAACTTCTTCCCAGCCAATCCACTCACTCCTCTTTAATTCTCCTCAACTTCAAATTGTTGAGCTAAAGGGAAATTCCAATCGTCATTTGTACAAATTACTATAGAACTCACCTCAATAATCTTGTTCTTATCGATGATATTTGCAAGAAATTTGTATTTCATATTTTCCTTCTGTATTCTTCTTTTTGTTCTAATAGAATCACCGTAATCTCTCACCAAACTTCAATATTTGTGTACACACACACACACACACACAGAGAGAGAGAGAGAGAGAGAGAGATAACCATTTCACAGTTCTAATGTATGGTCCACCCCATTTTTTTAAACACTGACCCACCTATGATCAAGTTATCCCTCCCTCACGCACTAATATGAATTTCCACAAGCCCGCCCAAATTTGGCATCCAACTATTACTCGTCATTGCATTGACATCCAAAAAAATTATCCCTTCTAAAACAATTTATCTTAAGGGGCATATATCAAGGGCCACAATGTTCTTGTGGTGTTGGATAAGTTGCACACCCCTTAGGTCTCATTAAGAGGTTTCCATGCCTTTCACCTCTCACACACACACCTTAGTCAACTAGATCTCAAGAAAGTGTAACGCTAAGAAAAACAAATGGTGCAGCCAATGGCTCTAAATTCTAAATCTCACTTAAAATACAATTAACCACATGAACAATCGAAACATATCCAGACCATCCTATTATTTAATCATGTTTGAGTTTCCAAATATTACAGCTATTTCATATTTCTTTGAGTTCTCCCTTTTATGAGTTAAATATTGCCCCTTCCTTATAGGAAAGATAATGGTTAGGTAAAGTGAAATATACTTTCCGGTAGAGTAAAAATGCATTTTTTTGCATGAGGTAAAGTAACATGAAGTGACACAAGAAGTCAACATGTGGGAAAGTAACCACTTGTGTTTAATGAGGAAAACATGTTGGGGGCCTGGTAAAGTAAAAGTAAAATTCTTTGGTGGCCAAAACTTTACTTTCCCACTTCTTGTGACCAACCAAACATAGTAAAATAAAGTTTTTTGGCGGCTGAGATTACTTTACCACATATTTTACTTGCATCTTGAAAAACAAACATTGCCTAAGGGATCTCTTTCATAATGCATTGGACTATGAAAACTCCAATTGCTTCAACCTCCAACATATTTCACATCAGAACAGTATTCTCGTTATGTTCCTGTTGTGCGTGTGCGTGTGAAAGCGCGAAACCTGCGATCGAACAACAAGCCACAAAAGAGAGACGAGGATTTTACGTGGTTCGGCAAAACCATCTACGTCCACGGTAAGAGAGCAACTGATTCACATCTTGACTCTCTTCAGAGTCTAGGATTACAAATTACATCATATATATAATCTTTGCTTTCTTAGACCCTAAGAAAGCCCCGGTACAAAGACCAAAATACCCTTGACCATGAACCCGGTCCAATGGACCACTCCGGTAAACCCGGAATACAAGACATAAACGTAACAATCTCCACCTTGGCTTGAATTCCATACAACTAGAGCCACCAAGAAATAACTGGCAATGTCTTCCCGTACCTTCCTAAATGGCACGCAGTCTGTTCAACATTCTGACATGTTAAACCAGCAATACAAGACTTAACCCAACAATTCCTTTCTGGTTTTGGCTTGTTTCAACTCATGTCAGTTTCAGTACCCAAACAGTAAGCCAACCCCCCGTCCCCAGACACACCGAAAAACACACACACACACACACACACACAATAGAAAGGGGAAAAGACCAGCCCAAAAAAAATAGTGGTTAGATTCTGTTTCCACCCCTCCCCCCTCCTTTTTTTTTTTGGTGGCTACAATGGGGATTCGAACTCATGCACTTCTACTCGCACATCCATATCCTTGACCAGCTTAACTTACTATTATTACTGCTTTTGAGTGCTATTTCCTTCACTTCAAGATTCTGTTTCGATATCTGTTGCCACTGCTTCGAAGATTTCCAGAATTCCTTTTACTCACTCCTTTACCATCCCTGTTTGATCCCCAGTTTCTGGGTGCAACTTTTGGTAGAGGACATTCGAATTGCAGCCCTCCAATTTAAAGACCTAATTCATGCTTACAGTAAATCCTAGCACATCCCTCTTCTTGTGCACAAAACCGTAATCCGAAAGCATAACCAAAAGTCTCAAGCTTCTGCACAAAGCTCCTCACTGCTGAAACCTCTTAGTAGTCCATATTCACCACTAGCCCCAATTTTACCCTGTCCTTCAACCCTATTCCAAACCCTATGAAGCTCATTAGCCCCAGTCCAATCTCTAGCTTAAGTCCCAATTTGGATTTCTCGAAAATCCTAACACAAGCTTGTGCAAGCAATGCAACCAGTTTCAGCAGTCAGCAAAAGATATGACTGATTGAACTTCTTGGGAAACCTTTTGCCAATGTCTCTCAAGGCCAGAGACCTTGAATAGTCCAATCCTTCAACCTCCACCAAGAATGAACTACTCAGTTTCCTTTTTTCCTTTAATCAATGTAACCACTTCTTTAATTAAAAAGTAGTGTAAGGCTGGAACCAAATCTCCATAAATGTCAAATGAGTCAACATAGCTATCAGTATTTGAACGGGGGAAGTTTACTATAGATGTAAATTATGCTGGAGGAATCTAATGTTCCTCGACTTCTTTGACATTTCATGGTTTCTTCGGTCATGTTAAAATGACTAAATAAAACTAAATTTATGACACATGATCTAACATACACAAAATTTTCAACAGAAGAATCTTCATAAGCAATAAACAATAAAGGACTATTGAACAGAAGTGAGGTACAAAAACTAGACTACATCAATCATTATCGAAGCTGTATCCCATATATCTAGGTTGCTGTTTTGATTTCTACGTTTCCACTTCCACTCAGCCCTATGCATATATGAATGATGGACCAATGGAACTTGGGTAGACTTCCTACTATACCCTCAAATCAACAGTAATATATGAAATGATCTAGCAAGTTTATGCCCTAGTTTTGTACCACCAATCCTCCCAATTGTAGTCAATTTTAAACCATAAAATTCTTGCTTAGTTCATTAGATGCCTCCAAGATCATGATTTGTTGCACTCAACATTCCATGATGTATCTCTCCTAGTAGTCTCATGAAACTACTACCACAAGTGACAGACAAGAAACATGGAATCTGTAAAAAATGACCCCATGAGTAACTGATTGTCGAAGAAAGACGAATTAAGTTGGAAATTTGTAAATGAAAATATCACAAGCTTATTAATTCTAAATTGAGAGTAAAAACCTATAAATTAGCAATAAATGCATATAAGCGAGAATGAATGCCTGTCACAAATTAGACTCTAGGTTTCAAAGTCAAGCCACAAATGGACAACGTACACAAGGAAGTCATCAGCGCATTCAATGTTGACACTGTCAGGAGCAATTTAATAACCTTAAGATCTTCATACAGCTCCAGTGCCTTCTGCCAATTTTTCGCCTGAAATGAGCCATGGGAAAATTTAGAGGCCTACAGGATTCTCATGCACAACAGTTTGAATAGAATTTCCTAGAATGGCAATTATCAAACAAAAGAAGGCAGAAACAGAATCAGAGGCTACTGCATGACATAAATAATAGCGAACTTAGCAGGATGCTCAATTATGCCTATTTACATTATGACAAGTCATAGGAGGTACTTGCTGAGACATGCCTTACTACAAGCACCCATAAGAGAACTATATGATATATTTCCAAGTCGTATTCCTTGACTTTTGGCATCTTGCAGGACCTCAAATGCAACATCTGCCTTCCCAGCATGCCCCGCCACATCTATTAATGCACTGAAAAACATCTGCATGGAAGACCAAAAAACAAAAAATTACTAACTTCAATAAGCAATATTTTCATAGATGCAAGACTGATGATGATGATGAGAGATGAGGGTTGCGTTAGGTAGGCGACAACTAGCATAAAACTTGTCAAAAGTCAAACATGAAGATACTCATTTGAGATGGTTTTGGACATTCCAACGTAGGCGCCAACAATGGCGCTGGTGAGGAAAAGCCTTTCTATGCAAGCTGATGGCCCACCAAGAAATGGGGTAGGCCGAAGAGGGCATGGATGGAAGTAGTAAGGTTGGATCTAAATAAGTGCAACCTATTTGATGATTTGGCCTGTAATAACCTGGGCCAGGTTGGGCCCAGATTCGTTTGACCCATTGGGTTTTGGGATGGGTTGGATTTCACTAGTTATATTTGTACCAGGTCTCAGCCCATTAGTCCTAGTTGTTTGTTAAGTAGTTGAAACAATATCTTCTTGTGAGGAGAATTTGTTTGGAACCCAGGGAAATCTCCGAAGGTTAGAGATTTCACCCTATCCCATAACTCTGGAATGCTTTATCTCCCTTCTTACGAATAGTTTCATTCCCATTCTTAGGTTATAGAAAAAGGAAGAGAAAAGGGTGTAGAAGAACTGATCTTGGGAAGCAACCAAGAAGGATCTCAGGGAAGCAGAAACCAGAGGATCTAGTGGATGCAATATTTGAAATCTAATATTGATCGTGTTGTGCGCGTGTATGCGGAAACATGAATCAGCGATCGAAACGGACAAACAATAAACCACACAAGACAAACAATCAACACACAAGAGAATTACATGGTTCGGCAATCTTGCCTACGTCCACGGGAAAGAAAAACTCGACTCTCCTTTAGGTTCACTCTTCTGTCTATCTGTCTGTCTGTATCATGGGTTACACATTACATCATATATATAATGTTCTCTTTCTTATTCCCCAAGAAACCCTATCTTAGTTAATAAGAAAGTCCCGGTACAATTACCAAAATACCCATGTCCATGAACCTACTTGGTCTGGACCTACTAAGCCCAACAATCTCCCCCTCCAGACCATGGGGAAGACGTCTCTGAACCCCTTACTAGGAGTCCAGTCCTGCCAACTCTGAACACAGCTCCAGCTTTCCCTTCGACACGACCTTAGTCATCATGTCAGAGGGATTCTTGTCAGTGTGAGTCTTTTCCAGCTTCATGAGATTCTTCTCGATGACCTCACGAATCCAATGATATCTCACATCAACATGCTTTGTGCGGGCATGGTATGTAGCATTCTTGCTAAGATCCATAGCACTCTGACTATCACAGTAGACTACATACTCCCCTTGCTTCAAATCCAGTTCTTTAAAGAAATTCCTCAACCAAATCATCTCCTTCCCTGCTTCATTAGCAGCTATGTATTCTGCTTCGGTTGTAGACAATGTTGTACACTTCTGCAACTTAGACTGCCAGGAAATAGCCCCCCCTGCAAAAGTAAATAAGTACCCAGAAGTAGACAACCGACGGTCAAGATCGCCTGCAAAATCAGCATCTGTAAAGCCTTCAAGAACTGGTTTTAAGCCTCCGAAACACAAGCAAAAATCTGATGTACCTCTTAAATATCTGAAGATCCACTATACTGCTTCCCAATGCTCTTTCCCAGGGTTAGAAAGAAATCTACTCACTACACCCACTGCATGAGCAATGTCTGGCCGTGTACACACCATGGCATACATAAGACTCCCAACTGCTGAGGAGTATGGAACAGACATCATCCGTTCCTTTTCTTCATCTCTAGTAGGACATAATCTCTTACTGAGCTTGAAGTGACTGGCTAAAGGCATGCTAACTGGCTTACCATCTACCATGTTGAATCTCGCTAGCACCCGTTCAACATATTTTTCCTGTGACAACCACAGCTTCTTGGTATTCCTATCACGACGTATTTGCATTCCCAAAATCTGTCGTGCGGGACCCAAGTCTTTCATGTCAAAAGTCTTTGACATGTCCCTTTTCAATCTGCCAATCATCTCACTATCCTGTCCAACTATCAACATATCATCTACATATAAAAGAAGGATGATAAATTTTCCATTACCAAATTTACAAACATAAACACAGTGATCTGCAGCTGTCCTCCGGTACCCATGACTCACCATGAATGAATCAAACTTCTTGTACCACTGTCTCAGCGCTTGTTTCAGCCCGTAGAGACTCTTTTTCAACCTGCAAACCAGCTGTTCTTTTCCTTCTACATCAAACCCCTCCGGCTGAGTCATGTAGATCTCTTCTTTCAGATCACCGTGAAGAAAAGCAGTCTTCACATCCATCTGTTCAAGTTCAAGGTCCATGCTGGCAACTAGACCCAAGATAACTCTGATAGAAGTCATCTTCACAACTGGAGAGAAGATTTCATCGAAGTCAAGACCCTTCGTCTGCGCAAAGCCTTTAACCACTAGCCGTGCTTTGTGCTTTATCAGTTTTCCACTGTCACCTCTCTTCACCTTGAACACCCATTTGTTCTTCAGAACCTTCTTGCCTTTTGGAAGTTCCACCAGCTCATAAGTATTGTTCTTTTTCAAAGAACTCATCTCATCCTGCATAGCCTTCATCCACTCATCTTTATCTTCATGAGTTTTTGCTTCTGGGTAGCTCTCTGGCTCCCCCTCATCAGTAAGCAAAATATAATCTGATGCAGGATATCTTGTTGATGGTTGACGCTCTCGAGTAGACCTCCTAACCTGAGGTTCTGTGGTTTCTGACTGAGGAGACTGCTCCCCCTACTCAACACCCTGTTCATCTGGCAACCCCTGCGCCTCTTCACGATCTAAATCGTTTTGTCCACCTTCTCCACCTGTAGTCTGCACTGGAGAAGGAGTTGGTGTGAGATCAACCACTCCATCAACAACTTCTTTATTAGACTTTTCAGTCTTTTCAATATCTCCAAAGAATTGGTCTTCATGAAACACCACATCCCTACTTCTGATAATTTTTCTCTTCTCTGGATTCCATAACCTGTAGCCAAACTCGGCTCCACCATAGCCAAGAAAAATGCAACATACTGCCTTATCATCCAGCTTTGAACGCTGCTCCTTTGGTACATGTGCAAAAGCCTTGCACCCAAATACCTTCAAATGAGAATAAGAAACATTTTTACCTGTCCATACTCTCTCCGGAAGATCAAAATCCAAAGGAACTGAGGGAGACCTGTTAATCAGGTAAACGGCAGTCAGAATAGCTTCACCCCAAAATGGCTTGGGTAGCTGTGCCACTCTAATCATGCATCTCATCCTTTCAAGAATAGTGCGGTTCATTCTTTCGGCTACACCATTGTGCTGTGGAGTACCAGGAACTGTTCTTTCATGTCGAATACCATGCTTTGAGCAATAGCCTTTAAACTGGTTGGATGTGTACTCACCACCATTATCTGTGCGGAGACACTTCAAGAGCTTTCCTGTTTCTCTTTCAACCATGACATGAAACTGCTGAAATACCTGGAACACCTGATCCTTCAATTTCAACGCATAAACCCAGACTTTCCTGGATGCATCGTCAATAAATGTGACAAAAAGCTTATTGCCACCCAATGACTCCACCTCCATGGGACCACAAACATCAGAATATACCAAATCCAATACATTAGATTTTATCGTTGATGTTTTAGAGAAAGAAGCCCTATGTTGTTTACCAAATAAGCAATAATCACAAGGTTCAAGGGATGTACCTTTGGAGTAGTTATCAGTTCTTTCTTTGCCAATAACTGCAGTCCTTTCTCACTCATATGTCCAAGTCTCTTGTGCCACAGATTTTGAGAGGATCTGTCTTCAACAGCATTCAACAGACCTTTGCATAGCTTCACATGTGTTTTGTAAAGCGTATTACACGCCTTCCCTCTCGCAAAAATAAGAGACCCTTTAGTGAGTTTCCACCTGCCATTTCCGAAGTAACTTTCATAACCTGCACGGTCTAATGAAGTCCCGGAAATCAGATTCACCGCAGATCAGGAATATGTCGCACATCTTTCAGCGTCATTGTGCAACCAATATCGGTTTGAATGCAGATATCACCGATCCCAACAATATTTGAATGACTTGTGTTGCCCATCTTCACAGTGCCAAAGTCCCCTGCTTTGTACGTCGTGAACATCTCCTTAGAAGGAGTAGCATGGTAGGATGCTACTGTGTCAACAACCCACTCAACCTGATCATCTGCAACACTCAAACACTCTTCAACTTCACTGGTCAGAATCACTACTTCATTATCCAAAGTAGCAGTAGTGTTAGTGTCATTCTTCTGCTCATTGTTGGTTTCTTTCTTTTCCTTCAAGGCAAAGCAATTCTTTCTGATGTGACCCTCCTTGCCACAATGAAAGGATTTTCCAGACTTTTTCTTAGTCTGTGATTCCTTGCCACCTCTGGACTTGCCACGACCCCCCTTTGGTCCCCTACTCTTACTCCTCCCTCTATTCTCAGTAACAAAGGCCTATGCATTATTTGTCCCTGCAGTTTTCCTTCTTGTTTCTTCATTTAACAAGCTGCTAGTAACCTGACCCATTGATAACACATCATCTGGAGTAGAGTTGCTCACGGAAACAACTAATGTCTCCCATGTATCTGGTAAAGAACTTAGAAGAAATAAAGCTTGCATCTCATCATCAAGGACCATCTTCATTGTAGCCAGTTCATTCACAATGCATTGAAAATCATTTATGTGATCTTCAATTTTACCACCCTCCTTGAATTTCATGTTCACAAGCTTTCTAATTAGAAAAGTTTTGTTTACGGCGGTTTTCTTCTCATATCTTTCTTCTAACTTCATCCAAAGGGTTCTCGCATTGGTTTCATTAGACACATGATGAAATATACTGTTATCCACCCACTGTCTGATGTGACCAATGGTCTTTCTATGCATCTTTTTCCAATCTGGATCAGACATATCTTTTGGTCGGGCACTATCCCCCTCAATGGGATCATAGAGGTCTTCGCAATAGAGTATATCCTCCATCTTAGGTTTCCAAATCAACCAATTGGTATGGTTGAGTTTGATCATGGTAGTGTTCATAGTGTTGTTCTCCATCTCAATTAAATAATCAAGAAATATAAACAACTGTCACTAACCTCAATTTCTGCACCAATCTGTAGATCTCGTCACCACGAGCACGCTGGAAGAAACGGATCTGAAATCCGACTCTGGATGGCTCCGATATCGCAAAAATAGTTTTTTGCGCTCCGATTGGTCAAACTTTCTTGTTGACCGTCAAACTGCCAATCTTCTTCCACAATTACGTAGATCTGCTCGTAACGAGTCTGTAGGCGCAAACGGATCTCCGATCTGACCTCGGATGATCAAGATATTGACGAAACAATTTTTAGCCGTCAATCTGGTCAAACCCTAGTTGACCGAACTGTGCGCTGATGTGGCGCTGACGTCAGCAGAATGCTGGAGTGGGCTTTCCAGTTCACGGGTCAGGCGGAACTGACCCAGAACCTGACCTGATCTGGTCCTGGTTCTGTGGGCTTGATGCGCTGGGCTT
This sequence comes from Litsea cubeba, assembly GCA_012931725.1. Classification (NCBI taxonomy): domain Eukaryota; kingdom Viridiplantae; phylum Streptophyta; class Magnoliopsida; order Laurales; family Lauraceae; genus Litsea; species Litsea cubeba. The sequence continues at coordinate 21,212,286 of CM022954.1, read as the reverse complement.
TCTGCAGACGGGTCAGGTCGACCCGACCCGAACCCAACCTGGCCTGGCGTCTTCTTCTCCCCCAAACAGAAACAGAACCCAGTTCTGTTTCTGTAAACAGAAGACGATGGAGTCTCAGCTCCTTTTCGTTTCCTCTCCGGCGATGGCGCAACGGCACGGCACGCGGGGACCGGCGATGGCGCAGCGGCCGGACGGCGGCGGACAGCGATGGACTCCGGCGATGGCGGGCAACGCACGGCGCACGGACGGTGTGCTCTGTTCTGATGACAGCAGTGAACGATGGTGGTCGTTCTGCTTTCTCCGGCGACGATCTGCACAGCCCCGAGTCCGGCGTCCTTGGTCTTCTTCTGCACTTCCGGTTCCGACCAGATCACAGCCAAGGGAAATCGTTCCCTGCTCCTGCGACTTCGGATTTCCAGCGAAACCCGATCAGTGTGGCCCACCAGAGATCTGAACTGATCTCTGTCGATTTCCTGCAATGAAGAACCACGTGCAGAAACTCGGATACCCTTGATCCGATCCGTCGATCGCAACGCGGCACAAACCAACCCTAGTAAACCCTAGGCTCTGATACCACTTGTTGTGCGCGTGTATGCGGAAACGTGAATCAGCGATCGAAACGGACAAACAATAAACCACACAAGACAAACAATCAACACATAAGAGAATTACGTGGTTCGGCAATCTTGCCTACGTCCACGGGAAAGAAAAACTCGACTCTCCTTTAGGTTCACTCTTCTGTCTATCTGTCTGTCTGTATCATGGGTTACACATTACATCATATATATAATGTTCTCTTTCTTATTCCCCAAGAAACCATATCTTAGTTAATAAGAAAGTCCCGGTACAATTACCAAAATACCCATGTCCATGAACCTACTTGGTCTGGACCTACTAAGCCCAACAGATCGAGCCACACTCTTCTATACGAGGAGGTGAGTAATATTTTCAAGTGCACTGAGAAATAAATTCATAGGATTGATTGTGTATTTTATTGATCAGATATTGCTATGTGATCTCTATATCAAATTGATAAAAGATTGATATTAGTGAAGGCAGTAATGAAACCCCAAAGCAGGGGCTTGATTACAAACCAAATCGTCAGACACAGGATCTGACGATTTGGGTAGTATGATCATGGGCCCCACCTGATTCTAAATCTGACCCAGAGATCTGAGGGTAGACACTTGGGCGATCTCAGTGATGGAGGATCCATTTGGATTGGGTCTCATCAGTCTTCATCTTTATCCTAGAAATTTCAGATCAGTATTGCAGGAAACTGTGAATTTCGTAGATCAGGTAGTGGGACCCACTGATCCATATGATCAAGGATCATAGCCATGGATCTGGAAGCCAACACTTGGTCGACCAAGGTGTAGTTGGCCCTTTTTAGAAATGGGTCCCATCTGACCATTGATCTAAAGCCTTATGTGTCTGTGGCGTCATTTTTGGTTGAAACTGTGCTTTTCGTAGATCTGGTTGTGGGACCCACTGGGGCACTTCATCAGAGATCAAGGCCAGACATATGTTGGGTCCCTGTTGGTCGACCAAGGTGTAGTTGGCCCTTTTTAGAAATGGGTCCCATCTGAACCTTGATCAATAGATGACAGCATCTGTGGCATCATTTCTGGGTGTTTGGGGATTTTTCGTAGATGGAGTTGTGGAACCCACTGGGCCACCTGATCAGAGATCAAGGCCAGCCAGTTGTTGGGCCCCTGTTGGTCGACCAAGGTGGATCAGGTCCTATGGTGATCTGACCATGGAGGGCCCACCATCTGATCAACCTAATTCTAGAAGGCGTGACCATTCTGGAGATGCTGTATCGATACTATTATGGCTATTTGAGGTGCTGGAAGTCAGGAACCTCTTTTAAGATGTTGTTGTGGACTTTATCTCTTGTAACAGATTTGTAGATAGTGGAATAAAAAGAAAGAAGAAGGAGAAATATCAGATGGCAGTGACTGTATGTTACAAGATTAACAAATTAGTGGGATCCACTGATTCATCTGATAAATAATCAGGATCAGCCATCTGATTGGTCACTGATGGGCAACCAAGATGAACCAGGTCCCATGTGAAATTGATCACTTGGGACCCACCATTTTTCTTTACTCCATAATGCTAAGCGTGGGAATCCTCTTGATATTAATGAATAGTACAGTGTTAACTCCTCTTTTTATATATGCTGTGTTGTATACGGTGATGTGGGGTGTATGGAAATTGTAGACCCACCTATTGTACAGAAATTAACCATTAGTGCCACATAAGCGGGTACTTGAATTTTGAATTTAAGTGGGGCACATAAATAAGCCCGATTATGTGGGACTAATTCTTTACGAAATTAATTGGTGTATATGGTTTATGATAGTTGTATTGCATGAATTGGTGAACACAAATGAACTATTGAATATTTCCTAAAGATTCTCTTTTGTTATATGAGACAGTGAACCCTTTTTGGGTATGGAGTAATAAGGTGGACAGGGATTGAATAAATGACTATTGAACCAAGCTCCTAGGAGATAGTTTTGAATAATATATGGAAAGGACTTCCTTATGGGAAGGGATTAAAACTCTGAAACTCTTAAAATAGAGTTCTTTTGAATTATAAGGACCCATAAATGGGAATATTAATTATACTAATGTTAAAGAGATGGATGTGAAGTCTCATTGAATCATAAGAAATGCTATAGAATAATTGCTATCATTTCATATCTTCCTCTTATTAGTTTGTGCTGCATTATATTAGTAAGTGACTTGTGCATTGTAATTATTGATCACCAGTTTTCTGATAAGTGGTTTGCCCCACTTCAGGTACGGGTCATTTGGGGAATTTGGCAACGATGGAGATCAGCCATTGGATTTCAACTTGCGTGGTTGATAAGAGAGCGTCACAAACATATTGGATTTGGAATTTGAACTTGAGAGTTGGATTTTATTTAGTATCTTCAATAATGTGGAACTTGTTTATTTCTTCATAAATTAGAAATTTTATTGTTTGAAATATATAATTGATCTATCAAATAAATTAGAAGCATTGCTCAATTCTTTGTCCTACTTGATTTATGTGGAGGTTTAATTGTACTTGAGTAATGTTCCGAAATCTGATGAGCTCCGGGTTTCGGGGTGTTACATGGCCCGGGATAGATCAAATGGAGAAACAGAATTCATGTAACCAATGCCAACAAAATTGGGACAAGACTATGATGCAAGACTGTCATAGAGTTACATCTAAACTCAGATGAATGATGCATTGACAGGACTGTTGCAGTGTACATTCAAGAAACACATCACTCATTGGCATCATCATCAGTGTCTACACGAGGACTCTAAAGACGACAGATGGAATGGTCATGGAAAAGAAAAGAACAAAAGGTTGAGAATGAAGACAGTGGGGACAGTAGAAAGGATGATATAGGACAAGTATGCTGACAAGTGCTAGAGAAAGAAGAATGCAACTACTTGGATGATCTATAAAAAGCAAATAAAAGTAAACATTTTGGAGGAAGTTTAGATCCCAAAGATTTGAAGATTGACTCAATGCTATCAAAGGCTTCTTCGAATGCCATTGAAGACTCCTTCAAATTGCATGCTATAGACACTTCTCATAGCCTACCAAGTACTCAGAAGGGATACAATACAAATGCAATCTTCCAGACAGGAGAAAAGTATTTGTTACTATGGACATGTACATTTCATGAAGATGTTCCATACTATTCTCCTGAGAGTGAGGAGATTCATTAGACAAGGAGTCAGGGGGAGGGTTCCTCCTCGAATTCAGTTGGTTCCTCCTCCATCTTATCAAGGTCCTACAGTTGAAGAAGATGAAGAACATAAATTATAGACACCTGACAAAAGCAAGTCCTCAAATGCTCCAAAGAAGCCACTACAAGGATCCTTCTGCAAGAAAAAGGTCATCCGGTTTGGCCAGAGGTCATTCAACTGTTGTGATTTTTTTGTTTTTTTATTTTATTTTTTATTTTTGGCGATCTATCTCGTTGAGTTTATCCCCTACAATATTCATTAGAAATTCTGACCTGTCGTCAATAGTTCTCAGACAATTCATATTGCTTCCTACTGTATTCAGATTTCAGAATTTACACAGCCCCCCTGCAGTATTCACAAATTAGATATTACTCCTTGCAGTTTTCAGAAATTACAACTCGTCTCCTGCTGTTATATCTGAATTTATTTATTGAATCTTTCAAGAATCTTTGCGATCAATGGTTTAGAAATCCATGGTATTTCCTATCCAGATTACAGGAATGAAAATTTTGCATGGGAGTTCCAATTTTGCATGTTTGTTAAAGGGAAAGTGTAAGGTCCCAGCCTTTATTAGCTATAATTATATTATTTATTGATGTTTTGTGTGGATTAGAGGGTAATTATTGGGTTAGCTAACTAGGTTTAGGTGTTTTAGTAGCTTTTGGACCTTGTGTCAATGATTCTGGATCCATTGGGCCAAATCCAACATAAAGCCCGACTCATTTGCTTAGTCAAACTGTAATATATTGTACCGATACTACATTCTATCTTAGGATATAGCTGACTAGACAATAACTAAATTGTAGCCTTAATCAAGGATTGTACATTAATATATATGGATATCAATCGATCCTTGGGAGATCATCCCATTGCAATTCAATTTGTCTACAGTGCTTGTTCCCTGACATGGTATCAGAGCACTGTTAAAAGATAGAAGTTGTAGCTCTTCAAGCACTGATCGAAGGGAACTCCTTCAACTGGAAGAGCAACATAGATCGAAGAGACTATTTTTTCATCACAGAGCTGTCAACACAGATCTGTGCCTGATCAAGAGTGGCCCACCACCGATGATCCTGGATTCTTCTGCAACTTTGAAGTTTTGATAGACAGGATTTATAGATGTTTTTGGTGATTTTCTGGAGATTTTTCATCATCATCTGAGGTAGTTTTTTCCTCCTTCATCTGTCGACTTTGGGCATTTTTTCTCAAAAAAGTTTAATCAGGACCGTCCAGATTTGTGGATTTATATCCAATACACTTCAAGTTTGGACTGCTAATAGTATCTTGGATCACTCACAAACTGATATGTTCTTATCTGTGATTGGACTGATTAGTGGGGCCCACATATAGATCCCGCCAGAAATTCAAGGTCGTCTGCTGTGTTTTTGCACAGTTTCTGTCCTTACATCACCTCTGTGTGCATTCTATTGCATCTGGGGCATTTTCTGTCCATTCTTAGGCCAATCTGGTTTGAAAACATATACTTTACATGCCTTACATATTGATTAGAAGATTTGTTGCTGTGTGATTGGTTTTATTCATCATTCTGCTGGTTCATCTGACTATTTGTTACAAATGGAGAAATCTGAAATCAACTTAATCAAGTTTAATGATAAAAATTATCCATCTTGGGCCTTTCAATTTGAACTTTACCTAGAGGGTAAATAATTATGGGGCCATATCTCTAGGACTGATCCCAAACTAATAGAGGATGAGAAGAAAATTGTGTCCTGGAACACAAAAGATGCTAAGGTCAAAACTTGGATTCTTGGGTCTATGGAACCACAATTTTTCATGAATTTGAAACCACACAAAACTGCCAAAGATATGTGGAACTATCTGAAAAAGGTATATCATCAGGGGAATTCTGCACGCCAGTATCAGTTGGAATTTGAAATTGCAAATTATATGCAAGGAACTTCCTCCATTCAAGACTATTATTCTGGTTTCCAGAATTTATAGACAGAATTAGATGAAATCAAATATGCAAATATCTCTGCACAGGCTTTTCCCGAATTGCAAAATATACTAGCGACTAGTCATCGGGATCAATTTCTCATGAAATTAAGGCCTCAGTATGAATCGGTCAGATCTAATCTCATGAGTAGGGTACCTTCTCCATTGCTAGATGAGTGTCTAAATGAATTACTACGAGAGGAACAGAGACAATTGACTCAGTCTAGTGTGCTCCAACAAGCCACTCATGGTGCAATTGATGTTGCCTATAGTGTACCCACTCAATCTCAATCATCGAACTCACCAGTTCATGCTGCTTATGCTCCCAAGGGAAAGCAACCAACCAGGGATGTCAGTAAAGTACAGTGTTACAAGTATCAGAATTTCGGCCATTATGCAAATCAGTGCAAGCAGAGGATCTGCAATTATTGTAAAGCATCTGGACATTCAATCAATGAATGCCGCAAGCGTCCTCAAAACAGAAATCCAAAAGTTTACCAGGCTATCACTACTACTTCTGGCACTATTGATTCATCTTTCATACCTTTTTCTGCCCCTGCTTCTGCTGCTCCAGTCACCCCTTACATGATCCAACAGATGATCCTCCAGGCTTTTTCCACTCTCGGTATATCTGGTAAAAATCACTCTCTCATTGGTATTTTGATTCTGGTGCCTCCAATCATATGACGTCATCATCCCAGCACTTCTCCAAAATTAAACCATATGATGGAAAAAGTCAGGTCCATGCTGCTAATGGTACAACAATACCAATTACCTCTGTTGGTGATATTTCTCATTTTTTACCCTTACATGATGTTCTTTGTTCATCAAATCTTTCTACCAATTTAATCTCTGTCGGTCAATTGGTTGATGGTAACCGCAATATTTCTTTTTTCTCCTCTGGTTGTGTGGTGCAGGATCAGGAGACGGGGAAGGTGATAGCGAAGGGGCCTAAATGGGGGCGTTTGTTTCCTCTTCTGAAGCAGGCCCAAGGGCTAGGGCTTGCGTAGATGCCGAAGCACGTGTCAAAGACACTTCAAATTATCTCCACAGAGATTTCTAACACGATGAAAACCTCTCCAAAGGGAAAATCCCAATTTTACTTAATTTCAAATCTGAGATTATCATCTCTATAATGTAATATAAATAGGCAAAGTAAACTTAGGGCCTAAGACAACCTAATCTAATAATAGAAACTATCCTAATCAAACTAGGAACCCAAATAAATCAGAATGCTAATCCAATAAAATTAGGAAGCTACTAAAAAATAAATATCCTCAAAACTATGTTGGGTGGGACCAGTAGTGGAATAGTAGCCGATACTGCATCATCTTCACATACCAACACCGAATCCAGATGTCTTTGTTTGCTTCAGCAGTTGTCTCTAAAAATAATGTGCAGTTGTGGCACAATAGATTAGGCCATCCCAATTCCAAAGTATTGTTATCTTTGTTAAATTCTGGTCATATAAATAAAATGAAGTTTTTATCATCAGATGTTGCTCTTGATTGCACCACTTATAAGCTGGGAAAGAGTAAAATTTTGCCTTTTCCATTACATGTTTCTTCTGCTACCAAATGTTTTGATTTAGTACATAGTGATGTTTGGGGTGTTACACCAATTGTTTCTCATTCACAGTATAAGTATTTTGTGACTTTCATTGATGATTATAGTCGTTTTACATGGGTTTATTTTCTGCATGCCAAATCTGAAGTCTTTGATGTGTTTAAAAAATTCTTGAATTCTGTTCAAAATCAATTTTCAACATGTATTAAGATTTTTCGTACAGACTCAAGGGGGGAATATGTGTCCGCGAAATTTCAAGAATTTTTACAAGACAAAGGGATTATATCCCAACGGACTTGTCCCTACTGTAGAAGATAATGGACTTATGCTAACAGGCCCTAGGCCCAGCCCAACAGTTTATAACCCATGTAAAATATCCCACGTGTGGGTCTAGGATAAGCCCTATACAGGCTGTTTTATTGATATTCTTCTATGTATAGAGATTAGGATATTCTTTATTCTTCAATTCCTGATTGTAATTAGATTGTAATTACTGCTGATTACCAGCATGTGATTAGGGTAAATTTGATTATAAATTGGTTGGTCGATCCTCCATTGAGGCATCAACTTTTCCTCCAAACTCCTATCTCTCTCTCTCATTTTGCCTTTACATTCTTACATGGTATCAGAGCTCTAGGATCTTGGAGATCTCATCTACATCATCAAATCAAACACAGATCAAGGATCTGTGCTTTTTGGAAGCAGAATGTTGAAGGAAACATATTGTTTCATCCTCGTGATCATAGTGGCCCACCTGTGATCATCAAAAAACCCTCAAGTCTCTCTCCAGTCTTGGTCGCCCATCTCTCCTTATCTTTTTGGAGATTTTTTCAGGATTTTTCAGCAATCAGAGGTAGGTGATTTGATCCATCGTGTGACTATTTGGTTTTTTGAAATAGTTTTCATCTCAGCCGCACAAAATCCCGGATTCTGACTGGATTTTGCTGCGACCTTCACTGTTGGAAAGGGATTTTGATCCTTGTTTTTAGCATCTCATCTGATCTTCAATCAGATCTCTCTATGGACCCCGCGAAGGAATCCAGCCAAGAAAAACATGGTCGTCAGGACTCTTTTGGCTTGATTTTTTTGGATTTTGTGCTAGTTGCGATTGGAAGTTTCATCCACTATTATTGACGTGCTATCTGGGCTCTGGGGGTTATTTGGAAGCCTGATCTTGCACCTGTGTGTAGTTTCTGCTATTTTTTTTACTGTGTCTTCAATAGTTGCTGCTGCGATTTACTTGTTGCTCTTATATTGCTTGGTTAGTGGAATCATAGCAGATTACATTTCTCTACATTGTGATTAGTTCTCCTCTGCAGCTATGTTACTTGTATCTCTGCTGGTTCTTCTTCTTCTTCCTGTTGAAACTGTTATCAATGGAAAAATACGATGTTATTCCCGTTAAATTTAATGGGAATAATTATATGGCCTGGTCCTTTCATCTAAAGAATTTTGTAGCAGGCCAAGGACTGTTTGGTTATTTTGATGGATCGATAACTAAACCTACTGCCGACACTACTGACACAAAAGCATTACCCACCTGGTCAAAAGAAAATGCTAAGGTCATCACTTGGATTCCCTTCTCTTGCCATTGCTCTTCAAGCATATACTGCCGCATCTGATATGTGGAGTCATCTTAAGAATGTTTATCATCAAACAAATAAAGCTCGCAAATTTCAACTAGATAGTGAAATTGCAAAATTCAGTCAAGGTGATAAATCTGTGCAAGCGTACTTCAATGGATTTCTCACCTTATGGACTGAGAGGGATGCTATGATTGTTCAAACTGTTTCTGCTGGGTTTCTGTCTGAGGCTCTTAAATTACAAGAGGAAACCCACATCAGCCAGTTCCTTATGAATCTCAGACCTGAATTCAAATCTGTTCGGTCGGCTCTCATGAATCGAGAAGTAACAGCAAACCTAGACACATGCTTCCAAGAAGTCATTCGCGAAGAACTTCGCCTAAACTCTCAGCGTACCATTCTTGAAGAACCACAGGCCTCCCTAACTTCTCTTCAGACTGAGTCTGCCCTTCTGACAGCCCCCAATCAGAAGCCTACTCAATGCTATGAGTGTAAAGGCTTCGGTCATCTGGCCAAGAACTGTCGAAAGAAATTGGTTTGCAGATATTGCAAACGCTCTGGTCATCTTATTGATGACTGTCGCAGCTTACAGAGAAAGAATGGACCCCAGCAGAAGCAAAATCCTTCCACCATGCCTAGACAAAATGCTCCAGCTGCATTCCAAGTTCAAGCACCTCTCCCTGCCACGGGAAGCGCTTCTTCCAGGGCTGTATCCATAACTCCAGCCCAAATTCAAGAACTAATTCAGAGCACGGTGACTTCCGCATATGCTTCCATGGGTTTTAATGGTGGTTGGTATCAAACTCATTCTCCTCTCGCTTTTCCTGCTTTTCATTCTTCAATCTCTCGGTCTTCCTCCACTACTCCTTCTACCTGGTTTCTAGATTTAGGAGCATCAAACCACATGACTTCTGCAAAAAGTAGCTTTACAGCCTCTCACCCTTACCTTGGAAAAGACAAAATCACCACTGCCAATGGAGACCAATTACTCATTTCTGGAATTGGTACCATTACTTTATTTAGTGTCTTTGGCCAGTCCCTCCACCTTTCTAATGTCTACTTTGTTCCCAAATTATCAGCCAATTTACTTTCAGTCGGACAACTTATTGATGATGGGTACCATATTAACTTTTATTCCACTGGTTGTGTCATACAGGAGCGGCAAACTGGGAGAGTGATCGTGACGGGGAGTAAACATGGTATCAGAGCCTGAGGTCTCGAGTTCGAAACCACGCAGGGTAGAAATGCCCCATGCCGCGTTGTGTGTTTGTGCGGGTGCAAAATGCGCAGTGCAAAAAGACCCCATGCCGCGTTATAGTCTTGTGCGGGCGTGTGCTTCGGATCCGGGCGGTGTCCCGCTCGAGGGGGGGTGTTAAGTAGTTGTTTATGTAGTTTCCTATCACCAATTGGTTTTGGGATTACTGGCTAGCAACTTTGACAAGTGTAGTGGTCTTGGTTGTAGGGTCATTGGGAGAAAGGATGATATCCATTGATTTTCCAGAAATGCTCCTTGCCTGCCTTCTTTGAACCATTTTAGTAAGGATAACTTGGTCATTTGCACTTTTCCTCTTTACCAATTAAACCAACAACAATCTCTTTCATAGCTTCTTTCCCAATTCTCTCATTTCTCTTCGTTTCCCTCCATTTCCCTCGCTCTCTCTCTTTCTCTCTTCCCCATCTCTTCCAAGCATCAAGATCAACCATTCTCCTTGGAGATTTCATTGAAGATAAATAACAAGAAGATCCCTAGCTCCTTTATCCTCATCTCTCATTGGATTTCCCTCTCTCTTCCCCAATTGAGGTGAATTTCTAACACTAACAGTGTTTTCTAGCTTTCTTGTTGGATCTATGGTAGAATACAGCCCCAATTCCTTTTTCTCCCTTGGGTTTGTGTGTTTAATCATTAGATCTAGGTGAAGTGGATTGAGAGTCTGGAGTGTTTTCTTGGAGTTTTGGCTTGAAATCTTGGCTTTTGAGAGGCTTTCCCCAATTCCAAGACCAAGGCAAGTTACAATATATGAATTACATAGCATGCATGTTTGATTTCCATGATTCTTGCATTGAATTGCTTTAGATTTGATGTTGATCTAGATTTCCCTAGTTTTTAAGCTCTCTTGATAATTTTAGACTTGTTGCATGTATCGTGGGACTCTTTGATGATAGAGGACTTTAGATCTAGTAATTTGATGATGGTAGAGGGTGTGTGGAATGCCCTAAATGCTGTAATTCAAGAGTTTGGATGGAATGGGAGATCAATTCCCAAGTATTCGTGCGAAATCTACATTCAGCCGTAGTTTTTGGGAAGCTACGGCTAGCAGTAGGCTCTCTGAAAGCTGACCATGAATGAACTAAGGTTACTTTTCAGAGAGGCCAAAATGCACCATTTTGTTCTATGGCAGCCTCACAGCTAGCCATAGGGCTACCCACGGCGACCCGTAAAGCTAACCATAGTACACTCGCGGGTAACCGTAGTACACTCAAAGCTAACTGAAACCAGACTTCAGCTAACCATAAATCTATTTTGTCTTGGGACCATTAAACTCATCTAATGGCCTTTAAATGTGGGACTTAGTGTAAGTAAAGGTGTGAGCTATCCTTTACTTACAAGTTGTTCAATGTAAGGTGAGAGGCGAAGCTAAGTCAAGGAGATGGTGAATGTGGGACCTTTGGATGCCCTTGACCATCAGAGCACCAAGATTGAAATATGTGGCATCCAAAACCCCCATTTGAGCTCTTAGTTGAATTTCCTAGTATTCACACCCAAAAGGCAACCAAAGACCTAGGATTGGTTACTTCTATTCGTTCTTCGATTGATACATGATGTGATGATCTATATTGCCTTGTATATTGTTTGACCTCTTATCTCATGGTTTGTACTTGTGTCTTTGATACCTATTGTCTTGATTAATTATAATGATGATGCTAAAGATGTAGAGTGGACCTAGTACTTGTGTTTGGATTTGATCGAGGAAATGGATTACACATGTCCGAGGCTAGGTTGGATGTTCAATGGCTTGTTTGGAAGGGACTATCTTTGGGATTGGCTTTGGAGTATTGATAGCAACGTTATGAAATTCGGTTCGGACGCCATTTCAGTTTGCCCTCCAAATGAAATGTTTCGGCTGATTTGGAGATTTCGGTGAAATATTTCGAAAAAAATATTATATATTAAAATGCAAAAAAAAAAAAAATATGATACATTTAATGTATTGTACTAAATCAATGCAATATGTTAATTTATATTTGATGGGCTATTTCATAGTAGAGTGAAACTTGGCTAGCTTATTCATAATAAAATATTGTTTTAATCGAATAAAATCTGATAAGGGGATGGGGCCATATAGTTATTTAGATTTTAATAGATGGGCGGCTCCACATTGGAGCCCACTAATTTCTCTAAGCAAAAAGGCCAAAAAGGTTATTTTTCTTTTACTTTTAAGTTGAAAGTTAAAAAACTATGCTTAGCCCCTTTAGCTTTCATTTTTTTTTTTTCTATTTTAAAGGCAACCTAAATGTCAAGACGAATAATTGGACGAATCAGCCGAAATCATAAAAATTCGGACCGAATCGGACGAATTGGAACGAATTCCGGGACGAATAATTACAAGGTCCTATTCGTTTCGGTAGAGTGAACGAACCGAAATTATTTAGAAATTTCGGCCAAAATGAACCGAATTCCGTAACACATTTGATAGCCTTGTTTTGGATGGATTTGGGATATTTTGGAGTAGTTCCTTTGTTTTATGGGAATCTTACTCACGCAAGAGGAAGCCTAGCCAGACACTGTCCTTTATGATTTTGAGTTAGGCACCACTGACTCAGCTGATTAGTCTAGCCAGAATTTTGGATCTCCTGTGGCAAGGGTTGTTTATTATGCCATCTATAGATTGGGTTTTGAGTGTACGTGCGCCACTAGGTACTATTTCGACACTTTGAGTACCAGCTTTGGCTGGCTTTTTCCGTGCAACTTTGCTTTGGCCGGGCTTGTCGTTCCGTGCATCCAACCACTACTCGATCAAGTAAGGGAGGGTTGCGACATAATATCCTGTGGTGATTTAGCTTATGTGGGATACCCAGTTGGGCCCTATGGAACATTTTAATTTTATTTTCAAAAAAAAAAAAAAAGCTTATGTGGATGTTACCTATTTTGCTAGGATATTCACTTTGTTCAGTTTACCACTGATGTTGATTCTCGTCATTATATTACTCATGCACGACTGCCTAGTTCTTCTATTTCTATTAATCCACTAATCATCTTTATTGCCTTATATTCTATTTGATGCATTCATACTATGCTTCTTGTTACCCAAACCTGATGTTACTTACTTGGAGCAATAGGCAGTGGATCCCCTTCCCTTGTCCAAGAGGATGAATCAAACTTTGAGGCGTCGATCAAGGAGCAGTGTGTGTAGGGCAGAGGTGACCTAGCTTAGGGACACTGTGGCAGCGCATGAGAGCCTTATTACATTGTTTTTGGATTCTATTTCAGAGTTCCTATTTGGACTTTTATTGCCCTTTGGGGGCTGGTTTGTAATAAGACACTTTATTTTCATTTGCAACTTGAACTTAGTGTAGTTTGATGACTTTCTTTACTCTATTTCATAGATGGATCGGTGCCTATGCTTTGAGATTCCCAGCTTCCGCATATTGTTGTCCAATGAATAATGAGGTTTTTAAATATCCTCACATGGGGACTTCAATCCTGGATAAGGAAGAGTTTCACCCTGTCACCGCCCCGAGATTCGGAATTCCGTGTTGTTCTAGGGAATCCGGGTTCGGGGGCGTGACAGAGAGATGTAGGGACACACTAATGGAACAATTCCAAAACCAACGAATCCAGCTAAATTGACTCAATAGGAAACTCATGACGCACATACGTCATTAGCTGGATTTTGAGTTGTCCAGATCCTCAGGTTGTCCTTGATCTTTGTCCCTATAAAACATAAAAAGGGATGCGGGATTATCCAAGACGGGTCTATAATCAAGAAGACTAGGCCCAGCGGTTTCAGTTAGAATATGAAATTGCTACATACTCTCAAGGAATAAAATCCATTCAAGAGAACTACTATGGATTTGTGAATAAATTGACCGAAGTTCGGGACATGAGTACAACAAAATCCATTCAAGAAATGACTAAAGTTTAGTGTTATAAATGCAAGAAAACCAAGCATGCAACAAATCAGTGCAAGCAGAAATTTTGTAATTATTTGTAAGAAGTCAGGACATGTAATCTCTGAATGTCGGAAGTGCTCACAAAACAGAACAATCACGCTTATTATTCTACAACAGATGCTTCATCCTCTTGTCACTGCTTGAGTCTACACAACCTCCTCCTTCCACATCTCTGACTCCCGAAATGGTACAGAAGATGATACGATCTGCTTTTTTTAGCACTTGGCCTTACAAGTACAACGCAAACCTCTTCTTACTTAGTCTGGTATCTTGGTTCTAGAGCCCAAATCATACAACTTTCTACTTAACAAATCTCATTATTGTTTAAAAAAAATACGATGGACCATTATAAGTCTACACTAATGATGCGGAACATCTTCCTGTCACAACCACTGATGACATTCCTCACCCCTAACCCTTGCATTATGTCTTTTTTGCTCCTCGATTTTCCACCTTCCTTCTTTCACAAATCAATTAGTTGATAACAACTGCACTATCTCATTTTCTTCTACCAGTTCTCTAGTACAAGATCAGGTATCACTATCATGGAAAGTGCTCAGGAATGGACCCAAATGTGGAAGACTTTCTCCACACAGCAGACAAGCATTACCTAAAAATAAACTTGTGTTCTTTTCTACTTTACCTAATAATGAATGCCAGTTGTGGCATAATCGATTAGGACACCCCAATTCCAAAAAACTATTGTTTTTGTTGAACTTTGGTGTACTATTGAATAAATTCCATTTATCTTACAAGATGTTTCTTTTGATTTCTTTAGTTGTAACATGGGAAAGAGCAAAACTCTTCCTTTTTTCACATGTTGGCATTTCAACTACTTGTTATGGTCTCGTTCATACCGATGTTTGGCATATTACACCTACTATTTCACATCCTTACGATATATATTTTTTCACTTTTATTGATGATTATAACCAATTTACATATATTTCTTGTATGCAAAATCTGATATATTTGATGCTTTTAAAAAATTATTAGCCCTTGTTGAAAATCAACTCTCCAAAAGCATCAAAGACTCATCGCTCTGACTTGGGGGGAATATTCTCACATGCCTTTCAAGAATTTCTCCAAAAGGAATTTAATCTAAAAGGACTTGTCCCGTTGCCCCGCAACAAAAAGAGGTGGCTAAAATGAAAAAAAAAAAAAACAACATGTATTAGATGTGGTCAAAAGTTTGCTTCTCCAATCCTCTGTTCCATCCACTTTCTGGGCCGAAGCTCTCTACTGCAATGCATCTCATTAATTGCCCTCCATCTCCCAAATTGCAGCATCAATATCCTTATTTACATCTCCATGGTCACCATCCCCAATATGATTATCATCATACCTTCAGTTGCCTTTATTTTATACGTCTTTTACCTCTCAACCATACAAAATCTTCAGCCTAGTATGCTCTTTGTTCCTTCTTAGGATACACTCCTAGCCAAAATGGACTTCTCTGATATGATCCCTCTGTTCATCACATCTGTACTTCTCACAATGTAGCTTTGATTGAACATCAATATTTTTTTTCAGGAACAAGAAACCCCCCCATCTGAAATGTCCCTGCTTCCTGATTTCTTAGACCATTCCTCTATCACAAGGTTAAACCAAGTTTTTTTTTTTTTTTTATATGAGGCAAGGACATCACAAGGACAAAGCAAACAGTAACCCTGAACATGGGCTGTCTCCAAACCTTGATCCTTCTTCTTTGGACTGAACAATGAATCTTCAATCATGCAAGGATTCACAATGACTTTCCAAGAACAGTAGTAGTTAACATTGTCTTGCACAATGTTTTCATCTTGTGAAAAGTGAAAGATTCATAGTTAACCATCATCATCATCATCAAAGCCGTGTCCCAACTATGTTGGGGTCGTCTACACGAATTTTGTTTCTCCATTCCGATCTATCTTGAGACAAATCCTCATATAAGTTACACTTCTTCATATCTATTTTTATTAACTCCATCCACGACCTCTTTGGCCTACCCCTTCCCCTTGGTGGGCCATCAACTTTCATGGCCAAACTTTTCCTTACCGGCGCCATTACCAACCTACATTGGACATGCCCAAACCATCTCAGACGAGTTTCTCTAATTTTATCCCCTATTGTTGCTACCCCTAAATGCTCTAGAAAGCGCTCATTTCTAATTCTATTCTTCCTAGTTTTACCACACATCCACCTCAACATTCTCATCTTTGCTACATCCATTTTATGCATATATTACTTCTTGATTAGCCAACATTCTGCTCCATAGGTCATAGCTAGTCTAATCGATGTCCTGTAAAATTTTCCTTTAATCTTGTTGGCATTCATCGATCACAAAGCACTCCCGAAGCAAGTCTCCACTTTAACTATCCCGCTTTAATCTTATGTTCGACATCTTCATCAATCTCCCCATCCTTACTTATTATAGAGCCAAGGTAGCGGAAAGAATCACTTTGTGGCATCTCATGGTCTTCAATTCTCACAGTAATTTCAGCCATTTCTATATGCCCACTGAAGTTACAAACCATATATTTCGTCTTTGTACGGCTTATTTTAAAGCTTTGGATTCTAAAGCTTCTCGCCATCTCTCGAGTTTTGCATTCACACAATCTCTTGATTCATCTACCAACACAATATCATCTGCAAATAACATGCACCAAGGTACCTCTTCTTGATTATAAGCAATTAACTCATCCATAATCAGTGCAAAGAGATGACGACTTAGGGCTGACCCCTGATGCAAACCTATGGTCACTGGGAACTCCCCCGTCTCTCCACAAGTAGTTCTCACACTCGTTACCGCTCCTTCATACATGTCTTTAATATTTCAATATAACCTCTTGGAACATTCTTTTTATTTAAAACCCACCAAATTAAATCTCGAGGTACCCTATCGTAGGCTTTTTCTAGATCGATGAAGTTCATCTGCAGTTTTTTTTCTCTTTGCTCGATATGTTTCCATTAATTGCCTAAGTGAGAAGATAGCTTCCATCATTGACCTCCTAGGCATAAAACCAAATTGATTTTCATATATCTTGATCTTCTGCGTAAGTCTTTGCTCCATTACTCCCTCTCATAGTTTCATAGTATGACTCGTAAGTTTAATCCCACGATAGTTAGTACAGTTTTGTATATCTCCCATGTTCTTATAAATAGGTACTACAACACTTCTTCCCATTCATCCGGTATTTTCTTTGTCATTAATATCTTATTGAAGAGTCTAGTTAACCAAATCTCCCCAACTTCTCCTAAGCATTTCCAAGCCTCAATGGTGATGTCATCTAGACCCGTAGCCTTTCCCTTCTTCATTTGTCTTAATGCTTTCCTCACTTCTACCACCCTAATTCTACGGGAAAAAAAAGTATGCTTTGCTATTAAAGTATCCTCTTCTGTTCTTATGTCTCCTATATAGTCTTCATTTAAAAGTATGCTAAAAGTTAACCATGAACACCAAAAGATGAAATAAGAAATTGAGATGTTCAATTAGACAAACATTTTAAAGATGAATCCGAAGTTGTAAACATTCTAAAGGCTTCATTCAAAAAGAAAATCATAGCTGAGGTGGCACGCAGGGATTCATCCAAATAGGCTCCCCCTGTTTGGACGAAACAAGGGATCCGGATTCTTTTTTTTTTTTCATCTTCCTTGTCTTTTGCTTTCATCTTTTCTTCTTCAATCTGCGGTAGCTTATGAACGGCTATGAATTGGAGCTTTTCTAAGACTTCTAAACAACAGAACCGAATAGCGAGTTGTTCAATTCAAACAATATGAAATTCGATGGCGCATGGAACGAATTATGTAACTATTCTTTAGACAATCCTAGAGTAAAAAGTCATACAACACTCTCTCTTTGTGGAGCATCTTATAAGCCGTCATCTCTACAACTATATTTTGTTGATGAGTTCCAGAAGGGTTGCAGTGCTGAACTATGGCATGATTCTTGAGGTAGTTCTCAAATTCTATTAATCTGAATTCCATTTCATTATTTGCTCTCAACCGCTTAAATGTGACAAATTTTGATCCTTAATTACTCCTCAATATACAAACTCAATACTTTCCTTGAGTAACCATTTGTGAAAGTCAACAAACACCAAGATCCACCCTTGAATGTAATTTCAGCAGGAACCCACAAATCTAAATGAATGTAATGAATGATACCTTCCTCGTAGTGAATACCTATTCTAAAATGGACCCAAAGATTTTTCATTCAAAAAGAAAATCATAGCTGAGGTGGCGCGCACGGATTCATCCAAACAGGCTCCCCCTATTTGGACGAAACAGGATCCGGATTCTTTTTTTTTTTTCATCTTCCTTGTCTTTTCCTTTGGTGACTTATAAGAGTGGCTCATCGAGGACACAAATTGACTTCTTCTTAACTAGGAAAAGAGACCGTTTAGCTTGTAAAGATTGTAAGGTTATACCGGGGGAGAGCTTGACTTCCCAACATAGGTTGTTGATCATAGATGTGCAGTTACAAAGGTGGACTAGAAAAAAGAAGTTGTATAGATGCTCAAGGACTAAATGGTGGAACCTGAAAGGTGATAAGCAACTAGCTTTAAGGGAAAGAGTACTAGAGGAAGACGTTTGGGCGACAGAAGAGAGTGCAAATAATATGTGGGATAAGGTAGCAGAGTGTATTAGGAGGGTAGGGAAAGAAGTCTTAGGAGAATCTAAAGGGGGTGCTCCGGTACAGAAAGAGGCATGGTGGTGGAGCGAAGCCGTCCAAGACAAGATAAGAGTTAAAAGAGAGTGCTTTAAAACTTAGCAAAAGGATCGAATTGAAGCGAACTTGGAGAGGTATAAAGAAGCAAAAAGAGAAACCAAAAAGGCAGTTAGTGAGGCCAAGGCAAAGGCATTTGAGGAGCTATATAGGCGACTTGACACTAAGGAAGGCGAAAGAGAGATATTCAAGCTTGCTAAAACTAGAGATCGGCGGACCAAGGACTTAAACCAAGTTAAATGCATTAAGGATGAGGATGAAAATGTATTAGTAAAGGAAGAGGAGATAAAGGAGCGTTGGATTTGCTACTTCTACAAGTTATTTAACGAAAGCAGTAGTAGTGACATACAATTGGGGCAGCTTACCATTTCTAGAGAAGAAGCGAATCATATGTTCTATAGGAGAATCAGTAGGGAAGAAGTTAAAGAAGTATTGAAAAGAATGAAGAATGGGAAAGCGGTTGGGCCAGATGGTATCCCTATTGAGGTCTGGAGGTGCTTGGGGGAGGATGGTATTAGTTGGTTGACAAAGCTTTTTAATGTAGTGCTAAAGAGCAAGAAGATGCCTAATGCATGGAGGAAAAGTATCCTTATACCCATATACAAGAACAAAGGAGATATTCAGAACTGTGCGAACTACCGCGGGATTAAATTGATGAGCCATACGATGAAATTATGGGAGAGAGTTATTGAGAGAAGACTAAGAAGAACAACAAATATTTCAGAGAATCAATTTGGTTTCATGCCTGGGAGATCAACCATGGAGGCTATCTTTCTCCTGAGGAGGTTAATGGAACAGTATAGAGAAGGTAAGAGAGATTTACATATGGTGTTCATTGACTTGGAGAAGGCCTATGACCGGGTTCCTAGGGAGATTCTTTGGAAAATTCTGGAAAAGAAAAGAGTTTGTGTCGCTTATATTGAGGCGATAAAGGATATGTATGATAGAGTCGTGACATCTATAAGGACGACTGGCGGCGAAACTAAGGAGTTTCCTATCACGATTGGTCTACACCAAGGCTCAGCGTTAAGCCCGTACTTGTTTGCCCTAGTTATGGATGAGATTACAAGACATATCCAGGATGAGGTGCCGTGGTGTATGCTATTTGCAGATGACATTGTTTTAGTGGATGAGACGAGAGAAGGAGTGAATGCTAAACTTGAATTGTGGCGGAAAACATTAGAGACAAAAGGGTTTAGGCTAAGTCGATGCAAAACGGAATATATGGAATGCAAGTTTAGTCAAAGTAGGACACCTAGTAACATAGAAGTAAGTTTGGGCACACAAAAGATAGTAGAGAAAGAAAACTTTAGGTACCTTGGAATCTATGGTTGCAACGGGTATGGAGGGATTGATACTGATGTAAGTCACAGGATTCAAGCCGGGTGGACCAAATGGAGGAGTGCTTCGGGGGTCTTGTGTGATCGGAAAGTCCCCCTCAAGGTTAAAGCAAAGTATTATAAGGTGGCGGTACGGCCAGCGTTGTTATATGGATCAGAGTGTTTGGGCAGTAAAGCATAATCATGTCAAGAAGATGGAAGTTGCGGAGATGAGAATGCTAAGATGGATGTGCGGGATCACAAGGAGAGATAGGATTAGGAATGAGGAGATTAGGGGCATAGTAGGAATAGCACCGATTGGAGATAAATGAGAGAAAATCGACTGAAATGGTTCGGCCATGTTAGAAGGCGTCCAACAGAGGCACCTGTTAAAAGGTGTGAAAGCATAGAGTTTGCCGAGAGTAGGAGAGGGAGAGGGAGACCCAAGAGAAGTTGGAAAGAAACTATTAAACATGATCTTGCCTACATGGATCTAACGGAGGACATGGCTCTAAACAGATTTGATTGGCATCGTCAAATCCATATAGCCGACCCCACCTAGTGGGAAAAGGCTTGGTTTGGTTTGGTTTGGTTTGGTTTCCTTGTCTTTTCCTTTCATCTTTTCTTCTTCAATCTGCGGTAGCTTATGAACGGCTAAAAATTGGAGCTTTTCTAAGACTTCTAACCAACCGAACCGAATAGCGAGTTGTTCGATTCGAACAATATGTAATTCGATGGCGCATAGAGCGAATTATGAAACTATTCTTTAGACAATCCAAGAGTAAAAAGTCATACAACACTCTCTCTTTGTGGAGCATCTTATAAGCCATCATCTCTACAATGATGGACATGGCTCTGAGACCATGTAAACATTCTAAAGGAGTCATTTTCAAGTGTAAAGATCTGATAAAAACATTTACATTTACAAAATCCAAATTATAGTGCTGAATGAAATACCTCATCTGGGACCACACCATTTCTTTTCATGTCGCCGTATACACTAAGTGCAAACTCCAAATCACCAACCTGGCTACAGCTATTTACAGCAATGGTGTAAACCTCTGGTGTACCCTTGATGTTATATTGATGGATCATTTTGTATACTTCACATGCTCGATCAACCTAAAGCAGAACTGCTAATCATTTAGTGCTCAGCTAATGAAACAGAACATGTGACAAAGGAACAATTACAGAAACAAAAATTTTGTACTGAAACTAACCTGACCAGCTTGAGTGCATGTCTTAATCAAAGCTCCAATGGTGACATGATCTGGGTCTATTGGCTGTGCTTCAGCGCTCATCTCCGCTAACACGTCAAAAGCACGATCTACTGCCCCTGATTGCCCACATGCAGTGATAAGTGCATTGAATATAACTCGATCTGGCTTCACTTTCTACTGCAACATAATACCTTGTTAAGTGTGAAGATCCGATATCATGAAAGTAAAAGGAAATGGGACATTGCTTTGTTGTTCAAAATCAAACACTGGATTTGCCACCATTATCGGACAAAGAGCAATGAATCCCAGTATATAATATGATATATAATAGCGCAGTAGACAGATTGCACTTTATCTTTTTTATCATACCTTAGATCTCATTATTCCATAGGCACCAAATGCCTTGGCCACTTGTCCGGCTCTACCACAGCCATCAATCAGTGCACCATATGTATGAACATTTGGCTCTACTCCAGTATTAACCATTTCATGAAAGACCTAGAATGGAAACTTCAAAGCTGTTCAATGAGTACAGGAACTTTATAAGGTAAAATAAAACGATGCACTATGACATGAAGTAACTAAATAACATGTAAACAAACAAAAATACCATTCAATGTGTTTCTTCATACGCCTCTACAATGATGAAATTATACAAATGTAATCCAACGATAAATCTGTTAGTTGCATTTTAATTGACTAACTGGTGTCACAGAAGAAATCATAGGAATCCATGAAATAATACCCAGTGAGGTTACTAATAATAGAGAACACAAAACATACATGCTGATTGTAATATCAGAGTATGCATGAAGCATATGACACACTTTAGCATTGAGATAAGGACAGAAAACTCCCAGCAAAGAGTTTTTACAGGGTATTGACTGATGAAGAGATATGGATATTAAACAAACAAAAGAGTATCTCACGCCAGTATGTTAGAATATGAAAATTAAAAGTATGAAGAGATTCAGGATGTTAGAAATATACATGTATCTGAATTTAAGCTCTTGATCACTGAAGGAGACAAGCACTATGACATCAAAATGTTAAAATGTCTGTTAGTTTGTTAAGAGACTGAAATAAGAAAGAATTTTTCTAGTGGACCAATTCAGAGACATACTGTTGAGGGTGTAACCATAATTGATGTACGTGTGTGTATAGTCATATTGGAGGCATCTCTTATTCATATTACAGGAGCTTTTCACAGTTTCTCTGTGAGGAATGATTTTAGCACCCATATCATTCCAACCCCCCCCCCCCCCCCCCCCCCCCCACCCACACAGAGGGAGAGAGTACTTTGCACTAAAGAGAAAGCAAAGTTTCAATCTGTACTGGTACTTTAACACCTCTTTATTGAGGCTTTCTTTTGTATTTGTTTTGCTTTATAAGTAAAACATTTCTGTTATCTTTTTCCTGTAATAGTAGTATATTTCTGCTAATATCAAAAGAAATGACAAAGAAAGCATGCATGAGATGCCCATTCAAAGTAGGAAGGCACACAGAACATACAAAGGTGGAAAGAAATTGGCAAGTGATCCTACATTGTGAGGATGTTTGTTATTTAAGGTCGGGATTCCTTGCTTTCTCCATTGAAAGCTCCATTGTCCAAGTGATAACCAGAATGAATTGTGCCCATTGCAAACAAATAGCAGGAAAAGTAGTTCAATTGTACACATGCCAACTGTAAAGCCAAAACTTAGTATTCGTTTAATTAGTAGGAGGTTCAAAGGAAGTGATCATACCTCAAACATTGTATCTACTTTTCCATTTTTAGCACACGTCGATATCAGTGTTGTGTAAAGTTTGCAGTCAGCCTTTAGTCCTGCCTCCTTGACGAGACGCCGAACTTCGAAAGGTCCTAATTACAGGGTATGGTAATTAGCCATTTAGATAAATACTAGAATGAGGTTAATTACAGAAGAAATTAATCCAAATGAACCCCAAACAAAAAAGCAAGTTACCCTCTGAATCTTGTGAAGTAGCACACACAGACAACAGCATATTGAATGTACTCAATGTCGGGTTCTTGATCAGCCTAGTGAAACAAAATGCCTCTTTCACAGCCTTTTTACTTCTACACGCCTTAAAAAACCTTGCATGATAAACCTGAAAGCAGTGCAGAATTAATGAACTCCAAGAAAAAGATGCATTGAAAGATGATAGGTATGAGGGACACAAATCTACCTTATCCATATCCAACAAGCCCTTTCTTTCCATGCTTTGCAGCAATTCTATGCAGTCAGTTAACCTAAAACAACCAAAGATATACATGATGCCTTGGTAAAGCTCCAGATAGGATAGAAGAGACTAGAAGAAAGTTCAATGGATACCATTATTATGAACAAGTTATCTATTATCAATGCTTAATTTTATAACAAAAAAAAAAAAAAACACTCCTACTTTCTATCTTTACTTTTTATAGTTTGAGTGGAAAAGTGTTATTTGGTCATAAATTATCCATAGAGTGAAACAAAATGGGATTCATAATCACAAGCTAAAACTAAAAGCAAGATGATACCTCCCAGCTCTTAGCAAACGATTGTAAGTGCTTAAGTATTCCGATGGGTCACTTTTACCATTTTCAATGATCCCATTAGGCTGAAGAGATCTATGCATATCCCTACTAACGGTCTGATGCTTAAGTCCTCCATCTCTTGAAAGGCCTCCAGGTTTGACAGAGTCTCTTCTTTTACTTGCAGAAAGATCTTTGTAAAATGCAACAGGCACTCTTTCTTTGAAATATTCTGACATTTTCACATAGGTAAGTTAAAACAAACTCCAATAATTGAAACTAAAGCGCTGAGACTCAACTACATAAGAATTAGGAAGGCAAGATCTGATGAGGAATGGTTGCATCATCATCATCATCACATCATCATCATCATCATCATCAAAGCCTTGTCCCAATTATGTCGGGGTCAGTCAACTACATGAATTCAGACTCAATTGAAAAAAAAAAACATATGTTGTTTGGGGCAAACCTGTAGCATCCAAAAGGTTTTTTAGAGATTCTTCTGCTCCCTTCAGCCTTTGGGGCGTTAAAAGAGGGGAAATGCTAGTGTTCTCCTGTAGACGAGAGTGCGGAGATATTGCACTTGCACCTTTGAAGCGTGATAAAGTCCTCAGTCCAGATTGTTTTTCTTCATAAAATGAGTAAATATCCTCTCTAACATATTTGCTGAGCCCATCAAAACTTGAGACTTGAAGCTCACCCACAACCAATTCATCACTGAGTTCACCACCTTCAACAATTTTTGTACTTTCCTCCTTTAAAGCATGTTTGGACCTTACATCATGCACCTTAGGCCTTATCTCAGTTTCTTCTAGGCCTCCTCGACATAACAATTCCGGCATGTCAATCACAAAACTCTCTGGTTCTAGCGCATCTACTTCATTAATCATCCCAGGTGAAAGAATATGACCCATATCTTCTTCTGTTTGGGCAAATCCATTGTTACTGAAACTAGAAAGAACTTCCTTATCGGGTCTGCGTGACAGTTTATCTATCATATCTCCTTCACAATTCAAAGCGCTCGAATGAGATTTCAATGGGTCTTTTTCAACATCCACAACATGTCCATTTCCAGAATCCTCAAAAACATGTTCCATTTCCTCCATGGTGGTCTCCTTGTAAACATTTCCTGGATCTTCAATCTGATTCTCGATGCTTATTTTTTTTGCTAGGACAGCAGGGCCATTAGGACTTGAAAGCTACATCACCAATAAATTAGTTAAAAGACCAATTCTAGCATGGATTCATACCAACACAATCTAAAGACCCAAACCAATGATATCATCCACCAACAATTAAAACTCGCATCACAATCACAAGAAAATATGAAGTCCAAACTAACTTTAAAATTAAAGTAGTGGTGGTAAGATTTTGTAATTCAGCAGCAGATACAGAAACTCAGGTTCCAAACAATCACATCAAACAAATCCCCTCCCATATATATATATATATAGAGAGAGAGAGAGAAACTCACCTTCGAAGCATATTTCTTCTTCAATCTGATATAATACAAGTACAACAAGCGAATTGCGGCGAAATTAGCGACCGCGACTGCGACCGCGACTAGGAGGGATCGCCCGTAGATGGAAGCTTGGATGAGGAATGGAGAGGAACGAGCGTGAAACCGTGATCTTCTGCGGCGTCTCGTTGGAGAAGAAGAAGAGATGAAGCGAATGCCAAAGCCCGGGAATTCTCTTCTGAGAGAGGTTTGGGGGTGGAAATGGGAAGGAAGAATGGGAGAAGAGAGAGGAGGGATTGAAGAGGAAAATGGGGTTTGGGGCTTTAGGGAGAATCCAACATCCATGGATTTAGATGTAAGAAAGAGATAGAGAGTGAGTGAGTGGAGTGGAGTGGATGAAATGAATGAGGGGGAGGAAAACCAGATAGATATAGATATATCCTAGACTTTTAACCTGTGGAAATGATAACGTGGGAAAGGCTGGTGGTCTGTTTGGACTGAATTTACGAGGAGCTAGATAGCCTCAAAAGGAGTGCCATGCACGGATTATATTTCATCAAAAAAGTCAACATGGATTAGTCCATGGACATATCCATGATTTTTGGTTTGGGAAAATCCCCAAAATCACGGAGTTAGTCCATGGATCGGTCCATGTGTTAGTCCATGTAGCAGGGCTCATATTTCATTTCATGAAGATGAATAATAAGTTGACAAGGATTTAACCAAAAAAAAAAAAAAAACACTTAATCCAGATATATTACGCAATCAAACACTTTAGTAAGTGCGGCACCAATTAGAGTAATTGAGCCCGATTTTCATTTTTTTTACCTATTTGGCACATCATCGGCGCCGATCTTATTTACACTGAATAAGGTTGGTGATGACCCTGTACCGACCTTATTTGCACTGAATAAGGTTGGTGATGACCCTGTCTGCGACCCATATTAGAGCTCATATCTCCGTTTTTGCTCATTCTTCTCTTCTCTCTTCCACCATACCGTCAAACCACCACTGAGATATTACTTAAGTCAAATTGGATGCTAGTTCTAGCTGAGTTCATGGAGCGCTATGCCATTATCTCTAGCACAATTTCTTGAGAAGATGTAACCTCAGCTTTTTTTTATCATTGCTGAATCGCTTTTTTCACTCCTTGTATTTTAGTAATAACCATAAACACAGAAGTATTATTAAATGGGTATTCCAAACATTTTCCACCATCTGAGAACCCATCCTGCTCGCACAAATAATAGAAGTACCTGAGGTGGACTTGGCATAGGAAATTTAGATAATAAATTAATCAAAATGGGAGGGAGATGAGATAAAAAGATGGCAATAAAGAACCAAAAGCAGAGAGCTGGCATGAGATGTGTGTATCACCTTCACTAGACTTAGTCAAAGAATAAAGAGTGCCCATAAGATGAAAAAAATCAAGGCTAGCTGAGTCTAGTCATGAAGCAAATACTTCTATACAGGGGCGGATCCAAGACTTCTAATCGGGGGGGGCTGCACTTAAGTTACAATAAAAAAATAGCAACAATGTCTCACCAAAAACTATAAAAAATAGCAATAATGTCCCACAAAAAACTATCTATGTACTATCTTCATAATTCATTTTCGACAAGCATCATACCAAAAGAGTGATCATTTTTATTATATTACTCAAAATCAACAAAAAAATATCTTCACAATAGATCTTGACAAGTATGACAAAAGTTAAAACATGACACTAGTGAAATCTTGACTTGCGTGGCTTCTTATCAAATTCATCTATTACCAACTCTACGTCGACTTCATTAGCAAACTCTCTTTCGATATAAATAATCATCCAATCCACGAGAAACTTGTCATCCATCTTGTTACGGATTCGTGTTTTGACAAATTTCATAGTTGAGAAGGCTCGTTCGGCAGTCGCCGTGGAAACAAGAAGAGTCAAGACAAGACGAATCAAATGATAAATAGTTGACTTTTCTATTTCAATTAAAGCTCGACATAACTCAGAAATGGTAGAAATCGCCGGAGAGCGTCGTTCTCGCCAGAAAGAGTCGCCAGCAACGAATTCGCAAACCAGGCAACCAGCTACTTGGAGCGCCGGAGGCAGCCTCAATGTTAAAATGGGTGAAATCTGAAATGGATGGAACTGAGAGTGTGAGAGGTAACAGAGACAGAGAATAAGAAAAGGGTTTTGACTTTTGAGACTTGAGTTGAGTTGTGACTTGTGAAACCGGACCCCAAAATTGAAAAATGCTTTAGCTTTTTAAAATTATTTTTTTCTTCCTTGGCTCAATTGGCTGGGCACTAGGGAAACTAGTTTTTTTTTTTTTTTGAAAGCTGCCACCCCCCGCCCCCTCCTTGATCCGCCCCTGCTTCCATAGCATGGTTATTAAAACCGGTGCCTCATTGTTTTTCAGAATGGGATCTACCATGATTGATATCCTCGACAATCCACTCAACGTGAATACAACCTTATAGTGATAAAATTTCTTTTCAGAAATCTTTAAAATTATGGGGCATTTGATCCCCAAGAATACTAGTAAAGCAGAGTTTCTTCACCTGATGCAATATGAGTAACATGACAATTCTCAATTCACCTGCAAATCATCACTACGAAAGATCCAGATTCTATCAGTAGTGCAATAATTCACATCCAATTTTTGTTTTTAGGGTTTAGTGGTCCGACGATATGGTGGAAGAGAGAAGAGAAGAATGAGCAAAAATAGAGATATGAACCTTAATATGAGTCGTGGATATGGTCATCGCCGATCTTATTCAGTGTAAATAAGGTCGGCACAGGGCCATCGCCGACCTTATTCAGTGTAAATAAGGTTGGCGCCGACGATGTGCCAAATAAGTAAAAAAAAAATTGAAAATCGGGCCTAATTGCTTTAATTGGTAGCCCACCTGCTAAAGTGTTTGATTGCGTAACACGTCCGAATTAAGTATTTTTTTCCGGTTAAATCATCTAAGTTAAAATTATATAAGATAATTTTACGGGAAAAATCACATTAGATGTTACCTGCATTAAATAGGCCCTTTTAATTTTCCTCACACACGATAAAGGTCTTTCGTCATTTCAGCAGATTTTTTCTTTAATTTTAGAGGAATTTACCGCATAGGACCCCGTAGGACCTCATATCATTTTTGAGGTCCCAAAAATACCATATGTATGGATAAAGTCCTCAATGTGCGTTTTTATTTTATTTTTTGTTATTTAGCGAATGGTTGATATCGACCATTTTTATGGTCGATATCGACCATTCTGTGGGAATCCAAATAAAAATTGGGTTTTTCAGGATGGAGAAGAGGGGATGAGGAGGAGGATAGAGTAGAGGGGAAGGGTGGTGTTGCATCAACCGCGTAGGACTTGGAATCGGTTCATTTCTTGCTCTTTCAAATGATTTTGATCCATGGAAGGTTCCTTTGCCGACCAGCGTCTGGATTTTGGGAAGATGGGAGATGGGTATTTCCTAAAACGTCATCTACTTGCTTGAAATCTTCAAAAGACTGGTTTTTTTTTTGTTCTTTTTCTGAAGATTGTATATGTGTGCTTCTTATTGAGATCTATGGTTTTGTTTATGGGTTTTGCTTGGTTTCTTCTTATTTGTATGCATTACAGAAGAAGATGCTTGATTCGAGCTCCCTGCTGCAAAGAGGCCTTCCCCTGTCATCACTGCCAGTCTGCCACAACGAGGCAATGGTAAAAAAAATAGTTTTTTTTACAATTTTTTTTGGATTTCTTCATCAAAGAAATGGTCTTCCCCTCCTCCTCCTCCTCCCCTCTTCTCCATCCTGAAAAACCTAATTTTTATTTGGGTTCCCGCATAATGGTCAATATCGACCATTCGTTAAAAGACAAAAAAAAAAAAAAAAACCCGCATCTTGAGGACCTTATCCATACATATGGTATTTTTTGGACCTCAAAAGTGTTATGAGGTCCTACGGGATCCTATACGGTAAATTCCTCTTAATTTTATTTTATTTATTTTGAATAGAAGAAGAGGATATTTGGCATGTTTGTGGAGCCCACTGAAGCCAAAGATCTTAATATCCCATCCAGCATAATAAAAAAAAATCTATTCAATCAAAACTCTATCAGCCATCTAATTTTAAGCGATAAAAAATTGAAATGAATAGGTCTTAGATGAAAATTATTAACAATACTTGAAATATCTGATTATTATTAGTAGAGATTGGGTCAATAAGTTTTTTTTAGGTACTTACATCTATTTTCACGCTCGATGCCATTATCACATATGCACCATTGCTATTTTGAGTCATTATTGTAGCTGCGCGCAGCAAAGTAGGCCTCCCTATCACCTCTCTTGCCATTGACCACTTGCGCAACCATGAGACCAAGTTACTCGTCATCCATAAGTGCAACAAAGATAGGGTTATTCTTAGTTGTCTTTGCTACATGTAAAGCAATTTAAACAAGTATGATATAGATTAAAACTAAATAAATTAACTTAGGTGATATATTTCATTCATTACCAATAATTTCAATTTCATCATAAGCTAAATCCAACATAAATTCAACTTTAACTATTCATTCAATCACAAAGACATTTATTGCACAGGTGCACCTAATGGTTGGGTCTATTCTGAGTGTATTGGTTCCTCATGTCATAGCGGCGTTGTCTGATCAAATCATGTTCCATGCATCTCTTTTCCTCTGTGACTAGGATCATAACGCATGTGAGGATCCTTGTAAGACCCCGACCCCGCCTAAGTTTGATTAGCATTTGATTAATCTTGATTAAGTGCTTAATGATTGTTTTGGATGGTTTAGTGATGGATTTAAGTAGATTAGTGTGGTTTTGACCAAGTTGGGTAGAACTATGACCCTTTTTATTAATTTTGAGTAGTGCATGTGTGCATAAATTTTGTAGGCTCTCATGTGCATTTCATCAAACGTCTTTCCTCCATCAATTCCATAATGAGACCCAACTCATTGGACCCAACTCAACCCATTTATAAAACCAAGCCCATTTTCATTTAAGAACCCCTTTTATCCAAATTATGTCCAATGAATGGACTTTTGTGCAAAAATGCACATCCTTATCCCTTTAGAAACAATCCATACCCTTTCATTTCCTTCTCTCCACCTATTCTTCTTCTTCTCTTTATTCCTCTTCCTTCAATCTCTACAAGAGAAAGAGAGTGCATGTGTCTTGGGAGCTTGAATGGGGAATCCTCTTTGTCATCTACATCTTCGTCAACCCCTCCTTTCACTTGAGACAATAAATCTTCTCCACCTTTCCCTAAATTCTCTCAAATTTGAGATCCTTGGTGGAGGTGAGTAACAAAACCCCTTAAACCATGATTTTGAGTTGCATGAGAGTCAATTGGACTTATACACCCACATGCATAGCATTCTCATCATTTTTCATGGATTTCTTTTGACTAGGGTTTATATTTTGGGGGTTTTTGGTCTCTTGAGCTAATTAGAGTGAAGAAAGTTTAGGAAAGCTTAAATGAGGCAAGTATAAGCATAAAATTGGATTTGCATGTTGTATTTTTATTTGACTCACATAAAACCTCTTTTGAATGATTTTTACATTCTTATTAATTGAATGGGTTATATGGATTTTATGATTTTATTTGATGGAAGGATTTGAAAATTATGTGTTGTAAATGAGAATAAGGAAGCTCAGTTATGTATAATTATGGAGGTGAAATTGTAGAAAGTATGATGAAAGAAAGAGAGCTTCAGAAATATGAAAAAAATGCCCGTTCAGAATCCTGCCCGCAGGTCGGCGGTCACCTGGCGGCTAGCCGCGTGACCCTCTGGCGGCTACTCGGCAGTCAGCATTCCAGAAGCTTGCAAATTCTGGCAGTGGAGCGCGGTCGGCAGGCGGTCACCTGGTGGCTAACCGTGTGACCACCTGGCGGCTAGCCGCCCCACTGGCGGTCTGCTTCCCAGAAGGCAACAATTTGCCAT
Organism: Litsea cubeba; assembly: GCA_012931725.1. Taxonomy (NCBI): domain Eukaryota; kingdom Viridiplantae; phylum Streptophyta; class Magnoliopsida; order Laurales; family Lauraceae; genus Litsea; species Litsea cubeba. Next base: position 21,181,088 of record CM022954.1, on the reverse strand, counting down.
GTAGAACTGGCGGTCACCAGGCGGTTACCTGGTGGCTAGCCGTCTGTTCCACAGGCAGCTAACCGCCTGGTCACCGCCGGCTGACCGAACTCCCTAAAAACCAAAACTTCTTTTAAAATTTCAAAGGAGCTTTTAGGCTATATTTCATACCCTGATCTATTATACACCCAATGGAAACCTAGGAACTTGAATATTCTTAGAATTGAGATTTTCCATAGGTGATTAGGGTTTCTAAAACCTTATGGTCATAGAAATGAACATTTAACCTCTTTTAATGGTCCAATGGAAATTAATAGTTTAGTTACTATGCCATGAAGATTAATTTAGAGACTCAACATATTTTCATAATAAGTGACACCAAGTAAATAGTAATGCGCTGACTCTCTTAATCTATCTTGTATTGGATAGTAATAGTCTATATAAATAATTAAATTGGTTAATAAATGTTTTGATTTTCTTTAAATAAATTGCATTGTATCTTTAAATCGGAATTTCATCATTATCAATTTTAATTGATATAGTTGTCACATTATTTACGTTATTTGATTCAATCATTTACTTCCAATTTGTTATCCAATTGTCATATAATTATTTGATATTTGATGAATGATTTGCATTGAGTAAGTATTCAATCATTGATATGATTATTTAATTTGATTTGTGAACGAGTAGCCAATCAGCATTTGGCCGGGCCGCTGGTGACATCCCAACTAGATTTGCTCTCATAGAGAGGATGAGCTCATGTAGATGCCATATTTGTATATCTATAAATTATTAATTTGAATTTCGAAACCATGGATATGTTATTGATTTAATTTTGAAATCATGGATTTATCATTTATTGAACAAACATTTGATTACTTCTTTATATTGATATTTATCAATCAATCGACAATTATTCCATTCTAAAACATTATGTAATTCATGTTTATCGCCTATACTTGCCAAATCGTTGTATTTGAGATACTACTCTTGGTGTCACATGGATCCAAGAGATCAAAGAGATTAATTAGTAATCATGCAGATTAAAGATTTGATTTATAAGTTCTTCGGTTAGCTATAACAGCCGGAGTACGTACTTGAGTGATAATCTTGAGTTAAGACTAAGTATTTTTGTATTTCATTTAGCTTAAGGTACTGCATGATTAGTAGATCTGTATTTGTACCAGGACTATGTTCCTTTGAGATAAGCATCTAGTAGAAACTCATTAGAGTACCTTTGTACTACGCATCATAGAGATTTAATTATTAACTTTGTTAAAGATAAATTGTATTAGAATAGAATAGTAAATGGACTGCTAGTGGCTTTGTTATTATTAATATAGTACATACTTCCGCAATTAAATGTTGATTGAATGTGGAATTTTCTCCTTCGTGAATTCGGATTTGGTCCAGAACAAGTGCGAGTTTACGGGAGTACGCGTGTCACACCTTGGGAACCACCCTAATCAGGGGATTTTTGGGCCCGAAATGTGACAATCCTGCAACATGAGCGAGAACACTCATAATATGATCTCCATCGTCATCAGAATTTGTGACCTTTACATCGCCATGGACTTGTGTTGATGAATCATTGAGCTCTTCATCATGAACATGCCCTCTGGGTAGTCTAATAAAATTATGTAAAACACAACATGCCAATACGATATCGACTTGTGCATGCATCGGATACTGTGGAGCAGTATTTAGCATCCGAAATCGAGTTTTTAAAACATTAAATGTCCTTTCTATTACGTTGCATGCTTGAAAATGCTGTTTATTGAAGACCTCTTTTGTTGTGCAGAGAGTTCCACCCATATGTTCCATTAGGTGATATCTTACACCATGGTATGGAGCTAGAAAACCAGGTGCATTGACATATCCAGCATCAACTAAATCGTATCGACCTAGTTTAACTTTCATAACATTAGTCCATTGTTATAAAACTATAAAAACGAATGTGTTTATGATAATCTTAAAGAAGATTACAATATGGTTTTAATACATGTGGGGACAATGAGGGGATTTTCTGGTGATAGTGCATTCTGTAAGACCCATGCACCACTTGCTAAACCCTCCCATCCCGGAAACACGTATTTCAAATCAAAACCACAGGAAGCCATAAAATTTTGTGAAATAGTCCATTTCCTATTTCTGAAAAGGCCATGTGATCAATTGATACAAATGTTATTGGAACATCGGTTCCACTTCCATCTATAAATCCTACAAATCCCTATTCAAATAATGTAAGTAAGAGACTATGATTGAATCTATTTGTTGGAGTAAGCATTTGAATGTGGAAAAATATATACCTCAAATCTAGGTGGCCCTCCAAGTGAATTAATTGCAGCTTGTTTGATGATCTAAAGAGTCAAAACATTACCTACTTGTAATACTTCATGTAAATAAAGGCAAATGGCTTCACCCGATCTTAAAACCACACAACATTGTGTGAAAAAATATTGCAACTTGCTCCTCCACTTTTACATTACAAGTGTAGTGTAATAACGCCCTATTTACATATTGTTTTACAATAGCTCAAAACTTGTAATATATGTTAAGTCTCAGGTGGCTTATGTACATCCGTGGTCTCCAACACTTTGGTTAATACATATTGAGCTCGTTCTCTATCTCTATTCCTTTTTTTCTTTTGATTTATTGGATGTCAGGTTAACATTTGGAGACACCAATATTCTATAGCAGCAGTGTAAATTGCAAGCACGACAGTTTTCCTGCATTGCTCCTCCTCTTCCTCTTCTTCTGTCTATACGAGAGGATCTTGGACCTTCCATCTAAGATATTGTCCAACAATCTTTTATGAGTATTAATGGACCAAAGAGTTATTTAGAAAGCATTGATTAAACATTTAGAAAAAACATCACGTGTCTCAAATATTATCAAAGTGCTAATGAGGTTCTATCTTAGCAACTGTAGATTCTTACAAAATAAAAAATGAGCAATAAAGAATGAAACAAAGAAATAACAATGATTAGATAAAAGGGAAAAGGCTAGAGCACAATATGAATACAAATATAACAATTAGGTGATCATATCTATCCAATTGATACAATTGCCATTCCTACTTTTATTTTTATTTTCCTTTCCATTACCTGCATTTTTTTTTCTGCATGGGGAATTCAAAAGCACGCACTCTACTCAACACCCGCATCCCTAACTCATGTAGAGTAATATTTTAAAAACAAGGTTCAACACACCCATAATATTTTAGAAACAGCATTCCCAATTAAGAATCTCAATTTTGTTTAAATATTTTATATTATCATAAGGATGTAACCAAGTATATACAAGTCAAACAATCTGAGACCAATTGAAATTGAAGAGTTTCACTATATTTGAAGTTGTTGGGTGACTGCAGTAAGGAAAAAAAATGAAAGAAAGAATTTTCATTCCATCTACAGTACAGTTTCTACAAACACATCATTGTGGCCACGTAATTAAAATTTAAAACTACACCTCTTTTACATTAACAAGATTTGGTCATTCGATCGGACTATGTTCCTACACCACTCACTCATTGTCTCCTACTGCTGATTAGAGGTCTGAATCTCCAATCGATGTAGGGGTGTGAATGGAAGAGAGGTATTTTGTGGGAGGATGACGGCAGAGGGGGGTAGTCTATTGTTAGAAACAATTTTTAATCATTCCTAAAGTTCCATTACAACAAGAAGATATTCTAGAAAAACACTCTATGGGAAAGGTTCCCACATTATGATGCCAAACATGCCCTAATCTTCTCCAATCTATCACATCCTGATTTTAGTTTTTTTTTTCATTTATTTTAAGAAAGAGCACAATGTTCCGAAGAAAGAAAAGGTCATATCGGTTTGGGGATTGAGTTTTTTTCTTCTTCTTTATCCCAAACCAAGGCATATTTCTTCTGGTTTAGAAGAGAATCCATTTCAAGAAATTAAAAGAAACCCAAACTCATCAGATTCGATGAAGCCTGGTGTTGTGGCCTTCTCTCGATTCAAGCATATTGGGCTTCAAAGATCCTCACTGCGGTGTTCTACTTCTTCGTTCTCGTCACTATTCATGCATGCCATTTCACGTATGATAAGAAGTCAAAGAAGCAAGAGTGTGGGAAATCTGAACGGAGTTATTTTGGCTTGAGTGGGATAACTTGAGGGAGGATAAAGTCAAATAAAAGTAACTACCGGCTTGGCACATACGTTTACCTTACCCATCCTTTGCAAATCTCCCCAAACAGTTCTTCGAGTAAAAACTCCAACCGTTGTAGCCCATTTCAACTCTCCTTTATTCTATTCCATGAAAAACAAACATGTTATATAGGCTGGTGGACTCCAATAAAGAGGTTGGTGCGCACATTGCCTTTGTTTTATGTTTTATTTACCCTAAAACATGATTTTTCTTTTTTATTTGGAGCTATTTTCATATTTTTACTATCAAATGCCAAAATATGGTCTCATTATCTTTGTTTATAGAGTTATTTCCCTCAGGTCATTCCATCTGTCTCACATTTGGAGCCATTTTCAGTTGTTTTAACGTTGTAAAAACAAGATAGTATTCCATGGTAATACCTTCTTAATTTTAGTATTCCATGGTAATACCTCCTTAATTTTAGCACATCCCTCTTAGGGAATAGGGAAAACTTCGAAAAGGGCCCCAAGTTCTTTTGACTTGTTTCAAAAAAGGACATGAAAAATAAAAAGTTTTCAAATCAGGGTCTAACTTTTCATCAAAGTTTTCAATTAAGGACAATCTGCCAAATTAAGTGTTTTCTAGCTAGATTTCTCCCATTTTTCCTTAAAAGACCAATATGACCTTCTTTCTTCTTACTTTTCTCTTTCATCTTCTCCTCTCCCATGACCCTCACAATCATCACTTACACCATCATAACCTTGTAGTGAGAGAGAGAGAGAGAGAGAGAGAGAGAGAGAGAGAGAAGAAGAAGAAGATAGCCCATTTCATGTTATTTCATTGAAAATACTTTCAATGAAATTTTCAAACATCTCATTCCAGTAATCAGAGAAACAACATGGTTGTGTAAATTGTCATTTTTTAAGATAGTCATTTATAGTCAAAATACTGATCTTGAAGGCATTGGGATGGAGACTGTTAGAAGAGAGATGGGTAGGGTGTTTCGTTGCGTAGGCTTAGGGACTTGTTAGTGATATTTTACAGGTGGGTGGTAGTAGATGTAGAACAAGGGAGATTATAGATGAAAGAGGAAGGGAAGGGGAAGAAAGATGGGTATTTTTGGTCTCTTAAAATAGTTTTGGGAGAAATCTTGTGGGAAAACACTTAATTTGCTTGATTGTCCTTAATTGAAAACTTTGTGGAAAACTCAGACCCTGATTTGAAAGTTTTTAATTTTCATGTCATTTTTTGAAATAAGCCAAAAGCTTAGGGCCCTTTTTGAAACTTTCCTTAATTATCTATATAATATGGGAGAGCAGTGTTTGAATCCTAGGACATTTTGAGCCCTTGGATCTATGTACATAAATCCAAGGGCTAAGATTTGTCCAAAATGCTATACAGTTACTAAACACCCCCTAAAATGCAAACCACTTTCTCTCTCTCTCTCACTCTCCATCGCAAGAAATCCCAGCAGAGGAACCGCCCAGGTGCAGCAGCATCTCTCTCCCTCCCTCCCTCCCTCCCTCTCCCTCTCCCTCTAACCTGGGCATTGCCTCCCTTGGTTCAACTCTCTGCTCTATAGATTCCTAAGTAGAGAATCCGAAGGCCCCACTCCCAGATATCTTCTCTGCAAATGCAGTCTCGGGCCCTTCTGCAGGTTTGCTCCTTAACGTTGAAATTTAAACTACACTTATTTATTTCATATTTGGGTGGCCTGTAGTTGATTTGGGTTTGGTGGGGTTTGATGTTTGGATCTTATTGATGTTGACATTGGGTTGAATTTAGTTGCATCTGAATTCTAAATTCTGTTTGATTAGAGTAGTTGCATGAATAGAAGTACATTGGATAGAGAAAGAGGGACCTAGGCTTTCCAGTCAAAATTTCAGGGGACGTTTAGTAACTGTATTAGTAGAATGACCTCCTTCTCTAGCGAAGAGCGGCGGCAGCAGCAATAGACGGTGGCTGTCTACAAAACACGAAACCCAGACACCCGTTCTTCTTCAAATGCTGAAATTCTGCTATTGAATTCTAGAGATCGGATCCTCTTCTCCAGTCTTCCTCTCTGCAAACTTTCAATGGACAAGCAAACCAGAACCTGATCTTCTATTATGCGAATATTTTGCAACAGGGTACCACGCCCAACGTCAATGACGAACTCCGTGTGGCCCACCGGAGATCAATAAACCTTCTCTAGAATACCCAAAGTCTCGATAGAACAATAGGAGATTTTTGTTTTGCCATGTTTCCTTTGACTTATGGTTTCTGACTTTATTACCTTTGTCACTACTGGCTTTCCGTGGTTGGATCTAACCCATATCTAAGGCTCTTGCAGCCATCAATGTGTCATGCTAAATCTATGGACTTGATAGTAACAACTTATCCTGTTTTCTCAAAATTTTAAACAGGTACATATACAAATTAAAATTGCATGTGGTGCTATGAACAATAAGAGATTTTTGTTTTGCCATGTTTCCTTTGACTTATGGTTTCTGACTTTATTACCTTTGTCACTACTGGCTTGTTCCGTGGTTGGATCTAACCCATATCTAAGGCTCTTGCAGCCATCAATGTGTCATGCTAAATCTATGGACCTGATAGTCACAACTTATCAAGCTTAGATAGTGTAAGACATATACCAATCAAATAAATGAGCCGTTGGTTGGTTTCAGTCACTGTAAATGTTTGATGAGCTTTTAGGTGTTGTCTTTTGCAGGCCTCTATACTAGGGCTTTCAATCGTGTCATGTTAACGAATTTGTGTTGCAGGTTAATGAATTCGTGTTAAAATCACCTCAACCCATACTCGACCCATTAAATAAACGGGTCCAAAAATCAAACATGAACACAACACGATTATTTAATGGGTTACACGACACGACCCGTCTAACCCGTTAAATACATTAGGTCATTTCGAACCATGTCAGTTAACCCGCATAACTTGCTACTATTAACTAGTTAATTATTTATAAAGTAACTCATTGTCCATCTGATTATATTAAATAGCTTGAAATCTAAATAGGTGAAAAATAAAATATCCCCTCAGTTTGCCACCAATGATCACTGAGCGATCCATATTTCATAGCATACAATAACAACTACAATAAAAATCCAATAACAAAAACAAGACCGTACTCATACCGGTTTGGCGGGTTGTTAATTGTTTATCGGTTTTATTCATTAACGGCCGGTTAATTTAACGTGTTAACGGGTCTGACCCATTAACGACACGAACCCGTTAAGGCCACTCAAACCTGTTAATATCGTGTGGGTTCATATCGTATTAACGGATCGTATGACATTTTGATAGCTCTACTCTACAATACTTTTATTACTTTTGATAAATTAAGTTATTCGGGGACTAAACTTGACTGATGAAGACATAGTTAGATTACTTCATTTGCTCTCATGTGCAAAAGACAAGATTCTTAATAAAGTACCAAACTCTAAAAATATCTCCCCCAACCGACTATCTTGAACTCAATTCAAAGTTCATGATAAATTAAAGAGGATCAAGAGCTAGCCCTATGGAGAATGATGATTAAATGGGTGTTATGTCATCAAAGGCGGGTTCTACATCGCTGCAACCATGTTGGGATTGGTGTTACAAGTTCCTCTAGGTATGCCAGTGGTGCATGTTCTGTCCGAGCAAAAAGCAATGCTTGATAACATACCGTGAGCTTGTATTAGACTGGCATCGGAGAACAACATGATTTTGGAGTACAAATGAGATGAAACCCCTATTTTTTCTTTTCCCTTTTTAGAAATTAAATGGATGAATGTTGTCAAAAGATTGTAAGAGGTGAATGTGTGGTATGTATGAATTTTCAAATATTGTACGTTGTACATTTGAGTTCAAGCCGGGATATGGACTTCAAATTTTAGATCTTCTAAACAATTTGATGATTGTTTTGTATGAATGTGTGTGACTGTGAATGTTATAGGTTAAGGTTTTTTTTTTTTTTTTTCCGTAATTTCTTTAAAATGCAATTAGTGGTGGACAAAAAAAAGAAGTCGTTGCTAAAGTGAAGACTATTAGCAATAGAAATGGAGGGGAAATAGCAGCGGAAAAATAAAACCGTGTCTAAAAATGACCAATAATAGCGAAAATTTTCCGCCTCCAATAGCCAAACGTGTCGTTTTTCTGACTTAGAATGTAGTTTTAGTGGCGGAGATTTTCCATCTGCTATTGGTCATTTTAGCGGTGCTTTTTGTCCGCCCTAACTTGACTTTTCATGTCCGCACGAAACATTTATGTTCACTTTATTGAAGTGGGTTGCATTGGTTAATTCATTTGCACACTTGTGCCAAGGGATCTTAGTTTGTTTGAGATAATGAAGTTGGCCATCACAGTTCATTCATATATGCATCTGATATAAGGGGTTTTTGTTTGTTTAATATAGTGAAGTGGGCCCCATCAATTCAATCATTTGCATAGATGTGCCATGGGTCAGTTTTCACTATCATGAAGTGGGCACCACTTGTTAGCTAGCACATCTTGGTCATTGCTTACTGTCAAAAGGCCTCATATTAGGTGGGACACCTATTTTCCATGGATTTTGGTGTTTAATACCAAATATTGAATGAGAAAATCTCCACTCATTTCAAAGTTCCGACCAAAGGTGGAACATGATAAATCCTCTACTATAAAACTTTTGGTTAAGATTTTCCTTTTCTAAGGATAAGGATAGTAAGGAATCCAAAAATCTATAAATTCATGACCTGTTACCAAACATGTTATAAAAGTAACTTCTTAGATGGCTTGAATTTCAAAATTTAAGCAATCAAACGTAAAACTTAAATCTTTAAAGCGCATGCTAGACACCAAATAGGCTCAATTCAACAATCAAACATAAAAATCTCTTCAAACTCACAATTCTCACCAAAATACATGCAACCAAATAGGCTCTAGCCCTTATCCATTTTTGTACTAATTTCTTTTGGGATATAGGACATGGGGCAACTCGGGAAGGCCCGTTTAGCTATATGTGAGGTGTTGGGTAGTGGGTACTCAATTCAAATTGGGATGTTATTTGGTCCGCGAGTCTCCCACTATCCAATGGTTTTAAACCAAGTTTGGATTCTGATTTTGGTCTCCTTAATAAACGGGTCTGATTTTGGAACCTTCATTTGGACGGGGTTAGCTAAACGGGGTTGTGTTCTGGAACCACCGTAAGTTCAGACCCAGATACCCTCTACCCGGCCCGTACACAAAACCACTTATAAAACCCTCTTTTTTCCTCTCAAAACCCTAAAATCGACCTTCCCTTCTAACTCTTTACATCTCTCTCTCGATCAAGCGCCTCTTCATATCTCTTTGCTCATCCCCTTGTGTCTTCTTTTCTCACACCTCTCCCTTCCTTCCCTTGGACTTAACATTATGTGATTTGTCTTGGGTTTGCTGCTACTAGTTTTGGAGCTCTCAATCGGAGGTGCATTTTCTTCACTCCCGGCTTCTTTTCTTTTGTTCCAGCTTTGATGCTTTAGTTACGTTTTCTTTTCTTATTTCTAATTTTGAAAGATTAGCATGGTACTTCTCCTGTTTCTCCGATACTTTTATATCTATTTATATCTTTATTGAAAGAAAATACAGGTTTCTTATACTCGATTCTTTTAACCAGATTCCACGCGTTTTGGAGATGTAATCTTTGAAATTGGTGTGAATGTCTACATCAGCATTGTCATCTAATTTCTGAAAAGAGTGCCCTTAAAATTTTCTTGTCCGATATATTTACGGGTCTGCTATTTTTACTGGCACACAGACCCTTTCAACTCTGGGTGAAGTTCCCAAAGCTCAAACCCTGTCCATTCGATAATGTCACTCTTGATCAGATTCAAGATTGGTTGTGGATTTGATTCATGAAAGTTAATTGGATTGGGCAATTTTCCATTCTATCATGATCTATTTATCTTTTATCTCTTTTTTTAGCCAAAAGGCCGAGAAATGTATATATCCCTGATATATTTTAGCTTTTACAAACAAGGATATTGTCGAATATCATCTTTTCCTTGAACTTGATAAATAAACTATCTATTTTACTAGCTTTAGAAAAGAAAAAAATAGAGTAGACTAATGAGGCCTTTTTTGCACAACCAAAAACAAGTGGGCCACCTATGAACCAGACCTTCCATAATATTTTCTTCATGGCAGTTTATGGTTATCCTAGATATTGCAATCTTACCCATTCACTCGTCATTTTTCTTATTATATTGTATTGATGAATTTGAGTTCCCTTTTTTTTTTTGCACTGTTTTCGCAATATAAATTAAAACAAAGGATAAATGGCGGAGAGAATGAGCTCCATTTTCTCTACAGGTATAAATGGCCTACCCTTTGAATTTGCTTATTCTTACTTGTTAATGTGGCCGGATTACTATGGATTATATGTTCTTCTTTTGAAATGGAGTGTTTTTTTTTTCTTTTTTGCATTACTGACCTTTTCTCTTATTTGTCAGATAATTCAGTTTTATTTCTTATTTACATAAATAGGAAGGATATGGAAGCTATAAAACAAGGAGCTTTCATTTTGACATTGCAACTGCAGCAAGGACTAGGTGGTATAGGAAAGCAGGTAAATACATTACTTTCAGTTTTTCAATGCTAATGATTTTTTAAACATCGTTTTCTTAAATATTACAATTTTTACAAAGGTTGGTAAGCGAAATTATCGATAATTTAAACATGAAATCATGAGCTAATTGTGATATCCACATTTCTTTTCTACAAAGAAATGTCTATTTAATATTTTGTATTTTTATTTTTATGGGAATTTTATCGGAAAAATCCCCTTGGACCCTTTGGAGATCGAAAAGGCCTTCAAAGCTTATTATGCTCCGGAGTGGTTCCAGGGTTCCTATCCGATTTCCCCTTCCTCTTCCTCCTATATTCTCTTCCATCGATTGTGACGCTCTCTTCTCCCCTAGGTGGTCCCATATCTCATACAAGATAACGATTGTTTTCAATTTTTCATTTTGGTATATTTGTTGTCTTCTCCTTCATTGTGGCCCACATGCGGAATATCGACGAGGGTTTTGCTTTATTACTCATTTGCAAATCTACTTCCTCTATCGTAGCTCCACGGCATAGTAAACACATAGAAAGCTTGCATGTATTTTGATTTTTGCAATGATTTTGTTAAACACGGAGGTTCCAACTCGTTAAAAATCGGGTCTAGGTCCTTATTTAGGTCTCGATAAGCAGATGAGTCCAGTTCCGAATCCTTTTTTTTTTTTTTGGAACCTGGACCTAAACGGGTCCGGTTCCAGATCCACATTTGTTTAGACCCGTGGACCCGACCCAATATACTCTAATATAAATACTTCAGTATTTAGGTCACGTGAGAACCTCTCTTTTCCTTTAGGGCCCGTTTGACACTTTACTAGTTTAGTAACCATTCACCATGGAGAATCATCTTCCCCCACAGATAATATGTGTCCCATTTTCATTTTTTTTTACTTCTAAGTGAGTTATATTTACATTTTTGTACTTCTCAATGAGTTATATTTACATTTTTGTAGTTATATTTACATTTAGATAATTTTTTGAATGCTTTCAGGTTGGTGGGACATTTCATATTTCCTTCTCGAAAGTGAAATTTTATTCACCGAAGTGTGGAAGATACTCTTAGAAGGTGAGCTAATAGTAACATTCTCTTATCGGAAAGATCGAGTCTTCCTTTTATGTGAATTCTATTGTGAGTATCTATATTCTTTCCTTATTTTCTTGACCTCTTCTGTTATTTTTATATATGTAAAATTAATTTTAATTTTTTTACCTCTTAATTGTAGGGATATCCTTAGTGGCATTATCCATTTTCATCTTAAATTGAAGCCTCCTCATGGTGAGATTTGTTCCGACAATATTTACATTATAGATGAAAAAGCTAAACTCGCCCATATTGTGGATCAGTCAAGATACCAATGGAATTACTTTTGTTTGTCTAAGTATATTCTTTTGTCTGTAGATATCTTTGTAAATCAGTGAATCATCCAATTCTGCTTACACCAAAAGAAAGGGGTGAACTGAGCCGATTTTTGTGGTACCATTCAAGGCCACTACTGGATTGGAAATGTCAGCGAGCCAGAATTTTTGAAGACATTAAATTTCCAGACCCCGCCCTACAGAGTTATTCCATTGGACTTAATGCGATACAACAAAAATGTGGGGGAACATGTTCGGGATACGGTATGTGTCAAAATATAATTTGGATTGAACTGATAAAAAAAGTGTTGTACTGTTGTTGTAGGCCAATAGTCTACTATTAGATTTCTTAAATTTGTTTTTCTCGTAGGGTCAAGTCTATACTTAAGTCATAAGAAAAAAGAAAAGAAAAGAATAGGTAGACTGCACTACCGCACTAGTATCGGTTGGCAATGAATAATTTTATCCACTTGTGGTGACGGTGGTGAAAAATGGTGGTATCCTTTTTGGTGGAATTGTCGAGGGGCTTAGGAAGAAGATGACTACTACATGGTTGTAGAGGTCATAGTGGCAGTAGATGGTGGAATTAGGTGTTGGTTGACTTAAGTTGTTGAGGCTATGGGTTCATTAATCGAGTGACATGCAGGGTATAGACCACCTATGGCATTGAATGAGTGAAGGAGACGATGCTTGAAGGTGGGGAGGGCAACGAACTGAGGGTGAGTTACATAAGCCGAAAGACAAAAAAAAAAAACCCTTGCTATAGACTCACATTTGGCATAATTATATATTAACCAATATATTTGGCACTCTATGGGCTGTGTTATATAAGGTATAGGTGTGTCTGTGTAACCCAATCAATTTTATTTTGTTTCTTTTTAATTTAATTCTGATATTTTATTTTGTTTCTCTTTAATTTAACTCTGATCTTTGACATCTTTTGTAATCTAGCGTAAACCATGGCTTACAGATGAGTGTAGAGATGAATTGCTTACGTCATTTTTGCCGGGATTCCTACCCATCTTACACGATGTCATTTTTGCCGGGATTCCTACCCATCTTACACGATGTTCTTACTTTTGAAGGCATATCTGTCAGAACTTTGCCAGCTATTACATGAGGTTTGTGTTCTACCTTGTAAACTTATTTCATTTTTACTTTCATTGCTTCCACAACATGTGTTTTATATGATATTTTGATGTTGGTAAGTGTAGGAGTGGTTTAGTAAGTACGCATCACAGTGCGTAAGATTTGAATGGTGGTAGTTTCTATATGAATTCAACCTTTTCTGAACCCTTTTACGTGGCTGTGCGTTGTAAACCTCTATTCTGAAAGTTTCTAATTATACTTAGATACCAGATATATTGCATTACAATCAGAATGTGAATGTTGGTAACTTTATTTCATGTGAGGAGTGTTGGACTTTGTGTACAATTCGTGATGTATCTGGCATGCCATGCTGAAGTTTTTGTAGTTTGTGCAGATCATAATTTATATTTGGCATGCCATGCTGACGGTTAAATTGGTTTCTCCTGATTGTCAGTTTTTTCAGAAGTTAAGAGTTTTGGCACAGTGGCACAGAGGTATATGATGAGGCTATTGAAATCATTGTACTTAATGAGCGAGAGACGAGAAAGTTAGCTAGTTGGCAACCATGATACACACCAAGCAATAGCCATTTAGTTTGAGTACCATATTTCCTCATCAAGTTGTGCTATTTCATATAAAATCTTAGAAAACACTTGCTGGTCAAATGTATTTTTACAACTCATGAGACCATATGTTAGTTTGATATGTAAACTCACACTCTAAGCATTGGACGGTAAATTTGCTCCTTAGGGTATGGTATGTGCACTGTCTAACAAAGTGTGTTTATCTTGATAAGAGCAGGGCGTGCTGAGGTGTGAAGTGGTTCAGAAAGATGTTATAAATGGGAATTTTAGGAAGATTTTCCATTTTTAATTATTTTGGCTACTTCGAATTGAAAATGTGGTAAGAATGAGAAGTACGTAATCTTTTCACATTTCTTCACTTGGCATATGATTTGCAAGACCTACCTTACACAAATTATTATAGACTGCATGATTGCTCGTCACCAACTCTATTCAGAATTACATTCTCTTGGATACTATAGTCATCGTCTTCTATTATGACTTCTTTGTAGTGTGCCAATGGGTTGCATCCTTTATTTTTATAATTCTTGGGGGAAAGGTGTAAATGAAGTTCAAATTATTATTAAAATAGCCATGTAACATGTCACACAATTACATCCATATCACGTCAAGTATATGATTGACAAAACTTGGAGGGAAGAGTAGTAATATTTTTAGCATCTCTAGCACAAAAACAACTTTTTCTTAAAAAAAAATATATATAACATTACTAGTTCCTAAGCATATTGTTTATTTTCCAAAACAGTTACAAGTAGTGTCTCACTACTCTCTTCCTCTTCATTCTTTCTCACTTTCTACTCTTCATTACTCACTAAATTTGCTCTCATGCTACATATCTCAAGCCATACAAGTCTTGAAAATGATCCTTATGTGCTAGTGTCTCAAGCCATACAAGTCTTTATCTCAAGAACAACAAACTTAAGAGGCGACTTGCAAGTTGTCCAATTGATAAAGCCAAGAATTGTCTATGATGTTTTAGAGGTAGACGAGGATGCAAAAGATTCGATTAGGGTGATGCATTCCAACAAGAGGAGCAGTTAGAAGTTCATGGGATTGTTTGACATCATCAAACTCATGAATTAATGGACAACGAAGAAAATGATGAGGAAGTTGAACTATTATATCTCTAAATAGAACGGACGTTGATGCATATGAAGTTAATGCTAATGTTGTCGTCATCAATGTGGAGTTAGATCAAACAGATGCCGGTTTCATTAATGATGATGAAGGTTATGCAGAAGATGATACTTTGATGGAACTATTGTATTGACGAAGAAGAGCAAACGCCGACTGATGATACTGTCATACTGATATAGATTCTTAATTTTTATTTCATTTTTTTCCAAAATAAAGCTTTATGTTCCAACAATTGCAGGCAGCTTACATGAATCCTTTTCTCCATTCAGTTTTTTTTAATGAATCTTGAGCCATAGTTCTTAATTATATAGTGGTTAGAAGTGTATTTCACTCTTTTTTTTAAAGTTCAATTCGCATGTTTTTTTATCGCCTTTGAATTAATTGTTAATTACTTGTAATGAGCTTTACCTATATTCATTGGAAATATTTCTATGTAATTTTGTTTATAGTTATGACAACAAGAAGTAGGCAAACAAGTGCGCATGTACGGGATGCTTCAATATCTGATTCGACGCTTGAGCCAGAGTCACATATACAAGGCACTTCCATGAGTAGCGTTGGTAAGATTAACATTATGAGTTATATCTTTTATAAAATTATTAAATATCATATATTTTTTATTAATGATTTTCTTTTTCCTTTTAGCTTCGACCTCCATTAGAAGAGGACGTGTGAGGTCAAAAAATATCTTCCCTACCAGGCAAACTAATGATACAAATCAGAAGCTAAGGATTGAAATCTCTGAAGGGCTATCGAGACGGTTGGCAAGTCTGCTAAGCAATTTAAGACTGAAGTTGGTATAATTTGTTGTACGTATGCTCCTCTTGCGTGTTTCACTTGGCTCACAATTAAATAGGAAAAAAGGCAAATATTTTATGATCGCATTTTGGTAATTAAGTTATTGAAAGTTTTTTTTTATCGCTTTTATTTTATATGCTATGTTATTTGAAAGTTGGATGCAAAATTGAGTAATTTCTTTCTTGTAAAATATACGTAACGAACTTATTATGAATGCATCTTATTTGTAGGAGGAATTTGATATAGATCTTTATGATCCACGATTAACAATTATTTAGCATCAACATTCAAGAACTATAAGAACATATTGCACGTCCATTATAAGAGGGTTGACAATCATGTGGTGGCATGCCAAAAACCTTATAAGGGTGTGTTTTGCTGCAATATGTTTTGTTAAGAAGACTTCCATGTGAAATTTTATTTTTTAAACTGCATTACCTACATAGAAATGATTTTTTTTTTTTTGAAAATCTTAACGACATTTCTATTGATTAACTTGAATGCAGAAAGTTAGTACAAAAATTTTCTGAAAACCAATAGCTACCTAAAAGTGAGCCATTGTGCAGGTTCAAAATCATTTGTCGAATATCTTCATGAGACAGTATTAGTAATTCTAATATTTTAATAAGTATTGATTCATTAACTTCTTTTTTTTAAATTTAATATTGTGGTCGAATTTATACAGCGTGACTCTCCAATCGGTAAGATAGAATTGTGGCATAAGACACACTATAGTCTAGAGAAGGGTTGGTCTACTCTCGAGTGTCAGCTACACTATGTAAGGACACTTTTTCTAAAGTTTCATCTGATAACTTATTTTTCATGTTGTGTTCTTCATTTTTTTCTATACATTGTTAAATATTTATGTGATTTTTTACTTTTGTAGCAGAATATGTTTGCACTCCAATCGAAGCCCATACCAAAGGGTTCTACCCCATTGACAGAGGATGGGATATGCAAACGAGTGTTGGGTACAAGTCCCGGATATGTTCGAGGTCTTGGGCATGGCGTGATGGCACCTCCATCCTCTTCGTGAGGCCTTTACAATAATCGGTGCGTGGAAGAGCTTACTAAGAGGTCCACGGTAGCTAAAAAACAAGCTCGGGAGTTGGCTAAGCCAGTTGCATGGAGGCTCAGATGGAGGCTTATATACAACAAATGGAGGCTCAAATGGCAGGTTGGAGACTATAAATGGAGGCTTGGATGGATGACATGAGAGCCTGGCAAAAGAATATGGAGGCTATGATGCAATCTATAATGGCACAAAAGAGGGGCAATCAATGAATTAATTTAGTTTATATTTTTACATCGATGGAGTGTTATTTTCATACCTCAATTGCTACTTAGAGATCTATGATTGTGATGACCATAGGCATGTTCGGATGTATGGTGAATATCAATAAAGTGAGGTGAAGCATCAAATCAAAAGAGAATAAAATATAGGGGTTATGATGGTCTTTTGTTCTTAGTTGTTCGATGGGAAATCTTTGACTTTTTGTATAAAAGGACTGAGTTTTTTTTTTTGTCATTTAGTGGAGACATATGGTTGCTTTTTAATTTTTTCTTTTTGAAAAAGGAGGGAATTTTGAATTTATGTACTTTTGATATGACTCATTTTCTTGTCCGGATAATGGAGGCTTTACTTCACTTTAACTTTACTAGTAAAGTATCATACACGCATATTTGTTTTAAAATTTTGTTTATGATTCTGCGGGTGACTTCTAGTAAAGAGTCTTTGCTAAGACACTACTTTTAATATATAGGGGCTCAACAACTTTGAGCATCAATATTAATATTTGTTTACGATTATTAAATAATCTATCATTATCTCACGGATTGTTCGTTATTTAGTATTATTATGTTATGTTTAAATTATCTTTATGTAAAAAGTGTGGATTAGTATGTACACTTAATTAAATATTTTTATTAATGTGAATTTAAATTTAATATTGCAATGTGAATGGATGATAACATTATATTTGGATCGGTAAGGTATCAAAACATGAAAATATTTTTTTTTTAAATATTAAAAAATATTTTTTATTCTGTAAAATTATCATTTGTGATGCTTTTATTGCGTTGTAAATAATCAAATGTAACAAGATGAAGATTATTTAAGATACCACAGAAGCGCTACAAAAAAAGATTGTTGCATAAGAGCGTCGCCATTATTGAGTTATTAATGACGCTTTTGAATGGTCGTAAACAAGAATTATTGGTGACGCAATTTTGCCGTTGCAAATAAATCATTATCCACGACGTTTAGAAAACGTCGTTAATAAGTAAAACTTATTAACGACTCTTTTAAAATGTTGTAAATATTCTCTCATATTGCTACGCTGTCGTCTTTAGTGTCGCTGATCTTTCTACAACTATTATTTGCGACCCATTTACGACACTTAGCTTTTTGCGTCACACTTATTACGATGCCTTTTATATTATCTATGACACTTGGAAAAATTCTAAATTGAAGTAGTGTGCAGAGCACTCACTTGGTAGGCATGTTCTTGATTTTATGCATTCCAACGTGACTCTTCTGCATTTAGATATTCTTGATTATATGTCATTAGTTAATAGGGGTTTTTTTTATGCGAAAGTACACTTTAGATGGTCACTATACGCAACAGTGCATTTTAGCCATCTATGCACCTAACAGGGAATCCGTACATGATTCTCAATTTTTTTCACCATTTTATTTGGTGGTCGAATTCGACCTTCATTTGCTGTGTTAAAGGTCGAATTCGACCTTCATTGTAGCGCTGGAGGTCGAATTCGACCTTCATTGCAACGCTGGAGGTTGAATTCGACATTCATTTGCATTGTTAAAGGTCAAATTCAACCGTTATATATAATTCATTCGGGGCACTGGTTAACCCACTTCCCGAGAAAATTTTTGGACGAAATTTGGGGGTTTCGAAGTCCATATGATGAACTTCAAATCTGCAATTTTTGGGTAGGAATCAATCGCGTTTGTCACGTTTTCAACTCACGCACTTTTCCTATCATGTCGGCCAAATGTGCTGAAACCTTGCTAAGTACCCATGTTTGGGGCACTGGTTAACCCACTTCCCGGGGGAGTTTTTAAACGAAACTTGGAGGTTTCGAAGTCCATATGATGAACTTCAAATCTGCAATTTTTGGGTAGGAATCAATCGTGTTTGCCGCGTTTTCAACTCGCGCACTTTTCTTATCCTGTTGGCCAAATGTGCTGAAACCTTGCTGAGTACCCCTGTTTGGGGCATTGGTTAACCCACTTTCCGAGGGAGTTTTTAAACGAAATTTGGGTTTTTGGAAGTCCATATGATGAACTTCAAATCTGCAATTTTTGGGTAGGAATCAATCGTGTTTGCCACGTTTTCAACTTGCGCACTTTTCCTATCCTGTCGGCCAAATGTGCTGAAACCTTGCTGAGTACTCATGTTTGGGGCACTGGTTAACCCACTTCCCGAGGGATTTTTTAAACAAAATTTGGGGGTTTCGAAGTCCATATGATGAACTCCAAATTTGCAATTTTTGGGTAGGAATCAATCGCATTTGCAGTGTTTTTAACTCGCGCAGTTTTCCTATCCTGTCGGCCAAATGTGCCGAAACCTTGCTGAGTACCCCTGTTTGGGGCACTGGTTAACCCACTTCCCGAGGGAGTTTTTAAACGAAACTTGGGGGTTTCGAAGTCCATATGATGAACTTCAAATCTGCAATATTTGGGTAGGAATCAATTGCGTTTGTCGCGTTTTCAACTCACGCACTTTTCCTATCCTGTCGGCCAAATCTGCTGAAACATATTGGACAACATTGTGGGCCAATTTGATTTTAGAATACTATGATTGTTATCTTACCATCTTGCTGGTTCAGTTTGGTCAATGGATTTTATTTGATATATTGAGACTGAATTGAATTACAGTGTGAGTTTTTTAAAACTTGGATTTTGTTGTTTTCTGCACTAAATTTGGCCTCTAAATTTCTGCACTAGTTGAAACAAATGCATTAACTGCACTATTTAAACCTGAAAAAAAAGTGTTTCTACAATTTTTGCACTAGCTAAAACAAACCCAATTTCTGCAACAAAAGTCTCTCTGTGCAATACAATCTCTGCAACAAAATTTCTGCAACATGACTAGACAACATTCCTAGACAAATTCCATCCATTCCATCCATACCATAATTTTCAACAAGGGAAACACTCAAGAAATAATTTACACTCATGCGACAACAGAAAGCATTCCTAGACAACTTCCATCCATTCATAAACTTCCACCCAATATTAACAAATTTCAGAACCTTGCTGAAACAATCCCATTTCTGCACTATCTCAAATTGAAACATATGCATTTCATTCATATTGTTCAGCCACATAATGGTGTGCACCTACAAACATAAGTCTTGATCAATCTCAAACATATTAAAATACATGAACAAAAGGTGGGCTTCAATGTGATTCTTCATGAAACCTACAATAACAAAAGGTGGGCATAACAAAAGTCATGATGGCAGTCTTGATGTGTTAAACACTGCAAAAGATGGCACCTTCTCTGCATTATAGTCATTGAGCTGCAATAGACATGCAACATGAGGTCAGTTAATTTAACCATAGATAACTCAATTAAGCGGCATAACTACAACTAGAGGCGTAATTACTTATTTACTCAAGGTGCATTCAGGAGCCTTATGCACTACCTTTTGAGTAAATAGAATGCCATATCTCATGCCTCAGCATTTTAAGCATTGGTTTATACTTAAGGGGTGTTTGGATATGGGTAGAATAGAAAATCAACATGTTTGAGTATTGTTACCCTGTAAGGCAGACTAATCAGTGGATCAAACAGAAAATGCAATCCAATGGAGTTTCAAAGTTTGAACAAAATGGGCCAATGCATAAAAGTTTCACAGTAGTTTCTTAGTGTCATTAGTGCGGTGCTGTAACTAACCAAGTTTTAATAAAAATTACAAGTCTTTGGTTAACTTTCCCTTGTATATTAATCGGTTGGCTATATCTTGATTAATTATAATGGGAAAGCATTCTGTAGCCCACCCCTATTAACAAAACAAGTGGTTGCTTTGTCGGATTGCTAGACCCATCTGTCAGGTGCTTTCCCTTCTAATTACTCTTTCGATTGGATGGAATGTGGAGTTAAATTACGAGTCAACTACTGGCAAGTCCACTTGTTCATCATGATATACCAATTGAGCCATTGTGGTCTTACCCAGTCCCCCCATGCCAACTATGGGAATGATAGAGAGGTCCTCTTCATTTTCTGATTCTGATTTGGTTAACAAATCTATTAAATTTTCTTTCTCAGTGTCCCTCCCATAAACCTTCGATACAATTGCAGAGCAAGTCTCCCTTGTTTTTGAGATCGAAGGCTGAATGTCTACAACTCTTGCAGCAACTCCCTCTGTGAATGTGAAATGGAAAAGAGAACTCTCTTTGGCAATGTGCTCGAAATTCTTCCTCAGCTTTTGCATCTTATGTGCCATCTTGAAATGAAAGACAAGTGGGTTGAATAAGTTGCCTACCTTTTCTCGCTTGCCAGCTGCTTGATTCTCAATCTTTATCCGCAGAGCTTCGATTCTAAACTCATCTAGCACATCGTCAGCAGCAGCTTTAATCTTTCGAAGCCAGTCTTATTGCCATTTCGTTCACTTGTCACCTTTCAGTATCTTGAAGCACGACTTTAATCACCTTTCAGCATCTTCAAGCACGGCTTTCTCACCAGAGAGGGAGAGATCGCAGCAGAACGGGGGAGAGAGAGATCGCAGCAGAGAGGGCGGCGAGGGAGAAAGATCAGGCGAGAGAGATGAGCGTAGCAGAGAGGGGGCGAGAGGGATGAGAGCAACAGCAGGGCAGCGAGGGAGAGATATTAGGCGAGGGATGAGCGCAGCAGCAAGGCAGCGAGGGAAAGAGGTCAGGCGAGGGATGAGCGCAGCAGCAGGGCAGCGAGGGAGAGAGATCAGGCGAGAGAGCGCAACAGGGCAGCGGGGGAGAGAGAGGAGAGCAGTAGCAGGGCAGAGAGAGAGATCGCAGCAAGAGAAAGAGGGCAGCAGCAAGAGAGCGAGAGGAGAGAGAGAGGGAGAGCAGCAACGAGGGAAGAAGAGCTCGACGAGATTGGGAGAGATGAGAGCTAAGAGCGAGAGAGCTCGATCGATGAGATCGGGAGAGGGAGTGCAAAGGCGAGAGAGCTCGATCGACAAGAGA
The DNA here is from genome assembly GCA_012931725.1 of Litsea cubeba. Taxonomy (NCBI): domain Eukaryota; kingdom Viridiplantae; phylum Streptophyta; class Magnoliopsida; order Laurales; family Lauraceae; genus Litsea; species Litsea cubeba. The sequence continues at coordinate 21,159,272 of CM022954.1, read as the reverse complement.
AGAGTGCTGCTGGCGAGCTTCCAGAGATCTCGACAAGCGACGCTGAGAGGGAGAGATAGAGAGCTGAGAGCGAGAGCAGAGATCGAGGTGAGAGCGAGGCGAGAGAGAGAGCTGAGAGAGACCGGCGAAAAAGAGAGAGAGGCGAGAGACAGGGGCGGGTAGGTCTAAGAAGGGGGGAAATGAAAAAATGAACGGGCCCCGCGAAAAACTCACCTCGTATATAAATGAAGGTAGAACTCGACCTCCAGCGCTGCAATGAAGGTCGAATTCGACCTTTAACACAGCAAATGAAGGTCGAATTCGACCTCCAGCGTTGCAATGAAGGTTGAATTCGACCTTCAGCTCTACAATGAAGGTTGACTTCGACCTTTAACACAGCAAATGAAGGTCGAATTCGACCACAAAAAAAATGGTAAAAAAAATTGGGAATCCCGTACGGATTCCCTGTTAGGTGCATAGATGGCTAAAGTGCACTGTTGCGTATAGTGGTCATCTAAAGTGTATTATCGCGTAAAAACCCCTAGTTAATAGCATCTTCTTGAAAACCCATGTGCAGTTTGTTGATTGTTTTCTATTCTTTTAACCTTACTTCTTTTCTTGCAATTGCTGAAATTGATCTACATCAATGCTTCATTTGTTTTTCATCAAATCTGATTATGTGAATTTTGCATATTGGAAACAATTTTCACTAAATGTTGCCCAACAAGTTCTGCCTAATTCATTTTCAAAACAGAACATTCGCAAAACATGCTGATCATTACAAAAATGTTGAGTACTTTTGGTGGCTGGAATGCTTATCTTGTGGTCTACAAGTTCAATGACAGGCATTGACTCTGCTAGATCAAGAATCTTTCAAAGATATATATATATATATTTATTTATATATGGGAGATGTTCCTATGAGATGATCTCTCACCTTACTATAAGAGATAGTGTGGGGGCCCTCACATCCATATCCCTATATATATATTGAGAGAGAGAGAGGGGCTTTTCTATAGAATACCTCGAGATCTAGACCCTGTTTCTCAAAATTTTAAACAGGTACATGTACAAATTAAAATTGCATTTGGTGATATGAACAATAGGAGATTTTTTGTTTTGCCATGTTTCCTTTGACTTATGGTTTCTGACTTTATAACCTTTGTCACTACTGGCATGTTCCGTGGTTGGATCTAACCCATATCTAAGGCTCTTGCAGCCATCAATGTGTCATGCTAAATCTATGGATCTGATAGTCACAACTTATCAAGCTTGGATAGTGCAAGACATATACCAATCAAATAAATGAGCCGTTGGTTGGTTTCAGTCACTGTAAATGTTTGATGAGCTTTTAGGTGTTGTCTTTTGCAGGCCTCTACACTAGGGCTTTCAATCGTGTCATGTTAACGAATTTGTGTTGCAAGTTAATGAATTCGTGTTAGAATCACCTCAACCCATTAAATAAACGGGTCCAAAAATCAAACATGAACACGACACGATTATTTAACGGGTTACATGACACGACTCGTGTAACCTGTTAAATATATTAGGTCATTTCGGATCATGTAGTTAACACGCATAACCCGCTACTATCAACCCGTTTAACCCGTTAATTATTTATAAAGTGACTCATTGTCCATCTGATTCTATTAAATAGCTTGAAATCCAAATAGGCGAAAAATAAAATATCCCCTCAGTTTGTTACCAATGATCACTGAGCAATTCATATTTCATAGCATATAATAACAACTACAATATATAATCCAATAACAAAAACAAGACCGTACTGATACCGATTTGGCTGGTTGTTAATTGGTTATCGGTTTTATTCATTAACGGCCCGTTAATTTAACTTGTTAACGGGTCCGAGTTCGACCCGTTAACCACTCGAACCCGTTAATATCGTGTGGGTTGTTATCGTATTAATGGGTCGTATGACATTTTGATAACTCTACTCTACAATACTTTTATTAAATAATTCTGATAAATTAAGTTATTCGGGGACTAAACTTGATTGATGAAGACATAGTTAGATTACTTCATTTGCTCTCATGTGCAAAAGACAAAATTCTTAATAAAGTACCAAACTCTAAAAATATCTCCCCCAACCGACTATTTTGAGCTCAATTCAAAGTTCATGATAAATTAAAGAGGATCAAGAGCCCGCCCCATGGAGAATGTCAGTGATGATTAAATGGGTGTTATGTCATCAAAGGTGGGTTCTACATCGCAGCAACCATGTTAGGATTGGTGCTACAAGTTCCTCTAGGTATGGCTGTGGTGAATGCTCTCTGTCCAAGAAAAAAGCAATGCTTGACAACATACCGTGAGCTTGTATTAGACTTGCATCGGAGAACAACATGATTTTGGAGTACAAATGAGATCAAACCTTTGTTTTTTCTTTTCTTTTTTTAGAAATGAAATGGATGAATGTTGTCAAAAGATTATAGGGGATTTGACATATTGGCCCCTCTTAAATATTGCTGTCCGAATTTCATGACTCAAGATGAACTAATGTCACTAGAGTCGTTTGACGCTGATCCACCTTATTTTTTTTTACTTTTCTGCCCTGGATCCCATGATATCATGGGATCCAAATTAAAAATCCCATACATTAAAAAAAAATTTCTAGACCGTACGCCTTTTCCCTTTTCACCTTTTCATTTCCCCCTCTTTCTTCTTTCACTTGCAGCAAGAAACTGACCCCTGCTTCGCAACATTTGGGGTTCTTCATCTTTCTAATCCTCTTCTTCTCTTTATTTTGTCATCTTCCAAATCGATGCAGGTGGGACTGGAGAGAATAGATGCTGCCGTAGATGCACTGCGCCCGATGGGTTTCTCCAAAGACATTGTCTACAAAACGATCAATGTGCTTTTAAAGGTCATCTCCCTTTTTGCAGATTTCTATTTCTCTCTGCGTCTTGCATTTTATTTATTGAAATGATGGGGTTTTTGTTTTGCAGGTTTATGATGGAAACTGGGTTTTCAACGAAGAGGGTTCTTATAAGCTTGCTTCTCATTGACCAAAACACAAATGGGTCCTTCTTCTCCGGTCAATACATCAGCATCAGTTTATTCAAGGGCACTGAATTATGTGTGCTTTTGTAAATGCAAGTATTTTTTGATGATGTAATTGGAAACCTTTTGTATGTGTAGGTGGATATATTTTGTGAATACCATATTGTCGAATTGGATGATGTAATTGGAAACTAAATTTACACGATTGATTTTTCCTAGTGTTCTATTGTTGGAGAACTTTTTACCCCAATATGCAGCAAAGAAGCCATGATATCATGGCACAGTCCCATGAAACCATGGGACTAACATGTTCTCTTCAACCACTGTTCACATGATATGGTGGGTTTTATCGGTCTCTATGGCACTGACTTTCTGCGACCATCAAGCAAAATCCATTTTTCTCAGACCCATTTCAAATTGGAGCTTATGAAAAGTTCTTAAAAAACATGGCTACCATTTCTAAAGTATGACTGTTGTAAAAATTAGTCACCCTCAACTGTTGTAATGAATTCTATATTTTAAGGGAGAAAAGATAATGACATACAATGCAAAATAAATCTACATGGGCATCATTACTAATGTTTTGTTATTGGACTAACATTTTACCCAAATGTATTGCAGAAAAGCCATGATATCATGGGATTATCCCATAATATCATGGCCTTTTCAGTTTCTATATTACTGCATTTTGTAAGTAATGTTTGTATTTTATTTAGGAATCAATAATGATAGAGCGTGCAAAATTGACACATGACCATAGGCCATATGAGCATCATTTTTTATGTTTTGTTGTTGGACTAACATTTTACCCAAATTAAAAAATATATATATTAACCAAACGTATTGTAGAAAAGCCATAATATCATGGGATTATCCCATGATATCATGCTTTTCAGGTTTTTTTTTTTGTGTAAATTGTCTGCATTTTGTAAGTAGCATTTGTTTATATTTTATGGAGGAATCACTTAGTTCATATAATATAATGGGTTTTGTCAAGTTCTGTTGTATATTGGGGTATGACGTTTTCCAACAATAGAACTCTTGGAAAAATCAACCATGTAGATATACTTTTCACGAACTGTCATGAATGGTGTCCTGTAAAAAATGGATGCTTCTCACCTCAGCCCAAAAGAAAAGGAACCTAATTACTGAAAATCTCTCTTTTCTTCCAAAACATAACGACAAAACCCTTTTACATATATATCTCTCTCATCATTAATAAACATAAAACCCATTTCCCAAACATCATAGAAAATTGAGAAAAACTAAAAGAAAAAGAACTCAATCCCTGAAATATCTCTCACATTATCAATAAACATAAAACTCATTTCCCAAACATCAACACAAAAGAGAAAAACTATAAGAAAAAAGAACCAAATTACAGAAAAAAAATTACAGTAACAAATCGTGCCCTTTTTGCGAACCCTCTCCTTTCTCTGATAGACGAAGAGAGAAATGAGTCTTCTTGCTTCTTGCTGTCGTCGGAGAAGGAAAGAAGACTGCCCAAGGGTCGGTGCCAGTTAGAGACGAGGAAGATGAACCAGACTGCTTCCGCTATTCTCGTCGACGCCAAATATGTTGGCCGGAGAAGAGTGACCCATTTGGGTTTTCATAGATTTTTGCAGAAGCAGGGTTCAGACTCTTGCTGCAAGTGAAAAAAGAAAGAGGGGGAAATGGAAAGGTGAAAAGGGGAAAGACGGTCTAGGGATTTTTTTAATGTATGGGCCTTTTAACTTGAATCCTATGATATCATGGGATCCAGGGCAGAAAAGTAAAAAAAAACAAGGTGGACCAGAGTCAAAGGACTCTGGTGACATTAGTTCATCTTGAGTCATGAAAATGGGACAATAGTGTTTAAAGGGTGTCAATATGTCAAATCCCCAAGATTATAAGAGGTGAATGTGGTATGTATAAATTTTCAAATATTGTAAGTTGTACATTTGATTTCAAGCCAGTATATGGACGTCAAATTTTAGATCTTCTAAACAATTTTGATGATTGTTTTGCATGAATGTGTGTGGCTATGAATGTTATAGGTTAAGTTATTTTTTTTTAAATGCAATTAGTGGAGGACAAAAAAAAAAATGTCGTTGCTAAAGTGAAGACTATTAGCAATAGAAATGGACCGTAGGAAATAGCGGCGGAAAAATAAAACCGTGTCTTAAAATGACCAATAGTGGCGAAAATTTTCCGCCTCTAATAGCCAAACGTGTCATTTTTCTGACTTAGAATGCAGCTTTTAGTGGCGGAGATTTTCCATCGCAATTGGTCATTTTAGCGGTGCTTTTTGTCCGCCCTAAACATTTATGTTCACTTTATTGAAGTGGGGTTGTATTAGTTAATTCATGTGCACACTTGTGCCAAGGGATCTTGAGATCATGAAGTTGGCCCATCACAGTTCATTCATTTAGTTTTCACTATCATGAAGTGGGCCCCACTTGTTAGCTAGCACGTCTTGGTCATTGCTAACTGTCAAAGGCCTCATATTAGGTGGGACACCTATTTTCCCTAGATTTTGGTGTTTAGTACCAAATATTGAATGAGAAAATCTCCACTCATTTCAAAGTTCTAGTCAAACGTGGAACATGATAAATCCTCTACTATAAAACTTTTGGTAAAGATTTTCCTTTTCTAAGGTTATATTTGGCAACCAAATCTTTAGGGCAAAGATTTTCAGTTTTCCTCATGTTATGGTAAATCCATATTTGGCAATTGTAAATTCTCGAGCATTTGGACGAATCAAAATTTTTATTTGTTAGGATTTTTAGATACGACCACCTCCCATAAGATTTGAAAATCCTCACTTAAATGGATTTGCACCCTCAACCCTATTTTTCTCAGCTATATGTATCGATACACAGCAATATCAATGTAAAATCCTTAACTATACAAATCCCCATCGAAAAATCCTTATTTCGGTAGTAGTGAAGAATCATCAGATCTACGAATTCCTTACCTGTTACCAAACATGCTCTAAGGATAGTGAGGAATTCATAGATCTACAAATTTCTCACTTGTTACCAAACATGACCTTAAAAGCGATTTCTTAGATGGCTTGAATTTCAAAATTTCAACAATCAAACGTAAAAACTTAAAACTTTAAAGCGCATGCCACGACACCAATATAAAAATCTCTTAAAGCTCACAGTTTTCAACAAAATACATGCAACCAAATAGGCTCTAGGCCTCTAGCCCATAAAAAAAAGGGTTTCACCTTTTTATCTCATTTTTGTACTAATTTCTTTTGGGATGCAGGACCCGAGCAACTCGGGAAGGCCTGTTCATCTACATGTGAGGTGATGAGTAGTGGGTACTCGATTCAAATAGGGATGTTATTGGGTCCCCGAGTCTCCGACTCTCCAATGGTTTTAAACCAAGTTTGGATTCTGATTTCGATCCCATTAATAAACGGGTCTTATTTTTGTAACCTTCATTTGGACGGGGTAGCTAAACCCCACGGAGTTGTGTTCTGGAACCACCACAAGTTCAGACCCATATGACCCGCTACGCGGCCACCACAAGTTCAGACCCATGTGACCCGCTGCGCGGCCCGTACCCGTACACAAAAGTACTTATAAAACCATCTTTTTTTCTCAAAACCCTAAAATCGACCATCCCTTCTGACTCTTTACATCTCTCTCTCAACCTTTGCCTACTCAAGCGCCCCTTCATCTCTTGTTGCTCATACCCTTGTGTCTTCTTTTCTCACGCCTCTTACATTTTGTGATTTGTCTTGGGTTTGCTGCTTCTCGTTTTGGAGCTCTCAATCCCAGGTCCATTTTCTTCACTCCCGGCTTCTTTTCTGTTGTTCCAGCTTTGACTCTTCTAGTTACGTTTTTTTTTTTTCTTATTTCTAATTTTGAAACATTGGATCGGAGACAGACTTCAGAACACAAATTTGGGCCTTATCATGATAGATTGATTCAGTAAATAATTTATAAAGGAAAAATGTTTTTGGTATTGTCGAATATCATCTTTTCCTTAAACTTGATAAACTAGGTATTTTACTAGCTTTAGAAAAGAAAATAGACTAGACTAATGAGGTCTTTTTGCACACCCAAAAACAAGTGGGCCACCTATGAACCAGACCTTCCATAATATTTTCTTCATGGCAGTTTATGGTTATCCTAGATATTGCAATCTTACCCATTCACTCGCCCCTCATTTTTCTTTATATATTGTATTGATGAATTTGAGTTGCCTTTTTTTGCTCTGTTTTCGCAAAATAAATTAAAACAAAGGATAAATGGCGGAGAGAATGAGCTGCATTTTATCTACAGGTATAAATGGTCAATATGCTCATTCGAGCCATTAATGACCTTTATGCATCAATTATAGTGTGTGTGCTTATCTGTGAACTCTAAGCAGGAAATGGTTCTTCCTTGTTAATGTGGCCGGATTACAATGGTTTTCTTTGATCGCATCATATGTTCTTCTTTTGAAATGGATTTTTTTTTTGTTTCTTTTTGTTTTTTGCATTACCGACTGTTTCTCTTATTTGTCATATAATTCAGTTTTATTTCTTATTTATGTAAATTCGAAGGATATGGAAGCTTTTATTTTGACATTGCAACTGCAGCAAGGACTAGGTGGTATAGGAAAGCAGGTAAATACATTACTTTTAGTTTTTCAGTGCTAATGATTTTTTGGATTTTTACCAAATAATTATTTCTATATCTTAATTAGACAAATTTGGTTATGAATACATAATAACATCCAGATTGTGGTTCGTACAAGTAAATTGGACAGGTTTACCCTTCCATCTATGTGAATGACAACATCATGTATACTTCGTTTTCTACTCTAAACACAACAACGATCTCCCGCCCTTTGCCAAAGCGTTTCCAGGAAGAAGAGAAAAAAAGAAGAAGGGTTCTCTGGCCTTCGATCTGCTAAGCGGAGAAGAAAGGGAGTTGCAGAGGGGATTCTCTGTCTCCCTCCACCCAACTAGGGACGAGGATTTTTTTTCCTCTCCCACCCTTTTGCTCTCTTTCTCCTTGCCCTCTCCCTCTCCCTCCCCCGCTCCGTCTAATTAGAGATTCCGGCTGGATCCTCTCACACTGCTAGCCACCGTTGCTTGTCGCCGGAGTTGCTGGAGAAAAGAGAGAATCCCAAATAGGGTTTCTCTAACCAAGAAAAGTCAGGTCCTTTTTACTTGTATCTACTGCAAATACTACCCATTTTTTGTTGTTGTAATTGCATGGAAGTGCCTTTGATTTTCTTTTGAAGTTTGGTGTTTAGATTTCCCTGGATTCGATTTGTTGAGTGTTCTCTTTTTATTTTATTTATTTTATTTTATTTGCTTCTTTTTTCCCTTTTTTTTTGATTTTTTGTTCCTTTCTCCATTTCATTGTCCAAAAGCTGTGGATGGATGAAATCCAAGGTTTGTTAATACTTAAAAGCCATTCTTTGGACACTGCTGTTTTGGGGTCTTTGCCTGTTTGGATTAGGTTCGTTGCAGAGGTGAGATGATAGATGGGTGATTCAGAGAAATGAGAGTGATCATGGGCTGAGTTGTGGAATATAAAAGAGAAGCAATTCACGGCAGTTTGATTAGGTGGATCTAAAACAGGTATGGTGAGACAGTGGAATGAGTTGGTGACAAAGATGAAGGTTTCAAGGTTGGAAAGTGGAAATGGGTTATGGTCGATAGGTGGTGTGTGTTAAGAAGGGATGGGCAGTTGAGTTGGATTAAAGGGGTAAGTTGACTTGGAAATTCAATTTGATGTTACTTGTGCATTGGGTTGATGAAAGACAGAATCCATAGATAAAGTGAAAAATGGAGAGGTGAGGCACTTTGTGAAAGTGGGCATAGCGGAAGAGGCATAGAGATGGCATGGTGATGAATGAAAGGTGGTTGAATGTGTTCAGTTTTTTAGATGAAGTTGATGAGAAAATGCAGAGAAACAGAGCATGAAGGAAAACAAGGAAATGAAGAGAAACTGAAAATAGAACAAATCATGGAAAAAACAAGTAAAGGAAAGGATATAGAACCGGGCAATGAGGACTTCTATGAAGGCAACAAGAAACTGAGTTCTTTTTGTTTCAGGAGGGTAGAGTCTGGGTCATTTCTTTGAAGTAGAAGATGGGTACAGTAGATGAGAAGAGGTGAAGACTGGTGGCTCAGCTGGTGGTCAAGATAATGAGAAGTTGTTTTCGGGCTGGAAAGTTGATGGAAACAAATGGGTGCAATGAGTTGTAGGTGGGTTTGGGTATGGTCAAGTGATTTTTAGGCTTGGATATATTTTGGAGATTTTGAAACTGGTATAAATGGAATGGTCAGTGATGGTGAAAGTGAAGAACTGAGATGTTGATCAAGAAGAAGAGAAGGTGGGTTTGCGGAGATATGAAAGGTTGAATGGGGGTTGAGTTGCAGTGCCAGCACATATTATTGGTCTCATATGACCCTTTCTATTCTCAGGTTGACCCAATTAATAAACATGTTGGGTTGAGGCTAAGCCTATTCTTATTATCTGAACCATCAACCAACCTAGTAATTGCACTATGAAGTGCCCATCAGACCTGAATCGAACCTGTTTATTTTATGCTCCTATATACTCTATTAGTTTCTGCTGTGGATTTGGATTGACATGTTCAACCTGAATAATAAATAGGCTGAATACAAGTTGAGCCTTTATAAGTTATCCACAATACTAAATTGAACCCACCAAACCTAGCCCACGCCAACCTATCTCCTCCCCTGATTTTAACTTTAAGAGTGACAAATGTAGAAGAATCACTGAGAGGAGATTTGGACATGTAAAAAGTATCCCTATTAAGGCATGGTGTGATAACTGATGAACCAAAGCCAAGACCCACAAAACATACCTGTGAACCATGAAAAAATACTTTATCCATGTGCAGTTTGGTAAGATATAAATTTAAGCTTACAGTGTACAGTGCCAGAACCTCTATATATTATTTACTTGAAATCAGTTTCTCCCCCCTAACTTGTTTTCTTATTTAATTTTCATTTAACCCAACAAGTTTCTGCATCCTTAGGAAGTAACTCTCACATTTTACGTTCCTTTGAATATGTTATGGGAATAAACTATGCATGTATATTGTTTTATCTTACCTTTCTTTTATCAAAGAGTATATTGTTTTGTTTTGCAGAGGGCAGACCATAATCCGGGTCCATTAGACGGTTATGTCTTATACAATCAAGAAAATCATATATCTGAGCAGATTTGGAAAGGGAAGGTATGAGAGAAAGGGTTCTTTCAGATTTTGAATTATTTTGTATTTATGTCAAATAATGTGAAGTGCTGAAATTCAGTTTGCATATTCTAGGAACGTGGCCCTCTACGTGCCATTCCTGTAAATAGCAAGGAAGATACATGGGAGCTAAATGAAAATCAGTGGGAGCTCATTCGACGGACAGGTCTGCATCATTTGGCTAAGATTGAAAAGATTAAAATTGATCATTCCCTAATTTCGGCACTAGTCGAAAGATGGAGACCCGAGACCAATACGTTTCATCTAAATAGTGGTGAGGCAACAATCACACTTGAAGATGTTGCGCATATATATGGTCTCCCCATTGATGGGCCTCCAGTTACGGGTCGTGCGTTTTCATCCTTTGATCAAGTGCAATATGTTTGCAATGATTTATTGGGAATGGCACCAGATGTTAATTATGATTGTAATGGAGTGCAAATCAAGTTGAAAGGGATCAGGGATAACTTTGCCGGCGCACCCAAGACTCGTATTAAGGACCATGATCAGAGGCGGACACGTGCATATTTGTTTTCTCTCGTGGCCGGGCAGATTATTTCAAGTTCGGGTGGGTCAGGGGCTGCATATATATTGGAGCTTTTCAGAAAATTTGAGAAGTATTCGTGGGGCTCGGCGTGCTTGGCAAATCTCTACAGGAATTTGGCAAAAATAACAATCGTGTCAAGGAAAACCAATTAGAGGTAAGAGGAATAAGGGCAAGGATGAAGAGGCTTCCTCTAAGACCTTAACCGGGCCATTACAGTTGCTCCAGGTAAACAAATATATGGAATCATCTGCATGCTATTAGTACCAATCTGCATAACATAATATATGCTCTCTGTTGAACACTCCTAAGTTGAACACTCCTAAATGCATCCAAAAGTGCGCATTAGTATAACTTGGTGAGTACGGGGTCCAACTCTGACATGTCAACATTGAAAACTAAATCTAGCCTAAATAAGAAACTTAACAAATTATTGACAAAATTTATAATGACTGAAAATTAACAATTAGAACTCTCCAAATATACAAAACAAACTAAAATAAGAAAATCCTAGCCTAAAAACAATCCTAAGTTAGCTAAAACCTCCAAAAGAACACACAAATCAACCAACCAACTTAATATAAGAAAAATTAAAGAAAAATTTCCTAAAATAAATCCTACTTGCCAAAAGATTACAATGCAAATATGAATTATTTATGGGGCCCTAAATGCAAACAATGCAAATATAGGCAAGTTTATAAAAATCTGATTCTGATGCATGCTAAAAAATTCTTAGTATGAAAACAACTACACAGGCCCAACTTTACTTGACTGTACGACATAACTAAGATGACCTAAATCTAAATCTAATGGCTGGAATCAATACTTTGATGATGCATGAACACCACAAAGGAAACAGCAGTGAAATAAGAGTTAAAATAAAAAAGATATGACTGCAACAAGATGCCTACTTGAACCAGTTGTGCTGCAGAAATTCTGTTTCTGGGTACCCTTGTTTAGACCACTGGTTTACCTACTTCTCAAGGGATTTTTGTGCTGGAATTTGGGTGTCTCAGATACGTGTTATATTCTTTAAATCTGTTATTTTTCATAACAAAAAAGACTATGTTCGCCTGGTTTTCAACTTGTAAACTTTTGGGTCACAGTTATCATAAAACTGTGCATTTTGTTGCCTTTCCTCCTTATGTTCAGTCATGTGGGTCCCCTTAGGTCCGAATTTTTCTTGAATAATCAGTTATCAATCATCGAGTTTGAGTTGGGCCTGTTCACATATAAGAATATGCATATTCACGTAATTTAACATCTATTTGATTTCATTTCTTTTTGGGTCATTAATCTAACATCTATTTGATTTTATTTAGATTTGGGCCTTTTCACGTATAAGAATAGGTAGGCCCACAAGTGAACCAAGAGATTGGAAAGTCAATATTCAGTTCCCATTGTGCAAGATGTGGGCGAGGAGACTGCAAAATCATCACCACCTAACAAGTATTTTAGAGGCTCGTGCGCAACTTGATTCCCAAAGTGCAGATGATGTAAGTATTTGCTTCAACAACGTTCAAACTGATTATGTGCATCAATAAATTACTCTTCTTTTACTATTGAGATTGTGTTTTATGTTTGTAGTTTGTTTGGACACCATATAATGATTTCAAAGGCCTATCAAAATTTGTTAATAAGACAGATAAAGCTCTATTCACCTCATCCACAGTCTTGATCTATTTTTGAGTTGCCGAGCGCCATTGCACAGAAAGGGTGATGAAACAATTTGGACTTGTACAAATTGTCCCACCTAAATTTTTGAGGCCTTTAGACCGTATGGAAAGGGCCATTCTAATGGCTGTGAACTACAAGGATAAATTGAAAAAGGTCAATGACATGTGGAATAAAAGGTTGAAATCGATCATTAAAGGAGATATTGATGATGGTAGCCCGTATTCGGACGTGTACTTTGAATGGTACAAGCCCATAACCAGGCTTCGTATCGGGCGCCCGCAAATTGCAACCATTCAAGGGGATCTTCTCAATGATGGAGTCGAAGAATATCCGAATGTCCCTCCTCCCGAATGCTTAAAATCTGTTCCAGAATTTGTAGCAGCCCATGTAAGTCTAACTTCAATTGGATTGCTTTTATGTTGGATTCCAATAAACTGTTTAATAAAGTAGTTGTTGTTCAATTTAGCAGATTTTTAAATTTTCAGACAATCTCCTTTCATCAATTGATGAGGCAGCTAAGTGTCATGACCAAAGCCAATGGGAAGATCTTATGAGTGTTATGCATCATAAAGTAAGAGGTTTAAAAGCTGCTTGTGCTGCGGGGTTTGAGAATTACACTCTCGATGATTCAGTACACAATCAACCACATCATGAACGGATGAAGGTATGAACACATTTTTAACAATTTCTAAAAATTTGATTCAAATTCGCAGAAAATGGAGCGCTTATGCTAACGTGCCTTTGGATTGTAGAAACAAAAGTTGGATGTACGTACAGAAGAGAAGGTCCATTCTCCCCCCTCTGTGAATGTAGAGCATTCATTTTTAACACCAAAGTTACCACAATGTTCTACCTCTCAACGTGGCAAGGATTCAAGTGGCCCTGACAGGTTCAGCCCAATTAGTTCAAGATACTTGACAAGTCCTTGTGCTCCTCGTTTGGACAGTCCAATGAGTCCTAACCTCATATCAGTCCACGAGATACTATCCACTCCATCACTTCAGATTCCGTTGTTTCCAAATGTGAAGTGGTCCCCGACTACAGACATTCCAAGCTTGATTATAAAGGTTAAATGACATATGCGGGAAACAAGACTTCCACCTAGGCTGGCGGATTATGATTGCAAGGGTTCTTGGGTCCGCAACAAAGACTACAGTTTGACACAAATAGAGAAAGATGTCCTCGAAATCTTTTGGAACGAATATCACTCAAAGTAAGTTTGTCTCTAAGTTTTCCTTGATGACTTCCTCAATAATACCTCAATTTGACTTTTCATCATCATGTACATTCAGGGATGAAAAGCTTTATCTCCTTTGTACAGTTGTGGACCCCGAAAATATGCGGAAGCTTTTGGGTTGTTCTTGGATTGATATTTTTGTAAGGCGATCATAAAGTTTCATCTAAGTCAAAATGCATAAATTGTCTAATTATTCAATTTATCTCAAAGTTGATTTTTTTATCTGTTTTTTGTTTAGGCAATGGATTTTTGGCTGGATAGTCTGAAGGAGAAGTTTCCATATGCCCATATGTTCGCTACATACTTATCTGTAAGTGCAATTTTGACTATTATTCTTTGGCTATATCCTATTGAGATTATGACTAAGTGTTGTGTAATTGACCATTACTGTACGTGTGCACATTTGCCAGTTGTTGTATGTGCATCCAAAAGAGAATGAATCGTCCATACGAAAACAATTTGAAGCGCCAGAGAAAATATTTAAATATCACATACGTGAGATGGAGATACTAGTTTTCCCAATATGGAACCATTACCATTTCTTCCTCCTTGTGGGAAATGTGGACAGCTCAAGATGGGAATGCTATAACAGTATGCCTCGCGAAGAGGATGTTGCTTTCGTTGAGAGTTATGTGAGTATCCGTTTAACTTCTCAAATAGAAAGATTATTTGGATCTCAACTAACATTAATGTGTGGTGGACATTTCAGGTGCTTTGGATAAATGATTGATTGTCACAATTGGGTTGGGGGGACCCATTACTATGGGACATTATATACATGGACTGTCCACGACAAATGAACTGGTGATTATGATTTTCCATTAACTTTTCCACTTTTTATTCTAAGAATTTATATACATTTAACTTGCTAAAATTCGCAGCGATGATTGCGGAATCTTTGTGTTGGCGTATGTTGATCACATTTTACAGAAGAAGCCTATGCGATTCACGCAAGAGGACATGCCGTACTATCGTGCGAAGATTGTCTATGATTGCTATGTGCGGCAGACAGGTCTTCAACTAATCAGAGAAGCAAAAGCACTTGAAGGAGACCAATCATGATTGGTTGATTCATGAGTCTTTTGTAAAGCATTTTTTGTGTACATATGCCAAAGGGGGCATTGATCATATTTTGTGTACTTATGCCGATGGGGATCAGCATCTTTTGATTCTTTTTTTTTTTTTTTGTATGAATGAATGCTGAATATATGTGTTTGAATAGAAGCTGAATATATGTGACTGGATCTTATGAGACAAAGTATGAGTTTTTTGTAAAGCTTTTTTGATCCTACATATGCCAAACGGGATCAGCATGTATTGATTATTTGTTTTTTTTTTTTTTTACATTGCAAGTTATTGAAGTGGGGATGAAGGTTGATTATATGTGTCTGAATGGAAGCTGAATATATGTGACTGAATCATATGAGACATAGTATGTATGCAGAATTTTTTGAAATGATCCAATTTGATTGAAGTGTGTATGAATATGGGTCTATTTCATGCAGAAAGTTTTTCTTCCAGGATATTCTATGGAAGTGTCTATCTTTGCAATGACACTAATGAAGCTTGTAGTGTATGAGATTATGGCCGCATGTAATGAAGTTTGTAGTGTATGAGATAATGGCCACATGTATGAATTGTTTTATTCTACTGAAGTTTGTACAGGTATCATGTATGGTTGGATATGTGAAGCAAATGAGTTTTACAAATATGATGATATCATCAACTAGTTGATGATATCGTCAACTTATAATCAATATTTAAGGCTATTACTTACAACTTGATGCTCGTATTTACACCAGCTATGATCCTAATTGTACGATGCAATTTGGGCTATCCTAGTACTCAAAATCAGTCATCAAACCAATGGAAAGAAATTGGCAGAAACGTTTTGGTAGTTACCAAGATGGGTAAAGGGATCCAGAGATGACGATATCGTCAACTAGCTCAAATTTACACCATTAGAAAACCTTCTTGTATAATGTAATTTCAGCTATCCTTGCACTCAAACCGGTGTCCAATTAAACAATGGAAAGGAGAGAAGAAACATTTTGGTTGTCACCAATATGGTTAGAGGAAGCCAGAGATGACGATTGATGATATCGTCAACTTTTACTTACTAATTGAGGCTCAAATTTACACCACTAGAGAACCTTATTGTATAATGTAATTTTAGCTATCCTTGCACTCAAACGGAGTAAAATAATCAATGGAAAGAAAATGGCAGAAACATTTTAGTAGTTACCAATATGGGTAGAGGAAGCCAGAGTTGATGATATCGTCAACTAGTTGATGATATCGTCAACTTTTACTTACTAATTGAGGGTCAAGTTTACACCACTAGAGAACCTTATTGTATAATGTAATTTTAGCTATCCTTGCACTCAAATGGAGTAAAATGATCAATGGAAAGAAAATGGCACAAACATTTTGGTAGTTACCAATATGGGTAGAGGAAGCCAGAGTTGATGATATCGTCAACTTTTACTAACTAATTGAGGCTCGTATTTACACCACTAGATAACCTTACTGTATGATGTAATTTCAGCTATTCTTAATCTCAAAATTAGTCATACAACCAATGGAAAGAAATTGACAGAAGGATCTTGGTAGTTACCAAGATGGGCAGATGAAGCCAGAGATGACGATATCGTCAACTTTTAACTACAAAAAGTGTCAAAATCACAGTATAGGATCTCCAAGTCTTCAGCAATAAGAAACAATGAAAATGCACTCAAACCATGTCCACTGGCTGCAAGGGACAATTGGTATTTAGTACCTCTCATCATTCGCATAGTGCCCATCTCTTGGCATTCTGGGTGCTTCAAGATGCAAGTCATGAGTTTTGACTACCTGATAGCCAATGGCATTTTTAGAAATTCCAACCCATGTTCATGACTTTTATCACATTCTCTCAACCTCAGTAAATGTTGATAAGTTGCAATCCACTTCTACACTTTATTGATATGTATTACGCTCTAGCAAGTTTTTTGTTTTTTTTGGTAAAACATGTGTTTTTTATGTGATACTTTGGTTTACTTTTGGCTAAAGGTATGGATTTTTCTGTAAATGGATCAACAAGGAATCTAATCAGCAACAATTTCATTAAAGTAGAAGTATGGTATGGATGAAAAGTAAATCTTTTCATAGAATTATTGATAAAAGTAGTCCAAAATCAGACTTGTGCAGATGCATAATCTGAGTTGGTTTTCCTGTTTGACCAATTTATCAAAGTCTACAAATGCATATTTTCTTATGGTAGCATATTTAAATCTAAATTGCAATATGAAAGTGTTCCAAAGAAGCATCAATTACAAGGAAGAGGAGAAGAGGGTTGTCTCTGTTTTATACATTCCAGGAGAAGAGGGTTGTGATACTTGGGGCCTAAAGATGGTGGATGTAAGAAAGGATTTTTATTGTTGCAATTAAAGCATATCCTTCTGTTGCATGAAATGGATAAACAATACACACGGTTCACTAATCATTTGAAAGATGCAATGTTAGCTATCACTGCACTCTTTGTGTAGTCATCAAACCAATGGAAGAATTGGTAGAAACATTCTGCCATTCACCAATTGGTCTAAAATTGGTTTAATGATGCAAAATCTTATCTATGATTGCACTAAAAAGAAGTCATTATTTCAAAGGAAAAAACAGAATGAAACATTATGTTTTTACCATCCTAATGGGCAAATTTAGGCTAGAGATGATGCTATCATCAACGAATTGATGATATCGTCAATTTCTATTCACCAATTAATGCCCAAATCTCAACTATTGATATCATAAGGTGTAAAATACATCCTTATTCAAATATGACAGCACATCTTCTTCACATAATACTTCAAAATGGTGTACATATATTATCATCTTCATGTAGATAAATACAAATTTACAAAATGTCATCAAAACATGAGCAGTGGATACCACGATTCAACAATTTGTAACATGGCCAAAAAATGTAAATGCACTCCTAATGACTAGGCTGGAGGATTCCTGCATGTTTGCCTATTATGACCTCGTATTTTGCAATGTGAGCAAGTAACCTGTCGTCGCAGCCGATCTTCTGTCCTTATCCTATTCTTCCTTGGCCTCCCAGGTTGCCTGCGTGCATGCAGTGGTAAGATTCGTTGCCCACTCATTTGATCCCATTGGAGTCTATCATGAGTGCCGTGAATTATGTCATTATAGGCATGCCGGTACATCTCAGTTGAGAACCAATGTTCACAAAAATCATAAGGATTGTAGCGTCGAAGTTTAATTGCTGAAATCGCATGTGAGCAAGGAATTCCAATCAAATTCCATTGACGGCATGTACATGTTTTCTTATCGAGGTGGACGATATCCGTGTACTCTCCTGATAATACCTGGAATTCATGGACACCGGCCTGACGAGCTTCTAGTCTACGGGAAAGCTCGGTTTCCTTGTGCAGAATCTTATCTACGCAAGGAGTAACCGATGGCTGCATGTTTTCAGATTTTTCACGCCGTACCTAGAAGAACTCCATTAGTTTAGCCCGGATTGACTCAATTAGCTTTGTAACAGGAAGATCTTTTTGTTTCCTTGAACAAGCTGTTTGTGGACTCCGCAATGTTAGTTGTAAGCATATCATATCGACGTCCATCAATAAATGCATTTGCCCAGTGTTCTTTTCCAATAGCTGCAATATAATCATAAGCCCCTTGGTCCACATCCCTAATTTCAGCCATGTACCTTTCATACTCACACAAACGATAGGATCTTGCAGCGCACCAAAATTTAATGACGATGCCTTCATTTTTAAACTTCCCTTGAATATTACTTGCCATATGTTTACAGCAATAACAATGTTTTGCACTCGGAAGTACATCCCTTACGGCCAGTGAGATGCCTTTCATCCGATCAGATATTATGGTCAAATTTTGCACCCCTTCCCGAGCAAGGTCCAGATTTGCTAGGAACCATGACCAAGTCTCACGACACTCTGACTCTACTACTGCAAACGCAATTGGGAATAGACCATGATCCCCATCTTGAGACACCGCTATAAGTAATGAGCCAGGATATTTACCACGAAGGTGTGATCCATCGAGCGCTATGAGAGGCCTGAATATAGATTTGAAGGAACGGATACAAGCACCGAAAGCAACAAAAAACCGTTGGAATGAGTCATCATCCTCCCACCATAGTTTGGTATAGGTTCCGGGATTAGTCCTCTTCAGCTCCAATATATAATTAGGAAGGATGGCATATGATTCTTCATAAGAACCCCGTATGTCATGCATGGCTATCTCTTTCGCCATATGGGACTTCCTATAAGTTATTTGACTACCGAGTTCAATTTGCCAATCAGACATTATCTCCTTTGGTCTATAATCTGGGTGTTGTCTGAGCCTTTCCTTGATGAATTCTGCTATCAATCTAGATGTTGCTTGGCGATGAGCAACTTCACTCAATGGTTTTGAACATGTGTGCTTCGCATTATAAGTCCTCACTTGGAACTGGGGTCCAGACTCTATAACTAAAGCATGAATGCGCCACGGACAACTATCATCACTGCACTTTGCTGTAACCTCCCATCTAGCTGTCCTTATTGGCTTGAAAGCAAAATTACTATATAAAGCAAATTTGGACAAAGTGCTCCTAAATGCATCACGACTTTGAAATACCCTCCCTTTCCACATTTCACGTGATGAACCCTCGGCTGGTGGTATGCCAATTAGATCTTCCGCTGCTACCAATGTGTCTAATATCTTGATATCTTTCGCCAAATTTGATGGAACTGTAGCTTTCACCACATGAGATGCCTTTGTATCTCTCGCCACATTGGATGGCTCTTTGTCTTTCAGTACATTGGATGGTTCTTCATCGCTCACCACGTTGGATGGATTTTTATCCCTCACAATTTTGACTTGCTCATTCTCTATAATGATATGAGGTGGTGGAACATCTTGCATAGCTTCTTGTCTTGGGGGAGACGGCCTTCCATCCAACAAAAAAACATCTTCATGGTCTTTAATACTAACTGTTACGCCTCCCTCATCGGCTCCAAAAGTAAAATGCGCGTCTTCATCATCTCCGAGGTCAACAGATGGATACATATGAGACAATCCAGAATCCTGGTGAGGTAGAGTCCTTGCATGAATATCTGTTCTTGACATTGGCAAAACATTGTGCCTGCAGATTGTTTAAGATAAAAATGGTATAAGTTGCATTAGATGGGATCATTTGCAAAAATAATACTTGAAAATTGAACAACTTATCTAGCGATGCAAACCTTTGGATTGCTGCTATTAGTGGGCTTGCTTCATTAGCTTTTACCATTTGACGATCTGTCAATTCGATTGCTGTCGGAAATAAATTTGTCGAAATTCCTACAACATAAATGATGAATATTTGAAAATTTATTAACAATAAGAGTAAACATTAATGGTTTGTAGAATCCTATTAATAATTACCTTTTTTGTTGAAGAGGTAGTGTGCTAGAATCTTCAATATCTACATGTTCCCGCTTACTGCTTCTGTTGCCAAATATAAACATATAATGTTTAAAACTATGTTTATGTGATTTTTTACGACATTAGAAAGTAGGGAGCGTATGAAAAATCATATTTTGCGAACCTAGAAGTTGGTTGGCAAGGCTCCGATTTATTATCAGAGAATCTATGGAGGTATAAATATACTGAGCCTGTCAAACATCCAGATGCTCTGAACATTACATGGACATCATCATCATTTCTTGCTCGAACCAAAGTCCTCACATGCCCATTTTGATGTAGGTATTTTATGGTTATGTTGTCTTCTTGTAGCACCCATTTCGTCACTTCTAATATTGTTTCAAAAAGTTCATGAAATGTTAAACTGCTCCTCAAATATAACATCTTCTCATCGCCACTGATGTACACTGGATTTCCATTGTCCCAATCGAACCTCCCTCCAAAGTGGAATACAGTTAATATCTCAGATTCACACATCCTGTTAGGGTGATAAAAGGAGCAACGGTTAATCATAGAATCGGGCATTGGTTTACAATATTTTCTCATATAAGTTACATTATTGCTCACTTAAGCTTGTAGGGTAAAAGAACTCAAGGGCAAATGGCTCAATTTGGTAGGGTAAAAAGATTACAATCAAGGGTAAAATAATAAAAATTCAATGCAATGATTAAATTTATAGTAAATGAATACATATGAATTAAAGGGAATAAGAAATTGTCATCTTTTATGGTAGGGTAAATGAATTTAAGTAATTATAATGTACATCCATGGACATACTATTCCAATACTTTGGAAGATGAAAGACCATTCTACATCCTAATCTTATTTCTTTCCATCTACAACTACCACCCTTGAAATCCTAATAAACATAAGAATAGAAAACCATTAAAAAAAAACCCATAAAGTTTAGAACTGTAATATGCAAATGATAAAAAACTTTAGGGGAACTAGAAGTCTAGAAGTTTAAGCAAGTCAAAAATACGAAAATGAACTAAAACATGCATCCAATTTATATACATGAAGCGAACTAAATCCAATCGAGAAACAACAAAATTGGATCCAATTGCTGGAAATGAACCCAATTTTTGGATCGTCATAATCCTTAATAGTGCCACTCATTAGTTGGTTGCTTATGTGATACATATGCACACAATGACACTTGTACGTTTTGTTTATATGGTCATATGGATTAGTTGTCCACATGGGAATATATTGGCTTTTTTGCTATGGATTTAGAACTGCATTTTGTTGTTCAATTCATAGGTTATAGACTGCTATAGTTCAGATTTTTTTTTGAAAGATAGTTCAAGATTTATGGGTTGTATGATTGGATTTTTGAAATATTTGGAGTATTGATTGGACTAGTTTTCCTCTAAAGCTTCCAACATTCAACTTCTGTATCATCAACTTAACACAACTCATTGATAATTAGTATCAATTTTCTCAATGTTTTAACTGTCTATTCAGAAAATTGTAAAGAGAACCGTGAGCAATAACAAGCGAATAAAAAGTCTAAAACTAACCCCATCTAGAGCATATGTCACTATTCATGTATGCCTATTGTAGCAACAACAGGTGGTGGTTTATGGCAACACAAAACTTAGAAAATTAAAGGAAACAAGGTGTGACAACTATTCAAACTACCAAAATATGGTGCATTCCAAATTCACAATAAGCCCATTAGTATGAGCAATGATACCATCCAAACTGTTGACTAAAGATACTTTGTCGGGCTAAATTAGCAACAAAAGGGAATTATAGTCATTCTTTCCTACACAACCATTTTAGAGGCTTGAAAAGTGCACAAACACTTCAACAAACCTTGTCAAAGCTAGAGATAGAGATGAAAAGAGCCAATATGTGGCAATTAGCATTTGTTTCATATCGAAAAGGAGAACTGGTAATTAACTACAACGAAGCATGTACATATACAAAAATAAAAAATAAAAAATTCACGCATACTAGCACCATTTCATAAACTCCCAACTCCAAGTATCCTCTAGCCTTCTCCATCTAAGATCACTTGCTAAATGAATAGATCATGATAAGTGCACTAATGTACAAGAATCCCAAGTGCTCAACAATTGGACTCATCAACAAAGGCTGCCCTCTGCATTGATTTAACATGGCACTATGCCAACGTTCTAGTGGGCGTCAGTAACAATGCACTAGTAATATTTTAGAAGAATAAATGAAGCAGAACAAATTCACCTTGTTGCCTAAGAATCCCTCCTTTATCTAATAAGAATGAGGGGAAAGCACAAAAAATAAGGAAATGATGAATCTTTACAGAAAAGCAAAATTGCAATGTCAACAAAAATCAAGGATGGGAAGGTAAACACACAAAGGCAATGCCCAGGTTTACCCAGTCAAACAAGAGCCAACAAGCATGTCAAAGTATCAAAAGTGAGATGAGTCCATGGCTCTATTGGATGGTAAGGTGCGGTGCAACATTTAGATCGGTTGTTTGATCACAAATTACAAATAAAAAAACGTTAAGATATTAAAAATACCAATCGAAATGCACTGTTCAGCTCACAACTAAAATCCAAAGAGAATGAAATCACCAAGAACACATATAACAATAATGAAATAGTTTCTAATTAACTGAATTCAAGGATGTCCATATATAACACAACCTTTGAATCTTGTAAACATTGAATTTAATAGATCAGAAAAAAAAATAAAGAATTTATCCATTTATCAATCAGCAAAGTAGGGAAAAAAAGAATTAAGAACAAAGAACACTCACAGAAGTGCTCCGAGCATCCAATTTCAAATCAGCTTTGCTAACCCTTGATCTTAAGCTCTCGAAGATTAATTTCTTAAACTAGATTTAAGAAAGATCCATGAGAAATGGTAGCAAGGAACCCATGAAACGGATGAATGGGAGAAAGAGAGAAAGAAGAAGACGATGGGGTTAAATACAGGTACTTGACGATATCGTCAACTAGGGTAATTTCGTCAAAAAATATGTACGAACAACTAAATGGATGTTTTATCATTATTCTACATAAAATGGATTATTTACAATCTAACCTTAATTATTTGGTAAAAATCCCATGATTTTTTAAACGTTGTTTGCTTAAATATTACAATTTTTACAAAGGTTGGTAAGTGAAATTATTGAAAATTTAAACATGAAATCGTGGCTTACCTGTTAGGCGTAGGAAGAGCTAATTGTGATATCCACATTTCTTTTCTACAAAGAAATGTTTGTTTAATATTTTGTATTTTTATTGTTATGGGAATTTTATCGAAAAAATCCCCTAAGACCCTTTGGAGACCAAAAAGGCCCTCAAAGCTTATTATGCTCTGGAGTTGTTCCAGGGGCCTATCCGATTTTCCTTCCACTTTCTATAAGACCCATGATGCGGTTTTTTCCTCTTTTATTCCTCTTCCTCCTCTATTCTCCTCCATCGATTGTGATGCTCTCTTCTCCCCTAGGTGGTCCCATATCTCATACAAGATAACGATTGTTTGCATTTTTTTTATCACATTTATCCAATTGAAGCACATTTTGGCATCTTTGTTGTCCTCTCCTTTTGGAATATCAATGAGGGTTTTGTTTTATTACTCATTTGCGAATCTTCTTCCTCTATTGTAGCTCCACGGCATGGTAAACCGTAAACACATAGAAATCTTGCATGTATTTTGATTTTTGCTATGATTTCGTTGAACACGGAGGTTCCGACTAGTTAAAAATGGGGACCCGGGACCCGACCCAATATACTCTAATATAAATACTTAAGTATTTAGGTCATGTGAGAACCCCTCCATTCCTAGGGTCCGTTTGACACTTTACTAGTTTAGTAAAAGTCAAGTAAAGCCTCTATTTTTCAGACAAGGAGTCAGATCAAAAGTACACTTTTTCAAATTCCCTCCTTTTGAAAAAAGTCAAAAAGCAACCTCTTTTCTCCACTTAAAGATAAAAAAACTCCCATTTTCTATAGAAAAGTCAAAAGATTCCGTACCAAACAACTAAACACAAAATACCATCATAACTCACTTATATTTTATTTTCTCTTGATTTGATGCTTTACTTTATCGTTATTTTACGGTAAAATTACCAAATGGGCCCTGGGCCCGTGGGGTTGTTTGGGAGATTTACTAATGGAGTTGAGTGAAGTAAAGATTATTTTGAAGAAAGAATTACTTTATCTTTATTTTACGGTAAAATTACCAAACACGGGTTGTTTGGGGGCTTAACTAATGAAGTTGAGTGAAGTAAAGATTATTTTGAAGAAAGAATAAAATAAAAGTGGGTTATGATGGTATGTTATTTTTAGTTGTTTGTTATGGAATTTTTTGAACTTTTTGTATAGAAAAGTGGAGTTTTTTTAACTTTTAGTGGAGAAAGGAGGTTGTTTTGACTTTTGTTAAAAAAAATATGGCGGGAAATTTGAATTAAAGTGCTTTTGATGTGAGCTTTTTTTTAGAGATGGGGGCTATACTTGACTCTATTAGTAGAGTTTTGGATGTGTGGTGAAGTGAAGTGAAGTGAGGTGAGGTAAAGCCTCCATTATCCACACAAGAAAAGACAAGGTCATATCAAAAGTACACAATTTTAAAATTTCCTTTATCTTTTTGGAAAAAGTAAAAAAAGCAACCTCTTTTCTTTACTAAAAGACAAAAAAGCTCCACTTTTCTATACAGAAAGTCAAAAACATTCCATACCAAACAACTAAAAATAATATACCATCATAAACCTTTATATTTTATACTCTGTTTATTTGATGCTTTACCCCACTTTACTTCAATTCACCATACATCCAAACATGTAGGGCCCGTTTGGTAATTTTCTCGAAAAATAAAGGTAAAGGAAAGCTTCAAATCAAGAGAGAATAAAATATAAGTGAGTTATGATTGTGTTTTGTCTTTAGTTGCTTGGTAGGGTGTCTTTTTTACTTTTTATGTAAAAAGCTGGTGTTTTTTGTCATTCATCGGAGAAAGGAGGTTGTTTTTTTACTTTTTTTAAAATGAAGAAGGGAATCTTGAAGATGTATACTTTTGATGTGACCCCTTGTATGAAAAAGAGGCTTTATATTACTTTTACTTTTATTGTAAAATTCCAAACGGACCCGTAGGGTTTTCCGTCCCCAAACTACATCGTTTCCTAGTAGAGAAAGAAGCTCAACTGCTGCCGTCCTCTGTCCGTCTCCGGCCCTCTTTCTGGCTTCAGCTCCGGCCCTCTCCGACTCCATCCATCTCTCCGGCTCCAGCCTTCTCTCCCTCTCCGGCTCCGTCCATCTCTCCCGCTCCAACTTTCTCTGTGAGGTGCAGGAGATCCCTCATTTTCTCCCCAATCTCTTCCACACATTAATGAATCGAATCGTCTTCTCATTTTGTTACTGTTTTCATTAAGTTTGTTGTCTAAATAGAACAGATTATGCCGTCCATTAATGAATAGGAATGATTTTAGGGCTGTATCACCTGTATGTTGATCGATTCCACTCACATTTCTACAGATGCTCCCCGTGAAATATTTTTTGGTCATTTATTAAAAAAATCTCACTAATCAGGCTAACTATAACTGAGGCCCCCAAAATTTTAAAATATCAGCAAGGGACCTCCCTCCAAAATCCCATTATTTCATTCCGTCTTTGCCCCTCCTTAGCTGACGTCAACGTATCCTCGAAAAGAAAAAAATCGAGAGCTCACCCAAATCGGCCGTGAGAAGAGAAAAGAAGGAGAAGATAAAGAAGAACGCCCCAGCAGCTACCATCTTCTCTCTCTCTATACTGTCGTCTAGCCCCTCCTCCTAACCGCCCCACGCCCTGCCTACCCAACATCCCCCACTCCCATCCTAATTAGAAGATCATGAACAAGAAAAAGAGGAGGGGAAGAAGTCGACCATTCGTCTGCATCGACAGCTTGCCTTTTCCCACCAGCATCGAGTCTGCTTCTCTGTCTCTCCCCTTATTTTTTCCCACTGACTGCAACCCGCTCCCCTTTCTTCTTGCTGTTATTTACTTAATTTTTAGAAAGAAAAGAAAAGGAAGATTACATCTCTTGTACTATTTCTTCTTCTTCGTTTTCTTTGTCTCCACTTTCGAATTTTCTTACATTCCTTTCTCTCTGTTCTTGAACATTCAGCAACTGCATCTCTCTGTGTGTTCCAACTCCACCAGAGCTGTTACATTCGTTTGCAGGGCAAAAATAGGTTTGAAAGTTTCTTCCTTGTTTTATCTCTTATGTGTACTGCAAAAAAGTTGTAGCTTATCATCTATTGCTTTTCTTCAAATTAGAATCGGTTTATACAACGGTTCTCCATATTGATGAATTGCAATAGACATGCTATCTACTTTTATGACTGTTCTTACCCATGCAAGAAACAATAAGCAGCGACAAGTGAGATAGACAGAGTCTTGTCAGTGCCCCAATGTGAATGGATATCTGTATCGCATCTCTTACAGCAATTAGAACTACATGAACCATTTCCATACTTCATCATACCATTTGCAACTTTTGGCTATACTTTTGGTTTTTGGTTATTACATCAACATCTTTTCTTCCTCTTCAAAGTATGTATTTCCTTTCCTATTATTTATTTGACATCATAATCCGAATTGGGGGACAATCTGATGGGTGTACCGGTTCAAATGCAAAAAGGAAATACAAACATATCATATGAATTACTCAAGCTGCTGATAAAACAACTTAAGGCCGGATGAATGAGAAGGCATCGTCACTTACATGGAAATTACAGAAACCTTCCGGTTCTGTTTTAAGTAGTAGGATTGAACCATTGTCCCACTGCACCTTTCATATGGCCATTGCTGTGGACACCACCATTTGGGATTATAAATGGTGGCAGTCCAATGGTAACTGAAGGTGCAGGATGGGGGGTATAAACCATGGGGATGGGGAAGACTATGGCTGCTCACAAGAGAATTTCCACTCCCTTTGCGTTGTTGAAGTGCATGCACCCGTCTGAAGCCTTCCTCATGAATGGGGATAGTTAGACTTGAGATTGTCTGATGTGTTAAGTTCCTCTACTGTTGGTTGTTTACAATGGGGTGAACTAGGTGATTGGATTCCAATGTGCCATTGTACCATGTTTCCCATTCTTAGGTGGCACACGGGATAAGTAAGCCTGTTCGGTAGGCGGAATTTCAATTTTCCATTTAAAGGTGCATGAACATGCCATCAACATTTACTCTTGTGGACAACGAACAGCAAGCCAGCTACTTGTATCACTCTGTAAAAAGAGTAATTTAGGAAAAAAGAGGAAAGGAAGTTAATGCAGAATTGTGAAAGGAGTTTTAATTTCCTGCATAAGAAAGATAAAGGCGAGATGGCCTATAAAAGGAGTTTTTTTCCTTCTTTAAAGAGAGAGATAGTGTGAGATGTGATAGATAAGGTAAGATGAGTTCTTTATAAATGAAGTAACTGAGAGATTGATTCAAGGGACATTTACTAGAAAATTTCCACTAATTAAGATAACCACAACTGAGGACCTCGAATTCTAATAATATCAGCCAAATAAAACTCTCTCTAGACTCTGTGTTTCACTCAATTGTCATGGATCACAGTACCTTTTGATTGCTAACTATTGGATTCCATCTGTAATATATTATTCTTTTTCCTCTTTATTCAGTATTTGTCATTCAAGCCGTGTATGGGGCTTAGGTATTTATTGCTACCTATTCAGCTGAACTACTTCATTTTCATATTGAGAAGGCATATTTGATTTGCAGCTTACAGTGACTAGACATCATTTGCTCTAAACAAAGCTGATCAAGTTGGAATTTTTTGTTTTAAATTCATCCAAAGGTTGTTTGTTCAGGTCCAAGTCCAGGTCCTCCAAATATTGTATTATTTGAAGATTGCTGAACAATTGGAGGTGGCACAAGTGGATTACTATGACTCCAAAATGAAGACTGAGAAAAGTATAAAACAATACGTAACAACATCGTTTCAATGAAAACCTCATCGTTTTAGATTAGTTAGATTCGTGAAACTAATTGAGCCCTCAAACGTGTTTAATCACTTGATGCAATTTTGTTTGTTACATTTGTCGCAAGTTATACTTCAGTAGCAACACCCATTAGTTTGTTAACACTTAGCATTGAAGGTCATATGTTTTTGTGTTGTTTATAGTAGGAGAAACTATGTACGCCCTATAAAGTTGAAAGGCACACTTTGATACCAAATTGATATAGGCCTCTAAAAGTTGAAAGGGCTCACTCTACCAAATTGATTGATGCAGGGCTTAGAAAGTGGAAAGTGCCAACGGATTTATACCAAATCCTAATATGTTTCTGTTTTGAGGCACTGCAAAGTGCCAACAGATTTATAGAGAACAGAATGTTCTGTTCTTCCCAAATGTTCAAACTTCTTGTGGTTCAGGTCACAAACAAATTTACACTTTAAGAACTAATTCCAAGATTGCAGTTCTGGACACACCCACCATTGGTTCCATTTCCTCTTAACATTGCTTCTGTTTGCTTCACATAGTCTTGCAGTGGGTCCATGTACTCTTCCACATCTATGACTGATGTTTTCCAAATTATTTGAACTCGGTATTGACGGAATTGTCTGTTTTCTCATTCTTAATTATATCATTCCTTCTACATATATCCTTAGGGAAGAACACAAAATCATGAACACCATCATAACATCTAAGGAAGATTGTGCATATGTAAATTTCAAACAGCCAAACCAAAATAAAACAGTATTCATCATCATTCACAAAATAATGTAGCTGATGAGAAAGTTGTTTTTCTGCCAATCAAGCAGCAAATTTCCTAAACAAACATTAAGGAAATATTACAACTAAATCAGAAAATAAGGGTCACAGTTGTAGTTGGACTGAATTTTTATGATGTCATTAGTATCATTAGTATCTTTGATTGTTGTGATTGGAGCAGTGTTGGTTGCATTTTTCAGCTTAGTAGGATGTTCTTTAGCACTGTGAAATGGTTGTGAAAGATCAATTGATGGGGCACTTAGCCGCATGTAGCCACTTGCCAATAGTTATTGTGGACGGGGCATTCCTGGAAATCATAGGTTGTGCTATTCTACAATTCTGATTGGTCTTTTCCCCCTTGGATGTGCACCTTCACCTATGATTTTTCTATGGTTTTTATGGTTGCAACACCCATTAAAAACGTGTTTAATCTGTTGATGTAATTTTGTTTGTTATATTTGTTGCAAGGTTTACTTCGGTTGCAACACCCCATTAGTTTGTTAACACTTAGCATTGAAGGTCATATGTTATTGTGTTGTTCATAGTAGGAGAAATGATCTATGCCAATAAAGTTGAAAGGCACACTTTGATACCAAATTGATATAGGCCTTTAAAAGTTGAAAGGCACACTTTGATACCAAATTGGTAGGTTTGTTCTTTTACCTCATTGAAATCTACCAAATGAAATAAAATGCTAGAGAACACCAGTTATTAACTTGACAAGAAGTCAAAAGCAATGATCACTTTTTTTTTTTACCATTATGTGTAGATGGACAATGATAATCTTTTTACTGAGGAGAAGTTATTATATTTTCAAGATATCCATGTTTCTGAAGCAATTTGGCAAGGAGAGGTACATCCAATCATTTACTTTTATATTTAAATATAATGTTATATTTATTTTTATCTCTTGAACCACTTCATGCGTACATGAGTTTGTAATATTAAATTTATTTTGTAACTAACATCTATAAGAACCACCGAACTAGAGAATAATTCGAACCACACATGACAAAAATAGTTGGCATCTCACACGCCAACAAGAAAACTATGTGCGAATGTGTGGCTTGGAGCATTTGTCTAGCATTCAACAGATGACAATAGATCATGCTGTGATAAGAGTATTGGTGGAAAGATGGAGGCCGGAAACGAATACCTTCCATCTTCCATGTGGGGAGGCCACTGTTACCTTAGAGGATGTGGCATATATATACAGCCTCCCCATAGATGGACCGGCAGTGACAGGAAAAACACTGCATAGTACCGAGCAAACAGCGGAGATATGCATAATGCATGGATCTTCTAGGCATGGAACCGGTGCCAAAACGAGATAGCATTGGCACATCGGCTAAACTTTTCTTGGATGAAGAAGAACTTCAAAGGAAACGAAAAGAATAAAAAACAGCATGAAGTTGAAGAGAAGTGCAACACAAGAGCCTATTTATTCTGCTTGGTGGGAGGTCAAATAGTTGGCAACTCATGCGGTACTTTTGCCCCGGCTTGGTTGCTTGGTTTATTTAGAGAATTTAAGAGGTATGCATGGGGTCCTGCATGCCTTGCGAACCTGCATAGGATGCTAGGTAAGGCAACAATGCTTTCGAAGTGGGATGAAGAAAGGAAAGATGGAGAGGGGAAAAAAAAGTAAAAAACCATAAAGCAACGGATCCATTAGATACCTTGACTGGCCCATTGCAATTGTTGCAGGTAACACCCATATTTGTTTACTTGGTTACATTGAATATGAACTCTTTTCTATTGACTTTACATTCATATAATGTTTCCTTGGCAGATTTGGGCATATTCCAGAATGGAATTTTTGTGGCCTAGCGATGACTATATAGATGTATTATTGTGTTTAGACTTTCCGCTATACAAGCCATGGGAGAAAAGCATAAAAAAACATAGGCCTCCAATGAACACCAAGGATCGTCGGGAGCAAATTAACAATATGAAAATAGAAGAAGTGAGTGTAATTTAATTTCTTTTTAATATGAATCTTATAATCGATATCTGATTTGTTATCAATAAATATGTAATGAAAATCTATGGTGTAGTTTATATGGATGCCGTATAAAGATGTGATTGATAAACTAGCTGAGGTAGTTTCCAAAGAAGAGGGACAGTTATTCACATCTAATGTAGCTCTAATCTTCTATTGGATCGCCGAATGTCACAACTCTGAACGAGTAATGAAGCAATTCGGCTTGAGACAGTTGCTCCCCGTATATCTCTGCATGCCATTTGAAAGAGTTGATAGAGTGAGGAAAGCTACTCATGATTACAGCAAATCATTGAAAGAACTCATTGCCATTTGGGGTGCGAGGCATAAGATGTTACTAGTGAGTGAAGAACTTGATGGTTCACTTATCCACAATGAATTTTATATGAAATGGTATTCGGCGGTGACAAAATTGCGAATATCAAGGCCTCCAAAGAAAGAAGGTGATGAAGACCAAATGATACCTCCAACACAACCAACCTCCAAAAACGACGATGACTTCATCCATAAAAGACCTGTAAGTGACATGGTAACATAGCTGTAAAATTCAAGTTATTTCATCATTTTCAATATTTATGATTCATTTTAATTTGTTCATGCAGGTTCGTTTCTTCCTAGATGACCTTATCTCTACTTTGTCCGGTAACAAAAGAACATCAAAGGCAATGAATTCGGAGGATATGCCACGTGTAGTGCGTGCCAAGGTGGAACACTTTAATGAAGCATTTGAAAATGATTTTGTGGAATTTGGGTAAGGCAAAGTGAGTCCAAGTGAATCTCTTGGTAAAGGCAAAATGAGAGAGACAACAGATAGTATTGAAGAAGAAGCTAGAGTTTGCCACTAAATCACCCAATTCAAAGGAAAATACTCCGCCTGAGTCCACCAAAAACATAAGTATCAAAAGTCTCAGTCCCATGGCCTCTTCTCGAAGGTCTCCTAGATTCAAAACATCCCCCATTGAAATTGTTCTTGATAGTCCTCCCCCAAAAATCCAACAAGAAATCATTCCCATGGAGTTTCCCACTAAAAAGGTCCCCTCAATGGTTATTCGTGTAAAAAATGTAACCAGGGCTAAAAAAGTGCCATCGAAATATGAGGGTTTTAATACCTCCCTAAATTGGCCTAAGAATTCTGCGTACAAATTGACGAAGGAGACTGATCTGCTAGCCAAGTTCTTGGACTTGCTGACCATTTTTTTTTTTTTTTATGATGATGGCAAAAACTTATAAATCTCTACTACTTTTAGCTCCTTTTCTTTGAAATGAAAAAGGGATGGCAATACCTATAAATAACTCTAACTTGCTGCCCCCTTTTGCATTCCCCTCTTAAATCCAAGGGTCCAAAATATCCCTTGGATTTAAGTACATAGATCCAAGGGTCCAAAATGTCCCAGGATTCAAAACCTGAGCTGCCATATTATATAGACTAGAAATTTCCTGTGCCTGAAGGCACGACGCACCACCGGACCTGGATATGCCTCAGACCGACCGAACCTAGGTTCCATGCGTCTCGAAAGCAAGTACAACCATAAAATGGATTCCACAAAAAAAAATCCAATTGATTGCCAAATGATATAATTCCATTCATTCATGAAATCTTTTACCCAATTTGCTCATCTCATTTTCTTATCTTGGTCCCATCTCATCATCAATGGAGTAGTGCCTTTTTAAAAAAAAATGAAGAAAGGATGGCAATACCTGTAAATAACTCAAACTTGCTGACCCTTTTTGCTTTTGATGAGAATGGCAAGAACTTGTAAATTTATCCAACTTTTAGCCCACTTTCTTTTAAATAAAAAAGGGATGGCAATACCTGTAAATAACTCTATCTTGCTGCTCCCTTTTGCATTTCCCTCTTAAATCTAAGGGTCCAAAATATCCCTTTGATTTATGTACATAGATCCAAGGGCTCAAAATGTCCCAGGATTCAAAACCTGAGCTTCCATATTATATAGATATATATAGGGAATGGAGATGGTCCTCTAAGGATCGTCCTCAGTCTCCATGATAAGGACTAATCGCCACCGTTCTTTTTAAGGATTCATCCAACGGTAATGAACAAGAGTATATATGCAGCTGGAGGGAAACGAAATAAAAAAGAACGAAAAAAAAAGAGCGCCCAAAAATCGTTTGATAAAAAGAAAGCATAGAGTCCTTGCTCGTCTCTCTCTTCGCTAGAAACAACTCAAACAACGACGTCAGGCGATCTCTCTCTCTCTCTCTCTCTCTCT
Source organism: Litsea cubeba (assembly GCA_012931725.1). Taxonomy (NCBI): domain Eukaryota; kingdom Viridiplantae; phylum Streptophyta; class Magnoliopsida; order Laurales; family Lauraceae; genus Litsea; species Litsea cubeba. Next base: position 21,126,200 of record CM022954.1, on the reverse strand, counting down.
CTCTGAGGACCTTGCTTCGAACGAGGCCAGAGACTTCCTCTTCCTCGCCGTCCCTCTTTCGATTCCGCCCGTCTCCTCATCTCTCTCGCTCAATTTCTCGGCCCCATGGAGGACGAAGCCACTCTAAGTCTTTCCCTCGGCCTGCCAAGGATGACCTCCCAGCATCGGCCATTGGTGACGAATCCACTGCGCAAATCCCATAAAGCTTCGGCCTCGACACCTAAGCCCCACGTCGCCCTAGCTCCAGTCAGGTAACTATCTTCTCTCCCTCTCTCCACCTCCCCTATTCCAGTATGCTCGGGTCATGGCTCTAATCCCCAATCTTTAAGACTAATGCCTAATCCCTAATCCCTAATTCCCTAAGCCTGAATCCCTAATCCCCAATACCCTAAGCCCCTGAAAAAGTCCCTTCTCCTGATCTGGTTTATTTATTTATTTATTTACCACTAATAAGATGGAGGACATTGGAGTCGCTCCCATCTCTTTTTTTTTTTTTTTTTTTCACCCTCTTATGGTCACTAAAATCATCATGAATTCCTTTGTTTTGTAGGGCTTCGGATGATGGACATTGGAGATCTTATTGTTATAACGCATCATCCTCATGAATCTTGAATGTGGTCCTTTTTGTGTTTAGAATGATGTGATGTGTTTTGGAAATGTTGTAACATCTTTAGAACCAAGATGTAATGCAGAATCTTTAACGGTGGATGGAGCTACAATTGTTGGAAATTTTCATGGTTGAGTTTTAGTGTATTGTTTATGGAAGGTTCTCTTTGTATGATGTGTTTAGTTTGTGCATTCCAGTTGCTGCTGTAAGTATGATCTCGATGTTATCATGTACTATTATTGAAGATTGTTTGTGAGATGAGATAATGGAGTATTGAATCGAATGAAAGTAGTGGGTTCATATTCTTCAGGAAAATTCATACTATTGGCATCCAGAACAAGAATGTTGTATGTATGGTTTGAATGTTGAAGAATGTTGCAGAAATTTTTTGGATAAAATGGGTTTAGGTTTGAGATTTTTGTATAGGCATCAATTTTATGGAAATGATGTGCCACTAGGTAACCATTGATCAATTTGTCCCATTTAACCAAAAAACATCCCCATTTTGTAAATAACATACCAATAACATGGGTTCATATTTCACTTCAAATCCTATAATTCCCATATCCTTTCGACCCAATTTCACCAAAACAAAAAAAAAGCATCTTGGCAAACTCACATAACCATAAGCACAAAAGAAAAAAAAAATGATATTAAAGCTTGGCAGGTGTTAAGTTGAAAGAGTCCCAATCCTCTTCCTTCATGTTTGGTCACAATTTCATATTGGGTTAAAAAAAATAAAAAGTAAAACAAGGCCATGCAGGACAACCCAATCTCAGTTTTGTAGGACTCATCATTTATCAGCTGCCATTAGGATGTGTAATCACTTATTGTTGACATTTAGTAGTAGGAACAAGTTCTTTACAGCAAAGGAGCACGCCACAATATGCCATATAACCTACAAATTACTACAATGCACTCAGATAATCTGCTGTTGTTTACAGTATGATGAGATTCTGGAATGTGGCCTATTGGAAAGAATGTTGTTGCTCGGATCAACCAGGAGTTGCATCCCACTTATAATATGAGCAAAGGAGCTCGGATTCTCAGTGGATATGGACAAAGTGGATTTTTAAAGATTCAGTCCATTAAATTTCAATATTCCAATCTATTCAACATCCCGTTCAAATCTAAACATCAAATGCAAGCACCAAAGTTCAGTATTCCATTAAACTTCAAACATCAAATGCAGCCCACTTCATCGGATTCTCAAAATCAAAATACCTAGTTGTTGCAAAACACTGCAACCCAAATGACACCTAAATAAAAAGGGTACACAAATTATGCACCATCAAACATTCATTAAAAAATCATAATTTGAAACATACAAAATCGAACTGAAATGCTTTCTTTACAAACATCATATTTCGCCATTTTTACAACATCAAAACCACAAAGAATGCAACTGATATGCTTTGATTGAATCTTCTCCGCCCCAAAAACATTGATAACTGATTTGGTGACCTGAACACACCAACAAACACACAGAAGCCAAAATCAAAAGCAATCAATCCAAAATTAACAAAATCCCCAATCCTAAGAAACAACAAATTTCAAACCCTAAACCCAAAAATCCCCAAAGTGACTTTATTGTGAAAGAGAACTAGGGGATAATATCTTCGGATGAGAAGCTTGAACGGATGGCCTGGATTGGTGCTTAAGATTCTTATGAGAAAGGGAGATCGAGAGAGGGGCAACTGTGATGGATGATGATTTTTGATCTCTTCTCTGCTTCATTTCAAAACTGATACTGAAACGCAGAAACACTAGAGAGATTTTCATGTAAGAGAGATTCGATTTCTCTGCAATGGAAACTGGAAGAGGGAGAAGCTGAGATGGAAGCTACCCATCCTGACCGGTCGCCATTCAATCTTTCTCTACAATGCCAGAGGTAGGAGACGAGGATTTAGGCGCTTTTTTTCGTTCAAAGAGAGTGAGAGAGACGAGGACAATGCGAGATAGAAGAGGGAGGGCGAGAAAGGGCGACGAGATCGAAAGAGGGAGGGCGAGGAAAAGGAAGCGTTCATGGAAGAGAGTGAAGAGAGAGACGAGCAAGAACTCTCATCAAACGATTTTGGGCGCGTTTTTTTTTTTTCGTTTCCCTCCATCTGCATATATACTCTTGATCATTACCGTTGGATGAATCCCTGAAAGGAACAGTAGCGATTAGTCCTTATCATGCAGAGTGAGGACGGTCCTTACTGGACCGTCTCTCATTAAAGAAAGTTGGTTTCAGTCTTTGAACCAACTTTTTTGTAGATTTCTTCATTTAGCAATACATTCTATATTATGTTGCATTAGTCCCAACGCAATTTAATAATGTATCCTAATTTCCTAAATGAAAGGAGGTATTTGAGGTGAAGGTGTATGCTTCAATGCAGCAATGTAGTGAGGTTCCTGCCTCATGATTTTCTGCTCTTCAAGTTGAACCAAAGAACTCAGATAGATGATGAAGACAATGATAGGGAGAAAAAGTAAAAAAGAATAGTGTATTGTCAAGATTTCCTGCAAGAATGGTATTTCTTTAGCATTTATATATGACAATACACATAAAGCTAGATACATGATTACACTGAGCCTGCCTGGATCACAGACCACAGTTGGAAGGCGCTCATTGTTGAATACAAGGTTGCAGGTTCTAGCGATGTTACCTATCAAAAAGAATTGAGGTTGTGAAGCTTATGAGACAGTTTTGTCCTATGATTTAGAATGTATGTTCACTCTTGGATTCAAGTTGAATTGTTTGACCGCTTCCTTGATTGTGGATAACAAAACTTTCTTTTCTAGGAATTCATGTTTCTTTTCTTTTCATTTTTAAATGCCAGAATTCAAGTTTCATAATGGAGAGGTGGTATCTGTTTAACACATATATTTTGCAATTTGAAATTTTGTTGGCAGTTAAACATTGTAGAGTGGCATATAAAATTTAATGCAGTTAGCCTAACCATTCAATGAATTTTTTTTGGCTACTTGAAAATGATACTTCATTCCAATGTTTATAATACTGATGCTTGAAGCAAGGGGTTCCAATAGCCCAAAGTGTAGAGCATATGCTGTCATGGCCATATGCCTCATGAGTACGCCTTTTAAAAAAAAATACTCAATGTAGAATATAATGATATAAATAATAAAAATTTGCAGCTGGTTTATGCTTTTCAATGAGTTTAACTATAGTTGACTTAAGTTAATCCTACTTACTTTTTATAGGTCTTTAATTGAAACAGAAAGCCTTTTAAAATTCTAACTGTTCCCTCTTTTTCTTGAAAAGATACGACAGTGCCCCCTTCATGTGGAGTGTTAGCTTCAAATATGCCTCATACGGTGAGGCATATGGCCCAAATGCTAATGATGCTTAAGATTTGATAATAGTGTGCTTTTTTGGGATGCCTCTCCATGAGGCAGTCCTTGAGGTGCAGCTTCTAAAATCATTGTTGCCTTCATTGTGGAGAATAATGATGGTTAGTTTTGTGACTTGTAACATCCTATATAACGAGTAGCAAGTAATTAACAGGAAACTCAAACCATTCAGGCTTATGGTTGCCAATGTCCTAAACACATGATTTCCTTTTCGAATTCAGTGTTTAATTTAGCAATGAGCATGAATTACTATCTTAATGAAATCAATGCATTGGGTAAGTATTGCTTCTGCTGCTGTATGAGTATGAAATCAATGCGTGATCTTGTTGTATGAGTTATGCAAGTCTTCCATTTTGTGAGATTTCACAAGAAGTTTGATGTAGTATTGATTACTTGTTGATCTTGTTGTATGATTTATGGAACCAACATTTTTTGCTCCAAACTCTTGTGTTCTGATGTTAGATCTCAAAATCCTCTTGTAGGAAGTTTACTAAACTTGTATATGATGGTGTTCGTTTTTTGTTTTGCAGATTGGTTTTGGATTTTATCGTGCTGGCTGCAGACTCTTAGGGATCTACCTTGTTTATTTTGGTCACAAACATCTGTGGATGTTAAAATCTTTTGAAAATGAATTGAAGTAGTAATATTTGTATATTTTAGAGATTTGTGGGTTTATTTTGGTTTATGGATGTCGGATATTTGGTTGTGGATATTATTTTGGAATTATTGATGAATCTATTTTAAATTGGTTTGTGCATCAAGTTTGTTGGTTTGAACATTTATTCAGATTTTTATTTGTGGTATATATAAAGGGAAAAATACAAATATATATTTTTTTAAAAATAATATTTCTCGACGCACCAGTGTGCATTGCAAAAAAGAAAAAGTATTACAACTTTTCCCGACGTGATATGTGCGTCAGCCTCCCAACACATTAGTAGTGTTTGCCATTTCCGGAAATCCCCAACGCACTACCAGCGTCGCCCATTACTATGAATTCCCAAAGCACTACAAGCGTCGGCCATTACTATGAATTCCTAATGCACTGCCAGCGTCGGTCATTATTATGAATTCCCAACGCACTGCCAGCGTCGGCCATTATTATGAATCCCCAACGCACTGCCAGCGTCGGCATTTATTATTCTGACGCTGGTACTGCGTTGGCAAATATGGTTTTCGAATCAGGAAAACAGTACTTTTTGCCGACGCGCATCTTTTTGCCGACATATTAGACGACGCTGCAGTGCGTTGGTAAGTGTACAGGGATCTGCCGACGCAGTTAAAATAGCGTCGGCTATGGATTTGGCTACAAATAGTTGCCGACGCGCAGCCGACACATTGAAATGCGTTGGAAAATCCTTTGTTGACGCAAAACCTACATTTCCAGACGTGGTGGCTGCGTTGGCAAAACTGTATTTTGTTGTAGTGTGCATGAGACTCACTATCCAAGTCTCCAAGTTGTTGTATGCGTGAGGCAACATCCAGGTTATGTGGACTTTTTTCTCAGGCCTGATGAGGATAGAAAAGAGAGCAAATAGATGAGGGTGATGACATCGTGCAAAGGATAAGATAGGAAAGAGACAAGGGAGATGTATGGCGGTCTGGGGGTGCATGGAAATAAGAGATAGAGTGGACCTTTTTCACATGTTGGCTTAATACATTTTTAAAAATAGAATAAAGAAATAGAGGGGGTGATGGCTAGAACCATTTGTTTATGATTTATTTTAAGCATGGGCTCTGTTTTTAAATTCTCCTTCTTTTTGTATGTAAAAATTTTAGCTTTTTGTTTGGGGGTATGTGTAATGTAAATATGATATAAGAGTTGGAATGATGCAGGCCTGGTGGATATATGTTATCTGCAACCCCATGTGGGAATTACTTGAACTGTAATTCAAAGCAATTGATTTGGAGGAAGATTCATAAGGAATTTGAGGTAAATCTGATATAATTATATGCTCTATTTGTAAATTCTATTCCTTTTTGTATGTAAAAATTTCAGCTCTTTATTTGGGGGTATGTGTAATGTAAATATGAGATAAGAGTTTGAATGATGCAGGCCTGGTGAGTATATGTTATCTGCAGCCTCATGTGGGGATGACTTGAACTGTAATTTAAATCAATTGATTTGGAGGAAGATTCATAAGGAATTTGAGGTTTATTACATGGTATTGGTCCAATTGTGTTTTTTTTCCTGATGTTTGGAAAATTTAAGAAAATGGATAATCTTCAATTTTAATGGTTTATTAAAGTGAACTGGATGTGGATGTAACGTTAACACATTTTATTTTTCTACTTTTGTTTTGACTTAACTATTCGCGTTAGATCCTCTTATTGGATCAAGGAAGACGATTTTTAGGAATTTTATATGTGTAGTGGCTAGAACAACATCGTTTCGCTGTGACTGAGCCCTTTGACTTGGTTACGGTAACACAGCTTCCGTCTAATTGAAATATTTAATAGTGGGAATCGGATTTTTGGGTATTATTTTCCATTCACCTTAACCCTTTTGTAGTTTAAAGAGGCTTTTGTCCAGTTTCTCTTTCCAATCTTGGATTTTTTTTTCTTTACCCTTGCATTAGGCATCTTTCAAGCTTCAATTTATAGAAACTTAATGTATTTCCTTAACAGGTATAGATAATAAAAGGCAACCATTTGTTTATGATTTATTTTAAGCATGGGCTCTGTTTTTAAATTCTCCTTCTTTTTGTATGTAAAAATTTTAGCTTTTTGTTTGGGGGTATGTGTAATATAAATATGATATAAGAGTTGGAATGATGCATGCCTGGTGGATATATGTTATCTGCAACCCCATGTGCGAATTACTTGAACTGTAATTCAAAGCAATTGATTTGGAGGAAGATTCATAAGGAATTTAAGGTAAATTTGATATAATTATATGCTCCATGTGTAAATTCTATTCCTTTTTGTATGTAAAAATTTCAGCTCTTTGTTTGGGGGTATGTGTAATGTAAATATGAGATAAGAGTTTGAATGATGCAGGCTTGGTGGTATATGTTATTTGCAGTCCCATGTGGGGATGACTTGAACTGTAATTCAAATCAATTGATTTGGAGGAAGATTCATAAGGAATTTTAGGTTTATTACATGGTATTGGTCAAATTGTGTTTTTTTTCCTGATGTTTGGAAATTTTAAGAAAATGGATAATCTTCAATTTTAATGGTTTATTAAAGTGAACTGAATGTGGATGTAACGTTAACACATTTTATTTTTCTACTTTTGTTTTGACTTAACTATTCATGTTAGATCCTCTTATTGGATCAGAAAAGACGACTTTTAGGAATTCTATGTGTAGCGGCTAGAACAACATCGTTTCGCTGTAACTGAGCGCTTTGACTTGATTACGGTAACACAGCTTCCGTCTAATTGAAATATTTAATAGCTGGAATCGGATTTTTGGGTATTATTTTGCATTCACCTTAACCCTTTTGTAGTTTAAAATGCTTTTGTCCATTTTTTCTTTCCAATCTTTGATTTTTTTTTCTTTACCCTTGCATTAGGCATCTTTCAAGCTTCAATTTATAGAAACTTAATGTATTTCCTTAACAGGTATAGATAATAAAAGGCAATGGCTAGGAGATAAATTACAGATATAGAGAATAAAAGGCAAATGCAACACATGTAGGCAGTGAAGACGACTATTGTAGGTATCACCCTTTGGTGTATCTTCTATCTTTTTAAAAAAAATTTATATTCAACTTATTAAAAACTATATAGTTTTTCACATTAATCTTGGGTATACAATAGATTAATGTTTCAAGTTTGTTAGGAGTATTGGGATTATAATTAAAATTCATAAGATTTGCTTCTGCATACACTTTAGGCACAAATTGTTAAATAGAAATCAAAAGCGGCAATTGCAAAACGTGCATGATGAGAGTTGGAGCGAATTTTAAAACAAAACACTGATCGGCATTCGGCAATCAGAACAACACTTGGCAATAGATAAAAGTGTAAGAATCACATGAAACAAAATCATTTTCGAATATCTAAATCTTCTAACCCATGTTTTTTTTAAATTTGTGTCTTCATTTGGATTTTTATGTAAAGGTTCATCCTCTCCGAGAAAGCAATATTGGCGTCCTGTTCACGAGGTAAGTCTCTATACAACTACGAATCTTATAAAAAACCTGTTTACTACCTTTAATACATTTTATGTATCTATATAATATGTAATGCCAGTAGTAGTAGAAGCAATGGCTAGGAAAGGAAAAGCAACGTATATCGGCAATGGAAAAGAAAACTCATAGGTATATTCTATATTTCATTTGAACAAAAAATACTACGAGTCAACTAACTTTATGACACCATTTTTATGCATATGCTTTTAGTGCTTTAGTAGTACTACTGTTACAAACATAATCATGACATAAGATTTTCTTCTATGCATACTGTAGCCACAATCTAGCAGAGAGATTTCAAAAGTAACACTAGCGCAACGTGCACGACGGGAACGAGAATGACTACTTCTAAGGGATACAAGTTTAAGACTCAGTGCTGTTCGAACAGAACAACACTTGCCAAATGATACAAGTGTAAGACTCTTTTATTATGTATGGTAGTCTTTTTTAGGAAAAATAAATTAAACGCAATATGGAGAGAAATCAATTCCATGAGTTAAAAAAAAAAAGAATAGTAGCTAGCGCAACTTTTAATTAAAAAAAATTTAAATTTAAAAGTTTGATGTCTATTTATAGGTACAACCGCTACAAGAAATAAACAATGGGATTCTCCAAGACAACACGACCCATATGCATGAGGTGCTTATATCTACTTTCATAAAGTCGTACAATGATCGTCTTTGTTAATTTATCTAATACACTTCTGATTATGTATTACTCAGAAAGACTTACGAACATCAAACACAATTGCTCAATTAAGGCAGAAGTCAAGCTCTACAGAAAAGGGAAAAGGAAAAGCCACGTGTGCTATGGAAAAAAAAATGTGGTAATATACTATGTTTATTACCAAATCTCTATGGATTTTCTCCAAACCCCCGTTTATTACCCCTGAAACAACTACGAGTTTTATGGACTTTCTACCTTCTTTTATTGTCTGTCTCTTTTTTTTTATTTACTTTAAAACTCTCCAATTATAGATTGAGCCACTTCGAGATACAAATGTTGGAGTTGTAATCCAGGAAGGGCAAAATGTGACTCCCATCCGTATTTGTGAGGTACTTCATACTCTTTTTATATATAGACCATAAAATTAATAAACAAACATTGATACCCTTTCCAATCAATATAAATTAAAAAAAAATAACATGTGCTATGGAAAAAAATCATATTGTAATATATTTTGTTTATTAACAAATCTCAATTGGGGATTTTCTACAAACCCTGTTTATTACACCTGAAACAAGTACGAATTTTATGAATTTTCTACCTTCTTTTATTGTCTGTCTCTTTTTTTTATTTACTTTAAAAATTTCCATTTATAGATTGAGCCACTTCGAGATAGAAATGTTGGAGTTGTAATCCGGGAAGAGCAGAATGTGACTCCCTTCCGTATTTGTGAGGTACTTCATACTCATTATATATAGACCATGAAAGTAATAACCAAACGTTGATACCCTATCCAATCAAATCTAAATTAGTAGAAAATAAATGTAGTTGAATAAATGTTGTCGATGTTCTAGGTAACCAACGGTAATATGATATCAAAGGCAAAATTGGCCCAACGGAAACGAAGAGTCTGAGAGAGACATCTAAAGGAAAGTAGTGCTTATCAATTGAGACAACAGTCGCAAGTAGAGCAAACTAACAAATGTGTTAGTTCGGTACCACATGCGAGCTCTACTTCTGAAACACCCAGTCGTCGTCCTCTCAACTACTACGGACAGGGATCAATGATAACACAATCTGTAGAAAAGCGACAAAGGGTCGCACAAACTTCTACGTCTCTCTCCTTCATGCCAATCACAAGTACTTCCCCTCCATAAACGAATTGGTAAGATTTTTTTTTAAAAGAATTCCATCTCCCAGATTCTTATATTTTAGATATACCAATTTTTTTAAACTAAATCTTGCTTAATTTTGAAAGGCATACTCTTAACGACCAAGTGGAACTATGTTATGATGAAGAATTGGAAGAGCCTATGAGTTCAGAGGGAGCTAGAAGACCTCACATAAGTTTAGAAAGGCATTTTCTTGGCAGGATGGATATTCTATGCCCTCATTGTTCAGCCCTACATTGGATGGATGAGAGATTGACAAGATCTTCTAGAAGTCGTCCCTTATTTGGCACTTGCTGTTTACAGGTAAGATAAGGTTACATATGCTTATCAAACCCCCTCCACCACTTCGAGCATTGTTTGATGGGAATGATGATAGATCAAAGTCATTTCGAACACATGCTCGAGTGTACAATGCAACCAATGCTTTCACCAGTCTTGGTGCCACATTAGATCCAAGAGTGCTTACTGGAATGGGTCCTACACCTTTCACTATCCATGGTAAACTTCGACATCAAGCAGGTTCACTACTGCCACAACAAGGAAAGGATGCATCATATGCTTAGCTGTATATTTATGATCCTGCTTCAGCTTTTGAAGTTCGTAATCGTAGAAATAAGCAGTTGAGAATGGATGTTCTTGAAACAATTCAAGAAACTTTGTTGCAAGTCAATCCATTTGTGGATAAATCTCTTCAGGCATATGCAATTCTTGATCAACTGGATGTGTCCGGACAAACTTTACCAGACCATCTTCACTACAGTTCTTCAAAAGATCAGCGACGATATAATTTACCAACAGCTGATGAAATTGCAGTAATTATACCAGGGGATGGATCTATCGCCAGCGGCATGAGAGATATTATCTTACATTTAAGAGGAGATAATCAGTTAATGCAAATTAACGAATGTCACCCAGCATATTTGCCTTTACACTATGTTTTACTATTCCCACATGGTGAACTTGGATGGGAACCTGATTTAAGCAATGGGATGTTAAAGATTGTCGGCCTGCGACTGAACGACTAACTCAGATGGATTTCTATGGTTACCGTTTATTTGAGCGACTAACGGAGTATTCAATGATTTTGAGAGGGGGAAAATTGTTTCAAGAGTTCCTGGTGGATGTTTGGGCAGCAACAGTGTAGAATCGATTGACATACTATAAGCTTAATCAAGGAAAACTTCGTTCATCTCTATACCAAGATTTGACTGATGTTGGTCCTGATGACTTAAACCCTAATCAAATTGGTCAGAGGTTTATTTTGCTATCTTTGTTTACTGGCAGCCCTAGACATATGTTTGAGATATTTCAAGATTCAATGGCTATCACGAGATACAACCATCACCCTGCTATTTTTCTCACCATAACTGGAAATCCTAAATGGCCGGAAATTACTTCAGCTCTATTGCCGCATCAAAAGGTTGATCATCCTGATTTGGTTGCCCGTGTTTTCGAGTTAAAGAGAAAAACTTTGATGAAAGAGAGAGAAAAAAACAAAGTATTGGGTCACAAAGTTGCCCATGTGTTCACAATTGAATTTCAAAAACGTGGTCGGCCACATATGCATGCCCTTTTCTTTCTTAAAGGTCAGGAAAAACTCGTACTTGCGCTCAAGTTGACAAATTAGTTTTTGCTGAATTTCCAAATCCAGAAGACGATCCTGAGCTTTTTGAAATGATCAAGGTTTGTATGGTACATGGACCATGTGGTGCTCGAAATCCCCAGGCAGCTTGCATGGAAAATGGAAAATGGAAAATGCACTAAAAGGTACCCTTGGGACTTTGCAGAATCAACGACCATGGACGAAGACGGATATCCCATCTATCACCGTCGGAATGATGGGAAAGTGCACATTGTCAGGGGGCGAGTAGTTGATAATAGGGATGTTGTGCCGTACAATCTTCATCTGTCCAAATTGTTCAATCGCCATATTAATGTAGAAGTTTGTGCTGGAATAAGATGTGTAAAATACATTCACAAGTACATCTACAAGGGTTATGATCGGGCAACGATGGTGTTGGGATCGGTAAATGAAATTAAACAATACCTTGATGGAAGGTAAATTGGACCGCCAGAAGCTGCTTGGCGAATATTCGGACATCATATGCATGAAGAGGTGCCAGCAGTTGTACGACTTGCTCTCCATTTACCTGGAATGCATCGTATTAATTTCAATCCCACAGAGCTTTGGAAGATATTATTGCTAGATCTGCATTAGAGAGGTCAATGCTGACTGCATTGTTTTCTTGTTATGCATCCAACCCAAATTCTACCCCTTACACTTATCAAGAATTCCCGCAATACTTTGTTTGGGTCAAGAAAAATAATGTGTGGAACCCAAGGTAGAGTGGGCACATAATTGGAAGAATGTACTTTGCCAGCCCTAACTGTGGTGAGAAGTTTTATCTCCGTTTGCTGCTGACGGTTGTCAAAGGACCAAGCTCCTACGAAAGCTTACGCACAGTGGACAATGTTGTATACGATACTTTCAAGTTAGCATGTGTTGCTAGAGGGCTTTTGGAAGATAATGATGAGTGGGTTCATTGTCTTGAAGAGGCTGCAATAATGAAGACCCAATTGAGGAGATTATTCTGTATTATTCTAACACAATGCCCACCGTTGCAGCCATTACAATTATGGGAACGATTTTCTATAAATATATGTGATGATCTAGCGCACAAACTCCGCACATTATTTGCCATACCTAATCCAACTGCGGCTCAAATCAAAGATTATGGTCTATATCTTCTAAATCAAATGCTTGAAGAAACAGGTAAGAATTTACTTGATTTTCCACCTATGCCGCAGCCTATTGAAAATTGGAGCAATGTTGTTCGTAATAGATTGATTTTAGAACATCAACAATTTCAAATCCAAGCGCAACAGGCAGATACAGATACTAATATTAGTCGCCTTAACAGTGGACAGCGCAATGCTTATGCTGCCATTATTAATTCTAACTTTGAAGATAAAGGAACTACCTTCTTTTTTAATGGGGATGCCGGTACGGAAAAGACATTTTTGTACAACACAATTACAAAAAAGTGTCGTAGTCTCGGACATATAGTGATTACTGTGGCGTCATCCGGAATTGCATCGCTGCTATTGGAAGGGGGTCGTACTGCACATTCAATATTGTTTGCCATCCCATTAGATGTTTTAGAAACTTCTGTTTGCGGGCTTACCAAGCAGTATTTACAGGCAGAGTTATTAAGAGAGGCAAAACTGATAATAGGTGATGAAGTACCCATGCAACATAGGTATTGTGTCGAAGCAGTTGATCATACATTACGTGACATTCGTGACAATCCAAAGCCATTTGGGGGGCATTACCGTAGTTCTTGGGGGTGATTTTCGTCAAATTTTACCAGTTGTACCTAAAGGTGTTCGTGAGGAAGTTGTTAGCGCATCGCTTAGACATTCTCATCCGTGGGATGATTTATGTGTCCTAACATTGAATTTGAACATGCGATTGAACATAACAGATCCTCGAGATGCTGCTTTTGCGGAATTCTTGATGGAGGTAATATTGCGTTATATAGTTCTTTTTAATTAATCATTTTTTTTAATCAAACAACGAACCTAGCGCTTTCGTTTGATCATTGATTTTCAATTTAATATTGTAGGTTGGAACAAATTCTCAAGAAGTGGTATGCCTTGCATCGACAATACGTAAGTGTCGAGATCTGAATGAATTATTGTCAAAAGTATATCCCCAATTGGATGTGGCGGATACGTCAACTGTCGCAACCCCGGACCGGGAAACTAGGGGAAAGAGAGGATCCGAGTCCGGGATCGGGACATAGGTGGGGTGATGCCGCGCCACGTGCATCTCTTTGGCTAAACCGCACACGGAATTAAAAGAACATTTATCCGTGCGCGTGATTTCCCACAGGGTTCCGCGGTGAGGATTATCTTTACACATCATCTCACATGTAACCATATCAAATACATTCTCAAGATTGCGGAAGCGTGTAGCAAACCATACTAATACCATTCAAATCCATAAACAAGACTGATTTATGGTTAACATGACAAGATATCAGAATGAGCAATGGTCATAAGCATATTTCCCCAAAAGTAAAGTTAAGTATATTTACAAAATATCAGTTGATTAATGCCCCCAAAATAACGGTCAACAAAGACCGTACAACCACATGAAACCTAAAGTAAAGTTATCATAAGTTCCCAAAATGTATCGTTCTCAAGGCAAGGCCGAATGTCTACATGACATCATCGGCTTGCCACTCAATCACTCGCTGCGGTTCACCGACCGCCTCCTCCGGCTCCTCCTCAACGGCAATAAGCTCGGGACCTGAGTACCAAAATAAATGGATCAGACACGACGGTCTGGCAGGTGGGTGAAAAGATATAACAACAATTCAAAACAATGATGCCTTTAGAAACGTAGAAAAATTTAGACAAACAATGAATTTTCATAAAAGAATGATGCTTCATGTAAAAGAGATTCGTATATGATGAAATCATGTAAAGGTACCAATGATTCGAGGACTAACAAGATGGCAACCACACAAAGCTCAATCCTCTCTCACAAAAGTGATAAGAGCACATCGGGACATTGACCTCAGTCACACGAGGTGAGGAGAATCAACGACGTTGACCTCAGTCGCACGAGGCGAGGAGAATCAACGATTTTTATATAATAAATACATATAATACTCTGCGGGACCACGGTAGCGAACCGGGTATATCGGGGCGAGGCGGGAACCATGCTGCAGCGGGTATAACTGAAGGGGGATATCCAAACCGGTGGATCAAACCGATAAGGTTATCCAAGCTGAGTGGTGCCGACTCATAGGTAACATGCGAAAATCAAAACAAATAAATACACATAACGGGGCGGGAACCCATAGGTACAAAACATATAAAAGTCGGGACGGGTCTAAACAAATTAACAATATGGTAACACAATGTTCTCGGTTCGAGAGTGCTCACAATTCACAGGTTGAAATCTCAAAATAGGGAATTGATTGAAAATCGAATCCGAATAGTTTCCAATACCTTTACAGGCTAACAATGGGTTTCTAGAATTGAATCAGTGTGAATAGGGTCCCGCATGTCGGTTATGATGAAATTTTGGTACTCTTTAAGAGTTAGGGACAATTCCGGGTCCTTATACACATTGGTCAATCTAGAAGACCTCATGAAATCTCCATGATGAGGTTCCTCCTTCTTCCGGACTTCATATAATGCCTTACATGGCATTGGGGCTCCATATGATACCTCCCCAAGCCAAAAAAAATAAGTTTCAACCCCTTAGGCATTGACCCATGACAGACAGGCAGTTCGCTCGAACGAACTGGGAGGTTCGCTCGGGCGAACAGCTCTCTGTTTGGGGTTCGCTCGAGCGGACTTTAAGGTTCGCTCGAGCGGACCTGTTCAGATTATGTTGGCTCGAGCGATCAGAGGGGTTGGCTCGAGCCAACTAGGTTCTGTGACGGGTTCGCTCGAGCGATGTGTCACAGTCGCTCGAGCGAACTGTCCAGAAACTCATTTTCTAAATACAGTCCGTTTTTTCATTTTCTCCCCCTTTCATTATCCTTTGGGCATCCTTTTATACATACAATTAAGGGTCTCAACCTTCCTTTCAACCCCATTCAATCCATCATCAACTCCCTTAACAACCACTCCCATAAATCATTCATTTCTCCATCACTTCCACCTCATTCAAAGCAAGACATCTCCATAAATGCAAATCCATAAATGATCATAAATGATCTAAAAGCAAGACAATAAAACATATGTTCTCCAATAGGACTATAAGTAGTCTAATATTATGCATGTTTCCAAAATCATGAAAACTCATGAAGATGACTTGGGTAAAAGCAATAAATAAGAGTTCAAATCTTTCATAGCAAGAAAACAAGAAATCAATCCATTCATCCACTTGCCTTGGGTCCAATGCAAATCAATTGAGCTCTAGACACCTCTTAAGCCCACAATCAAACACCTATGCACAAAACCCCCAAATCCACACCCTAGAATATCAAAATCCAAGTAAAACAAGACGGAATATTCCAATAATTGAAATGGAGTTTCCCTAGGGCTAAACAAACAAGATTATAAAACTTTTAGGAAAATCACTTACAAAGAAGTTCTTCAAAAGGCAAGGTGTTGTCCAAAGGAAATCTTGGAGTGGGCGGTTTTCTTAAAAAATTGTGTCAAGATGAAGGCCTTGAGATGAGGAAGAAGATTATAGCCTCTAATTTTTCATTAGCACTAACTTAGTGGGGGATTGAAGATGAAGAAGCAAGAAAAGGTAAGGGAAAACCCTTAGGGCTGGGATTTCTCTTCTCCTCTAGGGTTTTTGCCAGAAATGGAAAAAAGGAGAAGAAGCTTTCTATATATAGTAAGTGAGGATGGGGACCACAACTTAAAAGACTTCTCGGGCTCAAAACATGGTTTTCGGGGCTTCAAACGAATTCGACGAAGAAGACAAAGTTGATCGGCAAAATTTCTAGTTTCCAAAAAGTATATATTTTGCACATTTTGGTAACATTGAAATCGGTGTCCAGATTTTGGGTAAAAAGATCATTTTGCCCTCAATTAGTGAAAAATCGGGTTTAAGGTCCTCGAATGAAAACGATGTCATCATGGAAGTTGTAGGGATTAACAAGATAAGTCCAATGGGGTCCCACAAATAGACAGATCGGTAAACCCCCAATCTCACACAATTCGTAACAAGAACCCCCAAAGGGTCCCACAAATAGAAAGGCTCTCCAAATTCCCCAAAGCTATTATAAAAGCTATTCTAATCCCCAACTAGTCTGAAGACTACTAAACACACTTGACTACAACACAACTTAATCAACTCTAAACGAGGTCTCTCGGGTCGGGGTCTTACATCAACCCCGACATATTTACTTGAACGCACAATTCTCTCCGCTCGAAATGATGACGTGGATGCTATAAATCGTACCACACTAGACATTTTTCCAGGTAATATCTATACTTATTTGGCTGCAGACAAGATGTCAAATGATGACGGAATGGATAGAACCATCACTAACCTGTATCCCAATGAGTATCTAAACTCATTAGATCCTACTGGGCTACCGCCTTTTAAATTGGAGATGAAAGTGGGTTGTCCTATAATATTATTGAGAAATATTGCCCCAAAGGATGGACTTTGTAATGGCACAAGGATGATGGTTGTCAGGTGTGGTACCCATATTAATGAAGTTAAGATTCTAACTGGATAAAAGTTTGGAAAATTGGCATTCATACCCAGAATATCCTTAACACCGTCATCTTCAGATTTGCCTTTTCATATGACAAGGCGTCAATTTCCAGTTCGATTGGCATATGCCATGACTATTAACAAATCACAAGGACAATCTGTGAAATTTGTTGGGGTCGATCTGCGTACACCTGTTTTTAGTCATGGGCAAGTTTATGTGGCATTGTCGAGGTGCACCTCTTTTGACCGTATAATTGTCCTTCTCGCCGATGATGGAACAGATTCCACTACCAATATTGTTTACCCTGAAGTTCTGTTGTAGTATGCCATATCAAACTAGGTACAGTAGGTTGCAGAGTATTAAAATTTTTTTTCTTATATTACAATATCACTCCTTAGAGAAAAATCAAATTCTGTTAACATTTTCTTCTTTCGTAGATCGATATCGATAATCTTTGGAGCTTAAAAGGATCAATGCGACTTGCTTAATACAATGGCTGACTAATAAGGTATCTACACTCTTTTAACTTTTTTCGTAAACACTTATGGCTTTTTCGTAAAAAATTATGGCAGCTAATTTGGCTTCTTCCTTTTTTTTTTTTATATATTGGTAACAGGGATAATAGCTGTGATTGTGGAAGATATACTCTATTTGAACTTAGTTGTGTTTGTGGCCAGACTTTCTTGGTGAGACTTTTAGTGATTGATCATCGCATTTTTGGTCTTATAAAACACCATTGTAAGTTTTGATTGATTCTTTTTTTTTATGGTGTTTTTTTGGTTTTATCGAGTTTTATGTGTTATTTATTTTAAGACAATCTCCAAACCCACCCTTTTTTTGTTTGTTTGGATGGTTTGAATCTGATTGAGTTGTTGTGGCAGTTTTTTTAAGTTGTATGATCGAGAAGGAATTGAATCTGTTGGGCTTGATGAAGCTGCTGTCCAATTAAGTTTTCATTTGGACGTGTGATCTGTCTTCACTTCAATTCATTTCATAATTTCTGTTTTTCTGATTTTGATTTTGTGAGTTTAGGATTGCTGCTAATTTTTTCAGGTGATGAGCGAAGACGGATCTGTGATATTGTGAATGTGCTCGAAAGCGTTGGATCTTTTTTTTCGCATGTCTTTATAAGGCGGCTTTGATTGTTTCAAGTGCTTTCAAGGGAGGCGAATAATCGAGATTCCTGGAAAGGTATTGATAGTATTCCTCAGGCTTTGGAATAACTGAAGGTAATCTCTCTCTCTCTCTCTCTCTCTCTACACCGAGGGAGATTTTTTTTTATTTTTTTAAAGATTTTGTTATACATTTGCACAGAAATAGGTATTGAGAGAGAGCTATGAAAATCTTATTTTAACTTCATACGACAGCAAGGGGTTGGTTGATATGTGATTTCTTTGTTGTTGGGCTTAATTGTTAATTGTTTTTTCCTTTTTGGGGTCATAGTAATTTCAGTTTTTGTCTTTGTTTAGGACTCAATTGAGGATTGTGAAGACGATAAGCCATCGGATTTGATTAGTGGGGAAACAAGCCAAGAAAACTCAACCCATGGGTCTGTTCCCAGTTGTCGTTCTGCAGCCTTTCTTCCAAGGGCAAGACAGGTAAAATTGATTCCTCCATTTAGTCTCTCTCTCTCTCTCTCTCTCTCTCTCTCTCTCTCTCTCTGATTGTCTCTGATTTAGAGGATAAAGAACAAGATAATGTTGCAGTCAATTGATCCAACACTTACTGAACAAGTTTTCTTGAAATAAAAATACAAAAAGAGAGCTCCAAAGTTATACCCTTGCAAACCTAGATTATTGTGTTTCTTGCTGTCAATGATGCACAACTTTAAACTACAATCAAACTGCAGTCCATCAAAATGGATATCATGGATATAAAGTATTAAATTATGAGAATATGAAATCTCAAATTAGGGTCACATTGGTTTTGTATTACATACATGAGTTCTGTGTTGTATACCTCCTCTTGTATTTCATCTATAGTGAATTACTTTGTTATCTTCCCCCGTGAACGTAACCCTAAATGGGTGAACCACGTAAACCCTTTGTGTCTATTCTTATGTGTGGATTGATTGCATGTGTTCATGCATGGTTGCATGTTGATCTATCGATCACTCGTATTTCCGCTGCGCCACTTATCCTTTGATCAACAAATTGGTATCAGATCATTGTTGTGGTACGCGATCAACGACGGAGATCAGATTGGATTCAGCAGCAAGCCCGATCTCACACTGAAGTTGATCTCTGTTTTGCAACAGGGATCTTGCAGAGAGATTTTGGTTTTACAGAACCTCTCGCAGAAGTGGATCTCGCCGGATCGGTGAGATCAAGGTGGGCCGCACAGATTGTGTGGTCTTGACTGTCGCTGCGCAAAGGAGAAACGTGAGTATCGTCAGTCGCCTGTGCCATTCGCACGTTGCCAGGGAAGAAGACGCAGCAGACCGCGTGCACATCGTCTTTGGAGAAGTGAGCCATCGTCGCTGGAATCAGAACAGAGAAGATCATCGTCTGGATCTCTGTGATCATCGTCGTTGACGCTTTGCGCCGCCGCTGCCGTGCTGCCACTGCTGATTGCTGTTCTGCCATTGCCGCGTCGTCGCACCATCGCTGCTAGAGGAAGCAGACCGGACGCTGAGATCGCAGCGCCACAGTCACCGGAGAAGACCCCACATGCTATCGCGTAGACCAGAGAAGACCCCACTCACCAGAGAGAAGCAACGGTGCTGCAGTTGCTATTCTGCGTGCAGAACAGATTGAAGAGGAAGACGACCCTGCGTTGGGTCGATTTCAGCTTCTGTGGGAGACAAATGGGTGAGATAATGATGGTTTCTTTTGTTTAAAAAAAAAAACGAAAAAAATTTTGATGCATGTGAAGAATGAACTTTCGGTGAAGAGAGTTAAAAAAAATAAAATAAAAGGGTGATGGAGACATGTGTCAATGGTGGTCTGAAGGACCATGTAAAAATGGTGATCTCTCAGTCCTGGTTCCAGGCCAGGTCAGGGTATAGGTCAGATTGACCTGACCATGATTCAGAAGCCCAGCAGCATGTGCAGCGGTGATGTCAGCAGTGACGTCAGCAATTAGTCAACTGCCAATTTGACAAAAAATCCAACGGTTAGAATTCAAGCTGTGATATCGAAGCCATTCGGAGTCCGATTTGAGATCCATTTGAAACTATGGACTCGTGGCATGTTGATCTACGCGGTTGTGGGAGAAGATTGGCAGTTTGTGGTAGGAAAAACTTGGTTGTGCAGAAACCAAGTGGTTCATGGTGGTATTGATGGATGCAGACATCACTACACATTTGAAAGCAGCAATTGTTCTTCAACTATGGAGTCATCATGACTCATTTGGAGCCGAGGTTATTCTCCAATTATGGAGTCATCAGGACTCATTTGAAAGCAGCAATTGTTCTTCAACGATGGAGTCATCATGACTCATTTGGAGTAGAGGTTATTTTGCAATTATGGAGTCATCAGGACTCATTTGGAAGCAGCAATTGTTCTTCAACTATGGAGTCATCATGACTCGTTTGGAGCAGATGTTATTCTGCAATTATGGAGTCATCAGGACTCATTTGGAAGCAGCAATTGTTCTTCAACTATGGAGTCATTAGGACTCATTTGGAGCAGAGGTTATTCTGCAAATATGGAGTCATCAGGACTCATTTGGAAGCAGCAATTGTTCTTCAACTATGGAGTCATTAGGACTCATTTGGAAGCAGATATTGTTCTGCAGTGATGGAGTCATCCGGACTCATTTGGATGCAGATGTTCTGCAATTATGGAGTCATCGGGACTCATTTGGATTCGAGCGTTATGTTCGAGGTGGAGATGTTCGAGGTGGAGATGTTGTGACCTGCAAATCTCGCCAAGGTGGAGATTTGTTGGGTATGTGAGCTTGGGTTTGGCTCGTTTTGTAGGTCCAACCCATTTGTATTAGGGTTAAGGGGTAATTTAGTCTTTATTAACACTATATATTATCTCCTTATGTTGTAACCCTATAAAAGGCGGGAAACATCTCTGATTAGTAGGGAAGAAGAAGTGCAAAGAAGAGGAAGAAGATGTAGACTTTGGTGGGCGGAGGAAATTTCGTACACCACATAATTTAGTCTTTTATAGGGTCACAACATAAGGAGATAATATATAGTGTTAATAAAGACTAAATTACCCCTTAACCCTAATACAAATGGGTTGGACCTACAAAACGAGCCAAACCCAAGCTCACATACCCAACATTCTGCATGCTGACTAAACATGCAGATATATGTCCCAAATGGTATCATTCCTGAAAAAACTTATTTATTTACTTTTTATCATTATTTATTTATTTTTAATCATTATTTTTTATTGTCCCACCGCACACACTACACCTGCTCTCTCCGCCCTCTTCCCTTTAGCTCCCTTCTTATCCACCTCTCTGCCCTTCGTTTACCCTCCTCTATCCCGCTCCCTCTCCTTCGGCTCTCTTTCTCTACTCTTTGCTGCTTCCTCTGCTCTTCTATCCCCTGTTTTCTCTCTTCTCTCTCTCTCCTTCTCTCTTATCTCTCTCTCCTTCTCTCCTCCTGGACTGCGCAACCCACAACAGCCAGCGGCCCCCTTCACTTGCACAAACGCCAGCTTTTCCATCTCCTTCTTTCTCCCTCATTCTTTTTCTTTATTTTTTTTCTTTTCTGTTCTCCTTCCTCTCATTTCTTCTTCCCTGTCACTACTTCACCTCCCCGCCTACGCATTGACACCACCATCACTACACTCTCCCTACACACCCCACACCCGTGCACTCACCTGAAGGCTAGCATCTATCATTATCAAGCAAAATGTAATTTTGAAATATATATGTAAATATTTTTTTTTTTGTATATACGTGGTGCGCCGTGCCTTCAGGCACGGGCAATGTACTAGTAAACATATAAGTTAGGATAAGACATGAGTTAGAGAAGTCTTTTAACTTCTTCCCCTTTCATGAAGACTTCAACGTGCATGGGTTTAAATCTAAGAGAATAGTGCAAGTGGGCCCCACCTATCATTTTCACACAACCTTGATCTCTTTGCTTTGAGGATTAGGCAATTTTTTTTCCTTTTTTTCTTTTTATCTTCTTTAATTGGTAAAGAATCTCAAAGTCACAAGCAACTTCAATACAGTCAATATATCAGGAGTTGTGTTGGAAGTGACTTGTCCTTTCAATTCTCATCAAATTCTTGGAATCAGGTGGGATTTTATGGCCATAACTCTAGATAGGAGTCATTGGTGATGATAAGGGAGAAAGTAAATCCGGGTCGCACATTTGGTGGGTTCTACTTGGGAGAAGAGACAATGATTCTAAGTTATGCTGATTGGATATTTTACCAATGTTGGGCACATGAGGTAGATGGTCCATATCATGTACACCTGCAGTATGTTTCCATGTAAAACTAATATATAAACATGATTTGTGAAAGATTAACAGTAATTAACACTTTCAATGAACCTAAATCCAGCCCAGTCTCTGTCTGTGTATCAGGTCCATTTAGATGGCACAGGCAACTGGACATGCATTAAAATCATTAACAGGCCTGACCAGGCCTTGTCTTAAAGCTGATGGGCCATTTGCTCAGTGGTAGAACACGCCCCTGATAATTGCGTTGCTGTGCCTAGGTTGTGAGGGCTCTCAGATATATGGATAGTTCAAAATGTGCTCATCAGTGCCTGACCCGGGCCTAGAGTTTTACTATCAATTTGAGTTTTAGTCGTAAAGCCCGGATCCACGTACTAGTAGACTAAAGAGCTGTAATTGAGGGAATAAGACCTGCCCATTACCCAAATGGGTGGACTTGGATCCAATAATTCCAATAAGTACTCGGTTATCTTCCCCTGTGACTCTGTATCTCTTGGATGTGTTCAAATTTAGATTCAAGCTTGATCCGTGTGCTACAACTCAATGGCCCGGGTCGGGCTGGTCTCGCCCGGCCCATGAGCACCCCTTTGTGCAACTTGTGTGTCCTTGTATGGTTCAAGCTTTATTTGATGATATGGTGAATCGGTATGTATAATTCACTATAATTTTAATCTTTAATTTTTTATGCATTTGAGATTTCCTGTTTCTCATTTTATTGTCATATGCTTGGATATTCATGCAACAATTGTTTTAGATTGCTAAGGGGTCATTTGCCTTTTACATATGCAATTGTTACATCAATAAAATGCTATATATATATATATATCTACAATGTTCTCCTACGAGCAACAATATATGTACCAAAAAAACTCTGTGAGGCCCAATTGGGATGACCTTTGATTAGTCGACTCCCTTTCACACTCTCATCCCCTCATGATCTGGCACAGGCTAGAACCAATTTCATTCTCACCAAACATGTATCCACCATTGGATTGAATATCAAAGAAATATATGGTTTAAAGACTAGTAAACTTTATGGCTATTAAATCAAGGGCTAAAGACCACTAAACCTCAGGGCTATTAAGTCAAGGGCTAAGATGATTTTGACGGGTCTGATTTTTTTGTTGACCCTTATCATAAGGAGACCTTTTTATGTACCTAGGGCTGTCAATTCAGCCCTTTGACGGGGGACTTAGCCTGGCCCTTTCCCACAAGGTTGCAAATGTGAGTGCTATTATTCTTTCTCTAAAGCCCAAGGGTAGGGTAGGGTAGGGCCCAATTTCGAAATCTCCACAACCTCGAGGGCTAAGCTAGGGCTTAACCGAGTCCTGCCATGCCCGCAAATGCCTGGAAAAGTGAGGGCTTTTATTCTAAGCCCAAGGGTATGGTAGGGCCCAATTTTGAAATGCCCATAACCTTAAGGGCCAAGTCGTCCAGCTCGGCCCGATGTTTATTAATACATATAACATATAATATGTAATGTACAATAATTAACCCGGCCCAGTCGGTTGTGGCCATTATCTTAAATGAGTGAACCAGATCCCAATCACTCGTATTGGATTTCTTGATGTCAAGTGCCTGTCTAATGCTTTGCATATGATAATGATTTTATTGCTAATAATGTTGTATTGCCTATTGTGAGTTGGATTATGGGATTTTTATTTTCTACATTCATTCTACGTTAGCAAATAACCCTAGGTCTAATATGAGGCCCAATGAATAAATGGAGTGGGCCTGGATGAGCCTTGCCCTGACCCAGGCTTGAGTTGGTCACAAAATGCCATGTTCCCTACACTGCTGTCCAACAAATAACCCCACTAAATCAAACTTGGGTTGATTTTTCAGTGAAAACTTTGAGAACAAACATGTCTGCAAAAAACTGCTATAGAAACAGAATGGATAGTGCAGATAATAATACCCATAACACAACAAAGAAGATAAATAGATACAAAGATAATAGAGCTGGTAAAGACTTTACAGAAATTTTTTTTTTTTTGGGTGTTCCAGCTAAGGGGCACATGTAATGGGTGGACAACATCGAAACTCACAAATACAAGAAAGACTGAGAGACTTGCACATGCAAGGGTTTCAAATTTGGCCACTTCGATGAGAACTGCCGCGTCTTACCACTCGAGTAAGACATGCACTTTACAGAGTTTAACTATAGATATTGGAGACATATTGGTCACAGCCTATATAAGTTCACACGTCCAAATGTGGGCTGATATAAGCATTTTATAACCTCATGTTTTCATGAAATAAAGCTCTAAACCATGTTAGATATTTAACCCAATGTATACTGATTATGAATATGCAAGCCTTGTGACAATAAATCGAATCGTCAGGGCTATTTTAGATTTCTTCTTCTTTTTTCTTTATTGTAAGAATCATATTTGCCATCAATATGAATATATGATGGCCTCGGGTGAAAAACCTAATATGATTTGCAGCCTGGATATTGGATTATGAAGAGTTCAGTTGGATTTGAAGAGGGCCATGATTTCAACCAATAGGTGAATTGATTTCTAAATCAGGCAATGTTAATCGTTTGATATTATGTCCAAACAAAACAAGTTTTAGTTTCATGGTTTTATTCACACCTCATCAACTTGCATGTTGAGGTGACTATAATTGTAAAGCAAGCAACATGAACAGAAGAGGAATGGAATGAAAACTAGAGTTTGCTTTCTAGAAGAGCACTTCTAGAAGGTGTAATCTATAGTTTTCACTACTATGATGACATGACTTTAAATCAACGTGCAAAAATTTTCCATTTATATATGAACAGAGGAATCAATTTGCAATATTAAGATGTTAAAAGGTTAATATGTAATTTCAGTATGAAGTAGAGATTTGTTTTAATTAGGGAGCAGTTTCACATATAGATAAAAAGCAAACTATATACATTAGTGGAATGGGAAATAGCTGAATATTAAAATTTTAATTCCTTTGCTTTTAGCCCCGGCCCAACCCTAGTCCTTGAGAGTACCGTAAGGCCAACCTAGGATGCCGCGGGCTTTTGCTCAACTTAAGCCTGACCTGCATATGTGAGGGTAAGGGCGGAACGGTAAGGCCAACCTAGGATGCCGTGGGCTTTTGCTCAACTTAAACTTAACCTACATATGTGAGGGTGGGGTAAAGGCTTACGTACCCTTGCCCGATCCTTTGACGGCCCTATCTGTACCTCATCCCTACTGATAGGTGGGCCTCCTAAGTGGGGCCCATGAGCTGGATTGCATTATAGAAGTAAGTAGATCTGCTCGTAAGAGAACATTCCTCATATATATATATATATATATTACACATGCACCTGATTACACATGCGAAATACGTTACCATATTTGTGTAAATTACCATACTTTTCACATGAGTAAATGAGTTCATCCAATGGTTTTGGATGTATTTAGATTTTTTAGAACTTTTCAACAAATTTCTCTAAAATCCATTAAGAATTAAAATATAAAACTTTGCATCTTGATGTTCACCATTACTACAAAACATCGAATGGTTTGGATCATGCTTGGGGACCTATAAAAGTTTATAAACTAGATCAAAGGTTAGGACTAATTCACAAATTATTTAAAATCTATAAAGATTTAAGATAATCAGTTTCAAAGTATTAAAATTATTAATTAGTTCAATCAACAAAGTGGATAATTTGGATTGCAAATATGGAGCCCACATGAATGAGAAAAAAATAAAGGTATTTGAATGGGCCCATGTGAGAAAATGATCGTATTTACACATGCACCGACGCCTTTTGAAGTGGAGTGTGATTCATTTTCATAGGTTTTGATGTGTGAAATGATGTAGCACATGCATAAATTTGTGTAAACAATCATGACACTTATACATATGTAAAGGAGCACAAATGAACAACCCCACCCCTTGGTGGCCATAATCATGCAACAGTGACTTTAGACTGTTTGGATGCTTTAGATAATCATGTGCTAGTGGAACACTTAATTTGGTAGATATATTTTTGCTAGCAATACATTTTTTTAGAAATGAAATAAAGAATGCTGTTTGTAATCAAAATCGTCTTGCTACTAATTATTTATCTTCTCCTGTTTCTTCGTGGTTGGATAAACTTAGAAAGCTTATAGCATTTGATAGGGAGATCGATCACATAAACTCTAGGCTTTTCCTTATTTGAAAAGAAATAGGGAGCATCTTGTGCTGAAACTGCATAAACCCAGATCCATCCTTTGGCATATGAAAAATTTGACGTCTTATTTAGACTCTGAGATGTAAGACTCCTTAGTGTGCTAATATGGCACTCTAGAAAGGTGAAAAAAGAATCAAGAACTGAAAAGAAATCTATAGCAGCCAATCATTTTAAACAAGAGAATTAATCTATCTAATAGGGTCCTGCGTTATACAAACTTTGCTATTTGCGTTTAAGCTAAGATTAATACTTCTTAGGGCAATTCTTATGTACGGGGAGTCTTGTATGACTGTTTCATAGAAATTCTGATACGCGCCTTTGATTCAAAGAGTCTCGCTTTTATAAATGTATTGGGTCGAAATCATTTACTATGTGGAGGGGTCCCATAGGTGAAAAAGTCCATAGATGATATGACACTAAATGATTTTTAAGAGAAAATTAAGAAGATTAAAAGATTAAAATAGAGGTCTATCATCCTAGAGAATGGAATTACATTAATGACATGATAATGTGATCATTTGACTTGGGTTCGACAGTAGGGTTTATGAAATCATCAAATAATGTGTATGGATTGGCATGAACTTCATTATTTATTTTTCCTCTCTTTCCCAATTCAAGGAATGAAGGGGCAGTTTGATGAGAATTGTCAAAGCACATGTAACATTCATTCCTTGGCATCTTTGTCATGGGGTTACGGCCCTTTGAATGCACACACTTACTAAGAATTTATTTGACTGACACCTGTAAACGCGTGTGGACCATCACCATAAACTAAAAAGAATAGTTGTTGGTGATGCCTTTTCAGCTTCTCCTGCCACTGACATTTATTAGTCGGGACAACTTGAGACGTTCACTCAAGTCTCCCAGTTGAATGTAGACAGGTGCCAATTAGTCAATCTGCACAGTTTGTGTGAGTTTATCCATTCACTGTACCATGGGTGGGGTGCTCGACTTCTGTGGACCATTTCAATAATTATGGGTCCGGAATCTCTTCCTCATCAATAGCATATACTTCATAGACTCACCTAAACTGCTGTTGTCTCGCTCGGGGGAGCCAACTTTTAAGAAGAGACTGCAACTCATTACCATCAACCTCATCATCAAAAGCCTCCAAAAAATTATAATTATGTTTGCGTCCAGCCTGTCCAGTACATGCACTTTGTTTCTCCGGTCAAATCAATGCTAAGTCAAATAAATTATTTTCATCAGAGGTGCAAGTAGTTAAATTTATTTTTACTACCTTTAAATCTTCAGCCTGCCCCCTTTCTTATTTCTTAGTAGGCTATCAACCTACGTAAATAAGTTTTTTTTTTTATTTGCACCATTGTCGGCCTGCATTAGACATGACTAAATCATTTTAAATAAAATTTTTGTTGCATCTATTTTACAATTATGTTTTTTCTTGATTGATCAATATTTTGCTTTATAGGTTATAACCGATCTAATCATTGTCATGTAAATTTTTCATTCAAACTTACTATCAGTCATTGATTACAAAGCACCCTAAAAGAAAAAAACATCATCTTCAATCATCCTGCTTTTATCAAATGTTTGACATCTACATCAATCTTGATGAAGTGATGTAAGAAATTCATTTACAACGCTCACTAGATTGATGACATGACACTATGGAACATTAGAAAAGAAAAAAGAAGATTAGAGAGGCATTGAGGAAGAAATACATTCATATGATAAATTGATAATGTGGCTGGGATTTTCAATAGGTGAGACTAGGGGTGCTCATTGACCCCACTTTTGGTTGGGCTTGAGCCTTAAGTTTTAATACTCAGGCCGGGCTTGAATTTATTATTTGGGTCCTTTTAGCATATGGACTGGGATCGGATTAAGTCAAGAGAGCTCTAAACCCGGCTTGGCCCAAACAAGAGGGGCTCAAGTGAGTTGGAGTGTGTCCAATTTACAGGTGGCAGTTAATGCTCCATCGCTCACCAAACAAGGAAAAATTAAAATGCTCCATTGCGACCAATCAAAAGCTCATACAAACTTGTGGGCTCCATTCCACGGACTATGTTATCCAAAGAACCTTCCCATTGTATGGGGTTTCTCCCAATTTAACCTGCCGGCTCCATTGGATTCACAGTTTGATAACATACTAATTTTATATAATTTATTAACTCATTTTTTTATCAAATAATTAATCTTCCGATAGCATCAACTCCTATTTTGGTAAAATTTAAAAATACCACATGCATTGTGAGTGGTTGTATTTTGAGTGACTCAAGTTTTCAATAGGGAGGCTCTAGTGTGGAGTCATATTTCTTTAACTCAAAATTTCTTTAAATCAAAAGTATTAGAGAAACCAAACAATTAGAGCATTCTTTCTATTGGATTGGAATTGCTGGTTCCACATTGGCATAGGAATCAAACTCATGGAGAACCTTTTGTGTTCCTGTTTGAGATAGGTATTACGAACCTGCTATGAATACTTTTAGATCTTCTGGATAATCGACAAAGGGTTCTCATCTACCTTATACAGAGCAATTCCGAAGAGTCACTACTAGCGGACTCTACTTTTACTTGAATCCCACATCGCTTGACTAGCGTTGGAAATTAGCCACATCTAAGTTAGATGCGATCTAAGATTCTACTTAGAGCTTGATCCCAATTTAAACTCTCCTAGGGTCACATATTTAGATTTAATCGGGAAATTCACCCGTGGTCTTAGCCACATGCTTAATCTGACATGAGTCCATTGACAAGCGGGCAACACGATTTCTTCACATTCAAGATTATCATGGTACCATCAGCGGCTTGTGCAGGCTGCTGGATGATTGGTCTGGGTTCAGACCAATAATTGCTCGCTTCATTGACAAAAACAACTACTCACCATCGTTCAAAGAACACAACTAAACTCCTGAGTCAGGTTGAGTGGACTCGATTTAAATTGAGTCAAACAAGGATGACCAAGTCTGCCAAAGAATCTCTCAATACTTCCTTCCTGAGTCACTTGGCGAGTTGAGTTCTAATACAATGCTTATGGTACCTAACTTGGAGAGTTGGATATGACTTAGAGGAAGAATGGGCCCAACTTGTGAACTGGTATGGAGCGCCTCGCTTTATAAGAATGAAGAGCGAGGCCCAATCCATATGTGCTAGGCCATGGTGAATTTTTACATACCCGTTTCGATCGCAAGGCTACAAGGGCCTCAAACCAGCCCAGATAAAGGCCCACTGGAAAAGTTGGAAATATTCTGAATAGCTCATAGTTTTGGGCTTAATCCTAATAGGCCCTGACTGAGCCCATTTAGCTATCTGACCAGAAAGAAGGTTCTAAAAAGGAACAACTTGTCAATGGTCCATACCCAAAATGCAAATTCTATCAACCAATGGTCAGGATCATTAAAAAACTGCCACTTGTAGTGTCCAACAGATGGACAGCTGTGATCATTTGACCAACTGGTCGGAACCAATTCTCTGTTGGAAGGGTGTTGATACTTGTTTCAGTCAAATCTCTCCAGTCTTAAGAAAACACTAATAACTTGGGCAAATCATAATAGATAGAAAATTGGGACATGACATGACTTGGTACTTACAAGTCTTAATTTCTTCCTCACATGAAATGATATGAATAGATGTATGGATAATGAAATACTAGTGTAACATAACTTCCATAAAGTAAGGTGCATAGGGTTGAATTCTAAGTAAGAGGAGGGTGCCAAGTGGGCCACACTCATCACTTTTAATAAAACCTCAACCTAGCTCCTAGGTGTGAGTCTTTGGCATTGTTTATGTTCTTTCTTGTTAAAGAATTTCAAAGTCACAAGCAACCCTAGAACAGTCCATGTATCAAGAAATGAGTTGGAAATGGCTTGTACTTCAGTTTCTCTTCAAGTTCTCGGAATCCTATGGAATTTCTTGATACCATGGGAGAAAGTGTATCAGGGCTGTTGAGTTAGTGGGCCAGGCCTTTACAATACCATTGGTTGATAGAATATTTTCAGTGTATCAGAAAGTGTAATCAATTCAGAAGGAGATAAACTACAAAACAAAAATAACCTCACACGGTCACTAAAAAAAGCACACAAAAGGAGGGTTTGTGTGTCATGTCTCCACTTTTTAAGATGGCATATTTGCCACCCACTCTGACTCGTTTTAATGGAAGTAGCAGCTGATTTGCTAGCAATGTGCCTTCAAAATGCAATACAGCAGCCAAAGTTTCAAGAAAATGAGCTCAAGAGTACGAGCTAATTTTTGTTTGAATTGACAAACACATGAAGATTTGAGTATTTTAAAAAATTATAAAAAAATTATAAGATTTTTTCCTCATTTTTAGAAAAGAACATGAAGGTTTGAGTATTTTAAAAAAGTATAAAAGTTTTCCACATTATTTTCAATCAAGTCCTTTCCATATTTTTTTTAGAGCTGTTACCTACACACTACAAAACCCGTTCCACACGCTACATTTTTTTAAAAAAAAATAAAAATAAAAAAATTCCTAAACTACCATATCCCACTCCTTCCCTCCCCTCTTCCTCTCCCTCCTCCGACAACCCAGCCAGCCCCCCCACCATCTCCTCGGCCCCTTTCCCTTTCTCTAGTCTCTCTCTTTCTCCCCTTCTCCCATCAATCTCTCCCTCCCTCCTCTTCTCTTTCTCCCTCTGGTACTCCTTCGCCAGCCACCCCCAGCTCTTCGCCTCCCAGTTCTTCTCATTCTCTTTCCCTCTGTTTCTCCCTCTCTCTGCTCTATTTCCCGCCGCCGCCCGCCGCTCGACCCCTCCCCTTCGTCGCTGCACCAAGTGCTCGATCTCCGGTCAGCTCCTCGCCGCCCAGTACCTCTCCTTCTCTTTCCCTCTGTTTCTCCCTCTCTCAGCGCTATTTCCCGCCGCCGCCCGCCACTCGACCCCTCCCCTTCGTCGCCGAGCCAGGTGCTCGATCTTCGGCCCGCCTCCGTCTGTGTGTGTGGGCAGAGGGGATTGTGGGGAATGGGGAGTGGGGCGGAGGTGGTGGGTGTGGGCAGAGGGGATGGGGATGAGGAGCTGGGGGTGGGCGAAGGAGTGGGCAGAGAGAGGGAGGGAGGGAGGGAGGGAGTGAGGGAGACCAGAGAGAGGGAGAGGGGCCGAGGAGATGGTGGGGTGGGCTGGGGATGGGGATGAGGGCGGGGGCTGGCTGGGTTGCCGGAGGAGGGAGGGAAGGAAGGAAAGGGAGATGGGTCGAGCGGCCGACGGCGGCTGGCTGGGTTGCCAGAGGAAGGAGAGTAAGAGGGAGGGAAGGAGAGGGATATGGGTAGTTTAGAAATTTTTTTATTTTTATTTTAAAAAAATCGTAGTGTGTGAAAAGGGTTTTGTAGTGTGTAGGTAGCAGCACTCTTTTTTTTTTTTTTTGATAAATGAAAAAAATACCCTTTTTTCTTTTTTCAAATTTACCCTTTAGTGAATCATTTAAGAGAGATGATCGAGTCCAACCCAAATGACCTAGTGGGGTCCATTTCAACTATATTAATTCATGGATGGTTAAGAAAAGGGGATTCTAAATGATTAAAAGTCTAGCTTCATCAAAATAGTCGATTTTGAGAGGAAAGAGGTTAAGAAAAGATAAAAACCTCTAATCAGAGAAGGGTATTTTTGTTATTTCTTGCAAATAGGCCCTCCAAGTTATAGATTGCAAAAGTGAAGGGAAATGAAAGGCTTCAAGGTGTTGGATCGCAACGAGTCAAGAATGAAAAGTTCAAAAAACGAAAAAATTTAGCCAAAGAACAAAAAATTGGCAAAATCCAAATTTTCAGGAAAAAAAACCTCATAATGTTTCCTAAATTGTAAACTACCCCAACTACCACCAAACGTGCTCTGAGTCATACACGCCTTCCTAACACTAAAACAAGCTCACTCAACTACTAATCACATTTAATTAGCTAATAATAAAATTAAATAAATAAATACACGTAGACAAGGTTAGGTCTTAGGACCTTAGAAAGGAGGAGAGAAATTAGGAATGTGACGTTGGAAGAGAGAGGAGAAAAACATAGGAGATTAAATAGGTAAATGCTTTTCCTATTAGTGAACACTAAACAGTCTGTATACTTTTACTAAAAGAAGAAAACAAAACTGTCTGTATACCGAACAGAGCATCATGGTTACGTCCTTTCACTAATATAAAAAATAAGTCCATCACATTGGCTTTGAAAAGAATTCCAAATTAAAGCTAACCCATTTCTTACATATAACAATTTTTTGACAAGATTAGGACAAGTTCATCACTATCTCTTCCACATAACCCATTTCAAGACCCATCACACAAGTCCTGAAAAGTCCTATCACAATCCCTTCCATTTATGTTTTCCCATGTTATTACAGGTGGCATTCGTTGACAAGTTCTCAAAGGCTCATCCAGTAGAAGCTGCCGTGATGGGATAGTACTCCAATAACACTAGATTAGGCTGTTGTCATCCAAGATGGGTGGGACACACACCAAATTACGATATGAAACTTTTATCATGTCTAACCTAGTTGGACCGGGAGTTAAAGCTCTTGGTATCGATTTTGAAGGTTGAGTCTATTAGTGCTGTTACTGTGGGATCACAGGGGCGTTTATCCGGCTTCCCTCTGAGGCAGAATGGATTAGTCCAGCCCAAAAAATTGTGAACCCTCCAATAATAATAAAAAAAAAAGAACCTTATTCGACTTTAAGCCCTTTTAAACTGTGGCCTTCATCGAGGTACTTGGCCACCCATAATAGTTATTGTGATGACCGGAATATAGGTTTGACATTTCAAACCCATCGTGAATTTAGGTCTTTAAATTCTCGTTCTTGGGGATTGGGAGGAGGGGCAAGTGAATTTAGCCCGAACCCAACCAGTTGATCACCCTAGCCTAGACCAATCTAAGCCATGCCTAACTTAGCCTTGATTTCCCAACATAGCATTATGCACTTCAATATGCTATAATACCCAAAAAAGAATAGAAAAAAAAAAAAAAAAGGTATTGTAAGAACTGGTTCTGAATAAACCAAGGACTAGAGGTCAGCTCGGCTTGTCGATGGCGAGATTGACCTTCCTTCGTTTTCGTATTGAATCTCTTCCCCGAATCACAGAAAATAACCATGAAGACTCGATCGGATTATCCGACCGATGATTAAGTTAGCTTCTGGACTGTGTTCTAGTTTTGATTCGAGTTTTGGTTCGAAAAATTGCCTACCTCTCCTTTTGTTCTTTCTTCTTTATATGTTTTTTGTTTCCCTGGCTTCTCTCCCGCCACCTGCACACGTATCGGGAATTACTTCCTTAGTAACTGCACGTCGGCGGTTATTGACTCTTTATACTCCACATGACCATTTGAGCTGGATTAGTGGGTCAGGTTGGGTTGATCTTGACCCAAGCCTGACCCACGCACTAACTTAAATCTCCCCCCACAGGTATATAAGAAAAAGATAAAATAAAAATAAAAATAAAAAAAAAAGGTAGATAAGCCGCTAGTAGAGTAGTCAGAATCAGTGTTAATTCAGCTCGAATAGTTTTGGACAACTTTGGACCAAATTTAGATCAACAACACTCCCTCTTTTGAAGTTCGAGAATTGATCACCAATAACCTGCCCAAAATGCCAAGGGCTTTCACTCAACCTAATTCCGATCCACATATGTAGGATAAGGCTTACCCCTGCTCGGTCGGGACACGGCCCTTTGACAGCTTTACATACTAAGTGGGAAGGATAGTCCACAAAAATGTGAAAAATAGCCTACAAAGTGGAAAGAGTGCATGCCAAGGGGGTCTATCCCTAGTTGGCCAAGCGACAATCCGGGTAGCCACTCAACAAAGCAACATCATCCATCCAACAAAACACAACACAATCAGATCAGATAGTGGAGCAAGTGCATGGAGAGTCATTAATATGAAGAACAACATAATAACTTTGGTTCTATTTTACATTAACTATAAGATTGTTTTAATATTTACAGGTTTACAACTTATACAGATTATATATTTGTTACTATATGGTTTTGTGCCCAAAAAACCTGTAACTAGCTCGCAATATTTTACAATATTTTTGTTTTTCATAATCAAATTGTATTATAATATTCTTTCACCTGTATAGTTTAGTTATACTTTTCAACTTTTTAATTAAGACACGGGCTTAGAACAGGTAATGCATATTTATAGTTGATTCTAGCCTTTATAATAAGAGGGTGGGTAACCAGCTGCTATACCAAATATAGGAACTCCCAAATCCTAGTGCTTCATCTGCAGTGGGGCCCATCATGGCATTCTCACCCACCAAGCTATATAACAACCTCGCCACTCGCCAGAAGAGAATCTGCTTTTATCGTGAGATTCAGATGATAAGGTGCCGTGTGGGATCAGTTTCTCTCCTCTGTTTGATTTAAAAGACCAACCTCTCCGGGCGTTTTGGCTTGAGACATTCGCTCAGTCAAACACACCACCAACAACATCATAAATCAATAATACCCAAGTCTTTGAGAGAGAGAGAGAGTTGTGGCCTTTGCTTTTATGGAAATCCAACGCCAGCAGTTCATGAAATCATCAAGATTCAAAAGGGTATGTGTTTTCTGTGGAAGCAGTCCTGGAAAGAAGACCAGCTACCAGCTTGCAGCTATTCAGCTCGGCAAGGAACTGGTACTACTGAAACAATATCAACCCACCCCATCTTGCATTTTCTATTAAGATTTACAAGCAATCACTAGTTCTCTTCTTTTCTGTTAGATTTCTCTGTTGAATTGGTATGAACTATTGGTTTTAATGAATGGGTGTCTTAGTCAGCATACCCAATCAAAAGAAGAAAACCCAACTGAGAATTAATAGAACAATGATCAATAACAAGTGTTTAATAGGATATACTTCATGGTTACTCTGTTTTGTAGCCTGTGTTGATGCTTGAATGTTTGCATGCTGGATAAATTAATTGCAGGTAGAAAGGAATATCGACCTTGTTTATGGAGGTGGGAGTGTCGGCTTGATGGGTCTTGTTTCACAAGCTGTTTATGATGGTGGTCGACATGTGTTGGGGTAGCTCTCTGTCTCTCTCTCTCTCTCTCTCACATACCTCACTGGTATTAAATCCAAAAAGTTAACAGGAATCAAAGATTTATAGCTCCTTTAATTTTTGTTTCTTTTGATTTCTTACAGGGTTATTCCAAGGACTCTCATGCCCAGAGAGGTAGCATAATTCTGCTCATGCAAATATCCTTTGCTTTCCAAGTTTTTTTTTTTTTTTTTTCAGAATTTTAGTCAATTTAAGATAATGGATTTATCTTTTTTTAAGTTTTGAGAATTGAGTTAATTTCAGATAATTGGAGAAACTGTTGGAGAGGTGCGGCCAGTGTCAGGTATGCACCAAAGGAAAGCAGAGATGGCACGACACGCGGATGCCTTCATAGCTTTGCCTGGTAAGCTTTAAGTCTCTTTCACATTAATGACCATGCACATAAATCAACAAGGAGCCTGATGTAATTGTGGCTATTATTTAATAAAATATCAGCCAATACCAATACTTATAGGTGTTTTACAAAACTATTATTTATTTCCAAAATTACCCTACTACAACTATGGTATTATGTCCCAATTCACCAAATCGAGAATTACTAAAAAAATTTAATTTTTTATTTTCACATACATACATTTTTCTATTTTGAAATTAAATTGTTTAAATTATTTTGAACCACAAAACGTCAAATCTCCTCCTCATGTACATACCATTATCATCGCGGTTGTCAAAGCCTTTTTTCCAACTAGATAAATATCATACCCGGCGTTTTCTTTACCTTTTGGTAGATAATATCATATTTGACTTTAGAAGGTTATCTTGCTCTTTGGAATTATCTTAGTTCTTGATTCTTTTAGATATTCAATTACATATTGTTGCATCTTTTCAAGTGGCCCTATGCATATGCATGTACCATAGTTTAAATTTAAATTATAAGTGCAATTTCATCATTGGAATTTATTTTTTTACCATCTTATTATTATGTCCTTTGGATGTGATAAACCAGGTGGGTATGGAACACTAGAAGAGCTCCTTGAAGTGATCACATGGGCTCAACTGGGGATCCATGACAAACCGGTAAGGAAAAAAAAAGGGAAATTTGAATGCTTCAAGTGCAGTGTATTCATTTTACCCTGGAAAAAGGGTGTAGTATATTCTTTTTTCTCTTATAAGAAATTGCATCTTTTTTCTAACTTCCATCTGTAATTAATTTGCTAGGGCAGGTGGGTTTGTTGAATGTTGAGGGATATTACAACTCCCTCTTGTCGTTCATAGACAAAGCTGTGGATGAAGGATTCATAACACCAGCTGCCCGTCATATTATCATTTCTGCCCAAGCTGCCCATGAATTAATGAGGAAGCTGGAGGTATGTGAAGTCATATGAGCATATATTCAATTTATATATTTAGTTTCTCTGGCCAAAAGTCACTTTATTTGGATTGTGGTACATGAAATGAAAGCACCAGAGGAGGTCAAAATCTCTGTTTTGACCATAATGAAATGAGTGGGTTTCATTTACAATCTTGAAATGAATAAATGATGGATGGTTGAGAGAGGGGGAGAGATAATTTTACTTTATGTCTGTACTTTTATACTTGGGGGTTGTGGCTTGATAATGCCACTAATTTCATGTCATTGAATGTCTAGAAATCTTAAGGTTTCTATTTTTAAAAGCGGTTGAAAATAAAGAAATAAAGGTGACTATTTCAAAATGACTATTAAATAATTTTCTTTTTTATAAAATGAATATATGGGAGATTGGAAATGAATTCCTAAACGATCCCTTGTATGTTCTTTTATCGGATCAATCTTGTAGTTCAAATCTTAGGAAAGTTAGGTTTCCGTCTACATCTTTACCTTGTATTCACCATCCATGTTGAAGCACATTTGACCTGAATCCTGTGTATTCAATTTCTATGCGAACATAAGTGTTACATTCTAATGTTCATTTTATTATACATAACAGATATATGACTGATTTTCTTAGAGACATAGTTTGGATCGGACGATCACCTTGAAATACATTGAGGGACAATCCAAGTAGCTCTTCTTAAGTGTTTCATCCATTTTGCTTCGAATTTTGGAGAATATTATGATCCTCATTTAGCTCCTCTAAATGAGAAACAACTATCTTCTTGATTTTATTCACGATTGAAAAAAACAGAAAAGAAATTAATCTTTTAAATATTTTATGTTTCTCTCGTGGGTTTCCCATTTTTTGTCCCCTAGAGTTTCTATGCTGGATGGTGACTCTCCTTTATCCCTTTCCTCACATTCTCCTCAAATGGAGGTGTATTTAAAGATTTTAACACAACTATCACACAAGTCTACATGCGGGAATGATGTGCGTCGTCAAGATGGTTCTCTACTTTACTAACCTTGAATTTGTTCTTGATAAAGATCAAATTAGGGAAGTGTTGAGGGTCTGATATCACTTGTTGTGCATGTGTATACGGACTTATGAAACCTCCGATTGACAATCAATCAAGCCACGCTAGAAGAGATAAAAAGCACATAAATTTACGTGGTTTAGTTAGAGTGCCTATGTCCCACGGGAAAAAAATTCAACTTTTCATGATCAGCCCCACGCGATTTGACAATCACCAATTCCCAAAGGCGAGAGTGCTCCCACTTCTCTCAGTCAGAGTCTAGGGTTATAAATTATATCATATATATATACACACTTTACACTTTCTTGGCCCCCAAGAACGCCCCGATACAATTATCAAAATACTCATAACCTTGAACATGATCATTGGCCAACCCAATGAACCAATCGGTAAACCCAAAATACAAGACATAAACCTAACAATCTCCGCCTTAACTTATATTCCGCACAACTCAAGCCATAGGAATATCATGCAATGTCTTTCCGTACTTGTTGATTAGTACGCCATGCACCAACTGGGCACAGTCTTCTTTCTTCAATACTTTGACATGTTGAACTAGCACCTGAACTTTGAGCAAAGTTTATCTCCTCATCAAACTCCACCTCGAGCTCGACACCCAAATCCATTGACGAGTTAGAGTGATGTCATTGTCCAAATCATTCACTACACAGTCATCAAACTACCCCGATTCTAGTATCACTGTGAAGATCTCATGCCCATGAGCATACAAGCAAAAATGGATTGGCAATCTGAGTCCTAATGACTCCACAATGCAAGTAAGACATTTGACTTTCCTAGGATTTGAATTACTAGGGTGATGTCAGGGTATTCATTTTCAATCCTCCCTCAATTTAATTTTCATTAGGGGAGGTTAATTGGTCCTTTGATTTTTACCATAGAAACAAAATCCTACAAACTCAATTACACGAAACAAACAAGCCCTTAGTAAATGATTTTTCTTTTACACAATTGGAATTTGAGGAATGGAGGTCATATCATTGGTGTTCTTCAAGTTTTAGAATTTATAGTCAGCTTATTTTGTTCTTGTGTTCCTAGGATTCTCTTGCCAAATAGATACCAAGGAAACAAAACGAGCCCTGAGAAAAATGTGGCAGAATTCTTAGCTGTAAGGAGCTTTTGATCATTGGACCATACGGACTAGTGGTCCATATATAGAATCCGACCAGTACAAGTGGAGGGATGGGCCACAACTAAATGTCGACATCTCTCACAAGATTTCACCAGAAAATGATGGTCCCAACCCAAAGTTCTGCTACCTCCTCAAATAATACCCCATTTATAAACCAACTGGTAGACCCTCATTTTCTAGACTGCCACAGTAATTTTGGCTGTCAATAAGCTTGGTCTGGGCTTAGGAAAACTGATATATTGTGAATAAGCTCGGTTTAACCTGTTAATATAGAGACCCAAGTACTCGTTTACATATGCAGCTAGACCCGACAATTACCAATCCTCTAAGGGCACATTGCGATCTTTCAGAACCAATTCAATC
The DNA here is from genome assembly GCA_012931725.1 of Litsea cubeba. Taxonomy (NCBI): domain Eukaryota; kingdom Viridiplantae; phylum Streptophyta; class Magnoliopsida; order Laurales; family Lauraceae; genus Litsea; species Litsea cubeba. The sequence continues at coordinate 21,086,661 of CM022954.1, read as the reverse complement.
ATGTTGCTTATAACTTTTAACAATCTCGAATTCAGATTTCCTTTAATTGGTTATTGTATAGAACAAAATAGCTATAACTTAATTAATTCAAACTCATTAATTTGTCACCACAAGGCATCTCCTTTTGCACAGGGAAGACCTGGAATCAGTTTCTAACCATTGCCTTGTTGGTTAGGAACTTGTATAATGTATGGGGTGCATGAATTAAGTATTTATCAGGAAAAAAAGAAAAATCGGTTGGAATTTAATTGTAGTTGTAAATTGTCATTTATGCAAAAACCAAGCAACATTTGTCCTTTTATTTTTATTAATTACATGACCTGAACCTACAACCTCATAGTTACGTGCACTATAATTTACGAAGATCCATCCAAACAGACCCTTAATTTTCTCCGCGATCCAAACTTGTCTGTGCAGGAATATGTGCCTAAACACGACGGAGTGGCATCCAAGTTGAGCTGGGAGATGGAGCAATTAGAATTCGAGTCAGAGAATGCATGTTGACTATACACTAATACACACACTGTACCTTAGCTCAAACATACAAATGTCATAGACCATAATTCCAAGTCCACACAAGCATCTGTTTTACTTAACTGTACAGGATGTGTTTCTATTTTCCAATGTTCTTCTTTCTTCTTTGAACATATATACGCAATTCTTTATTTTTTCTTTCTCCCTCACTTTCAATCATAAACTACATGTAGAATCTGTAGTAGTTTCTGTTCTGATGTCATTACGCGTTTTCTCTTGTCGGTGAGATATCTGCAACTGTATTTTTTATCCCCTTGGGGCCTTTGTTTTATACTTGGGTGGTTGTTGTTGGTGCAAAAACTGCAAAGAAAAGGAGAAGGAAAGATGATAGAGACCTCTCATGTTTATTGATGTGTAAAGTTATTGATGTAGCACTAGTTTATTATATTCTTTGGATGAGTGGACAGGGTAAGTCCATGATTCATCCTAATAGAATCTGGTCCATTCATCTGGGTGATTTGAATGGTCAGAGTCGTCCATCAATCGGCCGATTGGGAGATATAGTTGTGCGCTTCAACATCTCTATAGGACCCACCAAATGGACTGATGTGAATGATGTTGGGCCCGCATGGATGGACCAGATGTGATGGACTTGGAGGGGCATGCATGTTCGCCCTCGAGTAGTTGGGAAGAGTTTGAAGGTCGCAGCGTGGAAAAGTCTCACATCCCACAAGCACTTAAGTAATGGATTTGATATGACTTCATATATACCCGTTTGAACCTTTCACTTATCAAATTAAATTTTTGGGTTGGGACATGGTACCTGCCGTTCTTGTCTAGCCTACGTGGCAGGGCCCCAACCATGAAATCCATTGAAAGTAATGGATAGATTTGCGAGGTTCTTGTGTGGGGCCTACTTCTCATCAATTTAAAAAATAAATGTCATTCTCTTGTTTGGGCTCTTGAGAAATTTTACTGGATTAGGAGTTTGACCTGCCTATAGAAATTAAATATGCAAAATTACTACAAAAAAATGATGCACTTTATATATACATGGTCAATCTAGTACAAGCTAACTGAGGGATAGCCCACTCAAGAAGGGGACAACTTTGCATTTTAATTTTTTCATAATTGAGCCCCACTGAGGAACCTTGATCTAGAACACATGGGGCTGCATTTTGGGAGGTCTGGGTTTTGGTTTTGCCAATGTAATACAGAGAGTAAGACCTTGGATGCGTCACAAACGCATTTTGCATGTGGGTCCTGTTGGAATAAAGGAGTGTGGCCCACCTGACCACATGGGCTCACTTCCTTCTAGAACATCCAATAAAGGATATTTTCCCCATGGTCAAAGGATTTAAAATATTGCCTTATAAGTTGCTTAATTAGGGAGATATGATTAGAGAGATTTTAGATAACTTACCTTGATGGGAGGATGCTCTCTCTATAAAAGAATCTCTTGGGTTACTTCCTTGCCTACTGTTAATTTCTTGGCTTCCATCAATTTGCTAGATAGAAAAGATAAAGGTTCAAGGAAGTTGTAAATCCCTCCTCAGTTTTGCCCCAATGGGGTCGTTTGTCTACACCCATTTACATATGTAAATGGTGAATATGCGTAATATTTACGCATCAGTCATGTTTGTCTACATGTGTTTACTCATTTTGTTTGTAAATTAGATGTGTAAATGATGTGAAAATGAGCCCATTTTCACACCAAAATTTGAACACCTGTTCAGGTGGGAAAAAAAAATACCAAACCACATGTGATTTCAAAGAACACCCGTTGAAGGCGGACGGTTTGGTTTTGGGCAGTTTCCGTCAAAGAGGTTTTGGGTTCGAAACCCCCCTCTAACGCATTTAAAAAATAATAATAAAAGAGGTATTTTCATCAAAGAGGTTCTGAGTTCGAAACATCCTCCAATGCATTTAAAAAAAAATAATAAAACCAATAAATGAGAACCCTCCCTACATCTCATCTCCCTTTTATGAAGGTAACCTCTCTATTTCTCTCTCTTGCCTTGCTATATATATAAAAAAAAAACCTTTATAAAATCTATTTACTCTGTAGATTTATTATTTCAGAATTTGATTCTCTATCTTCTCTTCTCCTTTTAGATTTTCTCTTTTTCACGTGTAGGATGATGAGACTTGAAAATGGCTCCAATGAATTTTAATAAACAAAATTTGCAGGACAAAAAGAAAAGGTATTGATTGTAAGAATCTTAAGAGACGGTATGTAAGATAAATATCTCAATGGTTTTTCTATCAACTTTTAACTTGAACAATTACCTTATTGTTTTAGTTTTCTTCCAATATCTCAATGAGTTTTCTAAAATTATTTATTGTTGCATTACTTTAAAAATATTTAAACATGTATAAATGAATGTAAGAGAGAAGGAAAAATGTATTTTATATAACATTATGGTATCATTCAAAAATCATGTATAAATGCGATTTTATCTAACCATAACAAATTTGTGATACTTTTAATATGATTGAACTTAACAAACAAAATACTCATTTTAAGATTTATTTATAATTGATTAATATTAGCATAAAGCCGGTGAGATGCATGGGTTAAGTTCTATGCAAATTGAATAATGAATTAAGATAATATTAAATTGAATATTAATTAATAAAAAAATTAATATTAACCATTAGAATATAAACTCATATTTCATTAACCAAACATGTTGGAATGCATTTTATTTTTAAGGTGATCATTGATAGAAATATATATTTTTGAAAAGTATATTTCATGTTGAAAGACATATTCCTTTTTAAGGATCTAAAATGCAAATGAAAACTTTGATATAAATTAGACATTTTTTGTCTCATTTTCATATCATTATAGTAGAATAGAATTTAATGATTAATAAGTAACATTTACAAAATCGTTTAATACATATACACATATCATTGAAACAAACATAGAAAAATGAATCACATGTGTAAATGATGCGAAAATAGTATTATTAGACAAACGTTGTAAAAAGAAATACATGTGTAAATGTTACATACTTAAAATTTGAATATTCATCATTTACATGTGTAAATTGTATTTACATATCCTACGCGTAAAAGACAAACGACCCCTAAGTGTTTAGTATTATTTGTTTGTATCCAATGTGTTCTTGGCATCATAGAAAAATTCTAACATTTGGTATCAGAGCCAAGGTTGTTGGTATAGCAAATAATCGTTTACTTTTTATGTATATATATATATATATATATATATTTTTTATGGGGCTTTCTGGTTTTGTCCAGAAATTAAACCCAAATACCCAAATTAATGAGATTTTGGGTATTTGATAAAAGATATTCAAGTTATTGAATAACACTCCTCAGAAAATGATGATTACAGTGCCCAACCCAATCTGAAAGAGATGGGAATAAAAGATTTATTTTCATGTTCATTACAAATTTATTGATTTAAGAAATTATAGTAAAGTATAAAAAAAATAATAAAAAAAAAAAATCAGCGCACAGTACAGCGAGTCGGACAGAAACTGTACAGCGCAACCGGACAGTTTCTGTCCGACTCGCTGTACAGAACCGCTGTACAGTGATGCCTTAGCCCAATCTGTAAAGGTGGGCCGGTCCAGATAGGTTGGGCCGACTCGACCTGCAACTACCCAGCCCGCTAGCCTAGATCTGGCCCATGGCTTAGAAAATTATTCAGATTTCTGTACATACTGGTACTGACTGAAGCTTCAGTGTGACCTATTGCCTAGATCATTCTAGATATATCTATAGTTTATGTAAAGATGTAAAAGATATATCTAAGTGTAAATTAAATACCGGTAATATATATAGGTCCCTGATCTGATCAAATCAAGGGGGTATAAATTGATCGGGTAAATGTCAAATTAATCTTTGACACTTTTTAATTTATCAGATCAGAACCGTTAAAGTTTTTCATCGGCATTTTCGTAATTTCTGTAAATCACTGATCAAGATCTAAGTTGATCATGTTGGCCATAAATGGATGGTCCAGAACATATTTTGATCATATTGGACTCATATGAACTCAGAATTGCGTTGTATTTTCTCATATGGATTCGTATTAATCGGATCTTTAATCTTAATGCTTCGGATCCATTATTAGACTTCTCTAATATTTTGGTACATTTATTGAACATGTAAATTAGATTCTTAAAGATTTTTTCCGCATTAAGTTTGATATTATAATTGTTTATTATATTTCTTTAGTAATAATAGTTTGTAGATCTATTGATTAAGTTTGGTTTATTTATTTTTTTTTTGCCATATTAAGGACATTTTGGCCATTATAAACTAAACTATTAGATCATAATGGGCAATCTTTGAATGTCAAATAAATTTTTTTTATGGCACTAATTTGGTGTGATTAAGGACTTCTCCAAATCAGTTGGTCATTTGACAATCAAATGATAAATTAAGTGTTATCATATATATCAATTGGAAATTATTTTTTGATTAACTCGTTAGCCGCCAAAGCGACACTGGTTATGAAAATAAATAATTTCTTGAATTGAGTTTAATGAATCACCTCTTATTTGAGTGATTATGATATCACTTAAGATTGCGATTTCATTAATGGAGGTTCACCCAAAGGTGAGATCACCCGAACAGTTAGAAATCGGAATTTGACATGTTTATAAATCTGATATAAATTTTTGAATGATTTACACCCAAAGGTATGATCTTCTTAATTTACATCACATTTGTTAGAATGAACAAATTAATTATGGAAAGCAATAATTCACATGTTGTTTATCCACCCAAAGGTAGATTTACATTAATGTATCCATTGCTTTGTTCCAATTACAGAATCTTAACATATGAATATTTATTATTTTATTTTCAGTAACCAGATCATTAGCCGCACTTTCCACTTTAGGGACCATACCCACTTTGGATGGTTCTAATTTCGTTGAATGGTTGGATGCTTTAATGATTGCTATAACGTTCTTGGACTTAGAAATTGCCTTTGACGAACCCATGCCTGAAAATCCCACTGAAAACTCTACTGCCGAAGAAAGGACAATTTATGAAACATGGATAAAGGCAAACAAAGTGGGAGTAAAGATCATCTTAAATTCTATTTCACGTACTATCTGAGGGTCTATAGGAATAAAAGATAAGGCCAAGGACCTCTTAGATACGGTGAAAAAGCAATTTACGATAACTGATAAGGCAGTAGGTGCTTCGTTGATAAGCCGCCTTTCAAGTATGAAATACGATGGAACCCTGGGAGTAAGAGAACACATCCTTGCAATGGCGCACATAGCGTCGAAATTGAAAGAGGTGGACATGAATGTATCTGATCAATATATAGTCCAATTCATTTTCAATTCTCTTCCTCCCGCTTTTGGAGCTTTTAAGGTAGCTTATAACCAAAGCCCAACCACATGGGACATAAATGAATTAATCGCTAGAGCCGATCAAGAAGAAAGAAGGTTAAAGGCAGAGGGACAAATGACGGTTAATTTTGCCTCTCGATCTAAGTTCAAGAGCAAGGGTAAAGGCAAGAAAGGTGCAAATGCTCAAGCCACAAAGACAAGGGCTAGTTTTATTTTCATAAAGTCCATGGGTAGGGATGGTCCAATTTTGAAAAGCTTACCACCTTGAGGGCTGGGCTAGGGTAAGACCATGTTGGCTCATCCTGGCCCTTTGAGGGTCACGTCTGTTAGAGAGCCGGATTGACAAGCCTAATATTTACCATTGAAGGAGAGAGAAGCATTCATCTAATAACCATTGAGATATGAAAAAAGTATTCCCAAGGTATCATATATTACCCCTTATTTGCCATTGAGAGGACACGGTCCCGGGAAGGAAGAGAAGGACAGTTAGAACTTAGAAGGAAGGGAAGGAAGTGTCCAACCACATGAAAACTGTTGCTTTTAGTATATGGGTAGATAAATGTTGTGTTCAAACTCATCAAGTACATATGAAGATTATTGAGTGATGGTGGATATGTCTAGTTAATACTCTGAATTCTATATAGGGAACCAGTTTTAGTGAACTTCATGGACCAGTATTCAATTGGGGGCTCTTGGGTGTGTTTGAACTTTGAAGGGCAGATCTACAATGCAGCATCGGCATTATGGTATGGTTTAGTGCCCTAGTTATACACGGGTGGGGTGCACATTTTGAAAATCCAAATCATTCATCATTTATAACACTCATTATATCCTTTGAATGTAAATATTCAAAGTAAATCTCAGTGGGGCAAGACCACTGGATTTTATGGATGAGGACCACTTCCCTTTCTATTCTGAAACAGATGAAAGTAAAGGAAGTTGAGTCACATGCATGTGCAATTTTTAGTCAATCCAACGCTATCCATTTTACTGATTTGAATAATACTCTATACTACTACTGATCACTACAATGGATGGATGTTAGGGATGATAATACGAACCTATATCTATAATCAGGGGTCCAGGCAGTGGCAGAACCAGATGGGGGCTTTCAGAAAACCCCCTAAAATTTTAGCAAATTTTATAATTTTTTACATATGCCGTCCCAAAAAAAAATTAAAGAAAACCACTATATATTTTAAAAATTACATGCATTTCTATATGTCCCAATAAATTTTTTCTACATAGTGCTCCCCCAAGGAAAAATTCCTGATCTGCACCTGGGTCCAGGGCGCTACACCATAACACAATCAACGACGCTGCATTGTAGTTCTGCCGGTTTTTAAATATATGTTGTTGGGCCTTTTTTTTTTTTTTTCCTTTATTGCGATTGTTATATTCCATAGCTATTAAAGGATCCTGTTCTTTGGGAAACATTATTTGTTGTTGTGTACTAACTGTAAACTCACATGCAACATGTGACACAGTGATAGTGTTGAAGAACAAGAAAAACAAGAAGGAAAAGAAATCTTAATGGAATAGCCACATACAGCTCTGAGATCGACACATATTGTATTTTTAAAACTCATTGACAAGATCACCTAGGTAGAACAAATAAATAAATCACCACGCTGCTATGGCTCAGCTGATGTCTGATTTATATCTTGGGTCTAGTTTGCTCAGTGGCTTAAGTTCCTAATATGGGGCTTTTATTGCCTCAATGACTACTTTTGTTAAACCATCTCTCTCAATGAATTGATTGGCTTTTACCTTTCACTGGAGGCTCGTCTTGAAGTATCCTCCTGTGTCTGCTGATTTGCCGACTGCCAACTTAGCAACTCATACTGCAGGCTCATCATCCAGAGGAAGGGGGCGATCTAAGCCTAGTGGAAATTGTGGTCGGAACCGCAGTCGTGGTCACTACAATAATGATTTTCAGCAATCTGGTTTGTCTAGTGGGTAACAATTCAGGCCACTCGGCAGTATACTGCTATCACATGTATGAACAAATTTTTTTAGGTGACATTCCTTCTCCTGCGGCAATGAAGGCTAGTTCTCCTATTGGACCTGACATGCTTAGTGTCCAGGCCCTAGCGCTACACACCATCTCATAGTCAACATGGAGAACTTGTCCACCCATTCTGACTATCATGGCCTTGACCAGGTTCAAGTTCTAAATGGTAATACTCTCCTAATTTCACACATTGGTTCCTTGGTCATTCACTCTTCCCATTTAAACAATATCATGCGCGTTCCTACTATGACTAAGAGTTTAATTTTTTTGTTGGTTAGTTTGCTTAAGATAATAATGTTGTTTTTGAATTCTACCCTTTTTGGTGTTATATCAGGGATCAAGCGAGCGGCCGCATTCTTTTAGGGCTGTGAAAATTGACCGAAATAACCGAACCGTCCGGCCGAACCAACCATTTGGGCGATTCTATGTATTTTTTTTTAAAGAAAACCGACCAATCGGTTATTTGTTTCACCTAAAAATTACACGACGGTCGATTTTTTTTATAAACTAAAAAACCGTTCGGTTAAAACCAAACCGACCGAATTGTTAAGCAGCTGGAGACTGCACTAACTTAGTGACTTGAACTGTTGTGTATCTGCATTTTTTAAGTACTACTAGCTAGCTGTTGGGCCTATATTTATTGTTAATTGCTGTTGGGCCTGTTTTATTTGTGTGTAAGTTACTAAATTGGATTGGACACTTAATTTATTTAATGAAATTAAAGGCCCAATGGCCAATTAGACCAATACAAAATGAGGCTTGACCCATTCAAATTAGGACCCAGCCCAAAACCGAAAACCGACCGGAAACCGACCAAACCGAATGTTCGATTTTCTCACTTGCACTGAATACAGTGGTCGGTTTTCGATTATCTATATTAAAAAAACCGAACATTTGGCCCGGGTGCAGAGGTGATTGAAAATCGACCAAGACTGACCACCTTTGAGAGACAATTAGGAATAGTCTCTATTTTTTTTATCCTGGCCTCTGTTTCTCCACTTACACATGTAGGAGAAAGCAAGTCTACTGACATCCAACAATCTCGTTTAGGTCACCCTTCTAGTAAGGTTCTTGCCACAGTTGGTCCAAAGAATCAACTACCTATTTCTTCTTCTATTTCTTCATTTTGCGAAGCATGTCATCGTAATAAGAGCAAGCATTTGCCTTTAAAATCTTCTTCTTCTACTTGTAATAACCCACTTGAATCAATCCATTCGGATATTTGGGCTCCTTCTCCAATTACATCGAATGGTGGGCATCATTATTATATTCATTTTACTAACCAATTTAGTCAATTTATGTGGATATTTCCTTTATATTGAAAGTCTGATGCATTGTTTGCATTTATTTCATTTAAGTTACATATTAAAAGATTGCTTGGTTTCAAAATAAGTAGTTCCAATCTGATCGTGGTGGCAAATATAAAAAATTTAAACATTTTCTTGCCTTGCATGGCATTGCTCGCCAATTCAATCTCTTGTCCACACAACCATGTCCAAAATGGGCTTGTCAAACGGAAGCATTGTCACCTCATTGAAATTGGACTTTTCTTTTAGCCCCCATGCTCCCGTTCATGTCTTACTGGGTTCATGCTTTTACCCTCTCTCGACTACCTTATAAATCATGTGACCACGACCTGTTTTGTCAAATCTTTCACCTCAAGAAAATCTTTTTTTGCAAAGTTCCATATTACTCACTTTTGTGCATGTTTTGATGTTCCTATTTTCCATATCCCCGCACCTATAATAAAAGCAAACTTCAGCCAACTTTAGCCCAGGTCAACCCGTCGTGTTTTTCTTGGCTACTCTAATGTTCACAAAGGTTACAAGTCCCTTCCAATCGCCTCGGATCATCTATATATTTCAAGGGACGTCGTTTTTAATGAACATATTACCCATTTCTTAAGTCACTCTCACCCACAATGCGATCTTTACTTCTGGTTGTTTCCACATTTCCAGCCTCTTTCTTGTATACAAATGGGGTTGTCCCAGCTGAGGTAGAATCCAACTCTCCGCCGCAGACATTGCCTAATGAAAGGACTACCCAACTGCCATAATCCTCTGTATACTCCACTACCTGAATCTTCTATTAGTACACCTTCCACCCAGCCCTCTTCCCAATCTGACTCGCCACTGCCTCATCATCAGATGGTTACCAAAAACAGGAATGTAAGTGCACAAAAATTCACGGACCCAGGAGGGTGATGTTCTTGAGACTCACTGAGAAGGACGAAGGCTGAAGCTCCTCGTCTCCTCGTCGAAGATGGAAGAACCGATGCCTGAGAACCTGGAAGAGGGAGAAGAAACAGGTCAGAGGACCCTGGCTGTGGGCAGCGCAGGGCTCTCCGATGCCTAAGTCAGTTTAAGAACTGAACAGTAGGAGGAGATTTTGGGGAAGAAGGTGATACCAGTGTGTGGTTCTCTCGGACCGGAGAGGGGCCTCATACTGTTCTGGTTTGGCCCCTTTTATAGAGGAGGAGAGGAGACAAGGAGGTGACTCTGTCAGGGAGCTATCCCATCGTAGCACGTCGTGTCGCATCGGGCCATACCCGGGCGTCTGTGGACGCCGTTCTGTCAGTGGACGTGGGCGGCAAGGATGGCCCTGTAAGAAGATATGGGCGGTGCCCTTGTCTTGTCGCACGTGCTGTAGCGTGCATGAGCGTCTAAGAGAGGACAGCTGTCAACCCCTGCCTTGGCTAGTTCTGGCATCCTAACCGAGGTCAGTGTGTGTTGCCGAGGTCGGGGAGCTGTGCAAAGTTCCGAGATGGAGCTCCTGGCCGAGACCAAGGTGACAAATGAGGCAGGGGATCTCGGTTGATGCCTCGGCCCCGCTGCCGAGGTCCAGGGTGAGTTCGGTTGGCGCCCCGATGTTGAGTGCGCGTGGCCGAGGTGAGGCTCTGACCGAAGTGGGAGCACTTGGCCGAGCTAGTAGAGGTTGAGATGAGCTTTGCCGAGATGGATTAGCTGGCGTTGCAGCACGGGATGGAGCATCAGGCCAGTATTCCGGCAAGTTCGGAAATATCCCCACACAATAGCCCCCCAGCTTCTGAGCTCAATAGACTTCTCTTTTAAGGTCAGAAGTTTAAGTATCATGGAGGACAACACTTGTGCCTTGAAGCTGCGCATAGTCTTGAGATGATTGGCTGGCAATGGACCAAAGCTATAGGTTGGTGCTGCTGCCAAGCTGGAGACTGGCACTGCTGCTGAGACCAGCATGAAGTTGAGACCAGCATGAGGCTAAGCCAGTGTGAGGCTGAGCCAGTGCGAGGCCGTACCCAATACTTGGGTAGACCATCATGAGGTTGAGACCAGCATGAGGCTGAGCCAGCGTGAGGCCGCAGCCAACACTTGGACAGACCGTGGCCGAGACCAGCATGAAGTTGAGACCAGCATGAGGCTGAGCCAGTGTGAGGCCGTAGCCAACACTTGGGCAGACCATCATGAGGTTGAGACCAGCATGAGGCTGAGCCAGTGTGAGGCCGCAGCCAACACTTGGACAAACCATCATGAGGTTGAGACCAGCATGAGGCTGAGCCAGCGTGAGGCCGTAGCCAGCACGTGGACAGACCAGCATGAGGTCGGGCCGCGTAGCCTGAGTCCTTCATGAGGCCGAGCCTGCGTGAAGCGCGTAGCTAGCACGAGGGCGACACCAGCATGAGGTGGAGAATCCGGCGCGTAGCCGAGACCATCATGAGGCCGAACCTGCGTGAAGCGCGTAGCTAACACGAGGGCGACACCAGCATGAGGTGGAGAATCCAGCGCGTAGCCGAGACCATCATGAGGCCGAACCTGCGTGAAGCGCGTAGCTAGCACGAGGGCGACACCAGCATGAGGTGGAGAATCCGGCGCGTAGCCGAGACCATCATGAGGCCGAACCTGCGTGAAGCGCGTAGCTAGCACGAGGGTGACACCAGCATGAGGTGGAGAATCCGGCGCGTAGCCGAGGCCATCATGAGGCAGAACCTACGTGAAGCGCGTAGCTAGCACGAGGGCGACACCAGCATAAGGTGGAGAATCCGGCGCGTAGCCGAGACCATCATGAGGCCGAACCTGCGTGAAGCGCGTAGCTAACACGAGGGTGACACCAGCATGAGGTGGAGAATCCGGCGCATAGCCGAGGCCATCATGAGGCCGAACCTGCGTGAAGCGCATAGTTAGCACGAGGGCGACACCAGCATGAGGTGGAGAACAGGGCGCGTAGCCGAGACCATCATGAGGCCGAACCTGCGTGAAGCGCGTAGCTAGCACGAGGGCGACACCAGCATGAGGTGGAGAACAGGGCGCGTCCGCCACGATGCACGAAGTCGGGATCTGGCACGTAGCCTAGATGCAAGAGATCGAGATATGGCGCGCGACCGAGATATAGGAGTACGGGGCTCTGGATGACTGATGGCGGTAGAGGACCGTGCGATCTAGGCTTGACAGCAGATGGACGTACTGGTGTCATCGAAGCTGACGGCGCCATTGAAGCTGACAGTAGAGGACCGTGCCGCCAGAAATGACGGTAGAGGGTCGTGCAATCAAAGCTGACGGGCGGTCGAAGCTGAAAGATGATAGGAGGCATCTAACTACCTCCCGAGCTGGAGGAGGCTCCCGCCGAGATGGAGGCGTCCGCCGAGACGGAGGCTGCTGCGGAGCTGGAGACATCCGTCGAGATGGAGTCTTCTGTCGAGATGGAGGCTGCCTGGTCTTTTTCGTAGCGGTTGAAGTGCTCCTGGGCTCGGGCTTCGTCTGCTTCTTGCCTGACGAACCGGTTTACCCTGGCCATCAGTGCTGCCATAGTGACCACGGGATGCATGACCAAGTCCCTCCGAAGCTCGTTGCCTGGTAGGAGGGCTTGTTAGAAAGACATGACTGCTATTGTATCTGAGGCCTTCTCGATCTGGCTGTAGACAGTCCAGAACCTTTTGGCGAACTACGTGACGTTCTCGGTCTGCTTCATTCTGTGGGCCATCCGGTCGGCGGCCGACCTGGGGATGACCCTGTGAGCTTGGAATTCGGTCATGAAGGAACTCAGGAGCTGCTGCCAACTTTTTTATCGATCCTCGGGGGAGTGCGCAGAACCACTTTAGGGGGAGGTCTCCGAGACTAGAAGAGTAGACTCTGCAGTTCAGGTGGCCTGCATCGCCCCACACCGACATCCTCTGAGTGAAGTGTCGGAGGTGTGCTGCTGGGTTCGAGGTTCCATCGTAAACGACGAACCTCAGGACTTTGAAATCTTCAGGAAGGGGGAAGCTTCTGATCTCTGGAGAGAGGGGAGATGTGCCAAGATCGTCAGAGTTCAGCCGAACTCGAGCAAAACCAGCAACCTCAACGTTCTGTCGTACTACTTGCTCGATGTGTCGATCAAGCCACTTTTTGAAGTCGTGGTTGTTACCTAGGCTTTCGCCATGAGCTTGGTTGCCTCTGTTGTCCTTCAGGGTGCGCCTTTTGGAAGGTGGAGTCGAGGTCGAACCCTTAGAGGATGAACCCGATCAATTACCCTGCTGTTGGACGCTCGCTGGACCAGATCTTGCTCCTAACCTTTCCCGGTGGGGGACTGTCGACAGCTGTGTCGACAGTGTCAATGGTTCCTTTCCCTTTCTGGTTCTTCGAGGCATGGTGTTTGGGGGAAGATGGCTTTTTGCTCAGTTCCCCACAGACGGTGCCAATTGTAAGTGCACAAAAATTCACGGACCCGGGGGGGTTGGTGGTGGTGTTCTTGAGACTCACAGAGGAGGACGAAGGCTGAAGCTCCTCGTCTCCTCGTCGAAGATGGAAGAACCGATGCCTGAGAACCTAGAAGAGGGAGAAGAAACAGGTCAGAGGACCCTGGCTGTGGACAGCGCAGGGCTCTCCGATGCCTAAGTCAGTTTAAGAACTGAACAGTAGGAGGAGATTTTGGGGGAGAAGGTGATACCAGTGTGTGGTTCTCTCGGACCGGAGAGGGGCCTCATACTGTTCTGGTTTGGCCCCTTTTATAGAGGAGGAGAGGAGACAAGGAGGTGACTCTGTCAGGGAGCTATCCCATCGTAGCACGTCGTGTCACATCGGGCCATACCCGGGCGTCTGTGGACGCCGTTCTGTCAGTGGGCGTGGGCGGCAGGGATGACCCTGTCAGAAGATATGGGCGGTGCCCTTGTCTTGTCGCACGTGCTGTAGCGTGCATGAGCGTCCAAGGGAGGACAGCTGTCAACCCCTGCCTTGGCTAGTTCTGGCATCCTGACGGAGGTCAGTGTGTGTTGCCGAGGTTGGGGAGCTGTGCAAAGTTCCGAGATGGAGCTCCTGGCCGAGACCAAGGTGACAAATGAGGCAGGGGATCTCGGTTGATGCCTCGGCCCCTTTGCCGAGGTCCAGGGTGAGTTTGGTTGGCGCCCTGATGTTGAGTACGCGTGGCCGAGGTGAGGCTCTAACCGAAGTGGGAGCACTTGGCCGAGCTAGTAGAGGTTGAGATGAGCTTTGCCGAGATGGATTAGCTGGCGTTGCAGCACGGGATGGAGCATCAGGCCAGTATTCTGGCAGGTTCGGAAATATCCCCACACAAGGAATAACACCAAGCGGACTAAGGAGTTCCAAGATTTTCTTACCACACTGCCTCGCGGACTGTTTGCACAGTGTTCAAATGATGATGTTCGAGTCGACACGGCCACCATGCTATTCTTATTCCTATATAAATTTATATAATGCTCCCTTTAGGGGTGTCTTATATGTAACTGATGTCACCAATATCCGAGCTCGATTCAGATTTTCCCATGGCAGGACCTTGCCCTGGCTCGATTTAGGTTTCCCCGTGACAAGGCCCATTTGTAAAGTACCTACCTGCCTGGGCTCGACTTAGGTTTCCCCATGGCAAGATTAACGGCTCCGAGACGAGTTCTAAGGTACTACCTGAGGGGCCAAAGGATATTCCCTTCTGAATGATTGTGTGAAGATGTTGCCTATTAGTAGGTAGTCCGATTAATTATTGTTTATGATTCTGTTAATCGTATTTTATACACTAAATATATCTGGCTTACTGATATTGGAATTATGATCAATTCACTGCTATTTATATAATGTTTGTACCTAGAAACTATGCTCCTTATCTTGGATACTTGCCAGACTCATGTCTGATCTACGCTTCATGTCATAGGTAACGAGCTCATGTACGCGCCCGAACTGGACTTTGCGGCGGTCCAGCAGGATCTGCGAGTTATACGAGAGTGGGCAGCTGGCGACATAGAATAGCGTCAGAAGCTGCAGAGCCGTATTATCATCTTTTGGGTTTTTGTTATTTTGGGGAATTTCATCTCTTGATCATTGTAATTATTGACCGATGTTTTATACGGCCTTATTATGAGATGTAACTAAATTTAATCTTTTGTGAAACCTAAATGCTAACTTATGGATTGAGTTCCTTTCTGTTATCCAGCTATAATAATGTCGTTATACTCTAATTTTTATTTCTATTTTCTAGAATGACCCCTGGAAGCTTCCGACATGATGATCCTCGTGGATCGAGGACCCTGCAGAATCTCACATAGCGGAATTCTACGGGTGAAACAATTGGAGCGCGAATCGAGGGTCCACCTGTCCTCGTCACCCGTGCGTCGTCGCGGCCCCATTAGCCCCTAATTGCATCTTAATCCTGATTAGGGATTTGGGGTCGTGACAAGTCCTGGCAAGTCTAATACCTTATATAGATCCCATATTTTCAGCTCTTATTAGTAATCTAGAAAGAACTTCTGCCCCAAGAAAGAAAAGGTATGGGGACAGAGGGTCACCTTGCCTCAACCCCTTAGATGGGATAATGTTGCCAAAGGGCGACCCATTCAAGAGGATTGAGTAAGAAACTGATCCAATACATTCTTTAATAATTTGAATAAAATCTTTTTCAAATCCAAACACATCTAATGTCTTTCATATAAAATCGGCCACTACATTCGATCATAAGCTTTTGACATATCTAGTTTTAGGCCATAAGTTTTTTTCTTATTCCCTTTTTTAAATAGTGGAGAATTTCAGGAGCTATAACGTAATTGTCGGCTATATGTCTACCTTCTATGAAGCCACTTTGGAAAGGACCAATCACTTTTGCAAGAATGTGTTTTAGCCTATTCGCCACAACTTTAGAGATAACTTTATCTATGACATTACATAAGCTAATAGGTCTCAAGTCATTAACATTTTGGGAATTATTTTTCTTTGGAATCAAAACATACAAGTTTTGGTTATTGTCTTTGAAGAGAATTTATCTCTAAAGAATCTCTTAACTAAAGATACCACATCTTGAACTATAGTATGCCACATATACTGGTAAAAGCTAGCCGAAAAGCCATCCCGACCAGGCGATTTCTGGGCCCCCATCTGGAACGGAGACGATCTTATTTCTCTAGAGAATGGGGGGGGGGGGGGGGGGGGGGGTGACTAAGTAAATATTGTCCTCCTTGGATAGGACATAATTAATAATTTCCCTTATTAATTGAAGATCCCTTGGAGGTTAATATATTATTAAGGTTTTTACAAATCCCATTGCCTATGCTAGTCCTGTCCTGTAACCACTCACCTTAAGTCATTCTTAATTTTCTCGATTTTATTTCTCTTCCTTCTATTAATGGTGCTAGAGTGAAGGAATTTAGTATTTTAGTCACCTTCACTTAGCCGTATTTCCCTTGATTTTTCCCTAATAAAAAATACTTTAAGTTTTGCGGTGAGTTCAATTTCTCTATTAATGTTTTCAACCGAATGAATCTTGCTTTTAATATGTTCTAATTGAGTCCTTGTTTCCACAATATTTCTCTCATTCTTTCCAAAATTTCTTTTATTCAATCTAATTAACGCTCTTCTAAGATTTTGAAGGACCTTATTAAAACTGTCACAGTTGTCTTTTTTCTCAATAAGCCAACAATCTTTAATTAACTTCATACAACTTTTATCTCTAAACCACATATTAAAGAATCTAAATGGGCGGAGAAGTCTAGGGCTTGACGGGTTTTGACTGATAAGTATAGGGGAGTGGTCAGATCCAACCGCCAAGAGAACTTGAAAGATGCCTCGGGGAGTTTCATTCTCCATTCGACATTGCCCACTGCTTTATCTTGTCATTCTTTAATATGTGTGAATCCCTTTCTTTTGTTCGACCATATGAAAGTAGGTCCCGAAGAACCAAAATCCATCATTCTCTATTTTTCCATAAGATTTAGCAATATCTAGCTTTGTTAGGATTAAAATCTTTCCCACCCCACTTCTCCACCTTCTCTATTACTTCATTAAAGTCTCCCATCACAAATGGCCCTTCTGAACTCAGGACAATGTTGGTCAAAAGCTCCCAAAATTTGGCTTTCTCAAGCATATATTTAGATTATATGGTCTTAATATAGTGGATGATGTAAAAATAATAATTTTTTTCTTAATTAATATAATCATGCTTTTATTCATGTGATGAATAGTTTTTATTTCATAAGATGAATGGTATTTTATTCTTTGTTTATACATGACCAATACAAGATGACATGATGGTTAATGAGATGAACTAGATCCCACAAGTATATTAGATGTGATCCATGTGTGTGAATGAGATCCATATACCGGAGACATATATCACAAATCCTATACTTGAATTGACTCAAAACCAGTGATGAGATTGGGCATCTCATTTGACAAGGTTGCAGCATTATAATCACTATGAGATAGAGTGATTTATCTCAATCATTAGAGTGTAAGACTCTGGATCATTGTGCTGGTACATCAAATGTACCGAAGGACCATGAAATGCATCTTATGCAAATCTGTCTTTGATTTAACAGTCGCTCTCACAATTTCCTAACAATAGGCTCTTAAACCTAAGAGATTAATGAACTCAAGTTTCTACTATACACTTACTTTGAGTCACCAATGAGTGAGGCCAATTGTAGGTCAACTCCTCGGTGTCTTAGGTACATGATAGTGGGACCGTGGGAGCATACAATTGTCGAGACAAAATATATCTTCTAATAGATATATCCTCTTGTGCTAATTAATAGATTTATCATCGGTAAGTACGCATCCATCTCAATTAAGAGTTAATTGGATGGTACTAATGATCACTGTGATTAATTGGGTCATAATGATAATAAGATATGGATCTAACTTGTCCTCCTTGGATAGGACATGATTAATAATTTCCCTTATTAATTGAAGATCCCTTGGTCCATTGGAGGTTAATATATTATTAAGGTTTTTACAAATCCCATTGCCTATGCTAGTCCTGTCCTGTAACCACTCACCTTAAGTCATTCTTAATTTTCTCGATTTTATTTCTCTTCCTTCTATTAATGGTGCTAGAGTGAAGGAATTTAGTATTTTAGTCACCTTCACTTAGCCGTATTTCCCTTGATTTTTCCCTAATAAAAAATACTTTAAGTTTTGCGGTGAGTTCAATTTCTCTATTAATGTTTTCAACCGAATGAATCTTGCTTTTAATATGTTCTAATTGAGTCCTTGTTTCCACAATATTTCTCTCATTCTTTCCAAAATTTCTTTTATTCAATCTAATTAACGCTCTTCTAAGATTTTGAAGGACCTTATTAAAACTGTCACAGTTGTCTTTTTTCTCAATAAGCCATCAATCTTTAATTAACTTCATACATCTTTTATCTCTAAACCACATATTAAAGAATCTAAATGGGCGGGGAAGTCTAGGGCTTGACGGGTTTTGGCTGATAAGTATAGGGGAGTGGTCAGATCCAACCGCCGATAGAACTTGAAAAGATGCCTCGGGGAGTTTCATTCTCCATTCGACATTGCCCACTGCTTTATCTAGTCATTCTTTAACACGTGCGGATCACTTTCTTTTGTTTGACTATATGAAAGTAGTTCTCGAAGAACCCAAATCCATCATTCACTACAAGAAAAAACATGTTTGGTGACATGAAAAAATGTCACCGAAGGCCCATTTTTTGTCACCTATTATCATTGGTGATACGGGATGGGGTGTCATTGTATCCATGACACTAAAAGTCAAGGGTGATAAAGTTTGTATACTTGTCACGGAATGATGTCAGCAGTGACAAAAATATGGTGTCACGGAAGAAAGATTTTCCATGACATAGTAGGGTGTCACCGAATGCAATGGTGACAACAATGCGGGTGTCATAGTAAAGAAATCTTCTGTGACAAGAATTGTCACTAAAAATATTTATCATGACAACCAAATGCGTGTCACCGATAATATTACCAGGTTGGCACACAAGGGTGACATACTCTTTTTGTCACAAAAAAACACGATCAAAATATTTGTGCCACCCAAATTATCATTTCGCACCTGCTTACAAAGTTTTAAATATTTGTATCTAGATATACCCTTTAGCAAAACTTATACCACAAAGGCGTAAAATATCATTCAAATCAAATATCCAACAAGTCAACATTTTATCATCCAAGTTCACAACCATTCAAAATATTCATCCTTCAACAATAAACACTTCAAAGTTAATAGTTTTAGCATAACTACAAAACATCGATACACGGTGTGTCGTGTCAAATTAATTACAAAAATCATTGAAAACAAGTAACTTCATCTTGGTCATCTTGGTTAACTGTCAAAAAGTCTTCAACTTTATCTTGGTCATCTTGGTTAACTGCCAAAAAGTAACTCCATCTCGATAGTTACCTACCTATATAAAATCCCAACAAAAAAAAATATATAATTATTTAACATGTTATGAAGCACATAACTCAAAATAAATGTATGAGAAAATAAAATGTTTCTTCTTCCTTACAGGGCCCCTTTTAGAAAACTCTTTCCAGGCAATATAGGTGGGCATACTGAAAGTATATTTTGATATTCAACATCTATAGAACTTTTTATTGGTTACACCTTGCAAGGATTTGTTCGAACCTGATATCCTATATTTTAAAGTGTTTCTGTCATAGTGTCATCTTCTACATCTTTAAGGGCACTTATGCAGTTCTACAGAAACTATATGCACTTCAGGGAAAAAAAAAGAATCTCTTACATTTTCCTTGTTCTATAATCCTTAGGAACATGAATGAAATCATCAAAATCAAAGTCACAATAGTAAAAAAATATGCAGTGCTTCAATCACAGCAGATAGGCCACAGGCTGTAGGAGTTGCTCATGTTACCAAAGGGATTGAATCCATCAGTAGCTAGTCCTAGCCTCACATTTCGGGCATCTCGAGCAAACTCAGGATATTGTCGATCGAAGTCCTTCCATGCCTCACCATCAGCCGGATGCCTTAGTACCCCATCATCAACTCGTTTCTCTTTATGCCATCTCATATCTGTACAAGTTATGCTCGACATAAACAACCTCTGCAACCTAGGGGTCAGCGGAAAATATCGCAAAATCCTATGAGGAATCTTTTTTCCCTTGCCATCATTTAGCTTGTATCTAGGCTCCTCACAAACCGGACACTTCTCAAGATCTGCATTCTCCTTTCAAAAAAGTGCACAATCATACTTACATGCATGAATGGGCACATAGCCCAAGCCTAAGTCGCGTAAGAATTTCTTTGCTTCATAAATGTTGCCCGGAATATCTTGCTCACTTATAGGTAAAAGTTCCTTCAATAACCCTAATAGCGTATCAAAGGACTTGTTGCTCCACTTATTCAACACCTTCACGTGAAGTAACTTAATGACAAACGATAGTAAAGTAAACTTGCATCCGGGGCATAACTCTTGATGAGCATCCTTCATCAATTTATCAAAGTTCCGCACACTCTCTGTCTCAACATTGTCAGGCAACTCATCTAGTTCCTCATCATTCATGATTGTTGCCGCATAGTAATCATTAACTAAGCGTTCAATATCATCTAGATTCTCATGTTCATCTGCTGCCACTCCATCCCCAACACTTTCTACACTAGGCTAACAGCTTTCATTTGACACGAATTGATGATTTGCAGGTATAGGTTCCCCATGGTGCACCCAAGTCTTGTAAAAAGGTGTTATCCCATTTTGTATTAAGTGAAACACAACGGCAACACTAATATGGCATTCCACATTCATGCATTTTAAACACGGACAACGAATCTTATCATCAGAACCTAAACTTGTGACTGCAAAGTCAACAAAATAATTTACCCCATCTCGATACTCTTTGCTCATTCTATTCTTAATTGTCATCCAACTCTTATATTTGCTCACCTACAAAGTCAAGAATAGTACAGCTTCCGCTGGATAAAAATATTTAGACCAAACTTTGATTTTCAAAGCAATGAAATCATTCAAAAAAAATTGTTCGAATGGTACAATCTTATATTGAATACATAACAACCAATGGGTTTCTTAAAAGTAAAGAGAATGTTTACTAAAACAGATGCCTTCAATGCAAATAAATAAATAGTGATTCATTCAGATACAGCCATTCTATTATGAATAGAAACATTCTATTATGAATAGAAAATCTTTTGTTGAAGAAAGATCTTTGAGGCTTGAGGTTAACAAAAATAAAAGAAATAGGAAAAAATCTGATTCTTTTTTTTGTTTTTTTCAAGATGACATTCCTATTTAGTATAGAGAAAAATCAATGGTTTGTATAAGCCAAATTCTCAATCACTTAAGCCTTGGGATGAGTCTGCAAGTGTTAAACTTTATCCACCTCCTATCCATGCAGTGAACCTACAGATCCTACCCACCTTCAAGTTTTAACAGAAGGCCAGGTTGATCCCACCAATTTTCATCTTCCTACATTCTACCATTCAAGACATCTTGCAGTAAGAAGCTTTAAAGTGAGTACTATTGTCAATGTGGGGCTCACACATCACTGCTAGTCTGCTACTCATGGGGGTGTCAGGATAGGAAGGGCTTATATTGAACTCGAGATAGGCCAAATACCAGCTTGATTAAATACTCATAGCTATCTATTTTGATAGTGGAATGTATCTCTCTTTTTCTGGCAATGAATATTTATTGCCTTAATTCAATGGTGAACTCCAATCATGATATAATTTGGAGCAGTGTGGATTGAGGGGTGTGTGTGTAAGGGGGCTGGCCGATGATTCTTGCAGAAGATATTGGGCCTCAAACTTAGACAATTTAACCGATCTAAAAAAAAATCAATTATACCCTTAGATAAAGTGCATTTTTGGGCACTACAGAATGGAAAATATAATTTCCCCTAAAAAAATCCAAGCTTATCAATCGTAGAACCTATTAAAATGTAATACCAACCAATTCTTTTAAAAAACACTTCTTTGGGTTACTGTTTTTCTTTCTTTCTTTTGGACATTTGTATAAATGTATGCAATGTATCTATTGGCCTCGATAAATAACCTGTATAGCATTGTACAATTAATCTCTTGCATTAAAGCTTTAGCCTTTAATGTTGCCCACATAATGCCTATTTGACATTATACTATTTGAGCAGCAGCAGGAGGAGGCAGTGTAACATCCAAAATCTACAATCCACATTCAATTTCACCTTGAAATCCTGAGCAATTTCTCAGACCAGCCTCTGGAAAGGCAGTTTCCTAATCAAAAGTTCTATGCTCTTCTGATATTTCTGAATCTCACTGCTCTTCTGATATCAGGACATGAAAACCCCCAGTGAAGAAGCATACAACAATGAAACCACGATAGAACCGTGTATAAAAAAAAGGGGGAAATACCTGAGTTTTCTCCTCTTACTTGTTCCCTTCCTCTCCGGTCAAGGCACGACGGCAGCGGCGGCGACCCTCCTTCTCCGGCGAATGGATAGGAATTTCAGTCGGATCGGCTGTAAAGGACGGCGTGAGAGAGGGATGAGATCGAAAGAGTGGGAGTGATGGTGAGAGAAGAGGTGGGTCTGCTGAGAGGGGTTGATGGAGGTGCCGGGTGAGATGAAGGGTTGCAGGGGAGAGATGGGCGAGAGAATGAGAGACTGAGAGAGATGGGCGTGCGCAGGGGAGAGAGAAGAGATGGGGATGCTTGCGCAGGGGAGAGATGAGCTAGAAAATGAGAGAGACGGTGAGAGAAGAAGAGTTGCAGGGGAGAGAGTGAGAGACTGACAGAGAGCCGGCGAGAGAATGAGAGAGCGAGAGACAGTGAGGGATAACTTTCGCTAGGGTTATACTAAAGCGCGCGAGGGGGGCACTTATGAGGGAAAAGAGCTTGGAGAGGGAAAAGGGGACTGTGGAGGCGGGAGAGGGAAAAATTAGATCATTCGATGACAAAAAATTTTGTCACCGAATCTATTAGATCTTTATCTCCTCTTTATTTGGCACCTTGGCTAAAGCTTTTTTGTGACAAGCAAAACAAAATTTTGTCACCCTTGTGCGCGTTCCATGTCAACATTGATTTTTTGTCACCAAAGGGTGTCACCAATAGTGTTTTTTGTTGTAGTGATTCTCTATTCTCCCATAAGATTTAGCAATATCTAGCTTTGTTAGGATTGAAATCTTTCCCACCCCACTTCTCCACCTTCTCTATTACTTCATTAAAGTCTCCCATCACAAATGGCCCTTCTGAACTCAGGCCAATGTTGGTCAAAAGCTCCCAAGATTTGGCTTTCTCATGCATATATTTAGATAATATGGTCTTAATCCAGTGGATGATGTAAAAAAAAAAATTTATTTCTTAATTAATGTAATCATGCTTTTATTCATGTGATGAATAGTTTTTTATTTCATGAGATGAATGGTATTTTATTCTTTATTTATACATGATCAATACAAGATGACATGATGGTTAATGAGATGAACTGGATCCCACAAGTATATTAGATGTGATCCATGTGTGTGAATGAGATCCACATACCGGAGACATATATCACAAATCCTATACTTGAATTGATTCACAACCAGTGATGACATTGGGCTTCTCATTTGACAAGGTTGCAGCATTATGATCACTATAAGATAGAGTGATTTGTCTCAATCATCAAAGTGTAAGACTCTGGATCATTGTGCCGGTACATCATAGGTACATCATATGTACTGAAGGACCATAAAATGCACCTTATGCAAATCTGTCTTTGATTTAAGAACCGCTCTCATAATTTCCTAGCAATAGGCTCTTAATCCCCTTGTGCTAATTAATAGATTTATCATCGATAAGTGCGCATCCATCTCAATTAAGAGTTAATTGGATGGTACTGATGATCACTGTGATTAATTGGGTCATAATGATAATAAGATATGGACCTAACTTGGTTGGACAGGTTTAATCTAATTGATCCATAGATATAATTGATAGAGGGGCCTACTTGTAGTAATAGGAAAGATTAGGGTCTTCTTATAATTTATTCATAAAACTAGAGTTCAATTGCATTTATTTAGTAGAGTTATTTGCAATTAACTGTGGGTCCGGATTGCACATGAGATGTGGGATCCGGATATCCCAGTTTGTGCCGGCTTCTAAGGAATCCCTAGTGGTCCTCACGCTAGCTCAAATAAGAGATTGTTTCTAATCCTATTTAAACTCTTAAAGGAATGATGAGAATGAAACCGCTTATAATAGAAGTGAGACTTCTAATTATAATAGAAGAGGATGTGCTCTCATGCTATATAAGAGAAGAGAGGGCCGGACGTCCACCACCAATTACACACGCCCAAGCCCATCTCGCCTCTTCCTCTTTTCTCATCGGTTCATTTCTAGAGATTCTAGGGTTTTCTTCTTTTCGCGATTCCACCATTCTCCTTGAGAAGTAATCTGATAGAGCGTCATAGCGTGGAAGACTACGAGGTATTAGAGATCCTTCTTGTTCTAGTGAAATGAGTTCCTCAACAAGACAAATGATCGACTTTTCCATTAGAGCATAACCGGGCTCCCAAGGTTAGATCTACATCATCTCTTCTGTAGATTTTCGTGGTTCATTGTTGCTGCTATTTTTTATTTTCTATATAGTGTATCTTCTGATCTTGATTCATGAGAAAGAGGTTTTGGATCCTGTATTGGGTTTATAACCTTATGGATACTTGATCCCTGCATCAAGTGGGTCAAAAGTTTTAAAAATCTATCCACGAGGTCCACCCACTTCCAACATGGGGGCTACTTATCAAGATTATAAAAAATACAAGTGTAAGAAATATTTGTTTCTCCCAATTACCTGAGCTACTTTTAATGGGTATTTTGATGGAAAAATCTTATGTGTTTTACTGGGTAAATTAGATTTGAAAAGAAGTTAAATAAATAAGAGGTCGTGAGTTTAAGTCCTATTATTTAACTTTTCATTATAATGTCATAAAATAAAATGTGGATTCTATTGAAAGTCAAAATTGAAAGAAAATATAATATGAATATTTAATAATTTGTACCATCACTCTAGTGAGACCCCTTTACCAATAGGATAAGATGCCGTGCCTATCATCCTAATCCGTTGATTATATTACTAAAAAAACCCTTGATTATTACCCTCAATCTTAATTACTTTTAAAAAGCATTATCTTTTTCTAAAATCACAATCTAATGTTGAAAAAAATGATTGGATGAGTATCAAATTTAAGCATATGACAATTCATGAGCCCAAAGTGTGCGTCACAACGAGGTTGGTCCCAATTCTAGGCCTAAGCCCGAACACGCAAAGGCTAATGTGATCGAGGACTTGGCCCACTCCAGACCTCAAGTGGGCGGTGGCCTAAGCAGAAAACAGATTAGGAGGGTTTTGTCTTGCCACTTCTATAGAGTGATCTTTTTGTTCAAGTAAGGCCCAAAGTTAAAAAAATAAATAAAAATTACATTGCACTTTCCCAAGCACCTGTTAGTCAAAACTCCTTAAAATAACATTACAAAAGAAAAATAAGGAAACAGGAGGCCCAAAGAAATAAAACTTAAAATGGCAGCATCTCACATCAATCATAATGGCAATCTTAATTAAAACTACAAGGGCTCTGGTTGATGTTGTCAGTGGACTTAAATATTAACAATTTCATTGGTTGCATAGTTGGTGACCCAATCAATTAAAGTAGACGTCTCATCAATTCAGGTGGGTCCGAAGTCAATGCCTCAAGTATCAAGCTCATAGGGGTTTCTTGAACAGATGGGTCAGCTTTGTTTGATCCCTTGAAGAAGTTTCTTAAATGTTTAAAAGTTCAAAAATTACAAACTTCATTTTTATTTGGCTTTTAAGTGTTTTGGGCATAAACATAATAATAACAAAGGATATAGATGAGAATGGAGTTCCAATGTATTAATCAATCAATCCCAGTTGATGGTGAGAGACTTGGGTGAGTGTGCTAGTGGGTGTACTATTATAGATCATAAAAAGGAAAAATAAAAGTTTCAATGTATTTTAGGTTTTCGGTTTAAACCTACAGAAAAGTCAATATAGGACATGGATAAAACATACATATATATATATGAGAGCATCTTTCATCTTACTATGAGAGATATGGTGGAAGCCTCACAGTTAAGTTGTTGGTATTGGATATGGATGTGAGGGCCCAACATTATCTCTCATAATAAGGTGAGAAATGCTCTCATGAAGCATTTCCCATATCTGATAATTTTACCCAGAATAGAATATTTCTTGATATCATAAGGATGAAAAATAAGAAGAACATATATGTATAAAAAAAAGTTTTAATAGTAGATATAGTTAATTTATTTATATATTTGTTATGAATAAATCAAAGAAATAATATATCTTCTACTAAGTTTTTCAATACTCTTGCAAGAAGACTCTAAAATTTGCAGATCTCCAGCATTTTTGTGACAATAATATCTATTTTTGACAAAGGGTGGGATAGGCCACAGCCTACCTAACATGACACTTTGGTGCCGACCCTAACAGCTGTTGGTGTTGCAACATTTAAATCGAGTTTTTCATCCCAAATGGGTAATGCCCTTCTGACAAAAAATAAATAAATAAATTTGTACATTAAATTTATTGGACTTCAGTACAAGGGTGGTTTGGGTGGTTAAGATGAAGATGTTTGTGATTTGTTAGCATGCAGGTGGTAGGACTTGGAAATGGAATTGTATAATAGTAAACCGACACAGGAAAAAACATTTATTTTATTCTAGTGTAAGTAGGTACCTTATTCTTGTATAGTAGGATTTGATTTGATTCTCTCACTTGTATGCTCTATGATAGATCAGAGGGCAGGGGAACACATGTTGCAGGGTCTTTCAATGTGATTATAAGAGGCCAAGAGATGTCTGCTTTCTAACTGCTTCCAGAAGATGTCTGTCTACATTTATAATAAGAGAGAGTTGGGTGACTGAGATATGGTTGATATATATATATATATATATATATATATTTGGTAAACTATTATCATCAATGGCAGAACATGATATTCGTTTGAGGGGTGCGGATCATAATAGGTAATTTAGTATTGGGAGTAAATTAAGGATTTTTATATGGATTTTGAGGGTGGATCCACAATTTTTATTGAATTGTTTGAAGCGCGCCGCAGTTTAACGGGTGCGACCGCACCTAGGTGCTTATGCTTGGGTCGGCTCTTGATTGTCATGTAGAGAGACATCATTTTCATAAGCCTTATTCCATTTATTTGAGAGAGATGTCATGCTCCAAAGGTTAATTAGAAAGATTACATATAAAGTAGTTTGTTTTTCTCAGTTGAACTTAATAAGCTGACCTCTTGGCGATGGGATAAGACTAATGAGATTATGATTGATTTTAATTCGTAGAACAAGCTAGGTTTAAGTCTTAGTTACATAGTTCACTGATATAGCTTTGGAACTGTGAATAATTCATTTTGAACAATTTGCAGGTTGGTTTGCGAAGTACCAACAAATTATTCTCGTAATGTTTACTAAGCTGAGTTCTATAAATTCATCCATGGGGCTTATCTAAAATTTCAAACTGCTAGAAAGCGAGAATAGGGGGTTGCCCAATTGGTTAGGAGCCCCACTTACGTTAGTTCATCAAATTTATCGTGCTTGAACTCAGCACAAATTGTAATGAAAATTACAAACTTAATTAAATGCAAGCCAATGGAATTACCCAACCAGGTAACTACGGTTTTAAATATGTTGAATACTGACTCCAAATGGAAGGAAGAGGACCTACAACTACAAAGGTGTTGCGTTTTTTTGGTTTTTGGCTACATAGATGTCTTGCATTGTCTTGTACTATACGCTTTCACTAACCAGCTCAGCTACAACTTTGCTTATGTTTATTATCCTTTGAAACTATTTGACATTTTTTGTTATTTTAGATTGGTCATTGCATATTGCATTTCAAGTTTTCAGCGGCCAAAGAACAAGCCTGGAATTCTTAGCGAAAGAAAAATAGTAACCTAAAATTAATCTTGTTAACAAGACCTATTGTAGAGCAGTATATAATGGTAACTCTCTCACTACTATAAGAATAAAGGGAGGTAACCTCATATTTAGGCCATTGTCATTGGATATAGATCCAATGGGTCATCCTTTACTCTCATAGTAGTGTGAGAGTTACTCTCACATGAGCATTTTTCAATATATATAAATATATATATGTTAGTTATCCAGTGCACACTTTTTTCATTTTTGCACACCTCATAGTAGGACGTACCTGATTACCCTTCTGAATAGACCACACACGTAGGACAGCTCTGAATAACACCGGTCCCATTTTTTACACTCATCTAAATGTTATGTACCGCTAGATTGATGGGTCAATTTTTAAAGGGTTGAGACGTTGATCTCATCGTTGATGAAAGGGTTAAATGGTTAGATGGGGCCCATATTTTGTACACAGGTAGGCCCCAACCAGATGAAGAGATCCCCCGGTCCCATCCCAAGTGGGTCCCCCATCAAGGCCATATGCAATGGATAACAACTATACATATAGGGAGATGCTCTCTCAAATGTGAGGGCCCCTACCCTATCTCTCATAGTAAGGTGAGAGATGCTCTTATATGACCATCTCTCTCATATATATATATATATATATATATAATCAGTGGGGCTTGGTGAAGGTGAAGCCCTAACCCGACCCTCAAAATCCCTTGCCCGGCCTACCTAACCTAACCTACCCTGCCCTACCCCTTGGGCATTTTTACTAGAAGGAAAGCCCTCGCTTTTGTGGGATTTAGTGCGCCTGGCCGAGCGGACTCTCTCACTAAAGGTCCTGATTGACAGCCCTATTTGTAATACTTATCTACAAAAGACGCTCTTTTTTCTAATTAATATTCACAAAAAAGAATGTCCAAATTGGTGAATGCTTTAAAAATTGAAAAAAAATACCATACTTTCTTAGTTTACATCTCTCAGTCTTCTTGTACACGTAACTGCGTTCCATTTAATGATGTAGTTACAAAGGTCCACAAAAGTAATAGAATTAAGGACCCACTTTAATAATAGTGGGATTATCAATATTCTTTATCTTTAAATATTTTTTTTCTTTAAAGCTGAATGTTGATTGTAAAAAAACTCTCAATTCTGGTCTTAGGAGAAGCCGCATTTATAGATGTGTCCTTTCAAAAACACATAATATGCGCATTTTCAATAAAAGGTGTCTCTTGGACTAAATACGTGTATTTTTAATAAAATATCTCTTGAGCCCATTTTTGTGGATGTAATCCAATTCAAAGGGATGCCTTCCAACTCTATAAATTAAGGTTATTTTTAAAGTTTTTATTTAGTATACAAAATGAGTATAAATGCATATGAATCTTTTATTTTGTGTATGCTGGCATGAATTAAGCGATGAAATATTTGGTTTTCATAATTTTTTGGTTGATTTGAGTTTTTTAAAAATGAAATATTAGTTTTAATATATTAACGCGTGAGATGCCAGGGGCTTTATGCTAGTAATGTAATTATGGTGGATCATCTCCAAGAAAACCCATCTACTCACCTCTGTGGTACCACGAGATCCAACCAAAGCGCCCACTTACATGGAATATTTGATCATCTACTCTACCCGGTGAGTCTCGCATTGAAGGATTAATGGGTTGAACGTGTTTGGTTACATCTAGATGGATACCAATGGTTGGTTGGGCAAATGGGTTAAATATAGTGGATTCTGATGATGCCAAAAAAAGAGGAATTCGGACACCACCGGTCAGATAATTAATGCTGTGCAATAATTGAAGAGAGATGAGAGATTTATAGTGGTTCGGTCAAGCGTGACCTACGTCCACTTCAAAATGGTGATGTTTGATATATGTAGAGAGTTACAGATATTATGAGAAAGTAGGGAAAACCATCCTCTCTCAAGTGATGAGAGGGCTCTATTTATAACTCTTCCCCACCAGGTGGGGATGCGATCGGTTCAACGTCTCTTCGGAGCGTCAGTCGTGTCCTTGAGGATCGAGCCAGGTGGAAGGCATGTGAGATCCTCTCCGTGAGACTTGGTAAATGCAGGTTAGGGGAGGACTTCGTCGCGATGACTTGGAGCCTGAGGTGATCGTTTAACGAAACCCGGATCTTAACGGGGCTACTGGCCTGACCCACGATCCTAGACAGACCGGGTCACTTGGACCTGACTCATTATCGCGATCCGGATTGGGCTCGACTCATCATTTGCCCCCTCAATGCCCCGTGCCCAAATAATAATATTTATTTTATTTTTGAAAGGGGGCATTGATAAATTCCAATCTCGTCTCTCTTGACAAATTTTCTTCTTCCCGATCTTAACCTTGCTTGTTCCTGTAGATTTGCATTTCGGAGAGTCCTCCCGGCTTGGGTTACTCATCTTTGAAAACTCTGGCTATAAAATAAGCCCTAGAGTATGATTTCTTCAAAAGAAAGAAACTTGGTTCTGCAGAAAAAAAACCATTGGGAGAGAAGAAGATGGTGGCAAGCGGCAGGGTAGGCACTGGCGTTGGCGTTTCCGGCGATCCCTCAATAGGTGAGGAGGATGTGATGGGCGCCGCGGGCATTGCGCTGGCTGCCTTGGGCGAGGGAGGCGCAGGCAGCGTTGTGGGCCCCCCCCCCTTGGGCGAGCAGCCACGGCGAGGGAAGCTCGGTCACCGCGGGCGAGGGGGCAGGTGCGGGCGAGGGAGGAGAGGTCCCCACGGGCGGCGAGCCTCTGGCTGCGCTGGGCGAGGGAGGAGTGGTCCCCACGGGCGGCGAGCCTCTGGCTGCGCTGGGCGAGGGCGGTGTCGCTGGCGCGGGCGAGGGGGGAGTGGTCCCCACGGGCGGCGAGCCTCTGGCTGCGCTGGGCGAGGGCGATGTCGCGGGCGCGGGCGAGGGCCCCCCTGGGCGAGCAGACGCGAGGGAGGAATGGCCCCCACGGGCGGCGAGGCCGTGGGGCCCCCCTGGGCGAGCAGACGCGAGGGTGCTGCCGTGGGGCCCCCCTGGGCGAGCAGCAAGGGCAAAAGGCCCTGTTTGGCAAGCAGCCAGGGCAAGGGAGGCGCGGTGATGCCCCCTTGGGCGAGCAGCCGAGGCGAGGGAGGCTCGGTGATGCCCCCTTGGGCGAGCAGCCCACGCGATGAGCCCAGCCCGGGTTGCGAGGCCGGCCCAGCAGGCCTGACGGGCGAGCCCAGGCAGGGGGGTGGCTTGCTAGGTGGGAGGACGGACGGGCAACCCCAACTTGGTGGGCGAGCCTGAGCTGGGCGTGCATGCATTGGGTGAGGAGGTTCAGGGGGAGCGTACTCTTCCACAAGCGATCAGGACCGAACCGGAAGTGGGTCACAGCCATGGTTTAAAATCTCGGTATCAGTCGCGGTATCGGCCGGGCCGAAAAACCGATACGTCGCTGATATCGTCGCGGATATCGGTCCGTCGCGGTCGTCGCGGGTGTGAATTTTTTTTTTTAATCCAAAAAAATCTGCAAAAATATTCAAAAAATCCAGAATATTAGAAAATGTTGGAAAACAATATTTTTTTCCATTAGTAACAATAATAAATCAAAATCTCGGTCACCTTAAGTTATGAGTCCTGTCTGTATCGCTGTTCGCTTTATTCTCCAGTATTTTATATAATGCAACCATTATCGATGCTCATGATCAATAAGATGAAATATCATAAATCTGACATAATGCAACTACAATTTTTGGCAAAAAACTCATACTTTTTTGTTCCAAAAGTATAGATCTATTTTAAACTAATACATTATCAATGCATTTGAACACTAATGTGAAAAAATGTAATTGATTTCAAGAAAAGCCTCAAATTTTGGAAATAAAAAAATTTAGATCTACACTTTAAAATACTAGATCTAGGGGAAAATAAGTGAGTAACATCGAATCTAACTCAATATAAAGCCTTTTGGTTCATGAATTAGCATATTACACAATCTTTACTACTATATCATTCCAAACATAATTAAATAGGTTTAATATCGTATCTAGTAGTTTATGATAGTAATAGACATCCAAGCACAAAAAAAAAGAAAGACAATTAGCAAAAGAGTCCTAGCTATCATGGTCAAGTAGATCATTTATTTTCTTGAATTTTGATTGTCATTTATCTAAAACATGCGCTTCGCAGAGGGGGTCCGGGGGTATCCCCCGGCGGGGGTCGAGCTATCGCCACGGCCGATATTTTGAAAATATCGGCCGATATATGGCGATATTTTATCCGTATCGCCGCGACCGATATCTCGCTGAGATATCGGTGCGGTACCGACCGGTACCGGTACGTATCGGCCGGTACGTACCGGTACCGGCCGATATTTTCAACCATGGTCACAGCACCTCTCGCTCAGGTGTCGCATCCGGCCAGGGGTCACGAGACCTTGCATCGGTCTCCGCAGCGAGAGAAAAATTACGTCCTCGTCCCAAGAAATACCAAGGGAAGGTCATCGTTGAGGACGACGGGTCCAAAGTAAGTACAATTTTCAGCACCTTTAGGACAGGAGGTGACATCTCCCGAATCATTACTTCGTATCGTATTCCGCCCATGGTGATGTGTCGTCTTGCTGAAAAAGATGAGCCAGCTTGCGACAGCTCCTCAGGTGAGATCCTCATTTATGAGGAGATGCTCGAGGCCGGGCTGAGATTCCCAATGTCTTCTTCCATCTGCCGGATTCTTCACTATTTTTCCCTAACCCCGGGGCGTTGTAGGGGATGCGAATCGCGGGTCCCCCCACGGGGAATAGGCGGGGCCCAGGGCCCCGGGCCTATTGTATACACTTCAGGAGACGGGCTCCCTAATCATGCTTTTGTCCTGGGGTATGAATTTCAACCGCCAGGGGCCTTCCCAGGAGTCGATCCCTCAACCTCTTGAATAAGAAGTATTTTGGACTTTCCCTGGTACCACTTGGGCTACTATGATTAGGGAGCCCGTCTCCTGAAGTGTATACAATAGGCCCGGGCCCTGGGCCCCGCCTATTCCCCGTGGGGGGACCCGCGATTCGCATCCCCTACAAAAGTTTCTCCTGTAGGAGTCCGCGGAGTTGTCCTGTAGGCCCATAATACTCCTGGAAGCTCATCAACCCACAGACCTTTTGCTCTTTCGAGCCTTGTCTTTAGGTTGCGCAGGACTGTCCTCACCATCACTTCTGCTTGTCCATTTGCCTGGGGGTGTGCCGGGCTGGAGTGAGGTTGTTTTATGTGAAGGTCGGCGCAGAAGGAGTTGAAGAGCCTGTTGTCGAATTGCTTGCCATTGTCGCTGACAATGGCCTCAGGTATCCCGAAGCGACAGACCAGGTTTTTCCAGACGAAATCTTTCACCTTGTGGTCTGTTATCTTCGCTAGGGTTTCCGCCTCCGCCCATTTTGTAAAGTAGTCGATGGCTACCACTATGAATTTGCACTGGCCTCTACTCAAAGGCAGGGGGCCCAAAATGTCGATGCCCCACTTGGAGAAAGGCCACGGGCTGAGGATGGTAGTCAGCTCTTCTGGTGGCTGCCGCGTCACAGTGGCGAAGCGCTGGCATTTGTCACACTTCTTGGCAAGGTCCTTGGCATCTTTCAACATGCTTGGCCAAAAGTACCCTTGCCTAAGCGCTTTATAGGCGAGGCAGCGTCCTCCCGAGTGATTTCCACAAATCCCCTCATGAATTTCTCTGAGGGCGTAGCCAGCATCTTCTGGGGAAAGGCAGCGCAGCAACGGTAGGTTGTAACCCCTCTGTATGCTCTGCTCACATAGTAGATTGGTCTTTGTACCCCACCATGGTCTGAAATGAGGACAGAGCTTACTGCTGAAGGAGAAGCAGAGAGGTACAAATACAGCACTTCCCCAGGTGAAGCATGTGAGAGGAGAGGAGGTGTGGCCAGGTATGCCTTAAGCTTTTGGAAAGCCTCCTCAGCCTCAGATCCCCATTCAAAAGTTTTCCTCAGAATTTTGAAGAAGGGTAAACACTTATCTGCAGATTTGGAGACGAACCTGTTGAGCGCTGCGATTCTCCCATTGAGGCGCTGCAGCTCCTTGGTTGATGATGGCGACCTCATATCCAGTATGGCCCTGATTTTGTCAGGGTTCGCCTCAATCCCCCTCTGATTGACCATGAACCCCAAGAACTTTCCTGATCCAACGCCAAAAGCGCATTTCTCGGGATTTAGCCTCATGTTGTAGGTCCTAAGAACACTGAAGGTCTCTTGAAGATGACCGATGTGATCTGCTGCAGACAAGCTTTTCACTAGCATGTCATCGACATACACTTCCATCGTTCGCCCGATCTGGGAGTGGAACATCCTGTTCACCGGGCGCTGGTAGGTTGCTCTAGCGTTCTTTAGCCCGAAGGGCATAACCCTGTAGCAGTAAGTGCCCTTCGGAGTGATGAATGATGTTTTTTCCTGGTCTGGAGGGTGCATGCTAATCTGGTTGTACCCAGAATAAGCGTCCAGGAAGGAAAGAAGCTCGTGTCCCGCCGTGGCGTCGATGAGGAGGTCGATCCTGGGCAACGGGTAGCTGTCCTTCGGGCATGCCTTGTTGAGTTCGCTGAAGTCTACGCAGAGGCGCCACTTCCCATTTGCTTTGGCCACCATCACCACATTTGAGAGCCATTCTGGGTATGCGACTTCTCTGACTGCCTCGGTGTCAATCAGCTTTCCCACTTCCTTCTCTATTGCTTGGGCCCTTTCAGTGGAGGCGCCCCTTAACCTTTGCCGAACAGGTTTGTGGAGAGGGCTGACATTGAGGTGATGGGTGGCGACAGCTGAGTTGATCCCTTCCAGATCAGCATGTGACCATGCGAATACGCCCATATTATCCCTCAAAAAATCTGTCAATCGGCCAACCAGAGCTTTCGGGAGTGAAGAGCCAATATACACCTTCTTCTCTGGATGTCCTTAATGCAAGATTATAGGGGTGAGTTTTTCAACTGGCTCCCCTCTTTCCGTGGTGGCCTCATCTCTTGGGTCCAAGACTTCCACTTGCAGCGCCTCCTGTGTCATCTTGGCCTTCATCGAGGTGACGTAGCATTCTCTTGCTGCTACCTGGTCTCCCCTTACCTCCCCTACTCCATTCGGGGTTGGGAAGCGGAGGATGAGATGATATGTGGAAGGGACGGCTCTCAAGGAGTTAAGAGTAGGTCGCCCCAGGATGATGTTGTATGCTGATGGACAATCTATCACCAGAAAATTGACCATTGTGGTGGAGGTTCGGGGGGCTGTTCCGGCCGTGACCGGTAACGTGATGGCCCCCAATGGATACACCCTTTCCCCTGAGAAACCGATGAGAGGAAACTTGACTGGTTGCAATTTCTCTCGGCCCAACTTCAGCTTATCATAGGCTTCCACAAATAAAATATCCGCGGAACTTCCACTGTCAACCAAGATCCTATGCACCTGGAAATTGGCGACGGTCATAGAGAGCACCAGAGGGTCGTCATGAGGGTGCTGGATGTCCTTTAGATCTTTATCCGAGAAGGATATAGTCTCATCGGTGCTGTGCCTTGACGCTTTTGACGGGGGTGGTTCATCAGGATGCCTCGCCTTTCTGGCATAGGCTTTCATGGCGGAGAATGACTCCGCTAATCCTCCAGAGATGGTACGAATTTCTCCAATAGGGTGCTGATTTTCGACATTGTGAGGCTGTGGCGGCGCCTGCCCCCTACCAGCAACATACTGGCGCAGGTGTCCCCGCTGGATCAGATCTTCAATCTGCCTCTTGAAGTCGAAGCAATCGTCAGTGTCATGACCGTGATCGCGGTGGAAGCGACAATATTTGGTCATATTCCTGCGATTTGGTGGAGATTTCATTTTTCCCGGCCACTTTACCGCAGGATCATCTTGAATTTCCAGTAGAATGTGCCCTACTGCAGCATTGAGAGCTGTGAAAGCTTGTTGATTTCTCTGCGGAGCAGGGAAAGGTCGATCTCTGGGGGGGGCAGGACCGAGTCGGTCCCTGGCAGGTACCCTCTCGGTTCTGCTCCGCTTATTGATGGGCTCCTTCTTGTCGTCTCTATCGTGTTTTCCTTTATCTGCCACTCTGGAGGACTCGCCCCGCCTGGCCCTAGTAGCGTCCTCCGCATTCATATATTTCTGGGCTTTCGCCAACAGCTCCGTCATGTTCTTTGGTGGGCGCTTCATTACTGAGAAGTAGAAACCCGATGAACGGATGCCTCCCAAGAAAGCAGTCATGGTCACCTTGTCATCGGGTTCTTCCACCTGAAGTACCTCCTCGTTAAAACGAGTGAGGTATGCCCTGAGGCTCTCATTACTGTCCTGCTTTACACTCAGCAGGTGTGTGGGTGGCTTTTGATGGCGGCGTCCTCCAATGAAATGTGATACGAAGGACCTGCTCAGTTCTTCGAAGGTGGCGATGGAAGCTGGGGCGAGATTGGAAAACCACTGTCGGGCGGAGCCCTTCAGTGTGGTCGGGAATGCTCTACACATGATCTCATCAGCGATATTGTGCAACTGCATCACCGTCTTGTAAGTTTCCAGGTGATCCAGTGGATCCTTTCTTCCATCGAAGGTCTCCATAGACGGCATTTTGAACCTAGGAGGAAGGGGGTAGTTTACTACATCAGACTTGAACGGGGTGTTCGTTCGTCTGACGAGATAATCTACCGTCTCCGGGGCCTGCGCCCTCACAGCATCGAAGACGTCCCCAATTTGATTCTGCATCTCCTTAAATTTTTCCTCCCATTGATAATGGGGTTCTCTGGAAGGACCAGGGAGATTGCTTTCCTCCCCCTCTGTGTTATTTTCACTTCCCCCTTCTTGGAAGTGGGGATCATCAGCCGGAGGTTCTGCAAACTGGGCTCCACCTGGAGGTGGATGCACCGCATAATAAGCATGACCTTGAGGACCAGCCAGGCTCGGGCCAGGTGGGGGGTCCAAGGGAGCTCCGGCAGAGGCATCCTGGGCGCGATGGAAATGCGTCATCGGGGGAACTCCTCGACCCTGGGCGCCATAGGGATGGGCGCCCAGGTGATGGAGATTGGGCTGGGCGCCCATAGGAAGCCCTCTTGCCTGGGCGCCCAGGGGATGGGCGCCGGGTGAGGCGCTCCATTTTGCGGAGCGGTCGGGCCCCGCGAGCGCGTCGCCTCCTGTTGCTGTATCCCACCGAATGGCGCTCCTCCTTGCCCTGCAAGCATAAGCTGGAGGATTTGCTGGTTTGAGTCACCAGCTGCTGCATGGTCTCCATCATCTGCTGTGGAGAGGGAGTAGGAGCGGGAGTAATCGGGACAGGATTACCCGGTGGAGGACCGTTCTCTCCCTATCTGGGAGAGTTTGGCTGAACGGTAGGGCCCGGACCCGTAGTTAGGCCAGGGTTATCCTCTCGTCTTACAGACCTCGTGCTGATCACCATGATTCAAACAAAGGGGTTTGAATTTTTTTCGTTCTCCACAGACGGCGCCAAACTGATGATGCCAAAAAAAGAGGAATTCGGACACCACCGGTCAGATAATTAATGCTGTGCAATAATTGAAGAGAGATGAGAGATTTATAGTGGTTCGGTCAAGCGTGACCTACGTCCACTTAAAAATGGTGATGTTTGATATATGTAGAGAGTTACAGATATGAGAAAGTAGGGAAAACCATCCTCTCTCAAGTGATGAGAGGGCTCTATTTATAACTCTTCCCCACCAGGTGGGGATGCGATCGGTTTCAACGTCTCTTCGGAGCGTCAGTCGTGTCCTTGAGGATCGAGCCAGGTGGAAGGCAGGTGAGATCCTCTCCGTGAGACTTGGTAAATGCAGGTTAGGGGAGGACTTCGTCGCGATGACTTGGAGCCTGAGGTGATCGTTTAACGAAACCCGGATCTCAACGGGGCTACTGGCCTGACCCACGATCCTAGACGGACCGGGTCACTTGGACCTGACTCATTATCGCGATCCGGATTGGGCTCGACTCATCAGATTCCATTTAGAGTATAACTATGTGTAGGATCTTCAACTAATGTTCCACATGCATGTAGACGGATATATGGTGTTTGTCTTTTTTTTTTTTTTTAGTCCACTTATATGGAGGCAAGGACCAATGAAAGCACCTGCGAATGCGGAGAAAAGACACTTGCACATGCAAAAAGAGGATACAACTCACACATGTGTGAGCAGGAAGAGACTCAAGAGATCGATCTCTGGTCATCCAAGTGAGGGGTATGGGATTCCCAACCAACTGAACA
Organism: Litsea cubeba; assembly: GCA_012931725.1. Classification (NCBI taxonomy): domain Eukaryota; kingdom Viridiplantae; phylum Streptophyta; class Magnoliopsida; order Laurales; family Lauraceae; genus Litsea; species Litsea cubeba. The sequence goes on along the minus strand of CM022954.1, from coordinate 21,048,530 downwards.
ATCCAGCGTTCTCAATATAACGTTTAATTGGGTCCACATAGATGTGTACGTGCATATGGTGAGTGATTAGTTCCAACCATACGAGGGCACCTTTTACTTGCAGTCGCTCGTCAAAGAAGAAGAGAGCCCGTGAGTATGGATAAGTTGTGGAACACAATCATTTGCACATTTTTCACTTGAATATTATTTACAACTCTTCTAATCTTTTATCCAAAATCATACAAATCTTTATTGGTGTAATCACTTAATCTTAGGCATCCCAGGATCCCTCTGACTGTACATCGTAGATGTATTGTTGTTCGGCTCTTTGACTTGATATTTATTAACCTAAGTGAAACAAATGCCTCATGCAAAACCTTTGATTGCACCACTTTTCTATCTATTAGTACATATTTCTTTTAAGAGTCGTGTGCCTTTCATACCACTTGCACTCCCTAGTATCACTTTCAGGAGCATCCTATGACATTATGAAGTGAAGCCAATTGTCATGTTACTTTACCCTTCCAAACTGCCACTCCTCAGGGTGTTATGATGGATAGTGAGAAGAGGCATAGAGGCTTCAATATCTGCCAATTTTTCACAGACAAAATATGAAAAATGGTCCATCTAATAAAAATAAATTCAAGACCATCTTAACTAGATGCCTTTTGTTGTATTCGATCTCTTTTTATACATTTTACCAAACTCTACGAGGACCATGGCAAAGGAAGACACTGATCACATCTATGGTGACCATTGAACTTTTGTACCAGTGTCCTTTCTTTCAGGGTATTGAGGTACATGCACTTGAAATGAGTCTTTTCTGGTTATGGCTAAATCGTCACGGGATAATGGTTTTCTCCTATGAATCAAGTTTTCACAATAAAATTGCAAATCGAACCCGGTTGTTTTTTTTTTTTTTTTTTCACTTTTTTCACCTATGGGGTTTCTGCTACTGTGCGCGTGCCTATGCAAGTACCTGCAATTAATTAATCATGCCACACAAGAGAAAGACAAGAACTTTACGTGATTCGACAAAATCGTCTACAACCACTGGAGCAATAACTCACATCTTAACTCTCTTCAAGGTCTAGAGTTATAGATTATATCGTATACATAATCTCCACTTTTTTAGCCACTAAAAAAGCTTGGTACAATAACCAAAATACCATTGACCCTCAATCCAGTCATTGGCTAACCCAATGAACCAATCTGGTACACGATTGGTTCACCTGGGATACATACATAAACCCCACACCCGCCATTTTGCATTGCTCAATCCCTACCATCAAAGCGCAGGTGCCCCTCCCCCTGATCGAAAATTCTGTACGACATTTGTGCAGGAGTCAAATAGGAGAAAATGTTCCCAACAAAAAAAAAAAGAAAAAGAGGAGAAAATTACCTTTATTTTAATATTTATTTCCTAGTTGGGTCTATTAAAAAAAGGTAAAAATAAAGTTGGTTTGCACAATATATATGTATAAAGATTTGTGGCATAAATGTTTCCTTACGGCCTCGTCAAAAACTTATTCCCAATTTGGCATCAAATTAAAAAAAAAAAAAAAGAATAGCCAAAAGTCCCTTAACATTATCGTTTAAGGCCTCTAATCCACAGGATTTTCGGTTAAGGCCTCTAGTCCATGCGCCTAAACTTAATTTAGGCAGAGGTCCCTAAGTATGCTAGATCATACATTTGCATGACTGATTTTTCCTTCTAACCGTTTGAAGTTATGTCACGTATTTAATCCATAGCTTTAAGCTCCTTAACATGATATTTAATTACTGATTTGCCCATGTAAACGCATCAATTTGTCTAATGGATTTTAGTTCCTAGTTTTATATCAAGTTTGAAATTCAAATGGGAGGAAATAGATCAAAGTCCAAAATTCGAATGGGAGGGAACGATTCCAGGACTCCTACACCAATGTATGATTAGCTACGACGGCACTACTTGTAGAAGTTTTCATGGTTTTTTTTTTTTTTTTTTTTTTTTGCAATCATCAAATAACCATGCCATTCATATCATACCCATCCCAGTGGAAAGGCCCAAGATCTTTGCATCAGCCTATTTTCTTCCAACTGATCTTTGCTCCCACCTCATTATGGAATAGTTTCTGTGCGCATGATTTGTTGTGATAGTTGCCCCACAAGACATAGGAGAAGAATTGCACCAAGACATATCAGAAGTATTGAACTGATTTTTGCCCCACACAAAATCAATATTGACTCCTTTTTAATGGGTTCATTCTAGTCATGCGCAAGAGTTTCTATGATCTTCTGTAATTTTCTTCCTCACGTGGCTACTATATCTCCTTCCTTTTAATATTGTATTGTGAGTTTCTTCGAAAAGATATATAAATTTATCTTAGTTTTTTCTAAAAGATTTTTTTCAAACTCGGATAAATTTATCTGAACTTCTGGCAAAACTCAAATAAATTTATCTGAGTTTTAAACAAATTTAGCTGAGTTTTGGATAAATTTATCTGAGTTTTGCCTAGTCACACGTGCATATTTTCTTGATGATTTCTCCTTCTCAAATAAATTTATCTAAGTTTTGCCCAGCCCCACATGCAAATTTCCTGGATGATTTCTCTTCTTTGAATCAGTTTTCCCCCTTTTCTTTCTCTTATCTGTCATAATCCTTGATTTGTGCAGTTAAATCATTTTCACGAAATTAACAGGTTTTCCCCCATTTTTCTCTCCAAATGAAACTCTTAACGAAATTAGTTTTTCTTTTTTATATATAGCATAGAGTGTATTAAAAGGGGCATCTGGACTTTTTTTACTATTTAAAACTTGAAAATTAATCTTTGCCTCTACGGAAAGAAAACGTGGACCGTTTGTAATAAAAACCAAAGTTGAGGGACCTCCGGCCAAATGCCCAAAAAAAAAAACATTTCCTCTTTTCTAGAGAAAAAGAAAAGGACAAAAGGTGATTAACTGGATGCATGTACTAATCAAGTTCCTAAAAGGAGATTCTAGAGATATTATAGGAAATATCTTAAATGGAAGCTGAAAACAATAAATGATTAAAATTTGTTTTTCATAAAGAAGGGCCATAAATATACATTGAAGTTTTATTCTCCTACTTTTATAATCTAGTTTTTACTTTATTTACATCTTAAAAGCAATTAAAAAATAATGTTTCGAAATTTTTTTCCTTGTAATTAGTTTCTTAGAATTTTTTTTAATTTCTTACGTGGCATCTAGATGACTACACTTGAATCAAATCTCCTCAAAATCACTAATTTCTCATATTTTAGCTATGATCCAGACTTCATTCCAATGTCAAATTGATCACCCACATAACAAGTAATTTGACTTCTTTACTTCCTTATTATAATCATGTGTTTTAAAAGTAGTGATCTTGTTAGTCTCAGATGGGGTTGATCTGTGGCGGACCTAGGATTTTCATTTAAGTGTCAATTAAAAACTAAAGAGGCCAAAATCAACGCCAACTACCAATAATCTCCACTTATTGCATGGTTTAAAGACATTTTTTTTTTTATTTTTAGAAAATTAAGTATAAAGAACTCATATCCTGCTACTAATCAAAATATTGCTTTCCCACATATTGTATAAAGGTTTGGCGGGAGGGCGGACCTTTATGCTATGTTATTTTATAAAAGCCAAACTGCCGGAGCTTAAAGTGGAAGAAGGAGAACGATTGAGCTAAAGGTTCCAAAGTTTTTCGTTTGAGAAATCTTTATAACAGAGAGTGAAGGATTTCTTGAGACCTGAGATGGGGCAATTACTTTACTGGAATTGGACATGGGCCAACTTTTAACCCTTTTTAGATCAAACCTAGGGCTGCATATTATGGGTCCGCCACTCTAATGATGGCGGACTTTTCAAATACCTTTGTATGAGCTATGCGAACAACTTATGAATGCTTGAGATCTCCTCGAGAGATGAGAGCAAGGATTATCATCCCTCTATAAATAGAGATTAAGAGGTGTGACACTTTCTTTTTCGAAATGATAAGGGGCTACACTTCTAGTAGTAGAAGGCAGAACAACGATGTAGTGCCACTGCATTGTAGCATGGTGAATCGTTGTTGTCATACATATGGGTGGGGCCCACCTTAGGAAAATTCAAACCGTTCACCAGCCTCAAACAATCACTATATCTATATACGTGAAATCAGTTTTGATGGGCCAACAGTTAGATTGATCGCCAGATTCCACACATGAGAGACTCTTTCCATTTCTACTCGAGTAAAAGAGAAAAGAGAGTTAACTATGCCTTCGAAGCCTATTTATTCTAGCAATTATGGCCATCTTACAGATTTGAGTACTGATTTATATATTAATCATTATAATGAGTATTAGGGCTGATAAGAGGTTTGGATTTTCTAAAGGTGGGCCGATACGTGTGTATAGCAAGGGCAATGCACTATGCATACTCCAATGTGGCAACGATGCATTGTAGTTCTGCCCGTTGAAGAATATTCTAATAGAGAATAGAAAATCGCACCACTTGACTAACATAAGCCCCACAAGTTAAATGACAAGCCAAAACTCTATCAAGAGCTTGATCTAAATTCAAATGCTTCTAAATATTGCTCTTTACGTGGGAAATTAACTTTGTTGCCAACCAACCGCATCGTGGGTCTTGCAGCAACCATGCTACATGATTTTCTAGTCTTGTTTGGTTGGAAGCATTTGGTGATATCTGTGTTGAGAATTTGGAGAATTCCAAATGTTGTCTGCTACACTAAAATTCCAAGATGCTCAAAGGGTAATTGCATTATGAAATCAAAACTCTAAGCAAAGGATGTTCCATGGTCAAAAGTAACTTTTCACATGCCAGCTAAGAAAACTCTCACCTTTAAAATATCAAGTAGAAAAATTGAAATTTCCATGTGCGTCTTGCATTTTTGTCGAAAATTATCGACCACAAGCGGAATTCTCATCAGAAATGCTCTCAACTTAGCAGCCGTGGCAGACCTAAGATTTTCGTTTGCGGAGTGCATATCCTAACAGGTAGTTCGATTTTGGGGGCAAATCGAAGATTTTCATGTTGATTTTGATGGTGGCCCAATCATTTTTATTGAATTTTTTAAAGTGAATTAAGAATTCTTATATAGATTTTAGAAGCACACCACGGTTTTACGGGTGCGATCGTACCCACGTGATTGTGCTTGGGTCCACCCCAAACAAGCCTTCCAATCAATTTAAAGACAGATTCCAATTCATCTTGGATTAAAAACTTCAAAAAGTCTACATGGACTAACTCCAGACTAACCCCATGGTTTTCATCTAAATATTGAATGAAAACATCTAATATTTGAATGAGAATGATGAAATTAATCCATGATTCTGTCCATGAATTACTCCATGTAGTAGGACTCTAAAAACTTACTCTCATGAGAGAAAAAAAAAGTGGATATAACGACTTTGACGTTTTGATATGATTAGGGCCCAATAATGCTTCAAAGACTCATTTTCTAACGAGTCCTGCTACATGGACTAACTCATGGACAGAACCATGGACTAACTCCATGGTTCTCATCCAAATATTGGATGATAACATCCAATATTTGAATGATAATCATAGGGTTAGTCCATGGACTAACTCCATGAGTTAGTCCATGTAGACTTTTTGTTTTCTAACCCTATGACAGCAACATGAGAAATGAGTGATGACTGGTGAGTGGATGAGACCGAAAAGAGGAAATGACAGCTTTGATTTCGTCGGTTAAAGGTGGAAGACAATGGCATTCTTGTGAATCTAGTCATGAAATGAGGACAGTTTCTAGCTTTATTTTATACTTGGCAGCAGACGGCAAACGGTGGAAGCCGAGATTTGTGATCTTTCTTTCTCCGTGTTTTATATGATGCCTCTCTCTACCCTCTTGGCTCGCGCGCTTTTTCTTTTCTATCTCTAGGAATCTATACACTGTATTCCAAAACTACCCTCGACCTCATTTCACCATAAATTTTTAGGCATTCCATTTCAATGCATTTTCATACAAACAAACAAACAGGCTCTATAGGCTTTGATTAGGGATCCAATTAACTCAGGTTGGTCAGTAGAGTTATGACCCAACTTGACCCCAATTTGATTGTATGAAGGTCAATTCAAACTTGAATGTATTTAAAACAATCTTAATCCAAATTGTAGATTCCCTATCCGAGTGCAATTAAGGTTGAATGGGCCAGGTAAAACGCCTGCATTTGAAATTTGTTTTGTTTCTCAAGGCTGTAAAATTCAGTAATTACGTATATTTCACATATTGTGGAAGTGTCTTTATATTATGCTGACCAAGACAAGACACACTACCGTTATTTAGTTTTTGTGCTCCACTTTAATGGCATGTTTGTATAGCCGCGTTTTTATAAAAAAAGCGTGGATGATGGACTGTTTTTCAGTGATAGAATTTTTCACACTTGGTGTAGAGCAGCCGTTTTTTAGTAAAAAAAAAAAGTATAAACTTGAGTTAAGTTTTCCATTATTTCTTGAAAAAGCATTTCCATTGAGAGGGTTTGGGTTTGGAAATTCTGTTTTCAAACCTTTGTCAAATCGGGCTGTTTGGGTGTGGATTTAGCTTGACTCAAGTAGTGTTGACCTTATTGCACCCGAGGGTAATCTGGGTCCATTATAAGTCAACAGTAAAACAATGTGAGACCACGTGGGTGGTGACTGGTGAGGTGGTCTAAGCAACTTCCAATCAAAATCTAGGTTTATTGACAAATCCATCTTCCACACTTGCCACTCCAATCTAGAAAAGGAGGAACAAATAAAAACAAAAGACCCACCACTCTCTTTCCCTTGTTCATCTCTCTTGGATCCCTTCCAAAGATAAAAGACACAAGAAGAAAAACAGAGAAACACATTCTCCATCTTCATCTCCATCTCCTAATCCTTTCCCTTCCACCTGCAGAACAAGAAAAACTTACAAACCAAAGCTAATCCATGTTGGAGAAACCACCTCCATCTCTCCTCACCTTCTTCCTGGCTCTCCTCTTCATGGCTCTCTCTTCCTTCCTACCCACAACATCAACACCCCAAAAGCACCACCAACAATCATCCAAAAGGAAGAGAAAGCAGCAGCAGCAGCAACAGCAGCAGAAGACCCCTTCTTCATGGGAGCAGATCAAGGGTCTTCTCACCTGCAAGCAGATTGAAGGGTCTCAAGTCCATGACCCATCAAAAAACTTGGTGGGGTACTCAAAGCTGAGCTCTTCATGCAATTCTATCTGTAGCTTCAGAGATGTCGTTCATGGAAATACCAGAGTCATCCACAGGGAAGAGAACTCACCTGAGAGCAGCAGTGTTGGGCAGGAAACGGGTCTTTTGAGGAGGAACCCTGTGTCGACTGAGACAAGCCGTTCGATCCGATCCAACGGTGGGTATTCATCGTCGTCAAGAGGGATGCATTTGAGGAGGCTTTCTGGGTGTTACGAGTGCCATATGATTGTTGATCCTAGCAGGTAGTGGTATTAGTTTTGATGATTTTTTTATTCTTCTTCCCTTTTCTTTTATGTTGCTTTTGACTCAAAAGAAGAGAAGATGAAACATGCAGGTATCCATCGGCAAGGACTAGTATCTGTGCTTGCTCAGAATGTGGAGAGGTTTTTACTAGGGCAGAAAGCTTAGACGCTCATCAAGCTGTAAGGCATGCAGGTTAGAGAATTCCTCCTCTTTTTTTTTTTTTTTTTTTTTTTTTGTCTTTCTTTCTTTTTCTATTTTTCATGAAAAAAGTAATATTTTTATACGATAAATCAAAATCCTCTCTATCCAAAAAAAATTAATTTTTAATTTTTTTCGTTTCTATAAAAAAATTTGTTGTACTAAACAATTACAGAGTGGACTGAATGGAAAATAAAATTTATTTTTCTCTCTAGCTATCTTGGAATCCTCGCATGGCATAACTTTATGGAGTGAGGTGAGACCTTCTCTATTATAAAATGTGTTGGTAGATGTTTTAGTCTTTAGCTTGGTTGAAGTTTTCTGAGTTTTAAGCCCTTTTTTTTTATAGAACTCTATTACCTGACCCAAAATCAGGGGCGGATGAAGGGTGGGCTGCAGCCCACCCAAGATTTCAGCCCAATAAAAAAAAACCAGTTTCCCAAGTGCCCAGCCAACTGAGCCAAGGAAGAAAAAAAAAATTTAAAGCTATTGTTTGTCTTTTGTCATACTTGTCAAGATCTATTGTGAAGACATTTTTTTTTTTTGTTGATTTTGAGTAGTATAATAAAAATAATCACACTTTTGATATGATGCTTGTAGAAAATGAATTATGAAGATAGTACATAGATAGTTTTTGGTGGGACATTGTTGCTATTTTTTATAGTTTTTAGTGAGACATTGTTGTTATTTTTTTAGTATCACTTAAGTGCAGCCCCCCAGATTAAAAGTTCTGGATCCGCCCCTACCCAAATTGATAAGAAAGCTGGACTCAAGAATATTGAAATCTTATTGATATCATATTTTGGAGTAAGAAGTTTGAGGGAATAGTTAAAAGGCATATGAAATTGATTTTACTCAGTCAAGTAATTGCTTTTCGACATGGTCTGCTATAGAAATGGATCCAAGAATTCTATAAACCTTCTAGCAAAAGAAAAATCTATTAGCCAACCTTATTATCTATCAGTGGCCCCACCTACAAATCCTAAACTGTCCAGAGCTGTTCTCACCACATTAGATACTCTCAATAAATTCAATAATCAGAGCTCCATAATTCCGGGTAATCTACACACATGACCTTTTAGCTGAGATCTACTCATCTACAGGCAAGGTAATATACAAGGGCACTACAGCAAAGCCATTCATTCCATTTCTTGTAGTGATTACACTTTATTTTAGTTTACCGACACGACTCATTTGGCATTGACCAAAGAGGGATTTACATTTTCCTCGGTGGAAGGGTTCTGGTGTCCTCTCACCTTTGGCCTTTTGTCCCGGCAAGTCAGTCATGTCTTGCCCTGCCATCGATCTCATGGGCCCCACAGTTTGCTGGGTTTTTTTCTTCCATGAGACTTCCTTCCTATGTGTCTATTCACTTTTTTTTTTTGTTGCTAGAACCCACATGGAGTATTTTGTGGACGGATTGGATTTTTACTTTAACCCAATCAAGGGGCTGTGACCCACAAAAAGTCTGAACGGAGCCCGCGTACATGGGAAGAGAGTAATCTTATTCAAGGTTTGAAAGCTGGCCTGAGAGACAAAATTACTAATTAATTGAGCAACCCTTATTTTGTAAAATGTCACTAGTCCTGTGATGAACCCTAATTGGATATCATTTGTTGCACTCAGATTTTATTGGATCAAATTATTGTCAAGTAGATAAAGGTACAGTCATCTTCATTCATGTGGTGAGTCTAGTGGGCCCTCAAAAGTCATATGCCTGTTTCTTTTGCCCTTTATCTTCTTCAAAAGAAAAAAAAAATCTCTGCAAGGCTGTAGAGGTCATGACCCTACAGCTAAAAGCGACTTCAATAGGGACAGTTCAGATCTTTGATTAAAGTTCTATAAATACATGGGTATTCATGGCAGAGATTGGATGGCTATGATACACCAATTGTGGGAAGTTCCTTTTCTCGTTCTAAGCTGATATTATCACTCTACGTACCTGTTTGAGATCAAAAGTATACTGATTTCTCATGGTATGGGTGTAGAACGCTCAACCCATCAAACCTCTGTTTATCTTTGAAATTTTAAGCTTGATAAATGAACAACTTGCGACTAATTGGCTCTAGTACCATCTTAGATTTTTTAGCTAACTAATCATACTAAAATCTTGAGGTGTTGATAGAGACGGCATAAATATTTTTTAATAATATTAACCTTTAGATTGTAGCATTATATGATTAACTTAATTTCATTCCTCAAATTATTGTCAATCATACTGTTGCAACAACGACAAATATCACTTTGGAGATATATCCATTTCGTTATCTTTTAAAAGTCTTACCTATGTAGTTTGATTTAATGTTGATTAGATAGAAGGGATTGACTAATGAGAAGAATTGATATTTTGGTTCTCCGCTAAAACTTCATTTAACCAATGAGAGCCTCAATTTTTCATGACCCAACTTGCTTGTATTACATATTCACATTCCTCTTTGTGTGGAACCCACTCTATATAATCTCACTCATCTCTCTTTCACAGACACTAACCAAAATACAGTCCAATTTTAGGACATGCTTGCGTAGCTGATTCCACGGAAAAAGTAAAGTTCGCAGAAATGATTTTCCACACTAGAGTAAAATCCATCTTTGAGACAAAAAAGTGCATAAATTGGTTAAATTCCCAAAAATCCTCAGAAAACAAATTATCATGGCAGAGTTAGAAAAGAAAAACTTCCACAGAGGAGGAAAATTTTTGAAAAAATCAAATTTCCGTCGCATGTACACAAACGTGTCGTTAATATTTGACAAATGACTAATCTAATGGTAGAAGCGAAATTGAGCCACTTTGATCAAACAAAAATAAGCCCCGCACAATTATAAACTCTCTAATACTTGCCCATTTACCAACAAATCTATCTCATAGTTTTTAACTTAAAAAATCAGAGAATTCAGTAAAACAGAGGTTCTAAATTTAAATATCTCTAAATGTTTTTCTCGCAGTTTCGGAGCTGGGGCTGGACGACTCGGGACGAAATATCGTGGAGATAATATTCAAGTCCAGCTGGCTGAAGAAGGACCGTCCGATCTTCAAGATCGAACGGATATTAAAAGTCCACAACACCCAGCGCACGATAGCCCGCTTCGAGGACTACCGCGACTCGGTCAAAGCCCGCGCGTCGGCTCACAACGACCGCTGCGCCGCGGACGGGAACGAGTTGCTCCGATTCCACTGCACCACGCTAACGTGCGCGCTCGGCGCGCGTGGCGCATCGACCCTGTGTGGGTCCCCTCCCACGTGCGGCGTGTGCACCATCATAAGGCATGGGTTCGCGGGCAAGGGGGTCAGGACCACGGCCAGCAGCGGTAGGGCCCACGACTGCCTCCACGTGGCGGCCGATGAGGGCAGGAGGGCCATGCTGGTGTGTAGGGTCATAGCTGGGCGAGTTAGGCGAGTCGGGGGTGATGACTCGGTGCCGGGTGAAGAGGATTCCTTGTTGGGCCAGGGTGGGACGTATGACTCGGTGGTGGGCCATGCCGGGATCTACTCGAATCTCGAGGAGCTGATCGTTTTCAATCCAAGGGCTATACTCCCTTGTTTCGTTGTGATTTACAGATCTGTGGATTAGGATTGATGCCCTTGGATTTTAAATCAATGGAAAGTAGCATAGCACCTGTGTTTTCCAACAATTATATATAACCACCTGCATTTTTAAGTTCTTCCAAAGGCCTATTAGTTCATGTTAGATTAATGAATTCCTACAAATCTTAAGAAACCCCTTCTTTAAAGGGGTTAGAATTGAAGAAACAAAGGTGAAAAAATATTCATAAATGGCCATCAGAATTCGAAAAAATAATGAATTAAAGGGCAATGGAAACTAAATATCCAACCATAGCATAGTAAATCAAATTAAAATCTCATCTACAACTCTACCTTACATTCTTCAACTTGCATCTTTCGTAAATTTGTGTTGCAACCCATCTTATCCTAAATTTTTAGGAATTTAGTTACATGCAAACAAATTGGCCTGAGGTTACCTTTGTTGTTTTGAAAATCTCGGTAAACTACTATGTTTGTCAATATTTGTTTTCTTTTTCATCATCTTTTGGTTTTTTTTTTTTTACTTATTTATGCAAATCTAGTGGATTTTATTTAAAAAGAATGAAGCTTTTTCTTAAATCTAATCTACTTCAATTAAGCTTGGGGTAACAATTTGAGGCCATTAAAACCCAAGTCATGGTGGTAGACCATTGACTATTTGAGACCCCTAATTATATATGGTGGTTATTTGTACTTGTTGGAAAACAAAGGTGGTTGAAAGTAAATTTCCATTATATAATAATAGCTTAGTAGCTTAGTATTGTTCTTGGGTTTAACAATGAAAGCAGGGGAATCTATGACCTAACCCTTTTCTAGTGGGGCTCTTTTTGTACAGATTTATTATGCTCTCTTTAGCTTTTGGTTGTTTCTTGTTGAAGGAGAACTTCCACTATTTTATTAAAGCTTAATGGGTAGGGTGATTGGATCTTTTGACTTTATAATCTGAATTCTTCCTAAAGATATAATAAAATATTACTGCCACCTATGGCAGCTTATCGGATCGCATTGGTTACCTTAGAAGGGACCCAATGCTTCAGTCAACTCCAAAAGGGGGTCCACTTAAATTACAATTTTTTTCTTCTTTACAAACAGATATAAGGTTTAAGTTCAGATCTTTCTCGTATTGCAGGCAATTAATGCCCTTAACAATAGCATGGACTAGCAAAACAACCCGGGCTAAGCACGGGCATGGCCCACTTGGCTAGGGTCCCCACTCCCTCTAACTACTTTTTATATTTTTTTAATAAATAATTATATATTAGTTTTTGTATGGTGTATGTAGTGGTTACGTTAGTTATTTCATGAAAAAGACAAGAGTTAATGTGTTCAAATCTCACATCAAAAAGAATATGGTCAAAACTAAATCTAAAGCCCTCCGCTATACTGGACATTAGAAACCGACATTTTGGTTCGGTCGGTTTCGGTTGGTCTCCGGTTAATTGGGTGTTTTTTTTTTTTTTGTTGGGGGGTGTTCAGGAAAGAGAGAAAAATTTCACCCAAATTGAAGACGACAGCATGATTGATGAGATGATTTATGAGTAGTTTTTTTTTTTTTTTTTGTTGGGGGGGTTCAGGAAAGAGAGAAAAATTTCACCCAAATTGAAGACGACAGTATGATTTATGAGTAGTTTGCAATGAAGAGATGCGCCCTACTGATGGATACAAGGCTAGCCTCAAAGATTCTGTGAGGGCTGGCTTGAATGATCCAAATTCCTACAATTACAAGTAATCCACATGGAGACAATAATATCACTTTAGAAACATAAAAAAACGGTGTGCTCAATGTAATCATACAAGTATGTACACAAATCACAGTCTGTTTTTCAGTTCAACAAATTAATAACTTATGTTGTTATTTCGTCATGTGCCAGCCAACCACACTATTCAACTATCATGGCCTCAAGTGATGTTTTGATAAAAGACTTTGTTCGGTCGGTACGGTTTTAACCAAACGGTTTCTACGTAATTATAAAAACCGACCGTTGAAAAAAAAAAACTTATAAAAACCATTCGGTCGGTTTTGTTTTAAAAATAAACCGACCAAACGGTCGGTTCGGCCCGGCGGTTCGGTTTTCACGGTTAATTTTGACAGCCCTAGTTAAAAATGTGTGAAACAACGTCCGTACAATGGTCCTCAACTGATTTAAGTGAAATTTGGTTCAGTAATTTAAAAAATGTGACTTTGTATTGTTTCATGGAAGGAAGGTGAATTCCATTCTTTTGATTTAGAGCAGCATGTTATCATGTCAACTGCACATACCATTCACAAAGATATGTTAGGCAGTTGTAGGCCAAACACTATTTTGATTAAATTTTACAATTTAAATTTTAATGATTTTCTAGCATATTTGTCTCGATCTCTGTGATTGGATCCATTAGTGATTAAATGGTTATATGATTGTCAATCCACGTTAGTATCAATTCATTTGTTAGATGGGTGGGAAGCACTGTGTAAGTGAATCGGTTGGACTTTTTTGAGGTATACACTTCAATATAAAATGAAAGACCAAGAAAAGGGACTTGAATTAAAGAGGATCTTATGAGAAAAAATTACCGTAGATGTTGACTACACTAAAAAGGCCCTCTTAGTTTTCCTTGCACAGACGTGGTCCTCACTTCCTTTTTTTTTTTATATGTGTGTGTGAAATGAGATCTGTGTCGATATCGATACTCACTAATAGGACTGCACATGGGCGGTTCGGATCGGTTTAACACTAAAACTAACAACCAAACCAAATCTGTCGGTTTTTTAATTAACCGATCCGATCCGACCGATGGAGAGGGCTTAAACCGAACCGAACCGAATCGAACGGTTCGGTCCGGTTCGGTCGGTTAAACCGTTGTTTTTTTTTTTTTTTTTTTTTTTTTTTTTTTTTTTTTTTTTTTTTTTTTTTGAAAATCAAACATTGGAAATTTCAAAATGATGATACCTCGTCCTTTGCATTTATTTCAATGTTTAGTGCAAACATAAAAATCCAACATTCCAGTGACCCATATAAAAAATAATTCTACTTCATAATGAGAGTTTGGACTAAATGCAAGCGCACAAAAATGAAACCCTAAGGCTAAAATAGTAAAAAAGCAATACATAAGTCATTGTATACGGTCGGTTCGGTTTAAGCGGTTAACCGTTGGCTCAATCCGATAACCGACCGATGTAAGCGGTTTTTATGATTTTCAAACCGTTAACCGAACCGATCTACTATAAACCGATCCGAACCGCCCGGTTCAGTCGGTTCGGCCCGATTTTACGGTGATATCGGATTTTTTGTGCAGCCCTACTCACTAAACAGGGAGGGTCGATATCGACCCTTCGCAAATGAAAGAACTAGATTTCCTATATCTTCATCCTCCTCTCTTCACCAAACCCAATGGGGTTTGTAATTCAAACTACACTTCATCCAATCTGGTGAGGGTTTTTTTTTTTTTTTTACGGTTTCGCTTATGAAACTAGAGGAAATGTGACTTGGGGAGATTTATAGGGGTTTCCGTCTAAGATGAAGAAGGAGAGGAAATTGGAATCCTCATATTATCTATAAAAAAAATCCTAATCTCCAAACTGATATGGCCTTTTCTTTCTCTTGATTATTGTGCTCTTTCCTGAAAAAAATGAGAAAAGAAAACTTTTATTAGGGTTGTGATAAAATGGAGAAGATTAGGTTACAACATTTCAGGTTTTTAGTTGATATTTAATTTGTAACCTACATTAGGAATGTGACAAACAGGAGGAGATTAGGCTACAAGAACCCATTACAGGTTTTCAATTGGTCCTCCCCATTGGGTTTGGGAAAGAGAGGAGGGGAAAGATGACAGAAAACTAGTTTTTTTCGCATGCGTAGGGTCGATATTGACTCTCTCCTATTTAGGGAGGGTTGATGTTGACACGGATCTCATTTCACCAAAAAATAACATAAAAAAAAAAAAAAAAAAAAGGAAATGCCAGGAAAACTAAGAGGGCCATTTTGGTGTAGTCCGCATCTAAGGTGATTTTTCTAGTAATTCCTCTAAATTAAATCTGGCTTATTTAATTATTATGAATCAACATATTTTTATTGCTAGTTCCATATGGATTTTAATGGCCGATCTTTGTGTGTGTGTGTGTGGGACAAAGTCTAGCCTTCGCTAAATCTTGCTCCGCGATTAATGCTTAGACTAATCATTATAAAATGCACATTAGTTAGGGTTGCAAACAGGTCGGTTCCGGATCGGAACCATAGTGGACCCGGACCCGGACCCGTTTTTAAATAACGGTTTCAGTTCCGGAACCGGTTTTAACTCGGAACTTATTTTGTTAGTTCCAGACCCGGTTCCGTTAGGAAAACCCGGATCCGGTTCCGGAACCGGGTCCACCTAAAGGACTAGAATCTAGTTTCAAAATCAATTTTAATTTCTCTTTATTCTCATTTTTTTTCTTAAAATAAGCATATCGTTCAATTTATAACAGTGCATCAAGTCTATTACCTCCAGTATTATACATAAAAACGTCAAAAAAGTTTATTTTGATGTACAAATTTGCAATACTAAAGACTCATATGCTGGGTTTCGGGTCCACGGGTCGGAACCTATATGGACCCGGAACCGGACCCGTTTATCAATCGGAACTTAAATTGGGTTCCGGACCCGAACCCGTTTATGAATCGGAACCTAAAATAGGTTTCGGACCCGGTTTTTTTACGGGTCGGAACTTTCGGGTAATCGGAAAATCGGATACCCGTTTGCAACCCTAACATTAGTCTAGACATCCTTTTGTTTTTCTATGATCTTTTTTGTGGCGGGGTGTAAATTTCCCATGGGAAAGGATGTTGAGGCTTCGCTTGAATCTATAGCAATCTTGTAGTCACTATAAAAAGCTAATTTTCTCCATCTATTCAGAAGTACCAATCTCAAAGCTTCTTCGATGGCCAAAATCTCTGCCATAAGAGCCAAATCTCCATCCATCCTTTTTGATAGCCTTGTCAATACGCCACCGTTTTTGTTATAAGCAATACATCCGAGTCCTATTTTGTTAGCCTCTTTATTCACATCATCGAAAAAAGATGTAAAAGTCTATATCCAAATCCTGATCATTGTTGGAAGCAGTCACTCAACTATCATTACAATTATGATCTCCTTGCATTTCCTCTAACAACCATAGTCATTCCTTGTGTATAAGGTTGATTCTTTGAAATGCATTCTCTCCATTTGGATCTTGATTGCGAAAGAGTTTTTTTGTTTCTTGCTCCCCATATCCACGAAAGCACAAAGCAAAAATAGATGATATGATCTTGATCAATTATCCGTTCATTCTCTTTCTCTAACCAATATTCCCACCAAGATATAAATGATGTATAATTGGTGTAATCCATGAGGAAAGGACAGGAGAGCCTCTTTCTTCACCGGAATTTATTACTAGAATTTGGGAGGTTGGGATTTTTTGGACATGATGTGATATCTTATCCCCTGATATTTGAAATGCTGTGTTTTTTTCTTACCCAAAAGACCTTTTGAAATTCTTCGAATTTCACTTTCTATACCATTTGATGGAATTTTAAATTATTCATCAAAAAATGAAATTTGAAATTCCACCTAAGGGGACAACTACTAGAAAATTTGAAATTCTCGCATACATGAATACTTGAAATTCTGACAAAAGAAACGGGAGCGATGTTACATTTCAAAACAAGATGTTCAATTGTCTCGCTATGTTCCCTACACATCTCGCGATGTTCCCTACACATGCGACATGTGTTATGTAACTTATGTTATCTACACCAACTTTTTCCTTCAATAAGTTTTCCCAACCGGTAGCTTGTTGTGCAGAGCCCTCCATAAGAAATTTATAACATTCGGAAAGAAGAGAGTGTTCCATAAGTTTTCCATAGTCGAGTAGGAATAGCAATAGCAACAGCGGATGAAGCCACAAACTAAGAAGCTTGAAATTGAAAATGATATGGCAATTTGTTTGGTTGTCTTACCTGCAACCTTTTGTGATCCAGATAGATGTAATCAATGTGATCGCTCTTGAACTCATTCATCAATGAGTCCCTTTGTTCTATTTGAACACTTTCGACGGATTTTCCACATCTTAGAGTAGGATGGGAGTTTCTAATGATACAATTGAAGTGAATATCTTGTAGACTCTGTTACGGCTGTGAGAGTAATTGACCCTATTGAGCCCTAGACAGGGCATGATAGGCCATATGATCTCTAACATATGTGATGAGTAATATGAGGTTAACATAAAGACAAAACTCAAGTTAGTGTAAGTTAAATTCGTAAATATGGAAATGATCTCTCCAAGATCTGAGCCTTCCATTTGATGATTTACCCTCTTTATATTACTGGATGGAGGATCTACTTTCTTCATAATAGCATTCACTACTAGATCGGAATAAAAGTGGTGATTGAACAAGTAAGAAATAACCTTTTGTACACTTTTTAGGGATCCATCACCGAGTGAAATCTTGTTTTGGGCAGAGCTAGTGCAATTATATTTGTATTGGATAATTATAAATGAAAGAATGAAATGACTAAGGGTGTGGTTGGTTAAACTTATTTAAAGCCAACCAAGCTTTTATCTTCAAAGTAGCTTTTTAAAAGAATCGGTTGTTTGGTTAGCCTATTTTTTGCGCTTACTTTTTAATATAAAAAGGAGCTTTAACATATAATCATTAGATGATTTATGTTAAACGTCATAAATACTAATTTATATTAAACTTCATAAAAACTAAATTACACAATAAAAAGAAACCTGTAGGTGAATAAGATCACCTACATAAAATCAGTTAGAGATGTGCCAATTTTTGTGGGTCTTAACACTAACCACATTATTTACGGTCTCTACGAATATAATTTTTCAAAAAAAAAATTGAGTGAATATATTTTTCAAATATAATAAAACAGACTCCACCACCATAAATATGTGCGGCAAAGATTGCATCAGCAATGGCATCCCTCAGTTCCCATATCTGTGGTCCTTGATCAACATGTGTCGGGTTCTCCCTTTGTTCACCATGCATTAAGTACTCATTCATGACTTTATTTTTGTCATAACCATTCTCATTGTTGATGATGAGAAATAATCACAAGATTGATTCCAGTCTCCAGACTATGAGTGTGATTTCTGTATTAAATTATACTTAAGGTTTTGCTCTGGCTATGATTTTTGTATTGAATTGTATTTGAGTTTTTGGTCAGCTATTGTAAATGTGTATATACTTCATACCTCTATACTCTTCCCTCTCAATGATCTGACAAGAGTTTTCCAATCATAGAATTTTATTGTTTTACACTATAAACAATAGGTAGGATCAAACTCTAAAAAGATCACTACCACAAGTGGGTACTCTGAAAATGGATGGAGAGGGAGAGAGGGAGAGAGAGCAACTGGAGCACAATTATTGCAGAGCACACGCTTGCCTAGAGAGAGAGAGATTCATGCATATGAGGGCAAGTGGAGCACAATTATTGCAGAGCACACGCTTGCCTTGAAACAACTGCTGAACTAATCCGTGAACTAAGGGATGTAGGAGCTTCTTCTTTTCCCTTGACCCCGTACATATACAATCAAACCTTAATTAAATGAGAGTTTCTCTTACATGGATTGTAAACTGTCATCATATCTTTGGACCATGCACGACCTTGTTTTATGTAAAAAGAATACTATATATCTATATCTATGTGCCAGTGCACTACATATATGTATTTGTATTAAACTTTAAAGTTGTCCAAGTTCAATGCAGCTTCCCAAACCTTAGCTAACTTTACAGTAACCAAGATATGTTTATTTATTATATAGATATATGTAATATTCTTGTATGGTCCAACAGAGGGGATTCTCAAACCTTTATAGTTTACTTACAGTTTCAAGATATGTTTTGTATTGTTCAAAAATAAGTACATTAGTTTAGTCATTAACATATAAACCAGGCGAAAGTAAGCTCAGTGGGATTTGCAAACGAGTGCTTGGAATTCAGTAGTGAGCAGTTCAGACAGTTGTGAGGTTGATTCTTGTGATTTTTAAAAGAAGATACTGTTTTCCAGCTAAAGTTGTCATGTATTGGTCAACTCTCACTTGCTTGACAAATGACAATGGTCTTTAGTGTCTTTGGAAGTGAAGGACTTTCTGAGATTCTATGAGCATCTCGGATGTGTTTCTTAACTTCTCAACAATATTTGAGTTTTAGATGAAGTGTTTGTATAAAGGGTTTTCTCTAATTTGATAATAGCTGTGATGTATATATGAGATGTACTCATCAACATCTACAAAATGCAGTAGTGTGGAAAAACTGCAAAATTGGCACAGAATCCTCAATATGGGATGTTCAAGGGCTGTTTTTCATGATTGTCCAAGCCCAGCCCATTTAGTTATCAGGCCTAATAATTGGCTTCAATCAAACCCAAGCTCTAAATATTAACTCTGCCCCAGCTCATTTACAAAATATATCAATATGTCAAGTTGTGTAGGACCCATAGTCCGGCTCTTAATTATACAGAGTTCAAATTAACCCTATCTTGTTTAACAATTGGGCCAGATAATAGGTTTGGACATGGCCCATTAGATTAAAATACCCATCACAAATTCACCCTAGCATGTAAAAGGAAAGCCCAACCTGACCTGGCCCAGTAGCATTCCAGTTGTAGGTTGATTAGAGCATGAAATGGAAATTTACCCTCATCTACCCACCCACCTTCCATTGATGAACCACATTGAGCCTTTACTTCGGATCTGAACAGTTTTCTGGATCCACAAAAATAACTTGTATAAACATTGCAGAAATTGATTTACTGAAAAAGTGACATCCAAACAACACTTAAATGTTTACCAAGAGAAAGTAAACTTACAAAATCGAGGTTAAAAGGGAACTGTACATTTATTTTGTAAGATATCATCACACTATTTTTCAACTCTCAATGTTCTTGCCTTTCACAATCTCCTCCAAGAATTTTTAGATATCCCTTGTGTTCTGACTTGCCATAAATCATTGAGCTTATATTATCCGTATTCAACCGATTAGAGGGATCTTCATCCTTCCTAGATGAAAATATATATATATATATATAAATATATATATATATAATCGGATTGCCAATAGCCAATTGGTTTATAAAATCAAATCCTTGGCTTACAATTAATATGCAATAGGCAATTGGTTTACATTGTCAAATCCCTGCAATTCATAATTCAACATCAAAAGGAAGAACACAACAAAGACAAAGACACAAAGCACTGTATATTGGGTTTTGAGTTTTGTTTACTGGGTATGATGTACTTGTCACTGAACAGGACCCTGCACACTAGGTGATGACCTTTTTATGTACTTGTCACTGTACTATGAATCTTTAATACATAGTTACAGTCTCGTAGCATAAAAAGAAAAATCAAAAGGGACTAGGAAAACAGACTGAAGTTTCCAAGGACATAACAAAAGTTCACCCTTTCAAAAGTACTGGCACCAGTTTAAATCTTCAATGGATCAATGTCTCTTGCCTTCGATAGTTTTGACCACCTCCAGAGTGTCCAGAGAACTATGACCGATTTCTTTCTTTACATAGAGTACATGGAGGATTCTTCAGCTTCATTGGAGGAAAATTTTCTTGGTCCGTGTCCCTGCATCCACATGAATATCTTTGTAGAACAAAACTGTGTGGGGAGATTTCCAGAACCACAGGATTAAGCTAATCACAGCCATCAGATGAGGCTAAGCACTCTCACGTGCCATCCTCGTGCCATCCACGTGGCACCAATCTCACCCCGGCTACCAGGACAAAGGCTTCGGCCGAAGTCAAGCAACCCCGGACCGCCAGCGCCGAACTCGGCTACCCCTGTGTCCATTCCGGCACCCACCTCGGCAGAAAACTCCACCTCGGCTGAAGAGGCTGAGACAGAAGCCGAAGCAAGAGAGAACCTTCACTTGCACCCCTCATCCCCCACGTCATCAGGCACGTGGAAGAATAGGGGCGCGAGCTAGTGGGACAGATGCGACATCCAGCCGCTCACAATCTTCGCCAGATCCCTGACAGGGCGGCATCCAGCGGCTGGGGCCACATCAGGGCAGGGCCCGAGGGCAGATCCGCTGGTACCCCTACCGCCAAAGGCGCCCAACACGATCTGGCCCAACAAGATGTGTATTAAATGCGATGTGGGCTGACCCGACGCGCATTTAATACAAAGTGGGCTGGATTGAACCGCAATTAATGCAATGTGGGCTGATCGTGACTTCCCAGTCGAATCAGGGGACCCACACCACAATATCTCCCAAAGATACGTTCCAAACTCTATAAATAGAGGCTCAAACCACCATCTAAGGTACACACATTTCCATTCACAGAGCCGTTACTCTGTCTCTCTTCTCCCTCTCCTCCATCATTCCAGTTCCCACACTGACTTTGGCATCGGAGAGCCTTGCGCCGCCCAGGCCAGGGTCCTCTGATCGTTTGCTCTTCCCTTTCAGGCTTTCGGACGGCTCCCAGACGTTCCCAATCATCATCATCATCGGATAAGTCCTATAAGGCTCCCTCCTTATTGTGGGGCATTATTTTCTGCACCTACAATTGGCGCCGTCTGTGGGAAAGTAATATCCCAACCTTCCCAACCTTCTTAACCTCAATCTTCCAGAAGCCATGCCTCCGAAAGCTAAGAAGGGCGGAGAGTCCTCGAGGGCAATCCTTGAGCGGCTAGCACCGTCGACGGACGTCCCTCCTCAGGGACGGTCCCGAACGGTCCAAGGCACATCCGCAGGCGAGGGTCGCCTGGGCTCCCAACTCTTTGTCGAGATCCCCTTCCAAGAGGGAGTCGAGGCCTCGCTCTCAGCGGACGAAACCGTGCCACCCCGACACGACGAGCTCCGGCGCGAGCGTCCCCGCAGAGATAAAGCTGTTGCCGTAGAGGAGACGCGCCGCGATCAACCTCCAGCCGCTGGAGGAGACGTCGCAGCCCAAGACGCTCTTCTCCAGAAGCAGGAGCGGTTAGTTCGCGAGCTCCAGCAGCTCCAGCAGCAGCTGAGGGCAGCGCAAACTGCCTCCTTGAGGCAAGTCTCTGAGCCTCAAGGGAAGAAGAAGGACGCCCCCAGCAGGGCAGCCCAGCCCCCCCGCGAGGACCTCAAAAATCATCTGGACCACAAACGGAGCCAGATTCGTGACGAAGGCTCGAGCAACAGCCGGAGTCACCATAGTCGCGATGGCCGAGCTCATAGCCATCGCAGTCCGAACCACCCCAAGCGAAAGTCCAGAGTTCAAACTCCAGACGAGCAGGAGCGGTTCGACAAACGCGTCAGGCTAGCTCTTCAGCACAACCTGGACATGCGGGACCAGAAGCAGATCTGTGGTCACACTGATCTGGGGGGCTCGCCCTTCACAAAAGAGATCGAGCGCACCCCCTTGCCCAGAAAGTTCTCCGTCCCGCGGTTCGTCCCCTATGACGGACTGTCCGACCCATCCGCACACCTCCGACACTTCTCCCAGAAGATGTCCATCTGGGGGAACGAGGGTCACCTAAACTGCAAAATCTTCTCCTCCAGTTTGGGCAACCTCCCCCTGAAGTGGTTCTGCTCTCTCCCAGAGCAGTCGGTTTCCAGTTGGAAGGAGCTCCAGCTCTCCTTCCTGAAGAAGTTCCAAGCCTACACCGTCGTCCCCAAGAAGGAAGGGGACCTCCTCGCCCTGAGAATGAAGCAGGGCGAAACCCTCGCCAAGTTCGCCCAGCGATTCTGGGCGGTCCACAGCCAGATCGAGGGCGCGAGGGAAGGGATAGCAATCTACGCCTTCCAGCATGCCCTGATCCCCGGCAACGACTTGCGGAAGGACTTGGCCGGGAACCCCCCAGAATCCACGCCAGAGTTAATGTCCCGGGTGAAGCGCTTCATCGCCCAGGAGGAAGACGAGATTCGGGCCAGGGATCAGGACGGGCACCCGGAGCCCAAACAGAAGAGTGGCCAACCTCGGCAGAGAGGCGGGAGGCCCTCCCAAAAGCAGGAGTCCAAGCGGGCCTGGGTCTCGAGTTCGGCGAAGCCTTCGTCGTCCAGGTCTGGGGGCACTTGGAAGCCCAGACCTCCCTCCAACGCCAGTCAGAGCGTCAACGTTGTCTTCAAGGAGCCGATTTACCGCATCCTGACCAAGATCAGGTCCAAGCCGTTCTTCAAGTATCCTCAGCCATTGAAGAATGAGCCCACCGAAGGCGCCCGAAGCAAGCTCTACTGCTCCTTCCATAGGGGCAACGGGCACAAGACCGAAGAATGCAAGACTTTGTAGGGGTATCTGGAGAAGCTGGCCGAAGAGGGCCACATCCCAGAGTTCATCAAGGCAGGTGATGCCGGCGGCAGCGAGGGCCGAATTCACCAGAGCACGGCCCAGGCTCCAGATAGCGAGGACTCAGAGAAGATCATCAACGTGATCCATCTGGCATCCTCAGCTCCCACTTCCTCGTCCCGGGGAAGCTCTCAGGCCCGTGCCGAAGCCAGGCGGGCTTCGCACGGGAAAGAAGTAATGAAAGCCGAACTCGCTCCGGCATCCAAGAAAGCCCGCCGCGACCCGACCTGCCATCTCGTTCTCGGATCGAGATCTAGAGGGAATCCAGGTCCCTCACAACGACCCCCTGCTCCTCACCATGAAGCTGAGAGACTTCACAGTGAAGAGGATCCTCATCGACTCCGGCAGCTCCTCCGAGGTCCTCTACTACGACTGCTTCAAGAGGATGAAGCTCTCCGAAGCAGACCTCACGGAGGTCCGAGCACCCTTGCTAGGGTTATCCGCCATGCCAGTCTATCCCAAGGGTAAGATCACCTTGGAAACCCGAGTTGGCGGAGCCTCCGTGCTGCCCGACTTCCTGGTTGTGGACGCCCCTTCCCCCTACAATGTCATTCTGGGCAGAACGTGGCTCCACAAGCTAGAGGCAGTTCCTTCTTCCCTCCACCAAAAGCTGAAGTTTGTCCTTGAGAACAAGGAGGGCATGATGGAAGTAATCACAGTGGAGGGAGACCAGCAGCAGGCCAGGCAGTGCATGCTGGCCGCAGTCCCAGCAGTGAAGGAGCCAGAGCGCATCAACCTGGCCGAGTTTGAGAGAGGCCTCGATGAGATCGGCCGGGACCCTGAGAAGAAGAGCATCGAGGACCTGGCCGAGGTCAGGCTAGACCCGGCAGACCCAGACAGGTTCTTCCTGATTGGCACCCAGCTGCCAGACGAAGAAAGGGCCGAACTCTCTCGGTTCTTGATGCAGAATGTGGACGTCTTCGCTTGGAGCCCAAGCGAAATGCCTGGGGCCGACCCTGAGGTCATGTGCCACAAGCTGAATGTGGACCCCGACCACAGGCCGGTAGTGCAGAGGTCCCGAAGGACAGGGCTGCAGCAGACAGATGCGGTCGTCGAAGAGGTCGACAACCTGCTGAAAGCAAGGGCCATCCGGGAAGTCCAGTACCCGGTATGGTTGGCCAACACGGTGGTGGTCAAGAAGAAAACTGGAAAGTGGAGGGTGTGCGTGGACTTCACCGACTTAAACAGGGCTTGCCCTAAGGACAGTTTTCCCCTCCCAAAGATTGACCAACTGATCGACGCCACCGCTGGTTACGACCGAATGAGCTTCCTTGACGCCTACCGAGGCTATCATCAGATTCCGCTCTACGAGCCTGACGAGGAGAAAACATCATTCATCACCCCCCGCGGCACTTACTGCTATAAGGTGATGCCCTTCGGGCTGAAGAACGCGGGGGCGACCTATCAGGGCCTCGTCACAAAAATGTTCCAGGTCCAGCTCGGCCGATCGGTAGAGGTGTACATCGATGACATGGTCGTCAAATCTGTGCGCTCCAGCGACCATCTGGAGGATCTCGGCCAAGTCTTCGAAATCCTTCGCGCATACAAGCTCAAGCTAAACGCTTCCAAGTGCGCCTTCGGCGTAGCCTCTGGCAAGTTCCTCGGCAGCTTGGTAATGCGGAGGGGGATAGAGGCCAATCCGGACCAGATCACTGCCATCCAGGGCATCCAGAGCCCCTCTACTACGAAGGAAGTTCAGAGGCTCACAGGAATGGCCGCAGCACTCAACCGCTTCATCAGCCGATCATCAGATAAGTGCAGGCCTTTCTTTCAGCTTCTTAAGAAAAATTTGAAGTTCCAGTGGACCCCTGAGTGCGACCAGGCATTGGCCGCACTCAAAACTTATTTAATGTCACCACCATTACTCTCCACCCCAACTTTGGGGGAGATTCTGTATTTGTACCTTGCGGTCTCGGATCACGCAGTGAGCTCCGTCCTCATCAGGGAGGACGAGGGAGTTCAAAAGCCGGTCTATTACACGAGCAAGACCCTGCTCGATGCCGAGACCAGGTACCTCTTATTGGAGAAGCTTGCGTTGGCTCTCGTCAGTGCCTCCCGCAAGCTCTCCCATTATTTTCAATCCCACACCATTGTGGTGATCACGGAGCACCCACTCCGTTCAGTTTTCAAGAAGGCTGACTTTTCAGGGCGCATATCAAAGTGGGCAGTTGAACTGGGGCAGTATGATATACAGTACCGTCCCCGAACTGCGATCAAAGCCCAGATTCTGGCAGACTTCATAGTGGAATTCGTCTCCCCCAACCCGGCTCCGACCCAGCTCGGCACGGCACTGGGGGGCACAGGGCACGGGCCAATAGAATCCGAAGTCGAACAGGCCCCCACCTCGGCATGGAAGATCTTTGTCGACGGGTCGTCCACCTCCAAGAGAGCTGGCGCCGGCATAGTTCTCCAATCGCCAGAGGGACTGGTCATAGAGCAGGCTTTCACCCTCGACTTCAAAGCGACAAACAATGAGGCAGAGTACGAAGCACTGATTGCAGGGTTGAACAGCGCCCAAATCCTCGGAGCCCAGCACCTGGAGATCTTCAGCGACTCTCAACTGGTAACTAGCCAGCTCGCTGGAGACTACCAGGCCAGGGACGACAGGATGGCGGCCTACTTAGCCCTCGCCAAAAAACTGCTCTCCCATTTTCAGAAAGCCGAGGTCAGGCAAATATCCCGAGATACCAACACGCATGCAGATGCGCTTGCAAACCTGGCCTCCGCTGTCGAAGCAGGAAAGAAGAGGACCATCGAGGTCGGGTCAGTATCAAGGTCAAGTCTAGAACTCCATTCATCTCGGCTTGTCTTCTGTGCTGACCTCGGCCCTAGCTGGATGGATCCAATCGTCGCCTACTTGAAGGACGACCAGCTCCCCGAGGACAAGACTGAAGCCCACAAGATCAGGCTCAAGGCAGCTCGGTTTTGGCTCTCTCCCGAAGGCAAACTCTACAGGAAGTCCTTCACAGGTCCGTACCTCCAATGCGTCCACCCGACCAAGGTGGACGACTTCCTGTATGAGATCCACGAAGGAATCTGCGGCAGCCATATAGGAGGTTGGTCGTCGGCTTACAGAGCAATCAGCCAGGGTTACTGGTGGCCCTACATGCAGAAGGACGCCCAGGTCTACGCCAGAAAATGCGAGAAATGCCAGAAGTTCTCCCACTCCCTCCATCAGCCAGCACAGGATCTGAGTCCCCTCTCCAGCCCATGGCCCTTCGCTCAATGGGGCCTAGACATTGTGGGGCCTCTTCACCGAGCTCCAGGGAACAAGAGATGGCTGATAGTGGCTACGGACTACTTCACAAAGTGGATAGAGGCTGAACCGTTGTCCTCCATCACGGACAGGGACTCCAGGAACTTCGTTTGGAAAAACATCCTTACGAGGTTCGGCATCCCCCGGACCCTGATTTCGGATAACGGGACTCAGTTCGACTCCAAGTCCTTCAGAGACTTCTGCCAAGAGCACGGCATCAGAAACCATTACTCCACCCCGGCATATCCACAGAGTAATGGCCAGGCAGAAATCTCTAACAAAGTGATCCTGGACGGCCTGAAGAAGCGACTGGACAAGGCAAAGGGCAGATGGACAGAGGAGCTTCCGAGCGTGCTGTGGGCATACAGAACAACTCCAAGGCGGTCCACTTCGGCAACACCTTTCTCTCTGGCCTACGGGATGGAGGCGGTCATTCCCTTGGAAATCGGCCTTCCTACCCTGAGGACAGAGCTGGTCGACCAAGGCCGAAATGAGACGAACCTGGCAATGGAGCTGGAGCTGGCAGACGAGCGACGAGAAGCAGCAGCCCTGAGACTGACCGATTATCAGCAACGGTTAGCCAGGGCATACAATCAAAATGTCAAAGAAAGAAGGTTCATCGCGGGAGAGCTCGTTTTAAAGAAGACCCTGCCAGCCGACAAAGAACCAAACGAGGGGAAGCTTGCCCCGAACTGGCATGGCCCGTTCAGAGTAGTCTCACTGGCAGGAAAGTCAGCCTACAAGCTCGAAGACTTGGAAGGCAAGCCGCTGCCGAGACCGTGGAATGCATCCCACTTGAAGAAATTTTATTTCTAAAGATGTAATGAATCTCAGAATCAATAAAAGC
Organism: Litsea cubeba; assembly: GCA_012931725.1. Lineage (NCBI taxonomy): Eukaryota > Viridiplantae > Streptophyta > Magnoliopsida > Laurales > Lauraceae > Litsea > Litsea cubeba. The sequence continues at coordinate 21,020,990 of CM022954.1, read as the reverse complement.
AGCTTTTGCCTTGTCATCAATCTGTCGTCTCTCTCTGGTCGACTCCGGCAGCATAGGCTCTACGCCCTGGAAATGGCCTGGAGTTCCTACACTCAGCCTTTCCTAAAGCCCCCGTGTCTTGGACACACTTCAGGCTCTACGCCCTGGAAATGGCCTGGAGTTCCTACACTCAGCCTTTCCTAAAGCCCCCGTGTCTTGGACACACTTCAGGCTCTACGCCCTGGAAATGGCCTGGAGTTCCTACACTCAGCCTTTCCTAAAGCCCCCGTGTCTTGGACACACTTCAGGCTCTACGCCCTGGAAATGGCCTGGAGTTCCTACACTCAGCCTTTCCTAAAGCCCCCGTGTCTTGGACACACTCGAGGCTCTACGCCCTGGAAATGGCTTGGAGTTCCTACACTCAGCCGTTTCCTAAAGTCCGGGTTCATAAACCCCTCACACCTCGGCGCAAGTCAGTTCGGCCAAGGTCAGTTTCCTGAAGTTCGGGTTCATACACCCCTCAGAAGGCCATTGCCGAACTCACTCTCGCCTAGCCGAGGCCAGCGGAACGATGTGGCCACCTCGGCGCAAGTCAATTCGGCCAAGGTATGGATTCACCTCGGCACATAGCCAGCCATTTCGGCCAAAGTCAGTCTTCAAAAAAGAAGAGCTGTGCCATCACTCAAACACAGAAAAGCAGCACAAAAACACAAGTGTTCCAGAACAGTGCAAGGAAAGTAAGAAAGAACTCAAAAGCATTGTACACAGTTTGGGTGATCACAGAACAACTCCTTTTTTATTCATTGTAAACAGCTTCGTTACAAGAAGTACAGAACAGAAAGCAAAGTACAGAAAGGAGGATCACAGTCCTCTAAAAACAGAAAATAGAGGAAGGCTGGAAGACTCTGATCTTCACTCACTCCAAGACGTCGGACCGTGTCGGACGAGAATGCGCCACCGCCGTGTTGGACGAGAGTGCGCCATCGCCCCTCTTCCTCTTCTTCTCTCCATCAACGAAACCCGACCCATCCGATTTCGACGGGCCGGGCGTGAAACCGCGTTCAGAGAGCGCGTAGTCCACGGAGAGTTCCTTCAGAGAGTGCGCAGACCACGACAGGCTTCCCCCCTTGGAGAAAGCCGTCCACAGGCGCAAGGGCTCCCCCCGGATCGAAGATTACAGAATGCCTGTCAGACATGGTTCCTACATCTATGTTCTTTCCTTCTCCCATGGCGAGCCTGCTTCCCCTACTTATAGGAAGGAGACGGGCTCAATCTCCGAAGGGAGTTAAGGGGCGAAGTCTCCCACTCGTTGCAAAGGACGCACGCCCTCCAATCCGTTGACCGTCAATTCCTATGGCGCCACGTGGAGACATCCGCCCGATTTCCTCATCAACCCTAGCGCCATGTTTATTGCCATTTATGGTCTCCAGAATACGGAGAATCGGCACTGACAGCTGTGAGGACCGTTTGACTCTTTCTACCTCAAGGGCCACGCCACACAGTAAAGGCATTCAATACCATTCAATGCACATCTAGAAATGAAAGAGAGACAAATGCAAAGGGAAAATTCACGAGTAAAGAAGCCCGTCTTTCATTGATTGCAGAAAATATTTACAAGGCTGAGAAGCAAAAGCACTACAGACAAGAAGACAGAAATAAAGAGGAGCCCGGCTACTGTGGTTTCGGCGACTCCACTAGGTCAATCACCATGTCCGCTGGACCAGTGGATTCGGCCGAAACTGCGACCTTGCTAGGAGCGTCGCTGGCAAGAGATTCTATTACCAGAGCCTCACTTGGACCAAGGGCAGAAGAGGCCTCACCCTGAGGCACGGCAGGAGCGTCGCTGGCGACTGGGGCATCGCTCAAGACCGGGGCAACTGGAGCATCTTCCGGAGCAGGAACCACTGCAGGATCTCCAACTGGGGCACTTTCGGCTGCAGGAGCGGAGCTCGGCTCAGGAGCCGAGTCCGAGTCCGAGTACTTCGGCAGGTCCCGATAGACAGGATGGTCTTCAGGGACCCCCGCACGTCTCAGTGCGGCCAGGCATCCTTCCTCGAACAGGATGGCGGTGATCTCCTCCACCTGCTTCTCGTACAGCTCAGTGGCTCGATCCACCCCATCCTGGAATGCGGACTGGGCCTCGGCCTGAAGAGAGGCCTTCTCCTTCTCCAGCTCGGCGTTCGCCGTCTTCAACCTTGCCGTCTCGGCGCGCCCAGCCAGCACTTCCCCACGCAGCCTCGTCCCCTCGGCAGTAGATTCAGCCTTCAACCTGGCCAGCTCAGACTCCAGTTCGGCGGTCTTCTTGTTCCTCGCCCAGACCTCGCCTTTGAGATGATTGGCCTTCGATGTAAGTTCGGCGACATCAGCCAGAGCCGATGCCAGCCGAGCAGCCTCTCCAGCACTGGCCACCTTGAGCTCTTCCATTCCCTTTCGCTGCTCGTCCAGCTCCTTCTTCAGCTTCTCCCGCTCGGACTCCAGGCGGGTCACCCTCGCAGCGTTCCTATCCCTCCTTCCTAGGATGGCTAGGAGCCTCTGCACGTTCTGCAAGTGAAAAGAGGAGGGTCAAAATAGGAACAGCCGAACTAGGCCACTTGAAAGAATACACAAAAAACACTTACCAGGATGTTGGCCTGGATCGCCGACAACATCAGGCTCTCGTCATCAAACTTCTCATGCTCCTCCATATCCCGTGGTAGAGCACAGGCCCTGGCAAGGGCCCCGATCACCTCAGCATTTCCCAGCAGTCGGTCTTCAACGCTCAGGGGTTTGCCGGGTTGTGTTTCCATTCTCGGCTTCCACGGTGCTGGGGCAGTTCGGGGCCCGGAGGCCGATCCGGACCCTTGCCCCGCCGAGATGAGAGGCTCGCGCGTTGGCCCGACAGTCGACTTGCTGACTGGCGCACTCTTTTCGGCCGGCGCACTCTTTTCCTTCGGCGCGCTCTTCTCACCAGGGGGGTGAGCGGGAGTCTTGCCCTTCGGCTGCAGATCAGCCTTCGAACTCTTCCCCCCCGCCTTGCACTTCTTCCTGGGCGGGGACCCCTCCTTCGAGCGCTCCGGCGAGCATCGCCGAGCTCCACCGCTCGGGGCGGGGACAGGAGCAGAGAGAGCACCAGCGCCCACCGGACCCGAAGCAGCACGAGTGCCGGCAGGCGATAGGGCACCAGAAGATGACGACCTCTGCCTAAACTTAGCAGCCAGGTCCTTGACAGCAGGCTCCCTCGAGCTTCCCTCCATGTCCTCTTCTCGATCAGAGAGATAAGCGTCCACTATCTGCGTCAAGTCCGGCAGCTCCGGATCAGAAGTAGACGCCTCGGCACCAGACGCAGTTCGGTCGGCAACGGGATCGGTCAAGGGGACCCCGCTAAACACCGCAACTGATACGGTTGGACGGTCAGGGTGTGTCTCGTCCACCTCAGGTACTCCAGTCCTGTGGTAGTGGCCGCGATACCTCGGCGTGTACCCAAGCAGCTTCCAAGCAGGCCTGGTCTCGTGCCCCTTGTATCTTTCGACCTTGTCGATGTCGTCGGAGTTCCTCCTCCAACCTTCGCTGACAACTCGGCGTCGCCTTGCACCCGCCTCTGCTCAGCAGGCAAAAAAGAGTATCAGTTCGGCATCAGTGAGGTAAGCAAAGCAAAAAGGAGAGAAGCAGTGATGATTACTTGGGACTTCCCCAGGGCGACGTGGGACCGACAGCCTCCTGCTTTCACCTGGGCCGAACTCCCAGTCCCCCGAGACACAGAAGAAATCTTCCTCGGCATTCTTACTTGAATCCTCCAAGGCTAGGACGAAGCCCCTTCGCTGCGGCTTCACACGGAGATAATATCTTCCCTCCCCAGCCTTGCAGATATCATATGTATCCTCGATGTCGTGAGGGCCTAGGTTGGTCCCCAAGATCTCGTTCAGCTTCGCTGTGCCCATGATGACCTTGTAGCCATTGGGCATCAACTGGCCCGGGGCGAGGGACCAAAGGCTAAGGCAGGCCCTAAGCAGGGGGTGCAGTGGAAACCTGACCCCACCCTCGATCACGGAGATCAGAGGGAACGGCATCCAGCCGCCGTAGCAGCGATACAGGGCAGCGTCGGCAAGGTCCGCCGGTTTCAGGAGGACCCCCGCCGGAATGTTGAAGGCAGCTCTAAACTTGGCTAAGCCCTCATCGAAATCTACCCTGAATCTAGGGGTGCCCATGTCTAGAAGGGGTGACGACGAAGAAAAACCCTAGAAATCGAAAAACCCCAAGAAGAACCAGACAGAAGAACAAAGCGACTTACAGGGACGAAAAAGCAGATCGAGAGCAGATCCGGGCGCGTTCTACGGTCGTCTTCCTCGAACAGATCTCAGGCACCAGAGCAGAAATCGAAAGTAAAGGCGAAGGCGAAAGGAATCAGAAGCGAGAAAAGGAAGGGGACGGCCCTATTTATAGAAGGGGAACCCTCATTTGGGTACCGCCTTCGAATTCGAAGAGACACTTCAAAGCCCGTGCCCGTCCCATCAATGAGACAACGCAACCAGCGCAGAAGCTACGGGTGTAGCCGTCAACTCGGTTCCCAAGACGAACAGGGCAGAGCATTTATTACTTCAAAGAGTTGAAGCGACACCAGGCATAAAGAGTTGAAGCGACACCAGGTAATGATCATCGCATCCCCAGACGGATTCTTCTAGCTTTCAACCCCTAAAGGCTAGCACACTTCAGAGGTCAAAAGCTAGGGGCAATTGTGTGGGGAGATTTCCAGAACCACAGGATTAAGCTAATCACAGCCATCAGATGAGGCTAAGCACTCTCACGTGCCATCCTCGTGCCATCCACGTGGCACCAATCTCACCCCGGCTACCAGGACAAAGGCTTCGGCCGAAGTCAAGCAACCCCGGACCGCCAGCGCCGAACTCGGCTACCCCTGTGTCCATTCCGGCACCCACCTCGGCAGAAAACTCCACCTCGGCTGAAGAGGCTGAGACAGAAGCCGAAGCAAGAGAGAACCTTCACTTGCACCCCTCATCCCCCACGTCATCAGGCACGTGGAAGAATAGGGGCGCGAGCTAGTGGGACAGACGCGACATCCAGCCGCTCACAATCTTCGCCAGATCCCTGACAGGGCGGCATCCAGCGGCTGGGGCCACATCAGGGCAGGGCCCGAGGGCAGATCCGCTGGTACCCCTACCGCCAAAGGCGCCCAACACGATCTGGCCCAACAAGATGTGCATTAAATGCGATGTGGGCTGACCCGACGCGCATTTAATACAAAGTGGGCTGGATTGGACCGCAATTAATGCAATGTGGGCTGATCGTGACTTCCCAGTCGAATCACGGGACCCACACCACAATATCTCCCAAAGATACGTTCCAAACTCTATAAATAGAGGCTCAAACCACCATCTAAGGTACGCACATTTTCCATTCACAGAGCCGTTACTCTGTCTCTCTTCTCCCTCTCCTTCCATTGTTCCAGTTCCCACACTGACTTTGGCATCGGAGAGCCTTGCGCCGCCCAGGCCAGGGTCCTCTGACCGTTTGCTCTTCCCTTTCAGGCTTTCGGACGGCTCCCAGACGTTCCCAATCATCATCATCATCGGATAAGTCCTATAAGGCTCCCTCCTTATTGTGGGTCATTATTTTCTGCACCTACAAAAACGTAACAGAAAGCTGATCTGCCATTAGATGTGAAGAAAGCCACGTCTAAAACGATCTGAAATCGTCTAGAATGCATTTAGGTTGGAGTCCTGGCATGGGTTGGTGGCTAAGACGACTATGATCATTCCTTGACGATTTTGACATAATCAACATATTTTTTGCCCAGCTTAAACACCTTGCAGGGATTATGGATGCAGGTGCTGTGCAAGGCCCCAAAAGCACCTCTTCAAATGAGGCCGAAGCGAGAGCATTCTTAGCCGCATTGAAAAGACAAAAGAGCAATGATTTTGATTGGCGATATGTATTGATGGATGCTAAAGAAGTGGTGTAAGCTTTGAGGGAAAGTCGTGACTAGTTCTTAAATTCTATTATTTTGAACATTAAAGCCTTGGATTCTTTAGGGAATGTCCTTGGAAAGGAATTCTCTCTGGTTTTCCTCGATTTCGAGGAAAATTCAGGTTTGGGTGAAGAAATGAAAAGTTAGAGAGGATTTCTCAAATCCTCCAAATCCATAGTGGCTCCTGCGGGCACGTTTGGTAAACGATGAAGAATCCTCTATTTAGAGGATTCTCTCCATCTCCAAAGAAGGCCACAATCCTCAAGAAAGATTCCCAATGAAAGTTCTATGTTTGGATGGAGGGAGGATTTCTATAAATTGTAGAATGTATAATCCAATGGTAATAAACATATTTATAAAAATTTTCAAAATCCATGAAAAATTAAGGCCTCAACTTTCACGTCAAAGTTGTTTGTGGTCATCTAGAAAATATGAACGGTTCAGATCTTGCAAAGAGGGCCCACAAGAATAAGAAATTAATATTTTAGCATTGGACGTTTTGCAAATATCTCAAGATATGGTAATGATCAACGGTTGAAATTTGGTCCAGCAGCCGTGTTTGACCTTCCAAAAATAACTACCGGTTCAGATCATGATCGTGGGGCCCACAGAAACCAGAAAATGGAAAAGAACAGACTGGTCTCCATCCCGGTTTTGGCCCAGATTTGGTCATCTAACGGTTTGGACAATTTTGCATAGATCTCAAGATCTAAGATGAATCAATGGCTGAAATTTGGTGACATAGCCGTTTTGGATTTTTTAAACATTATTAACGGTTTGGATCTTTCTTGTGGGACCCAAAAGATGCATTAAAAATGCAAAAACCATCCAAAACCATATTACCGTCTCAGTCACTGTACAGGTACTGTAGCTCCGCCTTTCCACTCATTCATGGAATCACTCGGTCTGAGGGGGGGGGGTCTGATTGTGGAAATAATCACATGAGAGGAAAACTCATGTCATTCCTCTCAAAATCCTCTCCCAACCAAACATGGAAAATCCTCAAAATAGCAGAAAATGGAGAGGATTCCACTGCCATGCCCTTTGCCAAACATGCCCTAAGTGTTTCCAGAATATAGGTTGGGAAAGGGCTTCTATTATCCTCTTGTCTGGGGGGTTGTTTTGTTTCTCCATATTGCCCTTTGTTTGCTGTTGTTTTTCTTTCCTTCTAGTGAATTTTCTTATTTAACCTACAAAAAAACACCTTGCATGGGGTCCAAACTAATACCCCTCATTATGAAGTCATTTCTACATCTCAAGATAGCCCATTAAATGGCTAATGCCCAAGGGATTAGGAGTCCTTTGACATTGAGGAGGGCGATTAATTAGCTCAATTAGTCCACCACTAATAAATAGTTTCTTCTTCAGATTAAGATGTTCATCATTGCTCTAAATTGCGAGCCAAACTAAGCGGCTAGCGATGATTTTGGGCCCGTCATGGGCCCATGTAGACCAGAAGGCAAAAAGGGCTTACATGGCATCCAAATGACTTGAAATCAAAGGAAGACCTCTAATATATCAAAATAGGATATTTATTAGCTAAGTGGTCATTTCAAATGGCTAGGGATGATGAAAATAACTACGATGTGTAGATTGAGTTGGTTAGGCAATTGTTCAATTAGAACTTGATTTAACTTGAGCATTGACATCTCTATTATTAGTTAATTTGAGTAGGTCAACACCCATTTGACATTTTCTGAACTTCAAATGGCCCAGCCATTAATTAAGTGGGCTTTAGCATTGGTGCCTTGACGGACCTCATCGCTAATGAGCTTAAGTGGGTCAACAACTACTTTGGGTTTCATGGGCCAATATCTAGTTGGGCTACAATGGGCCTTCTTTTGAATTTGAATTTGTTTTTTTTCTTTTAATTCAAATTTAAATGGTTCTTTTAGATCACCTTGAATTAAGGGAGATCCGCAACTCCTCTTATCCTCCTTGAAACCAACTTCTTGAGAACATAAATTTCATGTTTCTCTCATTTGAGAGCATTCAATTTGACAAATCCATCTTATCCACTATCTAGATTGTTTTTAAAAGCTAAATGTTAGCTTCGCTTTTAGAGTCGAGATCCATGTTTCGTTAAAATAAAGAGATATTGTTTCATCCAATCATTGATTTTTTAAAGGCACCCTCTCAATTGCTTGTTTGAATGAAAAACAAAAAGATAAGATTTTATGCAGCGGGCAAATCATGATTGGATAAAGCAGTATCTCCTTGTTTCAACGGGATCTGGACTCTCACTTTTAGGACTATTTTAAGCGTATGTAGCATATGGACTGAATTAATGACTCTTTTTCAGATTAAATGAGTTTAGACATGGATTTGAAATGGGTTCATTTCTTGAAATGAGTTCATACATTGGTTAAATTTCTGAAATGGGTTCGTACATGTGTTCATATCCTGAAATGGTTTTATCACCAAAAAGGTTCAGATGTTTGGATCCATTTACAACCCATATCTGGACTCTTTGGCAGTCATGTTTAGGCCCATTTCCTGAATGGTTTGAAATTATTTACAACCTTGCTTCGACAGCCTATTTGCAGCCTTCATTTGGACGGTTCTACAGCCATATTTACACCTATTTCCAAACATGGTCTGGGCTCATTTAGGCCCAATTTGAGCCCTTGTTTGAACTATTTTATATTCAAGCTTTGGGCTCGATTACAACCCCATTGCATCCCTCATTTGTGATCATTTAAATAAGTGGTTTTGGGCCCATGTACAGCCCTGATTTGGACTATTTTACTACCCAGCTAAAACCGACATTTAGATTGTTTCCCATCCCATTTACAGCAATAGTTGGGGTGATTTTTGGCCCATTACAACCATTGTTTGACTTGATGTTCAGTCCATTTTTTCCCAATCATTGATTGGGCTCATTTGCTGCCTATATATGAGCCGGTTGACAGTCCAGTTTAGACCCATCCACTAACATGCTTTGGGACAATTTCTAGCCCATACATGGACTAATTACAGTCATTTCTTAGGTCCATGAGTTCAGTCATGTTTTAGGCTCACCAGTTCAGAAATGGGTTCGGACATTTGTTCATACCCATTACAGCCCATATATGGCTTGTTTGGCTGTCATGTTTAGGCCTATTTTATGATATGCTTTATGCCCATTTACACAGTTTATTTAGACTGTTTTACAGTCGAGCTAGATCATGGTTTAGCCCATTTACAGGAATTGTTTGGGCTAATTTACAGCGCATTTATAGCCATTAATAAACTTGGGCTGATTTTCAGCCCATTTACAGCCAGTGTTTGGGCTGCTCTTCAGCCCATTTGTGGCAAGTATTTGGGTTGTGTTTCAGTCCATTTACAGCCCCTGTTTGGGGAGTCCGGATCACCTATCGCAGTAATCACCTAAATTATTGGATGACATGGTGGACTGTTATTGGTCCACTCACGATGAAGGTATAACAACTGCGATAGGTGATCCGGACTCCCGTTTGGGCTGTATTGCCCATTTACAGGCACTATTTGGGCTAATTCTCTACTCATTATAGCCATTGTTTTAGGTTGTATTTCAACTCATTTACAGTCATTGCTTGGGTTGTATTTGTTGGCATTTGTAATGGGGCCCACTTGTTTTACATGTGGGTGGACCCCAATCACAAAGAGACACCCCTCACAAGAAGTCTCATCGTGATAGGGATAAGAATAGTCCGAGTTTTTTCAACTCTCTATCCTTATCATATATCCATTCAAATTCAAATTGAGATAGTTTGATCCAACTTTTTATCATTATCATCTCTCCATTCGAATTTGAATTGAGATCTTATCACCCATTAGTGAAAAGGCTATATATATCAACATGGGAGATAGCTTTTATATTCAGGGTTTGGATCTTGAAGAGTGAATAATATGTGACTAATCTCTCATAGACGGTCACAAATCTCCACAACTAGAGCCTGATTCAAGCCGACTCAATCATTATCGCATTTGTAGCGGCCAGCTCGCTCAGATCCATGCTCCCGCAGCATCTACACTTTCATTGGAATCAAAGCCATATATATCGGCGCGCTCACGCGAAGATCAACATTACATAGGATTTCATTGCATTTTAAGGTAACCCTCTATCTTATTTAACAAATTAGAATCAAGAGAAATTGCAAGTTTTTATGACTCGATCGATCGGTTTTATTCTTATTTCAGCCTATTTACACTTTCAAACTCATTTATAGCCCATGGATGTCTTTTTTATGTTAATTAATTCGGTTGATTTAGTCACTTTCCAACCTAAAAATTGGGCCAAAATATAGTCATGTTATAGTCTATTTGTAACCCAGAAGTGGGCTAAATTATAGACCCATTTGCAGGTATGATTTGGGTTGTTTTTCTACAGTGGTCATGAGAAGATTTACAATGTCTGAAAAAAGCAGCACTTTATGATATTGATTTGATAGGCCTATGGTAAAAGGATTGATTTCTTTGGTTTCCAAGCATAGGCTTAGCATCTTCTATTATTTCTCTGTCAAATGGTGGTATGGTATTTGTGGAAGAGGTAATGAATGTATCACATGAATCCCAATATCATGATGTATAATGTTTATCCCTCCACGTTCACAATTTATAATTAGTGTAGTCAGTCATCTTCCTTGGTAATTCCATTCCTTCCCACGGCATCTGGAAAGCTTTTAATTTGCTTGTCGACATGGTTATCTAGGTAACTAACTAGATCTTATAGCCATGTAACAACTATCCAAATAAGGCACACCACCAAGGAGCTTAAGCATCTAGATATGATCCATGATATAGAACATTTCGGTCGATAGCAAGGCCTGGATGGTGGAGAGATCACTTTAATTTTTTTTATTTTTTTTAAATCTTGTTCAGGATGCATAGATTTAATAAACGGGTTGTTGTTCCTTTTAGTCATGTTAAAACATATAAATTCATCACCACGAGTCACCCATATACGAGTAGATCCAAGATTTTCGTTTGGATGGTGCGGACAATAAATAAGTGAAGAGGTAAATAATAAAGTCAAGTTTTTTAAGATCTTATATAAAGGGTTTCTCGAATCTCACGGGTGCAACCACACCCGTGTGCTAACGCTTGGATCCACCCTCCGTCATAACCAGAGGCGGACCTACATATAGGTGTGTCCAACTGAAAAAAAAAAAAAAAAAAAAAAAAAAAAAAAAAAGCCCATGAGTTACTTAAGCCCATCCAAGCCAACCGCAACTTTAGTTTAAATGGGTTTGAATATTGTTGACAAATCTAATTTTATTTATTTAAGTCCTTTAGTACTTGGGACTATAGTTCAATACTACGTACTAACACCTTCCTTTTGACCATTTTCTTTATTTTTATTTAGTTATATACTATAGTCAAGAAGAGCGAGCCAATGGTTTTCTTAAGTTCATTCATTTCAAAAGGACAACTTCGTTTGAGAATGATAGAAGTAGGTGAAAGTCCAAGGGATCCTAACCCTAGAGGGGGGGTGAATAGGGTGATCTACAAATTAATGGCCAATTTTAATTTCTTTCCAATTTACCTTTAACTAACGATGATTATGTGAGTAAGTGCGGAAGATAAACAAATCAATCATCACAAGCCATTCACCATTACACAATGATTTATAGTGGTTCGGCCTCAATGCCTACATCCACTACCGGCTTGTGCTCAACACTCCACCGGATTTCCACTATTTATGCTTTTGCAATAAGCTAAGCAATAACCTTTACAAAGTTGTTATTCTAGGCTAAACAACAACCTATACACTATGATTTTCTTAGGCTAAGCAATAACCTCTATAATGATTCTCTTTCTCAAGAAAGTGTCTACACACTAAGAGAGAAATAGATTAAGCTCTAATAAAGTGCATCTTAATTAGGCAAATATGAGAGTGAAAATAAACTCACACAAAACTCAATGAGATGCAAAGATGAATGGAAATGATGTGTGTGTGTGAAGACTTCAATCAAGTTGAAAGTGAAGGTTTAATCAATGTATGCTAAAAGTATTAGAAAGTTAAGACACAAGGATTTGATTGAAGATGATGCTAATCACATATATAAAACTAACTTAAAGAAGATATGAAAATCAAAGAGTTGTATCAAAAGGTATGACTAAACATGTAATGCAAATCCAATGTTGTTTTCAAGGAACAAGATTTAACTAAAGTTCAAATGATTGAAAATAACAAGGAATGATTCAAACAAGTTAATAAAACATGCTGCAAAAGAAATCAAAGATTTTCAAAAGCATAATTACCAAAGATTGAAAATAGCTTGGTTTGAATCAAGAGTTGGAATCCAAAACAAATGAATCAAAGGTTAAATAAGATATGGATTCCACACAACATAGTTAACATGCTAGAAAACATTTTCCAAAGGTTTAATACAAAGCATGAAACATATGAAAAAGGAAATTAAAGCTTACTAGAATTTAACTTCTTGTAATCAAGCTTTAGCTTTCCATTTGGACCAATTAAGCTCCCTTAATTCATTCTCTTGGCTTGGGCTCTTAAAACACCAAAAATGGCCTTTTCAATCATCAAAAAATACTTTGGAATGAACTTGTTTTTTATAGAAAAAGTGGTCCAACGAATACCTGTCGGTCAGCCGACAATAAGGTGTCGGTCGACCGACAGCTCAACGGTCGCATGCAACGGTCATATTTTTTGAAAGTTTTCTGACCCATATGCACTTGTTGGTTGACCGATAAGGGACCGACAGCACAAAATGTTGAAAATATTACTGTCTGGTATTGGAACCGACGAGCTCTCGGTCTTACATTTTATGCACCGTCGGTTGACCGACGGGAGCCGACGAGCTGACCGACAGAGAAGATTTGGAATTTGTATCTCTCTGGAAATAAAACCAATAGAGCCATCGGTTGGCCTCGGTTCATTTTGTGGGTTAGCCGATACGGACCAACAAGCTGACCGACAATGTGGTCAGGCTAATTTTCTGAGGTTCTGAAGTATTTGAAAAGTGAAACTTTTGAAACCACTTGAAAACTCAGATTTGAAAGGTGTTTTTATAAATTATTTCATTAAGAAAAAGTTGATTAAAATCAACCAAAAAGAGTTTAAATAAAACATGAGTAGGTTAATTCAAAAGATGATTTTCAAGAAGAAACTTTGTGAAATGAAAATGAAAGTAATGAGATGAATATAATGCAAATGCAAGACATCAAATTGCAAACAACTTAGGGTCTAACAATCTCCCCCTTTGCAATTTGATGGCAAATAACACTAAAAAGATTAAAAACATTAAAACCATCATCACAACATAACCATTCATCCATTTCATATATTTGTGCTTCAACTCCCCCTTAGTTCATAATCAGCTCCTTGATTGTTCTGCTCCTTCTCTTTTCTCCCCCGTTGTTCTTGCTCTCCCCCATTGTTCTAGCAATGGTGTTTTCAGATCTCCTTCAGATTTCTTTTCTCCTTTCTTCTTTTCTCTTCTCCCCCATAGTATCATTTTCCTTCTTTTTATTCTTCTCATCCCCCTTAGTCTTCTTCTCCCACTGAGTCTCTTTTTTTCCTTCTTCTCCCCAATTGACATCAAATTGCTAAATAGTCTGCAAACAAAGCTCATGCAAACACATACCTTTCTCATAGCATAATTTTGATATCCTTAATGTAAGGGAAAGAGAAAACAATCATGTAGATGGTAAATGGATCAAAAGATATCATTCAATATATAAAGAGATTAAAAGTCTTACAAGTTGACAAATGACATAGACATTAACATGACCTTTCATAAAGCGAAAGTCGAAGTTTAAATGACAATATTTAAACAAATTTCCCAGCCTTTTTCCCAACACAAAAGACACCACCAAGAATACACCAATTAAAAACAAAATGTGGTGACAAGGAAAGTTTGTTCCTAATCAGAATCTGGAGATGGTGATCCAGCAACGTCATCCCTTCTGCAGCTCTTTGAGATCTTGGTGAGGTACTTGAACATTTTGCTTATTGTCTTTGATTGTTTCTTCTGTTTTCTCTTCAAGTAAGCTATGTCTCGCTCCACAGCTGCTTGCCAATCAAAAGATGTGCCAGAGGTAGAAGGACCAGGAGCATGCCTTGAAGATGAGGCACGAGAAGGAGGAGGTGGAGAAACAGGTGGCTCTTGTGCCAAGGGAGAATCATCTGCTATGGGAATCTGAGGATTTGGAATAAGGTTCATCTGATTCAGATTGGTCAATGAAAATGGAGCTTTGAAAATGGGGCTCTCTCCACTGGGTATTGGAATACCAAAATGGAGGGCAATCTGAGTCATCAAATACCCATAGGGAATTGCATTCTTTTGTGCAAGAGAATTGCGAAATTTGATGATTGTGTGGCAAATGAGAGAGGGTAGACAAATGGGAGTGCCAGTTACAACCTTGGATAAGACACTGACCATGAAAGCAGTGAGCTCAGTTCTATTTCCACCTCTAGGATATACATTGTAGGTGAAGAGGTTGTGAATAACCCTATTGATGGGAACGAGGGAACTGATAGTCAAATGATGTTTCTTCTTATCCCAAGGATAGTTGAAGCCACAAATGTCAATGGTGGCTTTGATTCTCTTATCTTCAGAAGGAGTGTCAGGCACAAATGTTATTCCCGTATGAGTGCAAGGAATCCCCATGATTAAGCCTATTCTCTGGGGTGTAAACACTTCTTCTCTATCCAAGAAGGAGATGGTAAATGAACAAGCATTAATAGAGTCATCAGTGTTAGTGATAGATGCATACAAGAGTTTAACTAGAGAGGGATATGCATTTTCACCCCAATGAAGAATCCTTTCCCAACCTACTTGACCGACTACCTCACTTAGATTAAAGCCCTTGGAACTAATCTTCTCTACTACAGTCCTTCTTTCCACTACTATAGGCCTTTTTTGAAGACTTTGTAAAATGTTGGAGTCATGTCTTAAATTGATTAAAGGAGGAGGAGGTGAAGGAGATGAACTTTCATTTGCACTATCCTCTATTGGTCTACTAGAGGAGGCTGTGGCTTTTCCCTTCTTAAGAGGACGTCTAGGGGTAGCACATTTCCACAAACACTTAGTGTGCACAGTGAGTTTTTAGATAGAAAGATTTGAGAATTTTGAGAGTAGTTGTGCAAGAAGATGAAGGAAAGAGGATGATTTCAATTTTGCCTGAATCTAACTTTGAAAAGAAACAATGACAAATGCTGAAATGACAAGGAATGTTGGTTCAGACAAACTGTCAACCAATTTGCAGGCAGAAATTGAAGTTGGGGTAATCACTGAATGCTGTTGCTAAATCTTGGACAAAAATGTCTACAAGTGATCACAGTCCCTTCATAATTTCATACAACCATCCATAAGAAGAAAAACATCCACAGATAACCAAAACAGAAGAGAGAAACTGAGGTTGGATTATGCCAAAATGGTGTACAACAGCTTGGAGAGGCCGACCACGTTTTCGAGATCTTGGAAGGCTTGGCTGGAGCTCAGTAGGTCTCTTAGGATTTTGGAGAAGTTAGAACAGGGCGTCTTCACGTTTTGGAGAAGGAATCAGTCACGCACAGCAGCCAAGAAGATGAACAGTGCACGCCTCTGATACTGAAATCAGATTGAGAAGATGCCCAACGATGTTTACTAATGATCAATGCTTGAAAACGAATGAAGATCTCACTCTTGGAGAAGGAAAACCAGCAGACCAGAGCGCCCTAGGGTTTTGGAGATGATGCAGGGAGAAATAGAACAGAAAGGAGGATTTCTGCGCGCAGGGTTTTTATCGAACCTGTGCCTTGTCGGTCAGCCGACAACTTAAGTGTCGATCAGCCGATACTTGTAGAAAAGTGGAATAATCCACTAAATCTACATTCTTAACTTATGATCACTAGTTAGGGTGTATTATGATTGATTTAACTATGAGGAACAATTAAAGGATCATAAGAAAAATAATCAAAAGAAAAGAAAATCTTTTTCAATTTAAATTGATCAAACATATGCATTTTAATATAAAGTACCTTTTGAATTCAAAAATGAATTTTCAACAAATAATTCTCAAACAATTGGAAATTCTAAACATATAGAAAATACTAAGAAAGTTTGAAACATTTAGACTTAGGACCAACAAAACATATAACTTATGAGAGGGGGTTGGTCTGATCTAATTACAAGGCCTTAGTATTTTTCTAATAGCCTAACCTTAGGTATCCATCTAAGGTCTTGAGCCTTTGAGCCTATGTTTGAGTTTCCACCAACTATAGGAGATAAATTTTGAATTCTTTTAGACTTATCATCAAATCTTTGAGGTTTGACAATTTTAAAATGATGATTAGTCTTTGGTGGCTGGTGTTGTGTTTTCTTTGTGTTCTTCTCATTTCTTTTAACTTTTCCTCCTTCTTTTTGTCTTTTGAATTTTAATTTTAATCTTTCAACCTTTTTCAAAATTTCTTTCATTTCCAAGGTTAAAGGAGGTAAAGTGAGAGGTTTCTTATTGATAGATTTATTTTGACCATTTTATACTTGTTTAGTCTTTTTAAAATCTATCTTAGGAGACTCTTGTTGAGATGTTTTAATTTGTTGAAACTTTCTAGAGTCTTCCTTTGATTTAAATGCCTTAACCTTCATAGAATTAGATTTTCCCTTTTTAGGTTCATAGATAGGTTTAGACAAATGACTTTTTCTTAATTTGCACTCAAATTTGAAATACCCTTCATTACCATAATAATGACATTTTGTTTTGGGCAATGGAGAGTGAGTGCATGAGAATGAGGACTCACCTTTCACAAATGTGTTGGTGAAATTTGGGTCATGTGTAGTATACTTATTGAATCCAAGACCCGTCCTATCTCCTTGTGTTTACCCATTCTAAATAATTTTTCTAATTTCTCTTCACTTTGGGTAAATTTGCACTCATACTTATGTTTGTGGTTCTCAAGTTGAGTGACTTGGTTTTTAAGAATTGAATTTTCATTTTTAACTTTTATGAGTTGCATTTTAATTCCATTAAACTTGTTAACTTTTTCATAAGCAAGTTTTAATTTAAGTTTAAGTTCATTAACATTAGATCCAAGTTGTAAAGCTTTTATATCACTTTGAGCATTAAATAAATTTTCTTTGGTGATTATTAACTTGGGTTTTAAATTAACAATGTCTTCAACTTGATTTTTTATATGATCACTTAGAGTTGGATTTTCTTTGCTAAGTCCTTAACAACTTATCTTAGATACATTTAGTTCATCATGAAGATTAGACAAGTTATCCTTAGAAATTTTCAATTTTGATTTTAAATAGATGATGTTTTCATCTTGTCTTTTTAATGTATCTCTTAGATTTAAATTTTCTTTATTTAGCTCATCACTATTTATTTTAATTTCATTTAGTTCATCTTGAGCATTGGATAAGTTGTGCAAAGTGATCATAAACTTAGAGTCTAGGCAATGTATTACTTCTTCTTTCTCTCTAAGTTCATCTTTTGAAGAGTCCAATTCTTTGTTTAATCTTTTAGATTCTTCTTTTAAACTTTTATTATTCTTATCAAGCTTAAAGAATAGTGTATATAATTCATTATAAGCTTGTTGGAGGTCATCTTTGTTAGTGCCACATTCCTATGAGCACTTGTTTTTGTATTGTCAATTCCGTGTCGAAGAATCCAAGACCTTGCCTCTCAGAATTTCTCAAGGAAGATCAAGTTTGAAGGCAGAAGATCAAGTCTTGGAAGGCCCGGATTCATAAAGGAAGACGTCCATATGTGTGCCAACCTATTTAGGTAAATGGGACTCCAAACCAATCAAGACATGGCCCTAAAAACCCTTAGTTTAATGGCTTATTTAATAGGATTTTAGAGATTGTTTTTCAGCTTTTTCAAGACTCAAAACAGGCCTCAGAAGTCGGTTAACCGCCATGGTTTTCGGTCACCTCACGGTTACTTTTCCAGAGAGCAAAAACTCTTTTGAAAAATGGTTTTTCGATTACCTCGCGGTTACCTCGCGGCTAGCCGTTTGAACAGTAACATCACTATTCACTGTTCATTATTCACTGTTCACTAGTCGTTTGAACAGTAATACTATTCACTGTTCACTATTCACTAGCCGTTTGAACAGTAACACTATTCACTATTCACTATTCACTGTTCACTAGCCGTTTGAACAGTAACACTATTCACTGTTCACTGTTCACTGTTCACTAGCCATTTGAACAATAATACTATTCACTATTCACTGTTCACTAGCCGTTTTATGACCGTTGAAAAGCTTTCTATAAATAGAAAAACGCCCCAAATCATCCCTAAGGCTTGGAAAATCATTCCCAAGGCCTCCAAGATCATGAGAGCTCATGTCCTAACCATTGTGTATCATATTAGAGCTCTCATAGATCATTTCACACACACTATGAGCTTGGTTTGTCAAATCTAAGAGCTTCATTAGCTTAAGGAAAGTGTGATGTGTGGAGACAATATTGCCTAGGGAAGAACTTGAGCTATCATAGTTTATTATCCAAATCCCTAGACCAAAGACCTCTTCCCTTGACTAAGCACAACATTGGAGCATCATCATCAACATCAAGGAAGCATTACAAGAGGCATCAAAGCTTGGAGCTGCGGTGACAAGTTTCGAAGAGCATCCTCCGGACTTCGTCAAAGAGGCAAGTGGCAACCTCCAGACTTTGTCAAAAAGAGGCAAGTGTTCTTCGCCCTCCATTCAAATTATATCTTTGTGATAGTGGATTGTTTCTGCGTGATTCAACCACTTTAAAAAATTATGATAGTGGATTGTTTCTGTGTGATTCAACCACTCTAAAAGTTATGTGTGGGGAGTAGATCTTTGTGATCGAACCTCGTGAACAAAAATGCGGAATACATCTGTGTGGTCGAACCTCGTGAACAAAATTTATGTAGAATCAGTACTTGTATAGTTTGATTCTTCATAGTGGAACCAGGGGATTGTGTGACCCTTGAGAGTGGATGTAGGTCTGTGTGACTGAACCACTATAAATCTCTTGTGTCAATTTCTCTATCTCTATCTCTTGTGCTTGATTTATATATCTATATGTTGTGGAGAATGATATGAATGATATTTAGTTTAATTGACACACATCCACTTGTGCGAAAACAACATTGATCATATTCGTAAATCAAATCTTGTTTAGCACACACTCTTTAACAAATATTCATTTAAGCACATTGATATAAATCATAAGTGAATTTGTGAAGAGTGTTGTACTCACACTTGTGCTTTCTAATATGAAACTAATTGTCTTATCTGTAATTGTTTAAGCACTCATACATTGAACACATATTCCGCATAAGTTGTATTCTTATTTGTGTTCATTATGTTCTTGTTCCTAGTTGGGATTAAAATTGGACTAAGATGTTTTAATTGGGAAAAGAATTCCATTAGTCCTATTCACCCCCCTCTAGGACACTTTCATTGGCCCTAGCTGCACTTACAATCTTCATATTCATTTTCTTCTTCTTTTAATTTACCTTGGGATTCATTAATTCCAATGTTTGAATCTCCAATAGAAGGAGGAAGGGGTGTCTAGAAGAATCTACAAGAGAATGTACAAGATCTAGCTTAGTGGAATCCATTCTAATGATTTTCATGAAATGCACAACTAGGGTCTAAGCTCAAGGTTTTTACACCTAATCAAGAGTTCCAAATACTTGATCCTAAAAATAGAGCAACTTGGCTCTGATACCAATTGAAAGTCCAAGGGATCCTAACCCTAGGGGGGGTGAATAGGGTGATCTACAAATTAATGGCCAATTTTAATTTTTTTCCAATTTACCTTTAACTAGTGATGATTATGTGAGTAAGTGCGGAAGATAAACAAATCAATCACCACAAGCCATTCACCATTACACAATGATTTATAGTGGTTCGGCCTCAATGCCTACATCCACTACCAGCTTGTGCTCAACACCCCACCGGATTTCCACTATTTATGCTTTTGCAATAGGCTAAGCAATAACCTTTACAAAGTTATTTTTCTAGGCTAAACAACAACCCATACACTATGCTTTTCTTAGGCTAAGCAATAACCTCTACAATGATTTTCTTTCTCAAGAAAGTGTCTACACACTAGAAGAGAAATAGATTAAGCTCTAATAAAGTGCCTCTTAATTAGGCAAATATGAAAGTGAAAATAAACTCACACAACACTAAATGAGATGCAAAGATGAATGGAAATGATGTGTGTGTGTGAAGACTTCAATCAAGTTGAAAGTGAAGGTTTAATCAATGTATGCTAAAAGCATTAGAAAGTTAAGACACAAGGATTTGATTGAAGATGATGCTAATCACATGTATAAAACTAACTTGAAGAAGATATGAAAATCAAATATTCAAGTTGTATCAAAAGGTATGACTAAACATGTAATGAAAATCCAATGTTGTTTTCAAGGAACAAGATTTAACTAAAGTTCAAATGATTGAAAACAACAAGGAAGGATTCAAACAAGTTAATAAAACATGCTACAAAAGAAATCAAAGATTTTCAAAAGCATGATTACCAAAGATTGAAATATAGCTTGGTTTGAATCAAGAGTTGGAATCCAAAACAAATGAATCAAAGGTTAAATAAGATATGGATTCCACACAACATAGTTAACATGCTAGAAAACATTTTCCAAAGGTTTAATACAAAGCATGAAACATATGAAAAAGGAAATTAAAGCTTACTAGAATTTAACTTCTTGTAATCAAGCTTTAGCTTTCCATTTGGACCAATTAAGCTCCCTTAATTCATTCCCTTGGCTTGGGCTCTTAAAACACCAAAAATGGCCTCTTCAATCATCAAAAAATACTTTGGAATGAACTTGCTTTTTATAGAAAAAGTGGTCCAACGGATACCTGTCGGTCAGCCGACAACAAGGTGTCGGTCGACCGACAGCTCAACGGTCGCATGCAACGGTCATATTTTTTGAAAGTTTTCTGACCCATATGCACTTGTCGGTTGACCGTCATTTGTCGGTCGACCGACAAGGGACCGACAGCACAAAAATGTTGAAAATGTTGCTGTCTGGTTTTGGAACCGACGAGCTCTCGGTCTTACATTTTATGCACCGTCGGTTGACCGACGGGAGCCGACGAGCTGACCGACAGAGAAGATTTGGAATTTGTATCTCTCTGGAAATGGAACCGACAGAGCCATCGGTTGGCCTCGGTTCATTTTGTGGGTTTGCCGATACGGACCGACAAGCTGACCGACAGTGTGGTCAGGCTAATTTTCTGAGGTTCTGAAGTATTTGAAAAGTGAAACTTTGAAACCACTTGAAAACTCAGATTTGAAAGGTGTTTTTATAAATTGTTTCATCAAGAAAAACATGATTAAAATCAAGATTCAAATCAACTAAAAAGAGTTTAAATAAAACATGAGTAGGTTAATTCAAAAGATGATTTTCAAGAAGAAACTTTGTGAAATGAAAATGAAAGTAATGAGATGAATATAATGCAAATGCAAGACATCAAATTGCAAACAACTTAGGGTCTAACAGTAGGAGAATAGAGAATTTGATATGGTGTTGGCTCTTTATCTCGTATTGGAGTTAGTGTGATTTTCTTTAATAGCTCTTAAAACTCAGCCGACACATATCAGTTTGACTGTTACTAAAACTCAAAAACTCATATTTCAAGTAATCGTTTTAAATAAAAAAGATTATTTCTCAAGCCCCCCTCAAACGAAAATCCTGGGTCCGCCACTGGTCATAACCTTTTCATTGAGTCAATGAGTCACTCGTGTATATGAGTACAACTCATGTCATAGCAAAAGAACGTAACATAAATGACATAACTTATCAATTCATGATAGAAACTAGCATTCATGTAAAATATAACATGGATCATATACAATTCAGGAAGTTTCATAGATAAATCGGAACTCAGAATGTCACTAAGGGCCTGTTTCTTAACTAGAATTTAGATGTGCATAAAAAATCCACCGATCCATAAAACTAATCCGATCCAATCCGAACCGCGGATTTTTTACCGAACCGAAAGTAAACGGATTGGTGACGGATTGAAAATCTTGTAATCCGTTAGTAACGGATCGGTGACGGATTGCACCCTCAATCCGCGGACTCAATCCAAACCACTCCATTTATATTAAATATAAATAAAAAAAATTTAAGGGTCTAAATATAAATTAAGAGGTCTAAATATAAAAGAAGAAAAAACTTCGGGGGTCAAAATGTAATTCACTTTTGTATATAAGTATAACAAATGAAATCCTAGACCAACTTCCACCCTAGCCTTGAGAGCATGCATTTTAAATCTTCTTTAACATTAGATTCAATGAATTGAACAAATTAAACCGATCTGATTCGGTCCTCCACGGATTGGATCGGTTTTTAACAACCACATATTAGTGACGGATTCCAAATCCATCAATCGTAGGTAACGGATTGGTGACGGATTTGACCTTATCCGCACCAATCCGATCCGTGTACACACCTACTAGAATTCCAAGAATTCGTGTATGAAAAATTCTTGAATTCCTAGACAAAGTGAAATTCCTGAATGCTCTTTTGGACTTGAGCATCCAGGAATTCCACCAAAATACAAAGATGACGAAATTCCTGAATCCTCCAAGGCCAATTGGGACTTTTCATGTGCTGAAATTCATACATTCTTACCCTGTGGCCTATTTCTTTACTAGAATTCCAGTTTGTAACTGGAATTCTAGTAAAGAAAAAGGCCATAGGGTAGAAACACATAGAGTATGATCCCTAATTTTTATTTCAGTCAAATTCAATCATATAACATATGGATTAAGGGCTTAAACTCAGTTGTACTCATGCTAGAATTTCCTGCAATACAATAGTCTTTTCAAGTAACTGTCAATGTAAAAATCTTAAATTTCGTTTCTAGGAAATTAAGGATATGAACATGGGCTAGGTTTATAAAAGTCACGACTGATTAAAACACGTTTTGAAATGTTTCAAAATTATTTTTTTTGCTAATTTTTGGAAAATAAACCAAATCTGTAGAAAACACAGTTCTATGCAAAAAATAATTTTGTGGGGTCTCAAGAAAATATTCCTAAAATATTATACAGAACTCAAAATATCACAAAACCAGTGCCATTCAAAAGAAGACTTCTAGCTCTAAAATTTCTTGTCTGAGAGCCAAATCTGGTTTATGTACATTTTGTTCCAAAATTTTCCATTTTTACAAAAATCAGTTTAAAAAACAGACTATTTTGGCACTCTTTAAAGAACAAGATATTTTCTTCATCCGATAGAATTAGGAGATATATAATCTCTGCTTTAAGGGTATAATGAACTGAGGATTCCAAATAGTAGTTTTTAGAATCTTGAGAATTAACTTACAAGTCTGAAATTTGTATTTAATAGTCACAATTTTTGCCAAGAATTATATAAGAAAAATGTTTAAAATTACACATAAAATGACACTTTCAAGAGCTAGTTTTGGGTCAACCATGCATAAGGAATGTTCTCCATTTTTTGGTGACGACATATAAGATACCATCGTAGAAAATGAAAAGCAATTTCAAAAGAAAGAACTTGACCTAAGACAGAGAGGAAGCACAATATGATAATGTAATTTTTGTTGTATTTCAATTTTCAAATATGAAAATTGAGTTTACATCAAGAGATTGCAAGACTCGACGTTCGGACTCACAGGTGAAAGGTCATTCATAAAACACATTAGTCCCATATCCATCCTTCAATAGCCTAAGATGTACATTGCTCTATAAAAATTAAAAAAAAAAAAGATACAAAAGGAGAGGGGTTGAAATAGCACGTCTCAAGTATCAAAGACCGTTGGGTACATGGAATCCAATTCCTTGATGATGCGGGCCGGGACCGGGACCCATTAATTGATTGATAAAGATCAAATGATGAAATGATCATAGACCTCTCAAATTGACCAAACCTAGCCTATTTAAGTGGGAACCCCAAGATGAATGGGGTCCACCATCTATATTCTAACCGTCCATAAAACCATATGATGCTGGTTGGGACCCATGAATTGCTTGATAATGATCAAATGATCGTAGACCTAACAAATTGACCTAATATATTTAAGTGGGACCCAGATGAATGGGGTCCACCATATTTCTTCTAACCGTCCATAAAATCAAATGATGCGGGCCCGGACCCATTAATTGATTGATAAAGATTAAATGATCAAATAATCATAGACCTCTCAAATTGACCAAACCCAGCCTATTTAAGTGGGACCCCCAAGATGAATGGGGTCCACCATCTATATTCTAACAATCCATAAAACCATATGATGCCGGCTGGGACCCATGAATTGTTTGATAAAGATCAAATGATTATAGACCTCACAAATTGACCAAATCTAACTATTTAAGTGGAAACCCCCAGATGAATGGGGTCCTCCATCTCTATTCTAACCGTCCATAAAACCATATTATGCGGGATGGGACCCATGAATTGATTAAGAAAGATCAAATGATCGTAGACCTAACAAATTGACCAATTATTTTTAAGTGGGACTCAGATGAATGGGGTCCACCATCTTTATTCTAACCGTCCATAAAATCAAATGATGCGGGCCGGGACCCATGAATTGATTGATAAAGATCAAATGATCATAGACCTCTCAAATTGACCAAACCTGACCTATTTATGTGGGACCCCCAATATGAATGGGGTCCACCATCTATATTCTAACCGTCCATGAAATAATCTTATGCGGCCTGGGACCCATGAATTACTTGATAATGATCATAGACCTCACAAATTGACTAAACCTAACCTATTTAAGTGGAACCCCCCAAATGAATGGGGTCCACCATCTTTATTCTAACCGTCCATAAAACCATATTATGCTGGATGGGAACTATGAATTGATTTAAAAAGATCAAAGGATCAAATGATCGTAGACCTAACAAATTGATCAAATATGTTTAAGTGAGACCCTGATGAATGGAGTCCACCATCTCTATTCTAACCGTCCATAAAATCATATGATGCGGACCGGAACCTATGAATTGATTGATAAAGTTCAAATGATCATAGACCTCATAAATTGACCAAACCTAATTTATGTAAGTGGGACCCCAAAGATGAATGGAGTCCACCATCTATATTCTAACCGTTCATAAAACCATATGATGCGGGCTGGGACCCATGAATTGCTTGATGAAGGTCAAAGGATCAAATGATCATAGACCTCACAAATTGACCAAACCTAACCTATTTAAGTGTAACCCCCCAGATGAATGGGGTCCACCATCTTTATTCTAACCGTCCATAAAACCATATTATGCGGGATGGGACCCATGAATTGATTTAAAAAGATCAAAGGATCAAATGATCGTAGACCTAACAAATTGATCAAATATGTTTAAGTGAGACCCAGATGAATGGAGTCCACCATCTCTATTCTAACCGTCCATAAAATCATATGATGCGGACCGGAACCCATGAATTGATTGATAAAGTTCAAATGATCATAGACCTCATAAATTGACCAAACCTAATTTATGTAAGTGGGACCCCAAAGATGAATGGAGTCCACCATCTATATTCTAACCGTTCATAAAACCATATGATACGGGCTGGGACCCATGAATTGCTTGATGTAGGTCAAAGGATCAAATGATCATAGACCTCACAAATTGACCAAACCTAACCTATTTAAGTGAAACCCCCCAAATGAATGGGGTCCACCATCTCTATTCTAACCATCTCTATTCTAACCGTCCATAAAATCATATTATGCGGGATGGGACCCATGAATTGATTAAGAAAGATCAAATGATCAAATGATCATAGACCTAACAAATTGACCAAATATTTTTAAGTGGGACCCAGATGAATGGGGTCCACCATCTTTATTCTAACCGTCCATAAAATCAAATGATGCAGGTCGGGACCCATGAATTGATTGATATAAATTTAGCACATCTGGTGTGTTGGCTTATTTAGGGATCTCATGGAGAGATTTTAGGCTTTTGAGTGGAAGATGATTCTTGATGGAGAGATTTTAGGTCTTTTGAGTGTGTAATAGATATAGAGATTTTAGGGATAAGGGCAACTCCGGAAATGGCATTGCAAAAGGCTTGAGGTTGTGCCAGGTGTCTTTATATGAGGAAGAGTACATCCCTTTAGTAATATAGATTTTTTAATTGATTTGCAAACCCTCTTTTGACTTGAAAGGGCCTATTTATAGGCATGGAAGGCTTTGGGCTAGTTTGAGCAGGTTTATCTACTAAAAATCAATTTTCGAAGGATAGAGTCATCAACCATATTAGGAGAGGGGAGGTCGTGAGTGCCGACCCCTCTACTTTCTAGGGTCGTGGGGAGTTTGCATGATCTCCACATTGTTGATCATCCATGGGCCAAGTGCTTCCAACTATCATGTAGTGGCTAAGAGACATGTGAGGGTCGTGGAGGAGTGGTCCTTGTATGCGTCATGTGTCAAATTTTGATTTGTGACGCATGTCATGTATTTTTCGCATTTTGATAATTTGATTGGGTCATTTTGAGTGCGTCATCGGCTTGGACACGTGTCATGATGACTTGCCAACTTGTGGGACCCATTTTGAGTGAGAAAGTGGCCAAGGGTCGCAAAACACCTAAGGCATCGTGGGTTTGGACCTTACTACCAACGGGGTCGTGGCTTCCCTTAGTTCTGCCTTGGAGGGTCGTGACCCCCTTTAATTCTACCTAAGGGGGTCATGGTCCCCTCTATAAGGGGGTCGTAAAGGTCTATGGACATGCGATCTCGGTACTATTTTCCCCATATCTTCCTCGTTTTATCTTCGTTTGCTTTAAAATTTTGAGAAAATATTCTCCACACATTCCTTAATGACTTAGAGTTAAATTTGGAGATCTTGGATTGCTTAATCACCCAAAAATGAGACCCACCAAATGTGCACTATTTTGGCTTCAAATGACCTCTAATTCACTTGATTTTTGTTTATTGGGCTAAAAAATATCTCAACATTATTTGGATGAATCTTCCTTCTGATTTTGAGTGTTTGGCTTGATTATTTGATGGTCAAAGTGACATTTGACCCTGATTTGACTTTGTGGACCATGTCTTGGTCTAACTTTCTGGATTTTACTTTGTAGACCTTTTTTGTGGCCTATCCTTCCAGAATTTCAAAAAGAATTTTAGGTACCAACATTGGACCTAGCAACATAGCCCAATGGTCAAGTGTAATAAACTTGCCCTTGACATGGTTTGGTTTTGACAGTGAGGAGCTGCTAAGGTGGGACCCACCGTGGATTAAACATAAAATGTGAATAATCATATAAAAATGACACATTTGAGGCTAACTTTAGGTTAAGCAAGGAGTGTGACCTAGCCTCTGGTTCTTTAGGGCCCGTTTGGTAATTTTACTAATAAAGACTAGTCAAGTAAAAAGGGTGCCCAAAGGTCGAAATTTTCAACATACAGTATTTGGGTGCAACCAGTAAATATGACTTGAGGAGTTGGCAAAGTTTATAGCTGGATAATCTTTCGACATATTTGCGGGGTGAACTTTTTCCCCTCCCCTAGAAAAGACGTCTAGGGGAAGAAACAGGAAGTCAGGGTACATCACCCATCAACTATTACAGATAAGATTCGGAGTGGAGATGCAGGGATATCTGCGTGAACCTGTCGTCCTGCCCTTTGAAATAGGACGGAATTACGCCCAGTCCACAAACGATGATTACTTCAAAGAGATTTCCCTTCACCAAACAGGTTACTCCATTCATAACTTCGACCAACCTGTGATAAATCAAACAGTTGGAGAGTCATAACTATTTCCACCTATCTCTCCCTTCAAACCTTCTTCATTCATAATTTTTGGGAACTATCTCTTCCTGGATCGTATCTTCTAGCCATGACAGCACCGAATCTGGTTCGTAGGCCTGCAAAAAATATTCGATACTCTGGATTGCTTCTCGATTTGGTACAAGAGTGAAGAGCACATCACCGTCAGAATATGAAATGGAAAGAATGTGTTATTCCTGCAAATCGAACGGGGAGGAGACTAGCCCTCTACGCGCAGAGCAGTAGCCCTCTACGTGGTATAGTACCTTCCCAATCTCTCTGATCATATCTACAAGAAATCCGCAGGGAAGAGGGTTGTTGGACATACGTATCCAGAACGTGCTAATGGCAGAGACGTAGGCTCGATGGTGAGTACGCTCTAGCTGTCCACGAGAGACGCTCTAGCTGTCGACGAGAGTGACGACTTTTTGTAGATCGAATCGGCGGTTCTGGCTCTGCTACAGTGACATTTTCCTTATAAAAACGATGTCAGTGTGAGCACTCAAACTCATCCGAAGAAAAGTATTGTATCACTGCGAGAAATGCCTTCCGATTCTATTCAGAATATGTCCGTCGATCAGCAAGGTATACACTCTACATATCTCACTCTAAATGCATGTTAATGTTTATGAACCCACATGTCGAATATAGTATCCATGGTAAAATTTTTGCAATTCAGTCACCCGGCATCGGTGATAAAATTTGTATTGTATTCCTATTTATAGCTGATGTAGCTGCATGTATCAACGATTCCGTTGGGGCTGCGTACATTAGACATAATTCCAAATTGATAAAGTGAGTACAGTAAGAATTACTGTTAAATAATAAAAAATTATATGAGTAAATTGAACCAGTCATACGCGGTGTGGTATTCAGTCCAAAATTCCTCCAACATTGAGCGCTCTTTTGTGGACAATTGATACGGCCGATTGGGTTGTGCGACCCCCTTAGATGTAGGAGGGTACGGCGTTAGAAAAGGAGGTACTGCATGTGAAGAAACAGTGGATCTTTCTCGACGGACTTCAACACATCGTTCACTCCTTGTCTTGCGTTTGCACGGGCTGCGCGAGGGAACGGACCGTGAAGCAGTCATATTGGTTGGAGTCCGACGCCTGGCCGTGCTGGCTGTACTCTCCCTCTCCCCTAGTTTAGTGGAGAATGTGGTCTTCAATACCTCCTCGATGGACCACTCGCTACCGCTTGAGCCCTTTGAATTTGACAAAAACGTGTCATATTTAAATCATTAAACGGTGGACAGGATTCTTTCTCTTACATATCAATACCGCTACAATTCTTGCTGAACTTTGCTATCAAATCAATTTTAAAAAGATGAGTGACACTTACAGTAGTATTATCAGTGGAGGCTTGATCGTTGATACAAGCCTCCAAGTCGAACTCCTCTATCCCCTCCAACGACTTCATTGCCTCTCTGAACTCTTGCATCTTTCGCCCGATCCTCATGGCCTGTTCATACAAATCGTCGGCTCCCTGTTCCTGAGTCATTAGAGCGATGGATCCAGCTCCAAATTGGAGGAAGAGATTGACCTGAATTATGCATGAGTTTAAGCACAGTTACTATGTATATATGCTAGGTACAAGAGAATAATACTTCTGACAAATTGTCACCTTAGCAAGTGCCTTTTCTACTCTTGCTCGCGGTACAGTTTCTGATGTTGTTGCTGACTTACCGGTCGCTCGACGGTACCAACTGTCGCGACCCCGGACCGGGAAACTAGGGGAAAAGGGGAGGATCCGAGTCCGGGAGTCGGGACGGTGGGTGGTGATGCCGCGCCACGTGCATCTCTTTGGCTAAAACGCACACGGAATTAAAAGAATATTTATCCGTGCACGTGATTTCCCACAGGGTTCCGCGGTGAGGATTATCTTTACACATCATCTCACATGTAACCATATCAAACATATTTTCAAGATTGCGGAAGCGCGTGTAGCAAACCATATTAGTACTATTCAATCCAATCCCATAAACGAGACTGATTTATGATGAACATAATAAGATATCAGAATGAGCAATGATCATAAGCATATTTCCCCAAAAGTAAAGTTAAGTATATTTACAAAATATCAGTTGATTAATGCTCCCAAAATAACGGTCAACAAAGACCGTATAACCAAATGAAACCTAAAACAAAGATATTATAATTCCCAAAGTGTATCGTTCTCAAGGCAATGCCAAATGTCTACATGACATCATCAGCTTGCCACTCAATCACTCGTTGCGGTTCACCGATCGCCTCCTCTGGCTCCTCCTCAACGGCAATAAGCTCGGGACCTGAGTACCAAAATAAATAGATCAGACACGACGGTCTGGCAGGTGGGTGAAAAGATATGTAATAATAAAACGATAATACTTTGCAAAAGTTTAGAAAACTTGTGAGTAAATAATGAACTTCATAAAAGACGGTATATCATTTTAAAAGAGGCACATATGCAATAAATCATGTAAGGTAACAAGGATTTGGAAACTGTCAAGATGGCAACCACACAAAGCTAGATCCTCCCTTCACTAACGTGAAGAGAGCACATACCCTACAGGATCATTGGCCTCAGTCACACGAGGTGAGGAGGAACAACGATAAACAGGATCATTGGCCTCAGTCACACGAGGTGAGGAGGAACAACGATAAAATACTATAATATATATACTATACAGGACCACGGTAGCGAACCGGGTAAACTATGCAAATTCCAGACTGCAGCTGACTATCAGGAGGGGAAGGAACCCCAAGTCGGTGGATCAAACCAACTAGGTCGTCCAAGCTCAGTGGTGCCGACTCATAGGTCAAATACGATAAATCAATTCGTGTACATATTAAAGAAACGGGGTGCTCATAGGCACAAATACACATTCGTATCTGGCCGGTCATATACAGGTTAGCAAAAGCTAAATACACTTTCAATACTCTCAAGACAGTCTAGTCATATCATGTGGGTTTGAAATCCCCAAAATAGAAGTTTGGTTGAAAATCAAATACAAATAGTCTTCCATACCTTCACAGACTAACAATGGGGTTTCTAGAATTGAATCAGTGCGAATAGGGTCCCGTACGTCGGTTATGATGGAATTTTGGTACTCTTTAAGAGTTAGGGACATTCCGGGTCCTTATACACATTGGTCAATCTAGAAAATCTCATAGAATCTCCATGATGAGTTTCCCCTTCCTCCGGACTTTACGTAATGCCTTACAAGTCCCTAAATAACAATGGGGCTCCAAATAATACCTCCCCACTACAACCCTTTGCAATTTACCCAATCCATCCATGGGTTTAAATGCATCCTTATAGGTTCAATGTCTTCAAATAAGAAGATAAGGGATAGAGCTGAATTGGACTTGAGTATGGGCTTGGAATGAATCTGGAAATAGTCCCACAATCCTCTCACTTTACAGTTCGTCTCATTTCAGTCCGATCGATCGGGCTCCTTGGCCGATCGATCGGTCCTGAATTGCTTCCAGTTATTTACAGTCCGATCGATCGGACCTGATGGGCGATCGATCGGTCATGAGAACCCTCTCAGTTATTTACAGTCCGATCGATCGGACCTGATGGGCGATCGATCGGTCCTGAGAACCCTCTCAGTTATTTACAGTCCGATCGATCGGACCTGATGGGCGATCGATCGGTCCTGTAGCGAATTTCAACCCATTTGGTTGAATTCTTCTCTTGTCCAACTCCAATCCATTTCCTTTCTTTCCCCTTCTTCCATACATATCTTCACAAACAATTGGGCTATTCCTTGACCTCATTATCTCATCAATTCATCATTCAAAATCAATAAGACTAAACCATCAAACATGATAAATCAATAAAACCATCAATGAAGACAAATCAAGATCTTTGCAGAAAATATGATAAAACACATGAGAATCATTTCATCCACTTGCCTTGGGTCCAATTGCAATTCAATTGAGCTCTAATCACCTCTTAGTTTCACAATCAAACACCTATACACAAAACCCCCAAATCCAAACCCTAGATCAACAAAATCCAAGTAAAACAAGACGGAATTTTTCAATAATTGAAATAGAGCTACCCTAGGGCTAAACAAACAAGATTATAAAACTTTTAGGAAAATCACTTACAAAGAAGTTCTTCAAAAGGCAAGGTGTTGTCCAAAGTAAGTCTTGGAGTGGGCGGTTTTCTTCAAAAATTGTGTCAAGATGAAGGCCTTGAGATGAGGAAGAAGATTATAGCAACTAATTTTCCATTAGCACTAGCTTAGTGGGGATTGAAGATGAAGAGGCAAGAAAAAGGGTAAGGGAAAACCCTTAGGGCTGGGATTTCTCTTCTCCTCTAGGGTTTTTGCCAGAAATGGGAAAAAAGAAGAAGAAGCTTTCTATATATAGTAAGTGGGAGTGGGGCCCACAACTTAAAGAACTTCTCGGGCTCAAAATATGGTTTTCGGGGCTTCAAATGAATTCGACGAAGAAGACAAAGTTGATCGGCAAAATTTCTAGTTTCCAAAAAGTATATATTTTGCACATTTTGGTGACGTTGAAATCGGTGTCCAGATTTTAGGTAAAAAGACCATTTTGCCCTCAATTAGTGAAAAAAATCAGGTTTAAGGTCCTTGAATGAAAACGATGTCAACATGAAAGTTGTAGGGATTAATAAGATAAGTCCAATGGGGTTAAAAACACGATTCTTAAAAATCATCGGTAAACCCCCAATCTCCCAAAATTCGTAATAAGAACCCCCAAAGGGTCCCACAATTAAAAAGGCTCTCCAAATTCCCCAAAGCTATTATAAAAGCTATTCTAATCCCCAACTAATCCAAAAACTACTAAACACACTTAAAACTAAAACACAACTTAATCAACTCTAAACGAGGTCTCTCGGGTTGGGGTCTTACATCCTCCACCCCTTAGGACATTTGGTCCTCCAAATGGAAATTAAAACTCACCTCCGGTAGGAGATGTGGGTACTTCTTCTGAACTTGATCCCGTAATTCCCAAGTTGCTTCTTCCGGTCCATGATTCTCCCAAAGTACCTTGACCCACTGAATAGTCCGAGTTCTCAATTCTTGTTCCTTGGTGTCAATGATCTGTTTAGGCTTCTCAACATAGGTCGCATCTTCTCGAATTTCTAATGGCTCATAACGGAGTATGTGTAGTCTGTCAGGAACGTACTTCTTCAACATAGACACATGGAAAACATTGTGTACGCCGGAGAGTTCGGGTGGTAAGGCTAACCGATAAGCCACATCACCAATCCTACTCACAATGTCATACGGTCCAATGTATCTCCTAGATAATTTGCCCTTCTGTCCAAACCTCAAAGTTCCACGAGTAGGTGACACTTTCAAGAAAACCTAATCTCCTTCTTTAAATTGTAAATCCCTTCTGTGAGAGTCTGCATAGCTCTTCTGTCTACTCTGAGCCACTTTCAGACGTTCTTGGATCAACTTGACCTTGTCACTTGTCTCACTAACAATGGTCGGTCCATGGAAACTGCGAGTACCAACTTCTTCCCAACAAACAGGTGTTCTACACCTTCTGCCATACAAAGCCTCAAAAGGTGCCATACCGATACTCGAGTGAAAACTGTTGTTGTAAGTGAACTCACATAACGGTAAGGCTTCATCCCACTGAGTCTTGAAATCTAACACACAAGCTCGAAGCATATCCTCAAGGGTCTGAATTGTCCTCTCTGACTGACCATCGGTCTGTGGGTGATAGGCTGTGCTGAACTGTAACTTCGTACCCATAGACTCATGCAACGTCTTCCAAAATCTTGAGACAAATCTGCTGTCTCTATCGGATGTGATGGAAACTGGCTGTCCATGACGACTGACAATTTCTGTGACAAACAACTGTGCCAAAGGTAACATATGCATCTTCTTTCCAGTCTTCATCGGTAGGAAATGAGCTGACTTGGTGAGACGGTCCACTATGACCCAAATAGCATCATTGCCCTTACTAGTCTTCGGTAAACCCGATATGAAGTCCATGGTAATGTGCTCCCATTTCCATTCCGGAATCTCTAATGGTCGTAATAACCCTGGAGGCTTCTGGTGTTCTGCCTTGATCAACTGACATGTCATACAACGAGAGACGAAAACTGCTATCTCTCTCTTCATGTTATTCCACCAAAATCTGCCCTTCAAATTCTGATACATTTTCGTACTGCCCGGATGTATGGAATACTTGGTATTGTGAGCCTCATACATGATATCATTCCTCAAGTCCTCCAAATTAGGCACACACAGACGGTCTCGGTAATACAAAACTCCATCTACAACACAAAAATCCGGACGATCTGCTAGGTGCTCAGAAATCTTAGCCAATTCTGGGTCTTGTAACTGACTCTCTTTGATCTTCTGAATGAACGAAGGCTCTGACACTGACATGTTTGCTAACATGACACCTTCTCTTAGTGGCTGAAAATCCACTCTCATCTCCTCTAACTGCTGTACCACATAAGTCCCCCGAAGACTTGCCATGCTCACTGACTTTCTGCTCAAGGCATCTGCAACTACATTCGCTTTCCCCGGGTGATACTTAATTGGAAAATCATAGTCTTTAATATATTCCATCCATCTCCTCTGCCTCATGTTCAACTCCTTCTGATAAAACAAGTACTGCAGGCTACGGTGATCGGAGTGAACCTCAAACTTCTCTCCATAGAGGTAGTGTCTCCACATCTTCAAAGCTAAAACAACTGCAGCCAACTCGAGATCATGTGTTGCATAGTTCTTCTCATGATCTTTCAACTGCCGTGACCCATATGCAACTACCTTCCCATCTTGCATTAGCACGCATCCAAGTCCAACATTGGAAGCATCGGTAAAAATGGTAAAACCGCCGCTCCCAGATGGCAAAGTAAGGACTGGAGCTGTAGTCAACCTCTTCTTCAGCTCTTGGAAACTAGCCTCACACTTATATGTCCAGACATATGGTGCATTCTTCCTTGTCAACTTCGTCAAAGGTGACGCAATCGACGAAAATCCTTGCACAAACCTCCGATAATATCCTGCCAATCCAAGAAAACTCCTGATTTTTGATGCATTCTTCGGTCTATCCCAATTCATGACTGCCTCAATCTTGGACGGGTCCACTGATAATCCTTCTTTGGAGATGATATGACCCAAAAATGTGACTTGGTCCAACCAAAATTCACACTTACTAAGTTTTGCAAACAACTGATTCTCCCTCAAGAGCTGGAGTGCTATCCTCAAGTGTTCTTCATGCTCTCCTTTGGTCTTGGAATATACCAAAATATCATCAATAAACACCACTGTAAACTGATCCAAATACTCCGCAAATATTTTGTTCATCAATGCCATGAAAACTGCCGGTGCATTAGTCAAACCAAACGGCATCACTAGAAACTCATAGTGTCCATATCTTGTCCGAAAGGCTGTTTTTGGTACGTCTGAATCTTTAACTCTCAACTGATGGTAGCCTGACCTCAAATCAATCTTCGAAAAATAAGCAGCTCCTTGCAACTGATCGAACAATTCATCTATCCTTGGCAATGGATATTTGTTTTTGATGGTCACTTGGTTCAACCTTCTATAGTCAATACACATTCTCATGGAACCATCCTTCTTCTTCACAAACAAAACTGGTGCTCCCCACGGTGACACACTAGGTCTCACAAAACCTTTGTTCAAAAGTTCTTGCAATTGCATCTTCAACTCTCCCAATTCTGCCGGGGCCATTCTATAAGGTGCGATAGATATCGGAGCAGTCCCCGGTAACAACTCAATAGTGAAGTCTATCTCTCTAATGGGTGGCAATCCCGGTATCTCCTCCGGGAAAACATCCGGAAACTCACAAACAATTGGAATCTCCTCCACCCCTTGGGACCGTTTATCCTCCGTGATAAACGCCAAATAACCCTCACAACCACTTTTTAGAAGCCTATCAGCCTTCAATGTTGAAATAAAACCTGCACCAGAACTACTCCTCTCTCCCTGAAACAACACCCCTGCTTGGGTCTCCTCTAACTTAAAAGTTAGGGTTTTATGGAAACAATCCATCGTAGCATGGTATCCTGCTAACCAATCCATCCCTAGGATGACATCAAAATCCTGCATCTCCAATAAAATGAGATCTGCCGGTAATACTACTTCTCCTATCATGACTGGACAACTAGGGTAAAAAGTTCTACAAACAACTTCCTTACCTAAAGGGGTAGTCACAGTCAACATGAAACTCAACTCTCTAGCATGCATATCAATCAACTTAGCAAATTTTGGAGATAGGAATGAGTGAGTAGAGCCAGGGTCAAACAAAACCTTAGCATCAAAACCACAGACGAGAAGTGTACCTTCCACTACATTGCCTTCAGCCTCCGCATCAGCTCTATTGACAGCATAGAGTTGTGCCCTTTGTGGTGGCCTGTTCTGCCCTTGCTGTTGCCTGCCTTGTGGTGCATTCCTATTCTGATTCTGAGGACGCTGATTCTGATTCTGATTCTGCCCTTGCTGACGGGCCGGTTGTTGCTGTTGTTGTTGTGGCCTAAACTGTGGCTGAGGTGCCTGTTGTTGTAGTGGCCTTGCTTGATTCTGAACCACTAGCGCATTTTGAGGTGGTGCCTGACGCTGTACTCCCTGTTGTTGTCTATTCTGCCTTGGGCATTCCCTCATCTGATGGTCCATCGAACCACATCTAAAACATGCCCCCGTGATAGTACGGCACTGGGCATTCCCATGATATTTTCCACAATGGATAGAAGCTCCTTGATTCTGTGCATTCTGCTCTTGTCTTGGCCTCTTGTTCTGATTGTTTCTTTGTTGATTGTTCTGCTGCTGGCCTTGACCCTTTCCCTGGTTCTTGATGATCTTGTTGTGGAAGTTCTCAAATTTGTATGCTCTCTTGACAGCTTCTTCAAAGGTAACGGGTGGTACAACCCCGGTAGCATCCCTCTCAATAATCGGGTGAAGTCCCTCAAGGAACTTGGTTATCTTCTTCTCCTCTGTATCTACTAACTCCGGTGCATACCTTGACAATCTCTCAAATTTGGTGAGGT
Organism: Litsea cubeba; assembly: GCA_012931725.1. Classification (NCBI taxonomy): domain Eukaryota; kingdom Viridiplantae; phylum Streptophyta; class Magnoliopsida; order Laurales; family Lauraceae; genus Litsea; species Litsea cubeba. The sequence goes on along the minus strand of CM022954.1, from coordinate 20,984,364 downwards.
ATTCAAGGACTGACATGTTTCCTTGCACAAGTTGCTGAAATTCTACTGCCTTCTGCCCAAGCCAATCATCTGCTGCCATTGGGTCCTCAGTCCCCAAAAATTCTTTCGGTCCTCTCTTCCTGAACCGCTCATACAACACATTAGGATCATTCCCTCTAATGTTTACCGGACCAGGTGGTGGAACTGGGATTGGTTCCGGTCTCCTCTCCAATATCCCCAACAACTGTGCCTGCATTTGAGCTATCTCCCTAGCATGATCCTCGTCTTTCTTAAGCATCTGTTCTTGCAATCTGGTCTGTGTCTCATATGCTTGTGCTTGGAGCCTAGCCTGATTCTCATTGGCCTGGCGTTGTTGGTCTATCATAGCCTGCATCATCTGTTGGAATTGGTTCTGCATGTTGTTGTCTTGTGGTTCCTCTGCAATAGGCTCTGTATTCTCACTGTTACTGGCAACGTGATTACTGTTTGCAGTTCTTTTGCGAGGTGGCATAACGCTGCAAAACAAATTGTTAGCACATATAAATCAAGTACAGGGTGGTCACACATTGCTCACACGATTCTATCTAACGAATCCTCGCCACGTACTTAAGATTTCTAGTTTCTTTTAATGCCTGAAACATGTCCCGCTCTGATACCAGTCCTGTCGCGACCCTGGACTGAGAAACTAGGGGAAAAGGGGAGGATCCGAGTCCGGGAGTCGGGACGATGGGTGGTGATGCCGCGCCACGTGCATCTCTTTGGCTAAAACGCACACGGAATTAAAAGCATATTTATCCGTGCACGTGATTTCCCACAGGGTTCCGCGGTGAGGATTATCTTTACACATCATCTCACATGTAACCATATCAAACATATTTTCAAGATTGCGGAAGCGTGTAGCAAACCATATTAGTACTATTCAATCCAATCCCATAAACGAGACTGATTTATGATGAACATAATAAGATATCAGAATGAGCAATGATCATAAGCATATTTCCCCAAAAGTAAAGTTAAGTATATTTACAAAATATCAGTTGATTAATGCCCCCAAAATAACGGTCAACAAAGACCGTATAACCAAATGAAACCTAAAACAAAGATATTATAATTCCCAAAGTGTATCGTTCTCAAGGCAAGGCCAAATGTCTACATGACATCATCAGCTTGCCACTCAATCACTCGTTGCGGTTCACCGACCGCCTCCTCTGGCTCCTCCTCAACGGCAATAAGCTCGGGACCTGAGTACCAAAATAAATGGATCAGACACGACGGTCTGGCAGGTGGGTGAAAGGATATGTAATAATAAAACGATAATACTTTGCAAAAGTTTAGAAAACTTGTGAGTAAATAATGAACTTCATAAAAGACGATATATCATTTTAAAAGAGGCACATATGCAATAAATCATGTAAGGTAACAAGGATTTGGAAACTGTCAAGATGGCAACCACACAAAGCTAGATCCTCCCTTCACTAACGTGAAGAGAGCACATACCCTACAGGATCATTGGCCTCAGTCACACGAGGTGAGGAGGAACAACGATAAACAGGATCATTGGCCTCAGTCACACGAGGTGAGGAGGAACAACGATAAAATACTATAATATATATACTATACAGGACCACGGTAGCGACCGGGTAAACTATGCAAATTCCAGACTGCAGCTGACTATCAGGAGGGGAAGGAACCCCAAGTCGGTGGATCAAACCAACTAGGTCGTCCAAGCTCAGTGGTGCCGACTCATAGGTCAAATACTATAAATCAATTCGTGTACATATTAAAGAAACGGGGTGCTCATAGGCACAAATACACATTCGTATCTGGCCGGTCATATACAGGTTAGCAAAAGCTAAATACACTTTCAATACTCTCAAGACAGTCTAGTCATATCATGTGGGTTTGAAATCCCCAAAATAGAAGTTTGGTTGAAAATCAAATACAAATAGTCTTCCATACCTTCACAGACTAACAATGGGGTTTCTAGAATTGATCAGTGCGAATAGGGTCCCGTACGTCGGTTATGATGGAATTTTGGTACTCTTTAAGAGTTAGGGACATTCCGGGTCCTTATACACATTGGTCAATCTAGAAAATCTCATAGAATCTCCATGATGAGTTTCCCCTTCCTCCGGACTTTACGTAATGCCTTACAAGTCCCTAAATAACAATGGGGCTCCAAATAATACCTCCCCACTACAACCCTTTGCAATTTACCCAATCCATCCATGGGTTTAAATGCATCCTTATAGGTTCAATGTCTTCAAATAAGAAGATAAGGGATAGAGCTGAATTGGACTTGAGTATGGGCTTGGAATGAATCTGGAAATAGTCCCACAATCCTCTCACTTTACAGTTCGTCTCATTTCAGTCCGATCGATCGGGCTCCTTGGCCGATCGATCGGTCCTGAATTGCTTCCAGTTATTTACAGTCCGATCGATCGGACCTGATGGGCGATCGATCGGTCATGAGAACCCTCTCAGTTATTTACAGTCCGATCGATCGGACCTGATGGGCGATCGATCGGTCCTGTAGCGAATTTCAACCCATTTGGTTGAATTCTTCTCTTGTCCAACTCCAACCCCTTCTTCCATACATATCTTCACAAACAATTGGGCTATTCCTTGACCTCATTATCTCATCAAATCATCATTCAAAATCAATAAGACTAAACCATCAAACATGATAAATCAATAAAACCATCAATGAAGACAAATCAAGATCTTTGCAGAAAACATGATAAAACACATGAGAATCATTTCATCCACTTGCCTTGGGTCCAATTGCAATTCAATTGAGCTCTAATCACCTCTTAGTTCCACAATCAAACGCCTATACACAAAACCCCCAAATCCAAACCCTAGATCAACAAAATCCAAGTAAAACAAGACGGAAATTTTTCAATAATTGAAATAGAGCTACCCTAGGGCTAAACAAACAAGATTATAAAACTTTTAGGAAAATCACTTACAAAGAAGTTCTTCAAAAGGCAAGGTGTTGTCCAAAGTAAGTCTTGGAGTGGGCGGTTTTCTTCAAAAATTGTGTCAAGATGAAGGCCTTGAGATGAGGAAGAAGATTATAGCAACTAATTTTCCATTAGCACTAGTTTAGTGGGGATTGAAGATGAAGAGGCAAGAAAAGGTAAGGGAAAACCCTTAGGGCTGGGGTTTTTCTTCTCCTCTAGGGTTTTTGCCAGAAATGGGAAAAAGAAGAAGAAGCTTTCTATATATAGTAAGTGGGAGTGGGGCCCACAACTTAAAGAACTTCTCGGGCTCAAAATATGGTTTTCGGGGCTTCAAATGAATTCGACGAAGAAGACAAAGTTGCTCGGCAAAATTTCTAGTTTCCAAAAAGTATATATTTTGCACATTTTGGTGATATTGAAATCGGTGTCCAGATTTTGGGTAAAAAGACCATTTTGCCCTCAATTAGTGAAAAAAATAACAGGTTTAAGGTCCTCGAATGAAAACGATGTCAACATGAAAGTTGTAGGGATTAATAAGATAAGTCCAATGGGGTTAAAAACACGATTCTTAAAAATCATCGGTAAACCCCCAATCTCACACAATTCGTAATAAGAACCCCCAAAGGGTCCCACAATTAAAATGGCTCTCCAAATTCCCCAAAGCTATTATAAAAGCTATTCTAATCCCCAACTAATCCAAAAACTACTAAACACACTTAAAACTAAAACACAACTTAATCAACTCTAAACGAGGTCTCTCGGGTTGGGGTCTTACATCAACTTAGGTAATGTTCGCCATGACATCGACTTCCATCGGGTTCTTTTCTGATTATGCACATGTCTCCTCTAGTATCCCACGCGTCCACAAATTTCTTGCATCTCTCCTCATAGTCGACACTGTCCTTAGATGCCTTCTCATTCATTCTTTCCCATCGGTGGAATGGTGGTAGCACAGGCTGTCTTAGGCCGAACTGCTTGTACACCCTATCAACATTGTGCCGCTCAATTACCCAATAGTGGATCAAAGGTAATGTACAACGGAGTAGCTTCCGGTCCCGCTGTTCCACACATTGATTGATCTTTGCCATCCATTTCTGGTACGGTTGCCAATCAAACTGCAAGAATGGATGGATTGCAGCTGTCAATGAAAATTTGTATAAAAGGATTTAGACTGTCGTTGTAAGTCCATTTTATTTTTAAAGATAAGTTCAGTACATCTCGGTTGCCTCAACCGTGTCAAGCATGTTACGCATCTCCTGGATTGATGTAGAAACAGGGTGTGTGGCCAAGGCTATTTGCCACATCTTGAACAAAGGAAAATCGACGTGGACTGCATCCGACTCTCGCCGGAGGGGACGCCCGACTGCCGTACGACTGTAAGCCTAAATCTGTTTATAAAGGGAATATTAAGCTTGATCGTTTATCAATTTCAAAAATGGCATAAATTGATAGTTTTGTTACAAAATAAATCAAATACCTGGATCAATTACAGGGGTCCGGTGATAGTTCGTAGACGATCTTTTATCATTGTGGCTCGAGTCATGCTACGATAAACACACGCTAGGCACGTGGGGCCCCATGCATATCGTTTGAAGTCCTTGAAAAGTTCTAGCAAATAGGCATGCCCACGTGCCCCTGCGTTACTTGTCGACAGCTGTGATGCCACCAAACAGAACAAGTAAGCCCTTGCATATCTAATCTCGTCAACTATAGTAGGTCTCTCTAGCATCTGGTTGATTTTTTTCTATATCCATGGTAAACTCAATTGCCCACCCCTCATGTAAGCACCCGCGTCTACCTTTAATCCAAGCATGTTCATAACTGTTTCCTCGAGCTTGGCTCTTGTTGACCAAACTGGGCCCGTAACTGCTTTGCCATCTATTGGTAGGCCATAGAGATATGACATGTCCTCTAGTGTAATAGTCGCCTCACCACCAACGAAATGGAAAGTGTTGGTTTTGGGCCTCCATCGTTCAATTAGCGCATTGATCAACGCTATGTCTATCTTTCCTTTTTTTAGTTCGGCGAGATGATGTAATCCCGTTTGCCGAACATAATATTTTACATTTGCCGTTAGATTCCATGCAGCTGACTTTGGGCTCAATGAAATTAGGCGTACTGACTCTATTTCCTGCACAATAGCCATGTTAGAGTCACCACATGTAGATCTCAATCATATAGTTTTAAAGTTTAAATCTGTGACTATACCTCTCCCTGTTGCAATTGTGAGGAAATATGGTTTGCATCGTCGTATAAGAGGTAGCTGTCTAATCCCTGATCAGATTCTTCCATGCTCTGTTGTCAATAGTATAATAACTTTTTATGCTGCTAATCTCTTCTTTTTTATACCATAGACCTGTATCGCAGACAAGATTGTGAAATTAGTACAGTCCAACTATCTGCTTATGTACTTCTGCTTTTTTCCATTTTTAAGCGAAGATCTCATATCATTGACAGAAAATTGGCAATACCAAGTACCCATAAAATATGGATTCTGATTCAGACAGTTCGTAAAAAAAAAAAAAGATGATTTATCTTCCAGCAATAGAGATAGTTAGTATAAAGTATTCAAACGAAAGCCCAAAAGATTGCAAGAAATGTTAAAGATACCAACATGCATTTTACAACACGGAAGATGAGATTCATTCCAAGTGTAGGGGTACACTATCAATGAAACAAATGCAATATGAAGGACGTAGGCAGTTAAATTAAAATGCCAAATACAAGCTTAGGCTTTCACATGAAGATTTGAATTTATACATGTTAAAATGAGTTCTGGTCAGTAGTTTTATGAGAGGAAACGCCAGTGCGAACTACTGCAGACCTCTGATCAATGCAATTCATATCCATGGACGAATCTAGATAATATACTATATCACATACCTGATAGCATATGGTGTAGCATTGGTAATTTATTCATGAAGAGGATTAGACAAATGTAGATTCATAGATCCAGTTTCAGTTAACTCAATTCAGTCTGTGATGCCTGAATGCATTGTAGTTGAAAGATCAGTTACAAAAAAGGGTGAAGACAGAGGAAAATGGTCAAACGAGAGTTTTCAGTTAACAAAAATATAAGGTTCGACAAGTATCCTGTGGCTTAGCTTCTATGAGTATCCTAATCTTCAGTCATGCGGATATCCTAAATTAATAAAATCGAAAATGTGCAACTTATGCCACCCTTGGTACGATGAAGATGAAGATGGCATCAGCTATACAAGATTCAGTAGAATCTTATGCACATGAGAATCACTATACGATACAACGCGTACGATGTTTCTTTCAGGCGATTCCATCGAGTGGATCCCAAACCAAATAATTTCAAAAAATAAATGGGAAATAAAAATTGGTAAAGCTTGAATCTAGTTACTAAATTCATTGTCAGGTTACAGAAACATGCATTTGCCCTTCCGTCGACTGATAATGGTTAAAAGTGAACTCTATTTATTCACCATGTCTACTGGCTGATAGTGGGCGCCAGTTAGAACGATCCATAAACAGGTTACCCCAACATTGCCAGAAGTCTGAGAAGAGGAGAGAAACATACCTCGCAGTTAGAAATCATGTCCGTCGTTCATCTCTTCACGTTGCGCACCCATCCCGTCAGTTTAGGACACCCCTTTTTGTCCAAAGCTCGGCCACTTGCAGATTGTCGACTGTCAGAGATCCCAACTGGTAGGAATGCATCGAAGAGATTTCCCAGGGTAATCGCCGCGATAGAAGATATCTAGTTTCGCTCAGAAGGATATGAGCTTTTGGCGCTAGAAGAGGGTTAATGCATTTTTGTACAGACCTTGTTTTGGGGCTACCCTTTTTGTCCCCCCACAGATGATCTATTTCTATCCCATTTGCACTCTGTATCGAAGACGATCCATGTGGGCTGGGCTCATTCGGTGGGGTCTACTTTTTATTTAGATATAACCTGCGCCATATCGTTCCCAGGCAGTTCTATACTACAATGGTATTGTAGTTGTGGGCCGATCCCACTATTTTATATTCCATCCGTACTAATGGCATGCCCCGGGTCCATGCTTTGTCCCCCATCGGATAGGGTGTAGTCCTTTCTGCTTCTACTTTACTTGACTCCCCAAACAGCAGTGAGGTGATTTCCGTACGATGCCTATATGTCCCAGACTTCTCCTTCTAAACCACATGGAAATTCAGAACACTTGACTTGACTTTATTAGTTAATTACCAAATGGGCCCTTAAGAGTCAAGATCATGAACCATCGTGAAATTGACAACCCTAGGAGAGTACAGATATTATTGTAAGCACTAACAAAGGTGGGTCCCACTATGAAATATGTGAAAATCACAAAATGGTCTCATTTGAGGCTTCTTTTTTTTTTTATCAACCAAAGGATGGGATCCAACCACCAATTTTCCATGGTTTTGAAGTGGTGGGCCAACAACTGAGATGGGCTAGGTTTTTATGATGAAGTGGGTGGCTAATATGGGTCCCACCATATAATGTATAAAAAGGACACAAAATGGCCATTTTAAGGGCTAGTTTGGATCCATGATTGCAAAATGGGACCTTAGCCGCTAAATTTGTAGGTTTGACCCAAGGGACCAGCCACTGGTGTAGACTTGTCCAATGGGTGGGCCACAATGATTGAGCAGTGATCATGGGCCAATTTGCCCATTTTTGGTCAAATTGAGTGGACTTTGACCTTCACACCCCCAAATAGGGTGGATCCGAACCATCAAAAGAACTCCACAACTCATCATAAAACAAAAGGAAGAGCCACACCCCGAAAAAAGGGAAATCAACACAATTTTACCAAATTAACCAAGTTACCTTGGATCGGGAGTTGAAATTTGGCTTCATTGGACTTCAAATGGGCCCTCTTGATGAGATCAGCTTGGACCAAGGACAAGGACATTTGTTGACAAGCTAAGAGCAACAAGGGAAAAGCTCAGACGTGCAAGGGAGAGTGGAGAGAGTGGGTGTTGGTATTTTTGGTTGGCAATTCTTGGGCTATGGATAAAACTCAAGTCCAGATGTAGATGTTATTTTCTATTTTTTAATTTTGGACTGCAGCGAATGATTAGCACAGCGATCGGAAAATGAAAATCACAGAAATCCAAGCTTCACAGTCAAGCAAAGAAGACGGGGACAAAACCTTGCTTGGGTCAAACCAGCCCTGCTTGGGGTTGAGCGAGCAAGTTTACTGTCTCGGGAATTTTGAAATAGAACCTTAGTTTGGTCAACCCAACTGAAATCTGGGTAGATCCAACTTGGCGAAAGCTTGCCCATTCAACCCGGAAAGCCTACCTATTTGAGTTCCAATTGAGCTTGGAAACCGCTTGCACGAATCCAAGGCTATAAAAAAACTTCTTGTGCAGCCCTAGACCTCACCTCTTCTCCATCCTAAACTTAGATCATCTATAGGAGATTTCTTAAAAGTTTAGAGCTATTGTTTTAAGAAGACCTTCTATTATTTCGTTGTTGATTGAAGCACCTTGAGAGGCATCAAGGTCAGTTACTGGTTCAAGCACGGGCAAATGGAGAACGACGAGTCGTGGGTAAAAAGAACTACGGTCTTTAAGTTGAGTTCAACCAGTGAACGGTCTATGAGTATATCTTTTAACATTTCAAAATTTATTAGTGATTGGTTTTCCCTTAGATCGAGTGATAGGCCTCGTGACTTTTTCCCGTTTGGATTTTCTGTGTTAAAATCTTTTATTTCTTCTGGTGTGATTGTGATTGGTTAGATCTACTTATTAATTGTATAAAATTTCATGCTAGAAATCTATTGGGACCTTGACCCCTGGCGGTCACTCGGTGGGAGACTGAATTTGAACCGGGATAACACGTGAATTGTCCAAAATGAAGGGATTGAATGCATGCTGCGAGTTTTGTAGCTAGCCCTCGACTTAGTCAAGGATGTTTTGGAATTCACAAGGTTGCCCATTATCGTGTAAACTTTGATTTTGGCATGCACGGATAGAAAATGATGAAGGTGGCATCAAACAGACACGAATTAAGCTAAAATTTGGAGGTATAGTTACTTTAATCATGATGAAGATGATCATGGCCCAAGTGGGCCTGAAAATCTGAGTTGTGCAGTCCATTTTTGCTAAATGAGCCAAAATGGGCTTATATATAAAAAGTGTCATAAACGACATTGGATTAGACGGTATGGAGCTTCTAATGTAATGAGTGTTGGCATTCGAGAAATTCTCAGGAGAGATCAAGTCAAAGACAAGCACTGCAGGAGGACAATCGACCACTTAAAGGTCAGATTTTGGTCTGCTCCCATGGTCAAAACATGGATTAAAGTTCGAGGAAGGTCAAACAAATGGTCAAAAAGGTCTCCTCAAAATCTTGATATAAATGGAGAACAAAATCACAAGAAACAAGGCTAAATTCCTTTCGGATTGCCGGATAGATTACTCCCTACAACCAGACAGGCAGTGGCCTCGAATTGCCGGGCGCACGACCCAAACTGCCGATGTTCACCAATTCAAGCAATTGACCGGCCATTGCCAAACAGTTTTCGAACGTTGAGGCAGTTTTGCCCACAATTGCCTATGCTTACTGATTCAAACTGCTAGAAGGGCTCCAATATGCCCGACAATCCATGTCAGTGCACACCCATTTCACTCCACTTTTTTCATTTTCTCTGCTTTCTTCAGTCCTTCGGTTTGATTAACTGCTTCCACTCCTTAAAAGGCTATAAATATGAGTCTTTGGAGTCGTTTTTACTCACCATTTTCAACCTATGCATTATTTTAATTGGTAAATAAACCTCTCTCTGTCTATTACTTCTGTGTGCTCAAACTTTCATCCAACAGTGCAACATATGGGAAATGCTAGGCACGTTGTATTTAGAATTGCAAATGGATATCCGATTATCTGATTATCCGAAAATTTCAACCCGAAAAAAATCGGGTATAGGTCCGGAACCTAATTTAGGTTTTGATTGATAAACGGATTTGGTTTTGGGTCCATATAGGTTTCGACCCTTGGACCCGGGGCCCGGCATACGTGTATTTGATATTGCAGACTATACCTTAAAATAAACTTTTTTTATATATTTTTTTATATATAATGCTGGAGGTAGTAAACTTGATGCACAGTTATAAGTTGAATATGTTTATTTTAAGGAAAAAAAATGAAGAAATTAAAGAGAAGTTAGAACCAATTTTGGAACTAGATTTAGTCCTCTAGGTGTATCCGGTTCCGGAACTTGATTTGCATGTTTTCTTGGAATCAGATCTGTGACCAACAAAACAAGTTCTGAGTAAAAATTGGATTCAAATTTGAGAAATAGGTTTAGTATGTTATCAACCCAGAACAGTTCCGTTTACAAACCCTGTTGTATTTCAGACTTAACATGTGGAAAAGCATTTTTCAACAATTGTAACTACCATTTCCCTTACCAATTTTAGTTACCATTTTCAGTCCATGTCTTGTTTTAATTTGCAAAGAAACCTCTCCCCGTCCATTAAAACCCCGTGTGTGCTCATTCTTTCATCCAATAATGCACACACAGGAAATGCTAGGCACTTATGTTTCGGACTTAAAACACATATAAGCTTTTTCACATATCTGAATTATTTTCTTTACGTAACACTATACATAAACGTGCACTAGCCTTTCCCTTATTTTATTTTCACCGGTAGATATTCTTCACCCATATCTCATGAAGTCGGTTATATATTCATGACGAAACTACGGGAAAAATCCCATTAGGACCTCATAGGATCAACGAGGACCCAATAGCATGTTGAAGACGGGAGGGGTCCTCAAGTTCCTTTTCAGTCCTTTTTTTTAAAAATCATTTTGCGATATGGTCGATATCGACAATTTTGTAGTGTTCAGCAAGACAGATTGGTCGATATTGATCATTAGGAGGAAGTAGTAATGGTCGATATCGACCATTTTGTCATGTTCAATGAATAAGATAGTTATAGGTTGTAAAAAATCTGACTGGCAGACTGGTCGATATCGACCATTAAAGAAGGGTTTTGATTCCTTACTTTAGATTCTAAAGTGATTTTGATTTCTTTTCTTCTTCTTTCATGGCGGATTCGGAATGCGACCGGATCTCCTCTCTTAATAATCTTAAATAAAATAAGGTGCACTCTTTCTTCTTATTTGATATCACCTCATGCATTTCATTGTATTTAATCCAAACCCAAACCCTAAATTTCCCATTTCTTTCAGATTGTAAAGTTAGAATTATGGTTTCTATTGTATATTCCTCTTATTTATATTTGCTGTTAGGGTTTTAGGCGAAATCAAGTACAGATAGAAATCTAGTCTAGGTTTTTTGGTAATTAAAATCTCTCAAAGTGGAGAAGATGAATTTGGGCATCGAGGAAGAATCGGCACCCGATATCCATCTCCCAGTCGATATGGATTGGCAAATGCTTGACAAATCCATGTTCTTCTTCCTCGGCGCCGCCCTCTTCTCCGGCGTTTCCGCCACCCTTTACCCCGTCGTCGTCCTCAAAACCAGGCAATAGATCGCCCATGAGCACCTCTCATTCGTCAAAACCGCCGTATACATTTTCCGGCACGAGGGGGTTTGCGGGCTTTAACGCGGATTCGGCACCTCCCTCATGAGGACAATCCTCGCCTGGGCGCTCTACATGACCGCCCTCGAGGTCACCAAGAGCAACATCGGGACGATGATGGTACGCTTGGGCCTCCCGGAGCCCATGCAGCCACCATCGCCAATGCCTCCACTGGCTTCGACGCTGCCTTGGCGGCACAGCTCGTCTCCATGATTGAGATTAAAGGGAAGAATCCCACTTCACAGAGTCTAAGGTATTTTGATCTTAAATAAAGGAAACTACAACACCCCCTTCACTGGAATAAAAAGATCGTCATGAACACTATAGAATGATTGTTTTGATCTTAAATAAAGGAAAACACAACACCACCTTCACTGGAATAAAAAGATCGTCATAAACACTATAGAATGATCGATATCAACCAACATACAAAAGACTCGTCTCATCTTCAACATGCTATTAGATCCTCATTGATCCTATGAGGTCTTAAAGATATTTTTCATGCATTCATACAAATTAATCTCTCCCTGTCTTTAAAAAACCTGTGCGCCCTCACACTTTCATCCAATAGTGCCACATAGGGGTGTAAGAAAAAACCGAGAAACCGTCTAACCGAACAGAACCGAACCGAACCGCGGTTAATAACCGTGTTCCACGGTTCGGTTACGGTTAATGAAATCCAAAAACCGCATGGTGCGGTTCGGTTATGGTTTTTAAAAAAAAAACATGGCAGTTAACCGAACCGAACCGTAAAATGCGGTTCGGTTAACTGTATACCGGTTAACCGTACCGTTATAAAATAGAGGAAAAAAAGGTGGGGGGGGCTGAATGAAAATTTTCTCAATACATAAGTAATGTCATAAACAAAACCCTAGACTCTAAAGTCCCAACTCCTCCCAGCCCTTGCTGTCCTCTGCCCCTCTCCATCTCCCAGCCGCACCTACCCTCTCTCCCCTTCAATAAAATCTCATATTCTTCTCCTTCTCCTTCTCTCATCTTCGTCTTCGAAAGGGTGAGTGTCAGCTTTCAAAACCAAGAAAGATGTGGTGCAGGTAAATCTATATCATTCTCTCTCTATTTCTCTTTTCCTCTCTCTCTCTCCCTTTCTTTTGCTGAAGAAGGGCCACTTGGAGCATGACGAGAAGATTAGCGGTGGTGTCTATGCATTCCAGGTCCTCTACCATCCTATTCTTGTGAGATAGGATGGGTGTGCTGATGATTTCAGCTTCCGAAAGTGTGTTGATAAGATACTCCCTTTGTCAAGATAACATGAAAACACCTACTAATAAGGATCCATCTGATTGGAATTGGGTGAGTTTTTTTTTATTTTTTTTAAAGGCCTCTATGGATCTTCATAAACCAAGTATAGGTAATTATTTGTAAATATTGTTGGTTCATGTCCATAGATTACCCGAATGACAATTGTTTTGTTCTTGGCCTTAACCTGTTATGGATGATAAGGAATTACAGGTAACCTTAGTAGCCATTGATGTAAGTTGGGGAGGGTGGTCTGTACATATGAAAAAGAACTGAGCTGGAAAAGAAGACATATTGTGTGTACAGAGATGTGTCTGGGCTGGTCTCTGTTTTCTTAGAGAAGTTGAAAGAGATAAAATGGGAATTGGGTGTTGGAAAGAACACATTTTTTTTTAATTTCTTTCTTATAGACCATAACATGATGTTTGTGATTATGCTCATAATGTTCATTTATAAATACGGTTATTAACCGTAATCGAACCACCTAATACGGTTAACCGCGGTTCGGTTTTTTACGATTTTTGTCTTCATGGTTACAGTTTTCCAATACAGAAAACCGCGGTTACGATTCGACTAACGATTTTTTTAAAAAAATTGGTTAACCCAACCGTTACACCCCTAGTGCCACACAAGAAAAAAAAGCCTAGTCACACTATGGTCTGGAGTTGGACTTAATGACCACCACAGAAAATTCTCCGATGCATCGAATTTCTCAGTGGCCCCCACGAAAGCGTCCGTAGCATAAACTGACCCTGCCTTTATTTCAATGTCACGTCCGAACCCACCCCGTCCCCTAAGTCTGTTTTGGTTTATTCACCATTTCAGCGTGTCATGTTCTAATTGGCACATAAACTTCACTCCCCAGTCCCCTCTAATAAATGTTAAAACCCCCTCCCCGAAGCTCCATCTCTCTCACTTTCCCCCAAACCCATGCGGGTTGGCGCCCGTCTCCCCGTCTTCTTCTTCTTCTTCAAAACCCCATCCCCTCAAACAACTAAAACACCATCCCTTCTTCTTCTTCTTTTTCTTCTTCTACCCCCCAAACCCCACCTTCCCCTTTCCCCAAACAACTAGGGTTTTGCTGCAGCAGCTTTTCCTGCAAACATGAGCCCGATTCAGAACATCGAACAGCATTCTCAGCGCCTTCTGGATCCAAATCTCCGTAATCCTTTTTCTCTTCTCTCATTTTCCCCAACTTTCTCTCTGATTTCCACGAAATCCCCTTTCTTTCCCAGAAATCTTTCTCCTTCTTTCATTAACTTTCTTTCTGTGTTTGTTTGGAAACAGAGCTTCAGATGCGGCTCCAGATGGCGATGGAGGTCCGAGACAGCCTGGAGATCACTCACACATCAGAGTATCTCCACTTCCTCAAATGCTACTTCCGCACCTTCTCCACAATCCTGCTGCAGATGACGACGCCGCAGCTCTGCGACAACACGGAGCACAAGCTCCGCAACGTGATTGTAGAGATCCTCAACCGCCTCCCCCACAGCGAGGTACTCCGTCCCTTCGTACAGGACCTCCTCAAGGTCGCCATGACCGTCCTCACCGCCGATAACGAGGAGAACGGCCTCATCTGCATCAGAATCATCTTCGACCTCCTACGCAACTTCCGGCCCAGCCTTGAGGCCGATGTACAGCCGTTTCTCGACTTTGTCTGCAGAATTTATCAGAATTTCAGGGCTACAGTCGCTTATTTCTTCGAGTCGAATGCTGCTTGCGGTGGTGGCGATGGAGGTGGAGGAGGAGGAGAGGATTGCAAGCCGGGGCTATTACCTGATGGTTCTGGGGTCGCGACGGGTTTGCAGCTTAATCCGAGTACAAGGTCGTTTAAGATTGTGACGGAGAGTCCGCTTGTTGTGATGTTCTTGTTTCAGCTTTATGGGCGCCTTGTGCAGACCAATATCCCCAATTTGCTGCCTTTGATGGTCACGGCGATATCTGTACCGGGGCCTGAAAAGGTCCCTCCTCAGTCGAAGAACCACTTCATTGAGTTGAAGGGTGCGCAGGTTAAGGTAATTGGCTCCCTCGTCTTCGCGTAGAGCAGGATTGATCCTTCATTTGCAGTAGAATGATGGGGTCTTTTGGTTCTTGGTTGACACTTTTTTTTTATATGTTTTTTTCCTTCTTCAGACTGTGTCGTTTTTAACTTACCTGCTCAAGAGTTTTGCGGACTACATTAGGCCACATGAAGAAAGCATATGCAAAAGCATTGTGAATCTGCTCGTTACTTGCCCGGACTCTGTATCGATTCGGAAGGTGGGAGATGTTTATGGTTAATTGTTTGTTCATGTTTGTGAGGCTTATTTTTGAATAGTTACGTATGGGAGATTGGTTTGTTGCAGGAATTGTTAGTAGCCTTAAAGCATGTTCTGGGGACAGATTTCAAGCGTGGTTTATTCCCCTTGATTGACACATTACTAGAAGAAAGGTAATGCTTTTGAGCTACCTGATAGAAAAAAGCTAACTTTTGTTCGTCTACCCTTTGTTTCTTGCTTTTATGAATTGTTCGTCTACTTTTTGTTTCTTGCTCTTTTCTTTTCCATTGTTCGCAATTATTTGCTCGGGAAGATTTTGCTAAAAATTGATAAATAGGGAAATATAATTTATTATCATGAACTTTCAGCTACTGACCCAAGTCTCTATTAGCGATACGAGGCCATACACTGTTACACTTGCTGCACTTAGTTCTCTTAAGCTAGGGAGAAGGTCCGAAGTCTTCACGCATCCTGCCTAGTGGAGGTTCCCACATATAACATGAGTTGTTAATTAACCATTAATTCATCACATAGGATAGGGGATTTAGAATGATTCCATTTTCAATCTCAATGGATATTTTATTTCAAGTGAGGTAGTTCTAGTAAGTTCTTACTTACAAAGAGAGAGATAACAATTGAAACAAAGATAGGATGGAGAGATTTATTCACAAATGTGGATGTCTTGGCCCTTTACATGTGGATGTATTCCCCTTGAGTCCAATCAATGGAACTTGAAACTTTCCTCATTCATGTGATTTGGTGATGACCTATATAGTAAGTTGGGAACATGAGAAGTAGAGAGATATTTTCAAGCTCTCATGAATGAGGAAGGAAAAGGAGGGACTTAAATCATGTTAGATGTATAAAGAGTAATGACTAAAAAGTTTTAGCGAAGGACAATGATATTAAAGGAAGGTGGATAGAATGTTTTAGCAAAGTTTTATATAATGATTCTATAGGAGGCTTAGGAATTAGGGTGGATACTTCATTAGCAGAATATACCTTCTATTGTATATTAAGGAGGCAGAAATAGAGAAAGCATTGGCAAAAATGAAGACAGGAAAGGCTATGGGAACATAAGACATTCTGATAGAGATTGAAAATACTTAGGATAAATTGGATGGATTTGATTAATTAGTCTATTCTATAAGATATTAAGGAATAAGGACAAATAAAATGCCGAATAAATGGAGATGAAGTATAGCAGTACTTGTATTCAATAACAAAGGATAAATACAAAGTTGTACTAATTATCGAGGGATTAAAACTTATGAGTCACATTGTAAAACTATGAGAGAGAGAGAGAGAGTAATGGAGTAAAGACTTAGACAAAGGACCAAGATATCGGAAAATCAATTTGCTTACATACTCGGAAGATAAACTATAGTAGCTATCTTCTCATTTAGACCATTGATGGAAAATACTGAGAGGAGGAAAAATCTTTATATGGTCTTTGTCGATTTAGAGAAGCCTATGTCAAAGTACCAAGAGATTTGATTTGATGGGTTTTAGAAATCAAAGTTTCTTGGGGCTCTCTACGTGTCCATTAACCCGTCTTTTAGAGGATATTCCTTACAACAAATAGTGTATCATTGGAAAGAGTTGGCCTTCTCTAATGCAGGGCCTTGGTTTGTTGATTTTTGGACTCTGGCTTTCCTGTCTTTTGCTGTCAGTATTTATCTCTTATACTGTTCATTCTTTTTCAAAGAAAGTAACAAAAAAAAAAGGGTTTTATATAAAATGAGTGCCCTAAGAGGTTTTATTGACATCACTAAAGACATGTATGAGGGAACGGTAATGAGTGCGAGAACAATCATGGAGAGAGAGGGGAGTTTCCAGCGACCATGGGTTTGCATCAGGGGTCAGCTTTAAGCTCTTCTCTCTTTCAACTAATTGTGGATGAATTAAGTGCTCATATTCAAGAGGAGGTACCGTGGTGTATGATGTTTGTAGATGATGTAGTGTTTTGGACGAATCTAGAGATGGCATGGATGCGTAACTTGAAATATGACAGGAGGCTTTAGAATCCAAGGGTTTTAAAATATGTCGTAGAAATAATATATTAATTGCAACGTCATGGGGATGTGTAGGGAGATGTAACTCTTGTGAAAATTGAAGCTCAAGAAATACAACAGAGAGAGTCACTCCGATACCTTTGCTTCGCTTTATAATTAGTAAGGATTGGGGTGGGGTTGGGGGGACTAGCAGGACTTTGAACATGAGATAAGAGCCGGATGGTTGAAGTGGAGACTTGCTTCTGCAGTGCTTTGGGATCGGTGCATGCCAACAAGAATAAAGGAAAGTTTTGTTTTACAAAACAATGATTCTAACTATGATCTATGGAGCA
The DNA here is from genome assembly GCA_012931725.1 of Litsea cubeba. Taxonomy (NCBI): domain Eukaryota; kingdom Viridiplantae; phylum Streptophyta; class Magnoliopsida; order Laurales; family Lauraceae; genus Litsea; species Litsea cubeba. Next base: position 20,967,028 of record CM022954.1, on the reverse strand, counting down.
GGATGTTAGCAAATTAGGAAACAACATATGTAAAAAATCATTGTGGTAAGATATGAGAATGTTGAGAAGGATGTATGTTAAAATTATGAATGATAAAATCATAAATGAGTGCATTTGGGATAATTTAAGGTTAGCATTAATAGATGAGATAAATTAAGAGAACCTCATTAGAGATGGTTTGGGCTTCTCCAACGGTAGTAGTAATGCTAATGGACCATTGAGGAAAATATTTTTTATGCAGGTTGTTGAGGGGGTAGGCCAAAGAGGACATAGAGGATAGGTTTAAAGAAGTATTAACCTATCTGAGGATTTGGCAAGACTAGACTAGAATGGCGAAACAAAATTCGTGTAGCTGACCTGAACATAGTTGGGACAAGGCTTTGATGATAATTGATTGGAATTGGTGATGAATAGTCTCCTCCAAATGCTGATGAGTGATGACTTTTTAAGGGCTTGTCCCAACATCACCACTTTTAAAAGCATATTCTTTTCCACATGTGGTGGTGAAGGAACAAACATCGAACAACGATCAAAATAGTGGTTGCGGCGGGAGTAGTGGCTGGCGTTTTGTAGCAGCATAGTGGTCTGAATTTTTTAAGTGGTAAACAAAATTCAAATCTTGTGCAGTAGCCAATCTTTTGTGTGTGTGTGTGTTTTTTTTTTTCTTTATTAATGATTTGGAACAATATAAAGGTAGAAACAATTTTAGGAAAGGTTATTGAGGAGAAGAACTAGGAAAAAATGTGTTTTCAATTTAAATTGTTTGACTCTTCTAGGTTTTAGACCATAGTGCTATTATTTTCAAAATAGCATAGTGGCCTCACTTGCTACTGCTGATAATGCGGCCGCTGCGTAGGTATTTTGAACCATGCACCAGAGCAGATGGAGAAGCTTGCATCTATAACATCTGTATTGTCATAGCCTTTTCCGAACCTTCTAGGTGCATAGGAATGGACCATTGTGGGAGAACTTGAAGTGGTTGTGGTTTACTTGGAACCACCTGTGGTAGGGGAGGATGTGTTTATGGCATCGGAGGCTAAGGGGCTGGGTTGATCACTATTTAGGCCTTGTTTGGTATCTCTACTCATTCCAACAAAGCCATCTAAAATAGCGAAATAAAAAAAGAGAGGCTAAAGCTCTTATTTTCACACGCCCATAAACCTTTCATTTAAGAGGATTTGCCTCTAGGCACTCTACTTCTCTAAAGCGAGTAGAGGGTAGAATCGTGTGTCAAACGCTCAAACATCTACCTGCTTTAGACATTTTGATCATATAAAACTGGAAGATAGTCTAGTCCGGCTTTTTAGTTGAATTATTTTCGTTGTTACTTAATTTTTTTTTTTTGTATTTGTTACTTAATTATTTTGCATTTAATTATTTATTTAGGGTTCTCGTGGGGACTGGCCGGGCGTGTTTTGAGACATTAAGGCCTTTGGCGTATAGCCTTCTTGCTGAGATTGTTCATCATGTTCGATTGGACCTCTCACTTCCGCAGGTTTTTACTTTTCTTTCATGGCATTGTATTCCTTGGTGATTTTCTCTTGTGTTATTCAAATTCAAATAAATTTCTTTTTCCGTTCATTATGGTATCCGTTTCTGTTATTTTCCCATCTGTTATGGTATATAAAATGATTATTTATTTTTCTTGCTTGTATGTCAGGACACGCACAAAAAAAAAAAAAATTCTATATATGGTGATTTTTCAAATTAGCATCGTGTAGCATGCAAGCTTGCTTTCATAAAGATTATATAGTTTTGTAATTGGACAAGCTACTTGTATCTATTTTCTGAAGATATGCAACTGCATAAGAGAAGGAACTACACATGAACATAACTGTTAGAAAATAATCAAGCAGAAAGTTGTTCCCTCATGTAAAGCATCTCTACTGGCACTCCTTCCGTTTAACCCATTATAATATATTAAAGCCAAGGGTTCTGGCTTTAATTTTGACTGTCGGTTATGATTTTGATAGTAAGTTATTGTTTTTTCAAATCTTTTCAGTTTTCTCTCCACTTATCTCATGCAAACTACCTACTTTATCTTTTTTCTCTTTGTGGAAACCACTCACATTTACTCCCCGTTTTTCAAAGTTCCACTTTTCCTTTTCTGCAATTACTCCCTTTCTACCCAAACTCTACCATTCCTTTCTCTTTCCTTTTTATGCCATTAGCTCTTAGATTGCATTACCCTTTTCTTCTTTTGCTTTCTTTCTAAAATTTATGGATATTTTTTTAATGCATGAATATGTAATTTGCAATGTTGGCCATACCTGTGCTGAGCACGGGTTATTATGGCTTTGGTGTGGCAAATTGCTGATTTATGAATCTTAGAATTAGCATTTAGAGTGATGGATGCTTTATGACTTTTAGAATTCTTCTAATATTCCTTGCCTTTTTTGTTCTATTTTATGAATTATCTGTCTATACCAAAATATATATATATATTTATCTACAATGTGCGCCTCGCTTCAGCCTGCTCCTCACCTTGCGCCTTAGCGCCTTGATGCGCCTCTCGCTTTTCAAAACACTGGTAGGTTAGGGTCTGATCTAAGGATATTAGGTTATAGGTGTGGAGATCTATGGCACTAGGCAAAAAACATGAAAGAAAAGGGTGAGGAGAGTGGGCGACCAGCAGGGTGATGGCCAATACAGTTGGAAATGAAACGATAATGAGGACACACCTCAATGGGGAAAATCCAAATCAATTAAATGTTAATTAACTCTCTAAAAAATAAATCTTGTACAATGCCATATAAATAGTAAAAGAAGGCTTAAGCCCTAAGAAATCTAATTAAACTAGGAAACTAAATAATATTGGAAACCTAATCCTAAATACAAATCATCAAATAAAACTAGTAACTAATAACGATTAAATAAATAGAAAAATTCCTAAATATGCTTGGGCCCTACACATGTGGCCTGAGGCCCATCTGCATCAGTAACAGATGTTGTCATAATTGCGAATGAAATCTGTGTGGGGATTGGGTGGAGAAGAAAGATTGGAAATAGTGGCAGCAGGAGTTCGCATCTTCTTATGTTGAACTTACACCTTTTCAATTGGGATTTTGAGTACTGGGTGAGGAATAGACAAAGGTGGGACGATAGAAAATCCTAGAGATATTGAGGGAAGGAATATAAGAGAAAAAGTAAATATATTCGTCATAAACAACATGATGAGATGTATGAATGCGCTGAACCAAGGGATCATAACAAATGACCCCTTTTGAATCATCACTATATGAATAAACAACATGATGATATGAATGCATCGAACCAAGGGATCATAACAAGCGACCCCTTTTTGATCATCACTATATTAAGAATGGACATTTAGCAGCTTGGATAGGAAGTTTGGTACATTCTTGAGAAGGGCGATTAAAAAAAAAAGAAGAAAGAGAGATAACCAAGTAGGAAAAAGGAGAGAGAACCAAGTAGCCGAAGGTGAGAATATGAAGGTGATTTTCCAAAAATATATAGGGAGAAATATTGTCAAGAAGTGAAGTTTGTAATCCATTAATCAATTGAAATGCAATATGTGATCTTCACACCAAAATGTAGATTAGACTTTGGATTCAAGATGAAGAGCTCAAACTATTGCCAATATATGAGTATTTTCCATTTAGCTAAGCCAGTTTTTTGTTAGTTACGAGAACAAGAATTTTGATAAATGATGACTTTTCCGGATATGAAAAAGGAAAGTTGTTCAGACGTGCATTCTCCCCCTTAGAGCTGAGCAGATAATTTTGATTGATATGCGGAATTAATTTCATACAAGATTATGAAAAATTTTAGAAATACTTAAGACTCATACTTATCAGAATCCTACGATTCATATCCCGAATCTTAAGGAAAACGATTCGTATCTATGCAACGAATCCCATTTATAGATGAATCGTAAGGATTCCGGTGTGAATCCTACAATTCGATACTTATTTTATCGAATCTTATGATTCATGCGATTCGGTTAAGCGAGAATAGCTACAACCAATAAGTTGATATTAATATTCTTTTACCTTTTTTCTTTCTTTATTATTTCTTTCTTTTAGCGGTTTTATTTTTTAAAAGGCTATTTAGTAGTTAACAAACCCTCCTATGATTTTTTTTGCGGCTTTGATGAGGTCTTAAAAATGAATAAAGAACATGCATTTAATAAAGCGTTGGTAGTTATCTATATCTTCTTTTTTTCTATTTTATTTTTTTTCTTCATGAATACTTTCATAACTTCAAGAGATATCCTACCATGTAAGATCGATGGTTTGGATTTTCTTTTTCTTTTTATATTTTGATTTAAAGATAATAATATATATATTGATGCCTTAACTTAATTTATTATGTACATGTCATTTATTTCATATATATTTTAATATCTGTCATGATATTCTTGATATGATTATATGATAGACTTGTTATTGTATTTATATATTGTTATATATGGGAAAATGGATGATTATGAATAATTATTTTTCTTTTCTTTTCTTCTTTTTTTGTTTTGTTTTGTTTAATTTTTAATTATTTTTCATTTTTATTAGAAACATAAAAAATCATACGATTCGCGATTCGATTCGATTGATTCATGGTTAAGAACGATTTGCGATGCGATTCCGATTTTCAAAACTATGCCTAGAGTAGAGACAATACTTAGACTTTAAGCGAAGAAAATAAATCCATGTTAAATGTGTATGATCGTCTGCAAAAGTTGCATAATATTTATTTTCCAATGGACTCTAGTTTGGGGCACTTCCCAATAGCATCGAATGTCTCAGGTGCATGAGAATAAGGATTAGGAAGGGTTAAAGCAATACCTTTGCTTAAATGATGTGAAATGCATTAAGATGGAAATATGAAGAAAAAAACGAATTTATACTGTGCCATTTTAAACAAAGAAATTACTCTAGAAATTCAAATGGCCAAGCCGATGATGCCAAAGAGTCCTCAATCTAGCATCCTTTTGAAAATTAAAACAAGTTGCAAATATGAAGTAAGGTATTGAATGTCTCAGGTGCATGAGAATAAGGATTAGGAAGAGTTAAAGCAATACCTTTGCTTAAATGATGTGAAATGCATTAAGATGGAAATATGAAGAAAAAACGAATTTATACTTTGCCATTTTAAACAAAGAAATTACTCTAGAAATTCAAATGGCCAAGCCGATGATGCCAAAGAGTCCTCAATCTAGCATCCTTTTGAAAATTAAAAGAAGTTGCAAATATGAAGTAAGGTCTGGACCCTATGTGGAGAGACATGTCAGTTACTGAACTTTAGGATGAGATAAGTGTTTGGAATATCTTGGATGATCTGCTCGATCACTCCTTGCTCTATTTATAAAGACTTCTAGCCTTTATCAAGGCAATTACAATCTATGTATGAGGAAAGAATATAAGTTTCAATCTTCTGTACATGGAATGAGAATATAAACAGATTGGTGATGAGTCAACTAATCCCACGTGATATATGAGTATGGGCCTTTTGTACACGGGCCTTGGGTCAGATGGTGCTAACATCCCCGGTCAAATTGATGCTGGTCAACTAGTAGCAATTTGCGAATCAGGAACTCATGATGTGGCTGAGGCAGTCCTTTGGTGAAGATGTCTGCAAGTTGGAGTTCACTCGAAACATGTGGAAGACTAATGACCTTGCGATCATATTCATCTCGAATAAAATGACAATCCACCTCAATATGTTTTGTACGTTCATGAAAAACTGGATTCTCAATGATACGGATGGAATTAGTATTGTCCGCATGAAGTGGGGTAGCTGAGGCCCGAGGAAAACCAAGATCTATAAGGAAGCCACGAAGCCAAAGGATTTCGAAACAGGCAGCGGACATAGCACAATATTCAAATTCAGTGGAAGATCTTGAGACAAGTTCTTGTTTTTTGCATTTCCAAGAAATGAGCGATTCACCCAAATACATACACCACGGCCAAATACATACACCAGCCCGTGGTAGATCTGCGAGTATCCGGGCATCCTGCCCAGTCGACATCAGAATAAGCAGTAAGTGTCAATGGTGTGCCAACCGGAAAAAAACAATCCGCGTGTCGGAGAACCAAGAATGTACCGAATGATCCGTTTGACAGCAACCATATGGTGATGCCGTGGTGCTGCCATGAATTGACTAACAACATTCACATCATATGAGATGTCTAGTCTAGTGATGGTCAAGTAGACCAATTGCCGACTAAGCGTTTGGAGAATGTGGGATCGGATAGGAGGTCCCCATCATCTTTCCTGAGCTTCACATTTACTTCTAATGGAGTATCCACAGGTGTGGCCTCATTGAGGCCAGCAAGGTCAACGTGGTCAGCAGCATACTTACGTTGATGTAAAAACAATCCTTTCCTAGACTGTTGAACCTCAAGTCCCAAGAAATATGTTAATGGACACAGATCTTTCATATGGAATGCAGCTTGAAGTGAGGATTGAAGACTATGGATCATATTACTGTGAGTGCCCGTAATGATGATATCATCCACATATATGAGAAGTATGGTGGTAGCTTGAGCAGTTTTACTCAAATAGTGACGGTTCATAGGGACTTTGAGCAAATCCAAGGTGAAGCAGAGTAGAACAAAATTTCTCAAACCAAGCTCTGGGTGCTTGTTTAAGTCCATACAAGGAGTGACGGAGCTTTGCCACCTCATTTTTAGAAGCAGAATCATATCCTTGAGGAAGACGCATGTACACTTCCTCTTTAAGATCGCCGTGGAGGAAGGCATTCTTTACATCCATCTAATAAAGAGGCAATGAACGTGATGCTGAAATAGCTAGAATTGTACGCACAGTTGTCATCTTGGCGACCGGAGCAAATGTCTCATCATAGTCAATGCCATACTTCAGACGGTTGCCAAGTGCCACTAATCGAGTTTTATAACGGGCCAAAGTACCATCAGGATGGAGCTTGATAGAGTAAACCCACTTACATCCAATGGGTTTGATGGAGGGAGGACATTGAACAATATCCCATGTGTGATTAACTATCAGTGCGTCAAGTTCTTTTTGCATGGCCTGACACCAACACTCATGTTGCACTGCTTGGGAAAAATGGTTAGGTATATGAATGGAAGGCAGTAGCAAGTAAGGATATATGGGTGCAGCCAAATCGATCAGGGGGGCGGGAAATCCTAGATGATCGACAGGGAACTGATTGTGAGATGTCTGGAGCAGGTGCTAGGTCAAGTGCCGAGGAAGATGACATATCAGGGGGCTCTAGTGCAATAGTATTTTCCCGTTTGATATTTTCTGTAGGTGGAACATGAGGATCATCAAAGTCAGGAACAAGTGAAAACACAGGACATGTATCATGATCTAGATGATGATGGAAAAAATATTTATTTTAAAAAAAACCAACATTACGAGAAATCTGGATACGTTTTACCTTTGGATCATAACAGAAAAATCCTTTGTGGTCATTCACATAACCTAAAAAAGCACACTTCGAAGATTGAGCAGATAATTTTGTTCTTTCAACCGGGGGAAGAAGAACAAAACATACACACCCAAACACATGGAGATGAGAATAAATAGGATGCTTATGAAATAAACGAAAATAAGGTGTTTCATGATTTTTACACGGTGAGGGTAGCCTATTTATAACATGTACTGCTGTGGACAAAGTTTCAGGCTAAAATTTTGGTGGAACAAAGGATTCTAAGAGGAGTGACCGAACAATGTCCAGAAGATGTCTATTTTTCCTCTCAGACACACCATTTTGTTGAGGTGTATAAGGACATGAATCACATGATTTTTGAGAAATTATCCCTTTGTTTTGCAAAAAGGTCTGAAACTCATTAAAAACATATTCACCACCTGAATTTGTGCGAAGTGTTTTAATTGATGTGGAGAAGTGATTTTCCACATAGGCTAAGAAAATTTTAAACGTAGCAAACACCTCAGATTTTGAATGCAAGAAGTAAATCCATGTAAAGCGACTATAGTCATCATTGAATGTAACAAAATATTTAGCATGAGAATGTGATATGACAGGTGCTATACCCCATACATCACTATGAACAAGATCAAAACATTTCAATGATGAAGAAGTACTGATGGGAAAAGGAAGAGTCTTGCTCTTGCTCATTTTACAACTAGAACAATTGAAAGAAACATCCTTAAGAGAAATTTTATTATCATGTAGCAAACCAGATTTAAACAAAGATAACAAAGTACGAGAATGAGGATGGCCTAATCTATTGTGCCACAATTGGCTTTTACTTGAACTAGAAGCAGGAAACAAGGCAAAGGCAATCAAATTCCTATCCTATGTAGATAGTTGTAGCGGAAAAAGATGGCCACACTTAGGCCTCTTCGCTATCACCTTCCCCGATGCTTGATCCTGTATAACACAATCAGAACGAGAAAAAGAGAGAACAATGATTATCAACTAATTGTCCAACAGATAATAAATTTGTAGATAACTGAGGAGAAAGAAAAACATGACTCAAAGGTAAGAGATGTGAGATCTCACCGATGACAATAATGGGCATATTGCCACCATCTGCTGTATTGATTCGAAGATTTCCATCATAAGGCTTTAATTGAGATAAATTATCAGAAGAGTGGGTCATATGATTAGAAGCCCCCGAATCCATATACCAGGTAGAGTTTGACTGTTTGGTTTTACCTGAGAGGCAAAGAGCAAAAAAGGCATTTACGATCATCTGTTAAACCATTTCAGGGGTAAGAGAGGATTGAGAAGCAGGTGGAGCAAGCAACATTGTATTAGCAGCAGGACTCAATGCAGAAGAAGACGCATCTAGGGTTGCCAGATTGGTCTTTTGCAAGGAAGTTTGAGCACGGCGCCGACATTCAGGAAGAACGTAGCCTTGCGTTTGCAATAAGAGCAGTATTTTTGATTGCATTGAGTTGCAACATGTCCATATTTCTGACAACTATAGCACTGTACTTTGGTCATATCTCTGTTCTGCTGGTGGGAACGTGCAACATAGGCCGCGGTTAGTGGACCGGTGGAAATTGCTTGTTGGTTTGCAGCTTGGGTTGTAAGACGTTCCTCATGAAGAAGCTCTCCGAAACAAGAATCAATAGATGAGGAAGGCACTCTGCTCATCAGATTTGAACGTATTTGTTCAAAGTTAGGTCTAAGTTTCATCAAGAATTGATCCCACTGACTACTAGTGGAATGAATGTTTTGAACCATCCAAAATCGAGGCATCAGGTAGACTGGAGTAAATAATCTCAGTATAGTCCGTCCATAAGCGAATAAAATGAGAGTAATATTCTTGAATGGACAATGTCCCCTGAGTAAGCTGAGAAAGCTCATGTTCCAAATGGAACCTCCGTGCAGAGTTATCCTGTTGATATACCTGTTTTAGGTAGTCCCACATGCCTTTTGCTGTTTTGTAACACTTGAGATTCATGATGTATTGCGGATCTACTGATCCCAGAAGCCAAGTCATGATTTGTGCATCTTTGGTTTCCAATTTGGAGACTGCATTTACATCCTCTACAGGTTTTGGATCAGTCCCATCTATATGACCCCATAATTCTTTTCCTTTAAGGTAGATCTGAAATTGGAAGCCCCATGATGTGTAATTGGTCCCATTAAACTTAATCAGTGAATGTTCACTTTTGTCCATTTTCACTCTAGGAGTTGGCTTAAGTCAGCAGCAAAGTCTTAAACCAGATCTGTTAGAGTGATCTTTTCTTCAAATCAGGAATTGATTTAGGGTATCTCCAAGCACAAGAGTGGATCTATAGTGGTCTGGTGATGGTCTGGACCCAGAACCCAGGTCTGTCGACCTGTTTCTTCCAAAAAAACAGGTCTGACGACCTTGAGTTTGAGGTGGGGCCCAGTAGATGATCTGATGACCAATCAGATCTGTTGGATGTTTAGAACTCCTATTTCCCGTCAAGGCAGGCCAGGTTTCACTCCAAATAACTACAGATCCATGAAGTTATGTGTATTTGATGAAAACTTATGCACCAAAACAAGAAACCACTAAATCGATCAGAAATCCTACCTCTGATGAGCCAAAAATTCTGAAAAAATGTCCAAGAAATCCAGGATGAGTGGTCAACCAAGATGGTATGGTCTGCTGATGCTACTTTGTTGATCCGTGGTGGGCCCCTGATGAGTTGCTCCAAACGGCTGACGAGAGTGGTTCCCAGAACCCAAAATACCGTTCAGAGGTCTCTGCTGAGTCAATACCTTGGTCCACAGGTCTCTGATTAACTGTCGATCAAGATAGAATGATGTCCTTGATGAACTTGGGCTGATCGGAGGTGGGCCACCAGTGATCAGACTTCAAGATGTTGATGAAATACTATATTAACATGGACGAACAGTCACAAGCAGGGTGCCTATGATTGTATTATTACGAAGATTCGACAACAAGGTCGAAGAGGAAAGCTAGAAGAAGAAGAAGAAGAAGAAGAGGAAGCTCTGATCCCATGTCAGTTACAGAACTTTAGGATGAGAGAAAGATGATCTGGTCTATCACTCCTTGCTCTATTTAAAGACTACTAGCCTTAATCAAGGCAATTACAATCTATGTATGAGGAAAGAATATAAAGAATATAAGTTACAATCTTCTATACATGGAATGAGAATATAAACAGATTGGTGATGAGTCAACTAATCCCACGTGATATATGAGTATGGGCCTATTGTACATGGGCCTTGGGTCAGATGGTGCTAACAAGATGTCCATGCTTATGTCCGATCCCTCACCTTCTCAGTTCAATAGTCTTGTATAACACGACCAGAGGAAGAAAATTATCAGAACTATCTCACAAGTTGACAACATAATTTAAATTGGCAGACAAGCATGGAATGTAATGTATGTTGTGGGATAGAAATAATATATGCCTAACACCAGAAATGGACAAAGTTTGACCATTAGCAACCAAATTTTTCGATTGCTAGTGTAGTTTAAAACTATCGAGATGTTGTGCTGAAGAAATGATATGATTGGAACCCCCATACCATAATCCATAAAGAGGAAAGTAATGCAATTGTAGAGAAAGCAGTGGAAGACAAATCAGAGACACCCATGGATGTAAATGCAGATGCAATAGAGGTTTGGATCATATCCTGAGCATGGTCTAGTGTGAGATTATGGCAGAAGAAGAAGTGTCATCACTCTTGTCATGGTCAGCTTGAGCGTGTGGAGCAGTTTGTTCTTGGCGATTAGGCTTAGCATTCTTCCGTTGAGGTCGTTGAGTACACTTGGAGATAATATAACCAGCTTATTTGTGCATAAACACAAGTGTTATTATTATTTTTTTTTAAAAGGTGACTTTACCGCATTGAAGGGGCCCCGGAAGCACCACAACATTGGTGTCTACGCAGCTGTCCCTATTTCTGGTAGTCGAGGTGCTGCTGCCATCCTTTTTTTCTGCTGACTCGGATGCTGTTAGGTAAACTCAGTTAATTCCCTCTTCGGAATCAACTGTTCCAGGTCATATACATTCACTGGTTCAAGGTAAACAGAATAATTAATAACTGGCATCTCTGCCACTGCCATTGATGGATCAACATATACTTTTGCTCGGGCTGGGCTGTGCTTCTTCGAAAATGCTTAATTACTTATTATTATTATTATGGGTGTTGCTTATGCTGCCTAAGCCTAATAAGCTTGATCTTTGGATGAGTCCACTGGCTCCGACTATTTTACTGTTCTTCTTTTTACAATTGGAAGCTATACGCATATCCTTTGCATTCAAAGCATTGAATAGTACTCAAATCTCAATCAAATGATTTATTTTTAGTCATCTGGTGTAGGGGTAGTCACAAATACCTTGGTTTCCTGTTTTCTGAGAAACCTGTGATTGTAAGCGAATTTCTTGTAGCAAAACTTCTTGACTTTATTTGTTTGCTTTTATATTTCTATAAGCAATGACATAATTGCGAAGACAGATTAGTCATTTTACCTTATTATTCAATTTAGTTCTCAAGATTAAAACATCTTTAGTTTGTTTTATGCTTGATTAATGACCCAGATCATACTTCATTTTTGTTATCAGAAAATGCCAAACCAGTTGTCCAGCATTCTTTTTCCTGGATATTCAGTTTTTTTCTTTTTGGATATTCAGTCGAAACTTGGAAGTTGGAAACATCTTTTATTGGGATGTGTTTATTTCATGTATGACATGGCCCATGGGCACCATCTTCCTAGTGGGTTCCTATCACCGGTAATGAAGTGTCTCATTGGTTTTTTCCTGATTTCCCTTAATCTATTTGTTGCTGTCAAATTGCTATTTTTTTCAGTGATTACGCATCCAAGTGCTGTCCAAGTGTTTGTACGGGCTCTTACTAGTAGATTCATTCGATTAGTGTAAGCTACCTCATGTTCCTGGCCTGTTGACATCCCTAGTCATAATAGTGTTAACTATTTCCTGGCTCCAGTCCCTTGAGTTGCAGGTTAACCATTGGATCTATATAGGTGAGCAATCCAATGTTATCTCATGATCATCGTCATCATCTTAATCGATCTGCGACATATTTAATGAGTTGAATCTTCACAAACCTTAAATATAGGATCTTTCTAACTAACCTGCCTTTTTATCTTCACGGGGTGGAGTATGTCAAGGACCGTTCCAACTTCTGAACACCACTCCTTCCCCCATCCCAGAGAGGCAATCAAATGTAGTTCTTTTTTTTTTTGAAATGGTAACTTGTATTGATCAAAAGCTTACTGAGAAGCGGCTGGGAAAGGCCCCAAATAATACAGCCACCACCCAAAAGAGGAGAAAAATACAAGGAAGCATAGGGGCCTCCGGAACAAAAAGGGAGAGGGAGAGATGACAGTCATGGAGAAGCAACTTCCCTCCAATTGTACATAATGGCATTGAGAGATAAGCCCCAAAAATCTGGAAGGTGGGAGACCCAAGAGGCAACACAAAATTTCATTTTAAGGATTAAGTCTTCTTGGGAGGTATTGATCCCTTCAAAGCACCTTTTGTTTCTCTCCTTCCATATCGTCCGGATACAAGCCAAAAAGGAAAGGCGCCACATGGTCTTTCCTTTGAATTTATTAATCAAGGTTCCTTTTAAACCAGTTGAACAATTTATTGTGGTTAGGACAGTTGCATGATGGGTTAACCTACAGTTAAGATATATATGATCAGAGATTCAAAAGACTGCAATATATCTTCTACCTTAAGTAAACTGAGTTAATGAATATTAGCAAGGAAAGGAATATCAGTTGTTGATGAATATAAGCATAAATTAGAAGGAGCCAAAGTGAGATCTAACCTATGCATGTAAAGATACAAACTTGAAAATGAGAATACTTTTATTAGTAGGTGTGTGTTTTGAGCTAGGCCAATGGTTAGGTTTTGGGCCGACACCGATTCTTGCTGTGGTTTTAAAGGACTATGAAAACTGACCAACTTGACTTCAACTTGTCTTATCCGAATTAGCAGTTATGGACCTACGGTTAAGGTATCAGTCCTGTTAAATCTTACCCTCTCCTGGCTTCAATCCAACCTAAACTCTACTAGAAGTTAAATCAGATCTACAAATTTAGGCTTGAGCCTGTGATGAACTCAAGCATGCCTAACTTGCACTCAAGTTTCAGTTAGGTTGGGTTTTTTGAGTCTGCTTGGACCTGGCCTAGTTAGACCTAATTTTGTTTTTTCTCATTTAATTGTTCTAGTGATGATCTTTTCTTTCTTATTTTCACGTGCGTGCTTCTATCAAACAGTTAATTTCTTGGCCAACTCTATTATTTGCAGTGTCACCTAGTATTCGAATTTGGACCTAATCTAACACTCATTTTGAGTACTTTTTATTATGCAGTTGTCAAGAATTATATATTTGTTCTCCCGAAACATGCATGACTCGTCATTGTCCCTGAGCATTCACACTACTTGTGCCCGCCTAATGTTGAATTTGGTGAGAATTGATCCTTCCCTCCTTATATGCTAGAAAATGGAACTGAGAGATTTCACATGATAATATAATTTCAATGCATGCTTCTTGTAGAATGATTAACTAATTACTTATTGTTATATTTTTGTTTTGTAGGTGGAGCCAATATTTGAGAAAGGAGTTGATCAAACGGCTATGGATGAAGCAAGAACTTTATTGGTTAGGATTACAAAATCCTCAATACGAAACGCACCAAAACTGTCCATAAATTATCTATCTATATTATAAGACAAAAACCAGTCATGCCATGTGTCTCATTCAGAAAAATCTGAAATTTTGACACTTTGCAGCACTTCCTTTAAACATTTAATACCATATTAATTAGGGGTTATATTAGTATAACTACCCTCACTAACTCCTATTAATTAGTACAAGTAGATATTGTATAATATAATTAGAACAATTCAAATAGAAGTGAGGGTCCACAATGGGTGGGGCCTCACATAAGGGAAATAAATTTCTTTATGTAACTAATCACAAATATATAAATACCCCCACCAAGTTGGTTTTTCTTTTTTTTATTAAATTTATATATATAATAAATATAAATAATTTATTAATTTCTGTAAAATCTATTCTTTTCCAATATCATCTCAGAGAAAAAATCATAATTTCATTATATTTTTATTTATTGAGCCTGCGCACCACACCTCTCCAAATCTCTTCATTTAAATTTTCTATAATGGTGGAGAATGATGATGATTGGGAAAACCCTTTCCACTAACTCAAGTGGGGCGTGGAGTACAAAGGTGTATATGGCTTCAATGCAAGTAATTTGATCACGATAACAAATTAGGAAACTTATATTTTGGTATTGTATATTATGGAAATTCTAGATTTGTTTTTTATATTTACATCATGATTTCAAAATTATTATATTATTTTTTTCCATAAATATTGTTTTTGGTTTATTGTCACAACATGCAATAGGAACGTACTATTATTTTTTAATAAATTGCAACTCTGTTTTTTCTTAGATTTATACGTTTTCTATTAATTAGTTTTTCAAGAACCAAAATATCTTTCAATTTGGATTTTAAGATTATGCTTTATAGGTCGTATTTTTCATCTAATGTGCTTTCCTATCAAGTTTTGAAGAAGGTTAGAAAATTAAGGGTTAGTAAGGTGATTAATTTAAAAATAAATTTAAGACTATGCCTTCTTAGATGGATGTTTAATTTCATGTCCTTAATAAAGTTAGAAAATCAAAGGGTTGTTCAAGTAAATAATCTAAAACTATGTCTTTCAAAATGCATTGATATTATTTTTATTGAATTTTGTTATTTACAAAAGTGCTACATATTTAATGTAAATATAATAAAATACTATTAATTTTATAATGTATTCTAGATTTTAATTTAACTTTTAAATATAAGTTATATATAGTGTTTTAGAAAAAATGAAGTATTCTAAATAAATTTTATTTGAGGCCCGGGCTTAGCACAGGCGTTTGAGGTGGGCTGTGGGGGTGCCACATCATCCCTAAAAAGTCTCTCCTTTCAGAAATGGAGAGGTGGGCTGTGAGGGTTGCCACCTCAGCACCCAATTATTTCCTTTAAGAAAAATCACTTAGAAAATAGTGAGAGAGCCTTTGCCTTTCACGTGGGGCATTGCTTGATGTCTTTCTCAATCTCCTAAAATCTCTCTCCTTCATCAAGCAATTATACGTTCCTAAAATCTCTCCCTCTAATACTTTCCTAAAATCTCTCATCCTCCTAATATCTCTCCTTCTAAGTCTACCCTAAAATCTCTCATCTCCCTAATATTCCTCTATCAATTACTTTTACACGGCATTGGTTCACCATCAGTCTTTGCTTTATTAAAGACTAGCACTTGAGGGCCCGAAGACCCAGCCCAGCTCAGCCCGTGTAAAGATATATACGGTTTATTTATTCTTTTTCTTGTGTATTGGTGGGCTGGGCTTTGTTTAAAAGTCCAACTTGGTAGGTAGCAATTATGTATATCTTTAGTAATTATTGCTGTAATTTTTTTTTATGTTGTTGTTGAATGGATTTTTTAGCTTTATATTTGTAATAGTTTATTGTTGATGTTGACCACTTGTATTTGTGATTGAAGTTGTGTTGATTGTTTTTATATAAATATGCATGAATATATTCTTATATGTTTATAATTAATTTTGATATTCATAAATTCAAAATGTAATATCTTACTTGGCCCGGGGCGTTGTTGCTAGTTGTTATAAAGTCCTTGTTCACCTTTCTCCTTTTGTGTCTTCATTATTGTTGTTTCTCTTGTAATAACATCTAAAACCAATCTTCCTTTTATCTTTATGGTTGCATATGATTAGAATTTAGAAGTATCCTAAAAGGGTCAAAGATTAGTAGACACCCTCTTACTCATCATCAACAAACAAACAAACACCGTTATAAAAAAAAAAAAAAAACACCATCACCACCACCACCACCACTAAGAAGAGGCAGCCGCATGTCACAGACCTGCAAATCCCCTTGATTCAGGCCCGTGCGGTGCTCGACTATACTCCCTTTGCTAGTGAGTCAGCCGTCCGCGTCAATCTCAACTTCTTGACCAAGAACTCAGACCACAAGACTTTTAAACACTCACACACCAAACAAAGAGTACTAAACACGAGCTTCTTGACTATTTCCTTGAACTTGCTTGTTACAAATAAATGCGGAGAACACTATTTATAGTTCTACTCTATAAAATCGATGGCTAGGATTATTCGTCCTGTCACTCATCCAATCGATGAGATCTATCTAGGCCATACCCCAAAAACTGTTGCACTACTCTACCCTATTTCTAGTCTCTTATCCACACCTTTCTAGAATACTTACTCATCTCTATAATTTATAGCGGCACCCTGTATATGCTTACATAATTCAAAACTTCCCTCGATGTTTGATCTTTCAAAATCTTAGTTGATAAATGCGTCTGTCCATCCGATCTTATTTGCCTTGCACCACTTGGACCGACATGTCCTGCAATTGACTTTAGAAAGCTTCCGTCTCTGTCATCGTGTGATCCATCTCCTCGCGTTTGTGCACCATGTGCCGTGAGCATCTGACAAGCAGCAACTAGTAACAACAATAAGAAGCGAAAACAACAACAACAATAAAATGCAGGAGCGGCAACACAGCAATAAAAAGAATCAACATGAAAAGACGCTCATGCCAATACACTTATTTGGTGAAAAAATGTCACTGGATAGGCCTCTTGCGAAATATATTATTAAAGGAGGAATCCCTCGGCTGCATTTGAAACGTCCACTAATAGAGTGCTGGAAAAAAGTATTAAATGTGATTTCAAACAACACCAATGCCAGCATTCAGTTGACTACTCATACATCAAAGTAAAGATTCAACAACCAATCACCCGAAGGGCTCCAATGGATGTGTAAACAACCAACTAGGGTTTTGAAACTTGTATGAGTCCAAATCGGCTCGAACTTGGTCCCTACCAAGTCATACGGCTTAGTTCCTTTTTATTTATTCGCCTTACCTGTCTTTTTATATTGTTTATAAATTACACTTCTTGAACTTAGCAAATTTTTACTGTCGGTCCCAAGCATGGATAAAGAAGGAACGTTGCGTTAGGTACAAAGTTATGAGATTCGTTTCGTTTCGGACGAAATCTCCGAACAATTTCAGTTTGGTCATGAAAACTAACCGAACTTCCCTTTGAGAAATATTCGGCCCAGATTTTAGGCCAATTCGGACGAAATCTGGAATTTCTAGTACTAGTTATCGTGCCCACGGTAAACGTTGGGTGGCCAAGTGTGGAGCGGATAACTGCTGAAAGCATCTAAGTAGTAAGCCCACCCCAAGATGAGTGCTCTCCTATTTTGACTTCCCTAGAGCCTCCGGTAGCACAGCCGAGACAGCGACGGGTTCTCTGCCCCTGCGGGGATGGAGCGACAGAAGTCTTCAGAATCCAAGATAAGGTCCCGGCGAGACAAGCCGTTTATCATTACGATTGGTGTCAAGCGGAAGTGCAGTGATGTATGCAGCCGAGGTGAAGGGTATTTGTGATGAAAAATACAATCGCAGATTTTTGGATTTCTGGGCAGACAATATTTCTCTCTTTTTCCTTTGCCTTTTGCATTGAAAGAGCAGATTCAAAAAAAAAAAAAAATGATATGATTCAACCTCAGACCCATTTGAATGTAGCGGACAACAGCGGGGCTCGAGAATTGATGTGTATTCGAATCATCCAGATTTCGTCCGAATTGTAACAGTTTCGGCCAGAAATAAAAAAAAAAAAAAAGAGTTGGTAAGGGGCTGGCCACTGGTTGCTGGGAAAAAAATAAAAAAGAAGAGAAAGAGCAAGGAGAGAGAGAGAGAGAGAGAGAGAGAGAGAGAGAGAGAGAGAGAGAGAGAGAGAGAGAGAGAGAGAGAGAGAGTACCTGGCTTGATGCTCGCCATCGCCCCACCATCTCTCTCTCTCTCTTTTATTCTTTCTTTTTTATGCTTCGTTCGCCCTAGAGAGCATTTCGAGGGAAGCTTCTTGAAAGGGACCTTCGCCTCTTATATTTATCGAGATCGTCCTTCGGATCCTTGAAGCCCACATGCGAAACAGTTCATTGAGTTGATAAATGGGCCACCTAAGGCACCAACATTCATGGTTGAGTGATTGAATACATAGTCTGGCCCCAGTTTTAATAATTATCCCTCCATAGCCAAGAGCCTAGTGTAGGGAAAAAAAAAATGGCCTACAGTATATCTTATATATATCCTTTTCTTACCAAATATATGTATACGTATCAAAGTTAAAAATGGCACTAGCCATTTCGTAGCAAACACACATATAAAATAAAAAAAAATTGTCTAGCCATAGTTTATAGAATAAATTAAGGGAGATGCTCCTATGAGAGATATCTCTCACCTTACTATGAGAGATAGGGTGGGGGCCCTCACATTTAAGTTGTTGGCATTGGATATTGATGTGAGGGCCACCACCCTATCTCTCATAGTTAGGTGAGAGATGCTCTCATAGGAGCATCTCCCATAAATTAAATGTATCACTTTATCTATTATTTAATGGTTTAATATTTACTTTATATTTTTTACATAAATATTATTTTTGATATTTTCTGAAATATTTCACCGAATTTTTGAATCGGCCGAAATATTTCAGTTTGGCCACCAAACCAAAACGGACACTGAAACGAATTTCTGAACACTGGTTAGGTAGGTTGACACCTTGCGTAATTTGTCACAACCCAAACATGAATTTTGAGATAACAACATTTTGAGATCATGTTAGGGCGTTCCTTGCTTTAAGCAACACACTGCAGCGGCGCCCGATTGTAGTGGAAAGTAGGCAAGGGCTACCACACCATTTTGGACGGGTGTGGTTAAAGAAGTTAATCTCGAAGAAGAAATTACACCACTTGATTTAGCCCTTTGAATCAAGCAACATTGAGTTTTGTTTTAAAAAGGAAACACCTTTAATCTTCCCATGCAAAATCATTTCACCTTCATAGCTATTTTACCTTTCCACCCTCTTAATATGCTGATGGTTCCAAATCACTAAAAAATATTTGGATTGGTTGCTACACAAGATTTGAATTCTTTTGACTACTTAAAAACTCACAATGCTACGCTGCTACGTATCACCTGCTACGTAGCATTTTTCCCATTGGCCGCTACGCCCGCCGCAATCGCTATGTTAATCCTTGCCCCCGACCAAATGCATTCTATGACTATCCGGGGGAACATGTAGTATATAACTATATAAGCACTTATTCAGTTACCCCCAAAGAACAGCAGCTATATCCAAACCCATCAGAATATTATCAAACCTGGCTTAATTGAACTTCCAGTTAGCTAGAGGTCAGAAACTGAAACGGGCATGAATCTTTGACTCATGACACTAAACATCCCAAAAGAATAGTTGATGAAACTGCTGAAGCAAAAGGCAGTAGCCTACTTGACTCCTGCATCCTGAAGACTAATAATACAAACATTAATGATGACTTGATGACGACAGAGGTGATTAATGGCAAAGATCTTCTCCAAACTAGTAAACCTGAAAAAACTGCCATACGTGGTAGCGCTTTCATTTAATTTACTATTGAATTTTTTGTGTTGGTTTGACTTTCCTTTACTGTTTTCTTTTGAACAGGGAAGGATTTTGGATGCTTTTGTGGGGAAGTTTGGTACCTTCAAGCGTACTATTCCTCAGGTAAAAATGCATAGCTTTGATATAAAATTTTTAATTTTTTTGTTCCTTTTGTGTAGGTCATCCACTCGATGTAAAAATATCATTTTATTGCTTTGTCCCAAGGATATTACTTGGTTTTTCAGTAACTTTTTAATTGATAATTTGAAATTTGAAAATGAGCTATTTACAAAATACAAAGTCAGTGCAAGTCTTGTAATGTCAGTAGTAACCATCAAAATGGATTTATGTGCGCAAAATTATTAATCCTGGAGGTATTATATACATCTATATCATGCCATTTATTGAGAAGTCTGGATTATATAAGTATGATGGTTGGGTACATTTTGTAGTCTCTATGTCTCCAACCATCTCTCATTGTCACTAAGACGAGGCATATACATTACCATGAGAATTTAATGTTTTAAGCATAGTTTTTTTTTTTTTTTATTTTTTATGCCTCGGTCTCTCTGCTGGTGGTTGTTTTTATGCTAGCTTTCTGCCATTTCCTATTGATTCCTTTTTTATATTCTTCTTTTTTTTTTTAATTAAAAAATGTCCTGAGGTTCAAATTTCATTGCTTTGATGTACTAACTAGCTGTTGGAAGAGGGCGAGGAAGGAAGAGATCGTTGCACACTTCGATCAAAGCTTGAACTTCCAGTCCAGGTCTTTACACGATCATTTTTCATTTTAGTTACTGTTTTATGGCATGTTTTAGGACTTTCTATGCTTCTTGTGTGTGGGTGTGAATGTGTGTTCTTGCTTTGTTGCATGTGTGCGCATGTACATTTGTGTTTGGATAGTGAAAAACTTGGAATATTGTACATGGCGTGAGCACATGCAACACGTTTTCAAATAATTTGAGATCACACTTTTGGACTTTGCTAAGTTCTTTCCTTGGGAAGTGTTTTTTTTCTTTTCTTTTTTTTTTATTATTTTATTATTTTATTATTTTGGGGGCGGGGGCGGTGGAAAGACCATCTCATGATGGGTCCACATATCAAATTTGGGGTCAATCCCATGCCTCTATGCCTTCATCTGAGGCCCACAAGTTTAACGGTTATATATATAATTTGTCCCGCATCCAATGGTCCAGTCCATTTGGATGGGTGCCAAACCCCAGGACCCGTTTGTTGGTCAGCTTAGATTGGTGATAGGTGGGGCTCATCATGCTACCTCAGACGGTAATGCCCTGTGAGGTATATGTTCAGGAACATTTTCATATATATATATATATATTTATGGTACAAACAAAACGCAAAAATTACCCAAGCACATAGTGCGCAACTCATAGTGTGGCCCACCTGATGGTACATTTGACTCCCCTATCCCCCCTCCTTTTTCCCTGATAGTCATCGGACCCTTGGGTTTGCACCTATCAGAATGGACTGGATCGTTGGATTGACTGTGCACTTGTTTGGACGGTGCTCAATAGAGAGAAGAAAGAGAGGGGGGTGGGGGTGAAGAATATATGTAGTGTTATGCACATGCACAGGTTTTCCATAAACTGGATAGCAAAAAGCACTGCACTTAGGTAATCATCACACGGGCTTTTTTAGTTTATGGGGCTCTGTAACAACATCAATGTTTCTAGTAAAGTAAGTTATTAACTTTATTAAGTTATTTTTTTAGAAACTTTATTAACTTCAATATTAGCTTTGGCAGATGTACCTAATTTTTAAGATTCTTTTTACTGTTCCTCTTCTTTAAGTGTTGAAATCATTAACGAAGTGATGGAGCCTGTATATGTAGGACCCACTTGTCATTCTCACAATTGCAAAACACAAGAAGTTCTTGAAAAAGATTGTATTCAACTGAGTGACCTCTTTGGAGATCGTCCCTCACTATATATAGGTATCACATGCCTTTAATCAAGGCTCTAAGTTAGGAAAGCATCTAATTACATGAATTGAATCTAGGCAAGTATATAAATTACAACTAAAATAGAAAATATACACACTATGTACAACTGTATCAATTTGACCCAATCAATCCACGTAATGTATTATTAGTTGGGCTGGATCCCTTCATGGGTCGTGGGCCAACTTAACACTCCCCCTCAAATTGAGGCGGGAGGATTAACGTGCATCAATTTGCCAACCAAGAATTGATGGCGTGGTCGTGGAAGACCTTTAGTAAGATTATCAGCAATTTGAGGCTCAGTGGAGACATGCGGAAGGCTGATGATATCACGCTTAAACTCATCTTGTATGAAGTGACAATGAACCTCGATGTGTTTAGTGCTTTCATGAAAAATCGGATTTTTAGTAATCCGAATTGCACTTGTATTATGTGCATATAGGGGGATAGCGCCTTCTGCCGGAAATCCAATGTCAGAGAGCAGACCTCGAAGCCAAATAATTTTGGATCATGCAGCAGACATTGCTCGGTACTCTGCCTCTGTAGATGGTTTGAAACTTTTTCATTTTTCTTGCATTTCTAGGAAATCAGACTATCTCCCAAAAACATGCACCATCCTGTGGTCTATCTGCGAGTATCCGGACTACTAGTCCAATCAGCATCCGAGTAAGCTAGTGGTATGCACCATGCAACCGAGAAATAAGTTACTAGTATGCACACAATTAAAAACTCGTAAGCGCACAAGATCACTATGTAGTGTAGTGAATTGTAAGTACGAGGTCGATCCCACGAAGACTTGTGATAAAACATTGTCAAAATTAACTAAAAATCAGAATATTAAAATAAACAATTTGAATGATGAAAAGTGGAATTAAACTATAAAAAAAAACAGTAATTTAAAGTATCAAAAACTAATTGGAAAGTAATCTAAAAACAACTAGAATGAGAATTGAAAAACAGTAATAATGAATGAATGAACTAGGGTTTCATCTACTCCCCTAACCAATTCTATGCATGTCCTTTATTATCTTTTAATCAAAAATAAGATTTTATTAGTGACATCTATCGACCTAGACCATGGCATATGTGTCTAGATTATTATCCTTCTAAACCTAATTCATGAGTGGCATACTACATGAATTACTCATTATGATGCAAAAACTAAGCATGGCATATGTCCTAGTCAAAACAAACATAATGCATAAAAACAATGGGAAAGATAAATGCATGAGTCTAAGCATGGCATATACTTAGATTATTCATGGTTCTAAACCCTAGATGCATAACATCAAGATCAATCAAAATTAAGTTAGCTACTCTTAAAATTAATTGAACATCACATGGTTGGCATGGCATATACACAACTCATCAATTAATAACATGGTTTAGAATCTCAACCAACAAAACTGAAATCTGAATTAAAAGACGCCAAAAGAGACTACATAGAACTAGGCTAGGGTTTCAATTACACCCTAGCCCTAAAAAAATTAGCTACTCATGTCTTTAATGAAAAATAACATAGAAAAGAGGTTCATAAGAAGAAAACTAGAAGATGATGAAGTTGCAGTGGATGGCCAGCAGCTTGTTCTCCTTTTCCTCTCTCTGAAAGCTCTTCAAAAGATGCTCCAAAGGTGCTCCCAATAGTGCTGTACGGCTGCTATGGTTTGTGGATGATGGTAGCTGATTTGTGTGATGTTTTATGGCTGGTAGTATGGCTGGACGTGCACTGTTCATATGCTATTTGTAAGTCTTGCAACAGCCCCTTTTAGCAAGTAGTTCCCTTGTAGAAATAGATCTTCAACCTTCCTTATAATTAGGAAACCTAAATAGATTGAATAAAGAGTCTTCTTTCTTGTTTTAGCAAGCTTTCTAAATCTGGTCCCACTTGTATCTTCGAGAAACTTATTCACATGGACCCACAAATCTGAGATTAATTGCAAGGAATTAAATCTGAACTTTTGACATAAAAGTGGGCCCTATTTGTTGCGTGCAACATGAGTGTGGGACCCCTCTTTCTTAGACTTCTAACTTGACTTGAATAAGACTTGCTTTAACTTTCCTTCTTTTTCTCATTGTTTTTTTCCATTCTTGAACTCCACTTCTAACTTGAATAAGACTTCTAATTTATTAAATTCTTCTATTTGTAATAGATGTGGACCCCCCTTGGGCGTGTAACCCTAGATTGGGTTTCTTCTTCTTTTTTTTTTTCTTTTGCTCTTCTTCTTTGATTAGAATTTCTTTCTCTAATTCTTTATTTCTTTGATTTGAATTGTAAGTTGTCCAAATAATTAGAAAGTCTTCTTGAAATCTGGAATATCTTGAATGGGACCCACCATGGTCTTTCTTTGGGATTCACGCCCATCATTCTCTTCATTAATTCCTCTTTTTTTGCTCCTTTTGACCTTAGCATAAAAATTAACAAAACTATGTAAAATCAAATAAAATAACTATGACTAGCACAGGATGAATCAAATATTAGGGCTTAGATTGTAAACAATTAAGCACTTATCAACTATGAGAGATAGAGGATTGTCTGATGGAAAAAACAACCCGCGAGTTGGTGTGCGAATAAGATACCGAATGATGCGGTGAACAGTAGCCAGATGAAGGTGACAAGGAGCAGTCATGAACTGACTCATTAGGTTGACCGCATAGGAGATATCATGACGAGTGATCGTGAGGTAGATCAAGCTACCAACTAATTGGCGATATGCGGTAGGATCTGGAAGAAGGTCACTATTCTCTTGACCGAGTTTGACATTCAGTTCGACAGGTGTATCGACTAGAGTTGAATCAGTAAGGCCAGCCAAGTCAATGAGATCAACAGTGTATTTGTGCTGATTGAGAACTATACCTTTAGTCGATTGATGAACTTCAAGACCGAGGAAGTAGTTTAAAGGGCCGAGATCCTTCATGTGAAATGTCTCATTAAGAGAAGCTTGGAGTGCTTGAATCATTTGTGCATTTGAATCAGTAATGACTATGTCATCAAAGTAGACAAGTAGCACAGTAATCCCGGACGGAGCATGATCATAGACAGATCATACTGGCTCGGATGAAAATCCAAGCGGAGAGGAGCATCTTGAAATTTCTCAAACCATGCACGAGGAGCTTGCTTCAGACCATAGAGGGAGCGACGAAGTTTGGCAACCATACCCTTCCCGGAGGAGTACCCTTAAGGCAGACGCATATAAACGTCTTCTTTGAGATGACCATGAAGAAACACATTTTTGACATCGATAGAGAGGCCAAGACTGAGATGTAGCAACAACAAGAATTATGCGTACGGTAGTCATTTTGGCTATGGGAGCAAAAGTTTCATCATAATCGATGCCATATTCCTGCCGATTTCCAAGAGCGACAAGTCGTGCCTTATATTGATCTAATGTGCCATTTGATTTTAACTTGAGAGAAAAAATCCATTTACAGCCAATAGGTTTGACACCCATAGGAGACGAGACAATATCCCACGTATGATTTTGCTCTAAAGCATCCAGTTCTTCTTGCATAGCATGGTTCCAACATTGGTGCTGCACAGCCTGAGAATAGGATTAAGGGATGGAAGAGGAAGACAAAGTAGCCATTAAGGAAGTATGGGAGAACCCAAAGCGGTCTGTTGTTTTCGAAATGCGGGTGGAGCGACGCAATGAAGGATGTCCAGGGTTCCAATTGCCGGAGGTGGACCGGATGCTGAAGGAAGATCAGGAGGGGGAGTCCCGGTAGGCGCTTCTTTATTCCGTTTGTGGTACACAATTAGGATTGAATCGAACAACTGACGTGTTGTCAGAAAAACCAGGTAAAGACACCAAGGAGGAGGAGTCAGGAGGATCACGGTATTTTTTTCACCGTGTTTCAAAAAAACCAACGTTCCTAGAGGTACGTATGTGACGAACGTTAGGATCATAGCAAAGAAACCCTTTTTGGAAGGGTGCATATCCTAAAAAAATACACTTTAGCTGATTGAGGGGTTAGTTTGGTTCGTTCAGGCGGAGGCAAATGCACAAAACAAACGGAGCAAAAAACATGAAGATCATTATAGGATGGAGAAGTCTTGTACAATTGGTAATATGGGCTCTGATTTTCAAGAGAGGGTGAGGGCATACGATTTATAAGATGAGCTGCAGTAACCAATGCCTCAGCCCAAAAATGGGTAGGAATAGATGATTCAAAAAGAAGGGAACGAGTGACATCAAGGAGATGTCTATTTTTTCTTTCAGCGACTCCATTCTGCTGTGGAGTATACGGACAAGTTCTTTGAGAAATAATGCCTTTGTTTTACAAAAACTGTTGAAAATCAGAGGACACATATTCCCCGCCCGACTTAGATCGCAGGATTTTAATGCAAGTAGAAAATTGATTCTCAACATAAGTCATTTTTTTTTAAAAACATTGAAAATATCAAATTTTGAATGTAGAAAGTAAACCCATGTGAATCGATTGAAATTATCAATAAAGGTCACAAAGTATTTATAGTGAGCGTGAGAAAGAGCGCTAGCAATTCCCCATACATCTCTATGAATTAAATCAAAACACTGAGTGCTGTGTGAAGTGGAAGTAGGAATTGGAAGAGTTTTGCTCTTTCCCATTTTACAAGTAGCACAATCAAAAGGCACACAAGAGGATAAACCAATATATTTATTTAATAAACTAGAATTTAACACAGGGGACAAAGCTTTGGAGTTAGGGTGTCTAAGTCTATTATGCCACAATTGGCAGCTATCTCTAATAGGAAAAAAAAAAAAAAAACCCACATCATTGTCAACTTTATTCTTAGAAAATTTAGAAAAATCCATCGGAAACAAGCGTCCACACTTAGGCCCCTCGCGATCTCCTTCCCTGACATCTGGTCCTGCACAACACAACTAGAAAAAGAAAAAGATATGTTACAATTATTTTCAACAAGTTGCTCGACTAATAATAGGTTTGAAGTTAAATCGGGGCAAAGGTAAACATTTTTCAGTGGGATGGGACCAGGGATATCTCCGAGAGCAGTAATGGGAACATTGCCTCCGTTAGCAGTTTGGATTTGAAGATTGCCATTGTATCTCGTCACATTGGAGAGAGGGGTACGGGAATATGTCATATGATTAGACGCTCTGGAATCAAGAAACCAAGTAGAAGATGGAGGGGAGGTACCTAAGAGACCAAGAGCATAGAAGGCATTGATAATTATTTTTTGAACCAATTCAGGAGTGAGAGAGGACGAGGGCCCAGGCTGTGAGGGTGCAGATGTAGGAGCATACATGACCGAAGAAGCAACATAAGCATGTGGAGTCGGAGACTGTGGAGTCTGATATTGTGAAGTCTGATAATGTGGTGATGGACGTTGTGGGCGGCGGCGACATTCAGAGATGATATGTCCCGACTTTTTACAGTAATTGCAGATCTTCTGTTTGCATTGAGTAGCAATGTGCCCAAATTTTTGACAACTGTAGCATGCGTTTTGTTCAAGTCTCGAGGCGGTGGTTGAGAAACCTTATTTTCTGAGAATGCGACTGAATTGGTCTCAGTCTTTTGTTAAGTCATATGGGCCGAGGTCGCAATGCGCTGTTCTTCGCGGAGGAGTTCATTTAAGCACATATCCAAGGAATGTAATGGTGTCCGATTCATCAGGGCAGATCGGACACTCTCATATTCATTTCGTAGTTTCATCAGAAATTGATCCCTTTGACTAGAGGCCTGAAGATCGTGAATTACGATCAAAACATCCGTAGCCACATCAGCATACGTAATACTATCGTATTCCGACCACAGTGTACGAAATCCCGAATAATAATCTTGTATAGACAAGGTTCCATGTGTATATTCAGCAATCACACATTCAAGATGAAATTGTCGTGCTGAATTATCTTGATGATACACTTTCTTCAGATACCCCCACATGTCTTTTGAAGTTGGGTAAGGTTTGAGATTCATGATCAGATGTGGCTCGATAGAGCCGAGGATCCATGATTTTATCTTTGCATCTTTAGTCTGCCAAGAGGTTATCTTTTCCTCATCTACAGTGGGTTTAGGGTCAGATCCAGAAATATAGCCTCACAATTCCTTAGCTTCAAGGTATATTTGGAACTGAAAGGACCAAGCGGGGTAGTTCTTTCCATTGAAACGGATCAAGGTAACTTCAGATTTTTCCATCTCAAAAGATACTGGCCAAAAAAGGGACATTACAGCAAATAATCTAGCAATAGTGAAGAGATGAAGGCTAGAAAGTGTATAACAAACTATTCTGTGTGTAATAGCCAAGATCCGACCAAGTAGTGAAGAGAGAAGACAACACAGAACAGTAAAAGAACCAAAAAAACACCCCAGGCGACTTGGATTTTGGCTCTAGATCCTGCACGTGGGCCCCACAGAAGGTACTGGACAGTGATCAGATCACAGATCTAAGGAAGCCCAGTAATCTGGCTTCTACTGAAAGAAGAATTATCTAATTCCACTGAGTATCCAAGATTTTAGACGGTCTGGATGAAAACAGTTTTAAATTTCTAGAACTTCTCGAGAATGAGGAAAGCTGCAACCTGGAAGTGCTGGAAAATTCTGAAAAAACCACCAATATTCCTAGGAAGGGCAGGCGACCATGTCTGGAAGGATTTCTGAGGTTGGTTTGATGATCAGAGGTGAGCCACCATGAAGATCCTTGATGTCTTTTTGGAAACTATATGGACTTCTCGAAACAGATCCTTGATCTGTTTTTTCTTCACGAGAGAGAACATAGCTCTGATACCATGTCATTCTCACAATTGCAAAACACAAGTTCTAGAAAAAAGATTGTATTCAATTGAGTAACCTCTTCGGAGATCGTCCCTCACTAGATATAGGTATTACATGACTTTAATCAAGGCTCTAAGTTAGGAAAGCATCTAATTACATGAATTGAATCTAGGCAAGTATATCAATTACAACTAAAATAGAAAATATACACACTATGTACAACTGTATCAATTTGTCCCAATCAATCCACCTAATGTATTATTAGTTGGGCTGGATCCCTTCATGGGTCGTGGGCCAACTTAACACCACTTATGTCCATGTCTTAAATAAGTGACCCAAAGCCATGGCCAAGGGGGTGGTCTGGTCGTGACCTTTTACAAGTTTATTTCAACCTTTTTTATGATAGCCAATTTGTCTGTGTCAGATGATTCCATAGTGGCTTGAATTGCATCGTTGGATAGTGTAAATAATAAGCCTTTCACCAAGGAAATATTTCAGAAGAGCCACATTATGCCTTGGAAGAGGCTCTAGAAAGTGCTCAAGGAAAGGTTGCCTAGTCTATTTGCGGAGAACGGACAGAGCATTGTGACTATTGTTCAAATCAGGCCCACCATTTCAGGTCTAGTGCTCTTAGAAAGGGAAAACATTTCATTTGTTACCATCCAATTCAAAGTTTTGTGTCCTATCATTGTTTACCACCTTACATTTAAGTTCTTTGTGTCACAAATGTCTGTTGTATACTTGTATGCATACCTTCGTGAGTAACTAATGCTTTGGAAGATCCAAAGTGGAAAGTTGCAATGATAGAAAATATGGATGCCCTTGATAAGATTAAAACATGGAATATTGTAGATCTTTGAATAGGCAACCACCTGGAATTGGGTGACTGGCTTAAAGGTGTGGGTTTGCTGCCCACGTTGTGTGCTCAAATCCCGCCCACAATGCACGTGTGTTGGTTTCATGCGTGCGCGAGGGAATACTCTTGTCGGGTTATAAACCACGGGAAACCAAACCCTTGTCATAAAAAAAAGATTCTTTGAAAAGGCAAGCGTACAGAGGACGCAAATGGGTTTATATTGTAAAATATAACTGGATGGCCTTCTGCAAGAATATAAAGTAAGACTAGTGGCAAATGAATTTATTCAGCCATATGGTATGGAAAACTTTGAAATGTTCTAAACGATTGCATATTGAATCACTATGAGTTATTTTATCTCCTGTGACAAACCTTGATTGGCCTCTTTATTAGATGGATGTTAAAAATGCATTTCTTCGTGAAGATCGACAAGAAGAGGTTTAAATGGAATCGCGACATAATTTCCTTAAAAAAATCTAAGTGCCTAGTTGTGTCAGTTGAAGACTGCCTTGTGCTGGCTAAAATAGTTTCTCGAGTTTGGTTTAATAGATTTACTCAAGCCATGCTGTAGATAGGTTACAGGAATTGTCACATACAGCACACATTGTTTGTAGAGAAATGGCTTATAGGATCTTATTTTTCAGTAGATGATATTGTTGTTACATGAAATGATATGGTAGAGGTGGAGAGGGTGAAGAAACATCAATGTTCAAAGTTTAAAATTTAAGATCATAGCGAGTTATGTTATTTCCTTGGAATTTAGATTGCAAGATCAAAGAAAAGTAGAATCATGGTATTGGTGCCGTGAGTGGATAACTACTTCATGATATCAAATCATATCAAAGACTGATTGGATGACAATTGTAATTAACCATGACCCCCCGTTTCAAAATTCTCTTATGCAGTTGGTGCTGTTAGCTAGCTGTTACACGCTCAGAGGACGACATTTGAATGATATGTGGAGGATTCTATCATATCTCAAGAAGTCACTAGGAAAATAAATTATGTGTTCAAGACATGTTCATCCAGTAGTGGAACCCTATAGTGATGCTGAGTGGACAAAACTAGAAATAGATAGAAGATCAACATGTTATTTTACGATGTTAGGCGGAGATCTAGTATCTTGGAAAAGCAACAAACAGCCTGAAGTAGGAAGATCCAGTTCTAAAGCTGAATACTGAGCTATGGCGCTTGAAGCATGCGAGTTGTTATGGCTAAAGATTTTATTGTCTGAGTTGGGCTTTATGAGACCCACCCATATTCTTGGGTTGACCAGGCCCAATGGGCCCAATTTATAGAATCTTTTCCTTTAGGATCTTTTATTTAATTTATTTTCATGTATTGGTTTTATTTGCAATTAAGGAATATTTATTTAAGTGTTTATCTTAATCTTAGCCATAGATTTCTGTTAGTGGCTGAGATTAGATCTAGGGTTTAGATTTTTTTCCCTATATAAGCATTGTAATGCCTCTTTGGTTTTTAGACTTTGATTAATGAAAAAAGATTTTAGTGTTATTTCACCTCTTCTCTCCTGCGAAAGGATCTGGCGTGAGTCCTATCCACTTCAGACATGAGGTTTGAACTATCCCTCCATCTTCCCCTACTCGCCTCACATCTTCCCTCCGTTCCGCATGACTTTCTATAGACAGGTCCAATGGTGTTACATTTTGAACGTTCATTAGCATAATAGATTGCAACAAATCCAGTCTTCTATGAGCATGCATACCATGCTGGAGTTGATTTTCATTTTATTAGAGAGAAGATTGAAAGGAAATATAACGAAGTGGAAGATGTTCGTACAGCTGAAATGGCAGATGTTCTAACCAAGCCAATTTTTATGAGGGAAGTTTACGTTGTCTAAGCTAGGCATAGTAGATATCTAGGACACCAGCTTGAGAGGAAGTGTTAATGGTTAGCATGGACTTATTTGTAACTTTGAAAAGTTATGAACTAATTATTTGTAGGGAAGTTGACAACAGTTTGCAAATATATGTAGGTGTCGTTGTCCATCTCTAGAGAACACCTCCATACAGTTCGTTTGATTCAAATCAGTCCCCACCTTTTTTTTACATCTTCCACATTTAGGGTTCTTTTTTTTTTTTTATATCTTAAGGGGAAAAGTCCTGGAATACTTTTATTTATGTTGGCTAGATTTGGCTACTGGTGAGGAGTGATACTTAAAACTTGAAGACCCAGGGATCAATCACTGGGCATGAGTGTGAAACTAAGGTGCCAACGTCCCTCAAATATGAGTTTGTTGGTAATCCTAGAATACATTGAATCAGGAGCATTAGCATACAATCTTATCAGAATTTAATGGAAAGTTGATTTATCATACTATTTCAAGGTAGCATCTGCTGTGCGAATTGCTAATTAGTACATGCATAATATTTGCACTGCTCACTTGGATTAAGAAGTACAACTCTTGCAGGTGTGCACAAAGCAGATTTCAAAGTGTTGATTTCTAAAAACTTATATTTGTTGGATTTTTTAAACATTTTGAATATTTGTTGCTGTTTTTTTTTTTTTTTTTTCGTTGGCATACGTATTTACTCTTCTCTGTGTGCCTTTGTTTCAGGCAGTTCTAAATTTGCAGGCCCCATTGGAACATTCCAAAGAAGTCAGTGACTGCAAACATCTTATCAAGACTTTGGTCATGGGTAATGTGACTAGAAACCTTTAGTTCTTGTAGAATGCATCTTATTATTAGAACTTACGTGGTAGTCTCGTGTTTTTAAACTCTTCTGACTGCAGTGGCTTCTTTCTTAAAATTTGGCAAGTTATTAGTATGCTTATGCCCCCCAGGTGGGCTTAGGAGATGGACATAAGGAGAAGTTTTGGGAAGACTTGGAAGGAGTGCTACTAGAGATACCCCAAGGAGAGATGGTCTTCATAGGAGGTGATTTGAATGGTCATGTAGGACGTGACGTAGATGGATACATAGGAGTACACGGGGGACATGGGTACGGTAATAGAAATGAAGAAGGGAAGGATATCTTGGAGTTTTCAGTGGCTTATGATCTCATGGTAACTAACACATTTTTTAGAAAGAGAGAGGAGCATTTGGTGACTTATAAGAGTGGCTCATCGAGGACACAAATTGACTTCTTCTTAACTAGGAAAAGAGACCGTTTAGCTTGTAAAGATTGTAAGGTTATACCGGGGGAGAGCTTGACTTCCCAACATAGGTTGTTGATCATAGATGTGCAGTTACAAAGGTGGACTAGAAAAAAGAAGTTGTATAGATGCTCAAGGACTAAATGGTGGAACCTGAAAGGTGATAAG
This sequence comes from Litsea cubeba, assembly GCA_012931725.1. Classification (NCBI taxonomy): domain Eukaryota; kingdom Viridiplantae; phylum Streptophyta; class Magnoliopsida; order Laurales; family Lauraceae; genus Litsea; species Litsea cubeba. Next base: position 20,934,280 of record CM022954.1, on the reverse strand, counting down.
CAACTAGCTTTAAGGGAAAGAGTACTAGAGGAAGACGTTTGGGCGACGGATGAGAGTGCAAATAATATGTGGGATAAGGTAGCAGAGTGTATTCGGAGGGTAGGGAAAGAAGTCTTAGGAGAATCTAAAGGGGGTGCTCCGGTACAGAAAGAGGCATGGTGGTGGAGCGAAGCCGTCCAAGACAAGATAAGAGTTAAAAGAGAGTGCTTTAAAACGTGGCAAAAGGATCGAATTGAAGCGAACTTGGAGAGGTATAAAGAAGCAAAAAGAGAAACCAAAAAGGCAGTTAGTGAGGCCAAGGCAAAGGCATTTGAGGAGCTATATAGGCGACTTGACACTAAGGAAGGCGAAAGAGAGATATTCAAGCTTGCTAAAACTAGAGATCGGCGGACCAAGGACTTAAACCAAGTTAAATGCATTAAGGATGAGGATGAAAATGTATTAGTAAAGGAGGAGGAGATAAAGGAGCGTTGGAAGAGCTACTTCTACAAGTTATTTAACGAAAGCAGTAGTAGTGACATACAATTGGGGCAGCTTACCATTTCTAGAGAAGAAGCGAATCATATGTTCTATAGGAGAATCAGTAGGGAAGAAGTTAAAGAAGTATTGAAAAGAATGAAGAATGGGAAAGCGGTTGGGCCAGATGGTATCCCTATTGAGGTATGGAGGTGCTTGGGGGAGGATGGTATTAGTTGGTTGACAAAGCTTTTTAATGTAGTGCTAAAGAGCAAGAAGATGCCTAATGCATGGAGGAAAAGTATTCTTATACCCATATACAAGAACAAAGGAGATATTCAGAACTGTGCGAACTACCGCGGGATTAAATTGATGAGCCATACGATGAAATTATGGGAGAGAGTTATTGAGAGAAGACTAAGAAGAACAACAAATATTTCAGAGAATCAATTTGGTTTCATGCCTGGGAGATCAACCATGGAGGCTATCTTTCTCCTGAGGAGGTTAATGGAACAGTATAGAGAAGGTAAGAGAGATTTACATATGGTGTTCATTGACTTGGAGAAGGCCTATGACCGGGTTCCTAGGGAGATTCTTTGGAAAGTTCTGGAAAAGAAAAGAGTTTGTGTCGCTTATATTGAGGCGATAAAGGATATGTATGATAGAGTCGTGACATCTATAAGGACGACTGGCGGCGAAACTAAGGAGTTTCCTATCACGATTGGTCTACACCAAGGCTCAGCGTTAAGCCCGTACTTGTTTGCCCTAGTTATGGATGAGATTACAAGACATATCCAGGATGAGGTGCCGTGGTGTATGTTATTTGCAGATGACATTGTTTTAGTGGATGAGACGAGAGAAGGAGTGAATGCTAAACTTGAATTGTGGAGGAAAACATTAGAGACAAAAGGGTTTAGGCTAAGTCGATGCAAAACGGAATATATGGAATGCAAGTTTAGTCAAAGTAGGACACCTGGTAACATAGAAGTAAGTTTGGGCACACAAAAGATAGTAGAAAAAGAAAACTTTAGGTACCTTGGATCTATGGTGCAACAGGATGGAGGGATTGATACTGATGTAAGTCACAGGATTCAAGCCGGGTGGACCAAATGGAGGAGTGCTTCGGGGGTCTTGTGTGATCGGAAAGTCCCCCTCAAGGTTAAAGGAAAGTATTATAAGGTGGCGGTACGGCCAGCGTTGTTATATGGATCAGAGTGTTGGGCAGTAAAGCATAATCATGTCAAGAAGATGGAAGTTGCGGAGATGAGAATGCTAAGATGGATGTGCGGGATCACAAGGAGAGATAGGATTAGGAATGAGGAGATTAGGGGCATAGTAGGAATAGTACCGATTGGAGATAAAATGAGAGAAAATCGACTGAGATGGTTCGGCCATGTTAGAAGGCGTCCAACAGAGGCACCTGTTAAAAGGTGTGAAAGCATGGAGTTTGCCAAGAGTAGGAGAGGGAGAGGGAGACCCAAGAGAAGTTGGAAAGAAACTATTAAACATGATCTTGCCTACATGGATCTAACGGAGGACATGGCCCTAAACAGATTTGATTGGCGTCGTCAAATCCATATAGCCGACCCCACCTAGTGGGAAAAGGCTTGGTTTGGTTTGGTTTGGTTTATTAGTATGTATATCGTTATTTTTTTTTTTGTGAAACTCATTTCTCACATTTTGTAGGTAGTCTTTTGAGTTTTCTTCATGCTATAACTTCTATGTAGTTCTTTCACATAGTACACAGGCGTTGCAGCAAGTATTTGCAGGTTCTTTTTGTTTGTATGTGTTGGCGTGTGCAACTTCCGTTCCATCTATCATGTGGCTATTTCTTGCTGGCTTTTACGCGTTCTATATTGGTATATATGTGGTACATACTAGGGATTAAAAACATTGATAATGGTCTCTTAGTAAATTTTGTATACAGGTGTAGTTGTCAATTCTGCTCTGCTCCCTTATATATATTGCCATGCATTTTGTTTTGAAGTGCAATTAGAACTATAATAAATATGAGAGGTGTCACATCGTATAACCCCCTGGCTCGACACAAATTATAAATAGGAGAGGAGTCACGTCGTATATATTATATATATATTGCCATGCATTTTTTTTATTGTTATTTCACTATTTCTGAGAATTATAAAAAAGCCCCTCAAGTTTCTAGTATTTACATAAAACCCCCTGGCTCAACACAAATTATAAATATGTGCTTTCCTTTGACTCTTAACACCCCCTCTCAAGCTGGTGCGTAGATATTTACCATGCCCAGCTTGGACAAACAAAAGGCAACTTAGCTTCAGTGGTGACCTTAGATAGGAAGTTTGTAAGCTGATCTTCAGTAGGAACCTGTACCAGCAACACATCCTCCTTTTCAATTTTTTCTTGGACAAAATGAGTCTACATGTTTTGTTTTCACATGGTAGACATGATTATTAGCCAGTTTAATCGCTGAAGTACTATCAGAATATAAAATCATTGGACCGCTTTGCTTGAATCCTAACTCTTCCACCAATATCCTTAGTCACAGTGGCTTGCAACACCCATGAGCTACAGCTCTGTACTCTGCTTCTGTACTAGATTTGGCAGTAACTACCTGTTTTTTGCTTTTCCATGAAGCAAGATTTCCTCCAACCATTGTATAATATCCTGTAGTAGACTTTCTATCAGTCAATGATCCAGCCGAGTCAGAATCTGTAAAGGCCATAGCGTTGGCATGCCCATGTGACTTGTATAGAATTCCTTGACCTAATGATCCTGTCAAATATCTGAGAATCCTATGCACTGCTGTCAAATGATCAGTTCTGGGAGTATGCATTAACTGACTTACGAAGCTGACATTATAGGAAATGTCTGGTCTAGTAATAGTTAGATAAATTAATTTCCTTACCAACCTTTGATACATCCTCTTGTCTTTAAGTAGTTCTGCACTCTCCAAGTGAAGACCATAATTTTGTTCTATTGGAGTGTCTGCTAAGCCCTGTTTTCTCAAGGAGATTAAGAATATATATTTTTTCTGTGAGATGACAATTCCACTTCTTGACATTGCAACTTCAATGCCTAGAAAATATTTTAGTAATCCAAGGTCCTTGATTTCAAACTCCTTTTTGAGGAAACTTTTGAGTCTGGAAATTTCACTGCCATCATCTCCTATGACCACTATGTCATCAACATACACCACAAGTATAACTTCCTTCATGTTTTCCCTTTTCACAAAGACAGTATGATCTATGATCTGCATGACACCTTATAAGTCCAAATTTAAGCACAGCTCTACTGAATCTTTCAAACTAGGCTCTGGGCAATTGCTTTAGTCCATATAAAGAAACACACATTATCTTTGTGCTCTCTCGCAATAAGTCCTGGTGGAGGATCCATATAGACGTCTTCCTTCAAGTCCCCGTGCAAAAATGCATTTTTCACATCCAATTGGTATAGAGGCCAATTGAAGTTCTCCGCTAGGAATAATATTACCCAGATGGGAATTTTGCTACTGGAGAAATTGTTTCAAAATAATCAACTCCATATGACTGTGTAAGTCCCTTAGCAACAAGTCTTGCCTTATACCTATTAATTGTGCCATCTGGATTGTATTTAAGGGTGTAAACCTATTTGTACCCAACAATATGTTTTCCTTCAGAGAAATAGTAGTAAGCTCCCATGTATGATTTTTCTCTAAAGCAGTCATTTTCTCTACCATTACCTCTTTCCACTTGGGATCTGATGGGGCCTTAGACACACGTTTAGGTATATATTCTGTGGCCAGGTTAGAGACAAAGGCACGAGACACAGGTGATAGTTTATGATATGACACAATTTTGTATGGGATGGTGAGTAGCACAAGATCGTGTCCCTTTTCTCACGGCAGTAGGAATGGGAAGATGGAGGATTTTATCTGGAACATCAGACGATGGTGGTAGAGCGGAAAACACGGTCTTTCTTTCTTTCTTCCTCTGGAGTAAACTTTCAATGGATCCTTGAACTTGCCTATTTTCTCTTGATCTTCAACACTTTGCAACTTCCTATTAGTGTGAGAACTCTTTTTTCTAATCATAAAACAGTCCTAAAGAGGGCGTAGGTTCGAACAGCATTTCTTCCTAAAAGATTAGGTTATAGCTCTAACTAAATATCTCACAACAATGAGTCTCACACAATAAGAGGGTTCCCACTAATAATCTAATCATATTATTTACACTAATTATATAAAAGCACAAATATTATAAATAAGATCACCCGAATAAAACATAAATATAAAATCAAATGCTCCAGCCCCTACAATGGTACCCAGGGTATTATAGAAGGTTCCAGGTGTCCATACCCTATGACGCCCAGCAGATACGGCATGGATACGATAAGGACACGCCGTGGACACAGTAGGGACACGAATTTTACACATAAAAAGTGAAGTATTAGATACGATACGACACGATATGTTGCCCATTTTGAAGTATCCATGCATCATAGTCCATACCCATAGACTTGCATGTATGGAAATTCAATAAAGTCTTTGGTTGGATAAACATGGGATCGATGCGCTTCTAACCCCAGCCCTACTTTCTGAGCCCTTGAAGGTAGCACACCACACTGTACTGCTTGAACTGAGGTGTTCCTCCACTCTACGATGAGTCTTTGATTTACTACTGAGACAAATTAAACGGGGACAAGCAATGCTGAGTAGTGTTGACAGAAGCAAGTCCGATTGTCCCACCAGTAAGAAGCCCCTGTTATATGTGTCAACACTAGATACATTCGTAGCCTCAAATACGTCCCTTCTCTCCTTGGTTTTTAGGAATAGAGTAGTCGAAGTTATTGCTAAATCACTTAAGGCAGTATTCAGGGCTATTATACTGCTAGTCCATTAGGGGTCATTTGTTTCATTCATTTATGGCACGTTTGGCAACATGATTGGATTCCTCTATTAAGAGGATTCTTTTGTTCTTCTTATACGATCATAACCTCCATGAGGATTTCTCATGAAGAAGATTCACAGCAATCCAGGTTTGGCAAAGAACAGCGAATTGAGGATTTACATATCCTACATCCAACGGTCACAAGTTCTTTACTATTTTCTCGTAACCCGCCATGAATCAAGCACTAAAATTTGAATCTCTAGTCCTTTGGGCCCGTATGTCTAATTCAATCAATTCAATCTGTTTATTGATCTAATAAACCCCAAGACCTTCAAGCTGATTATCTTAAATCTTCATAGATTTTGAGTCATTTGTGAAAAAAGTGCCCCTGACCGTTTAATATTCTCTTATTAATTATTATCATCAATATGTTTAGTTTCATATTTTAAATCTTCATGGATTTTGAGGAATTTGTGAAAAACGTCCAAAACATCCAAACCATTGGATGTACTCATAGTTTTCAACATTAGAATCGTATCGCAAATCGTTGTTGACCATGAATCAAATCGAATTGCGAATCGTAGGATTTTTTATTTTGTTAATAAAAATAAAAAATAATTAAAAATTAAAAGGAAAGGAGAAAAGTAATTATTCATAACCATCCATTTTCCCATTTATAGAAGTAAAAATAGAATACAAGTAAATCTATCATACAATCATATTATGAACATCATGACATATTTTAATATATATATCAAATAGATGATGTGTAAATAGTAAAATAAGTTTAAAGGGTCAATATTTTTTTTATCTTTAAATCAAAATATAAAAATAAGAATAAAATCCAAACCATCAATCTTACACAATAGGATATCTCTTGGAGTTAAGAAAGCGTTCATAAAGAAAGAAACCAAAATAGATAAAAGAAGAAGAAGATATAGAGAAGCACCACACGTACAATCGAATACTTTAGTTAAATGAATGTTCTTTATTCATCTTTAAAACCTTATCAAAGTCATAAAAAACTCTTAGGAGATTTTGTTAACTACTAAATTACCTTTTAAAAATAGAAGCGCTAAAACAAAGAAAGAAAAAAACGGTAGAAGATTATTTATATTAACTTATTGGTTATCGTTATTACTGCTTAGCGGTATCGGTTGAATCGTAAGATTCAATGAAACGAGTATTGAATCGTAGGACTCACACCTGGATGCTAAGATTCATTTGTAAATGGGATTCGTTGCATAGATACGAATCGTTTTTCTTAAGATTCGGGATACGAATCAGGATTCAGGATACGAATCGTAGGATTCTGATTACTATTGATGTACTCATTTACTCATGTGAACATGGTGATTTTGACAAACATGGTAACGTGTTTCACATGTGTGATATTGCTCGTGTAACATTTACATATGTTAACATTGTACACATGTAAAACCGTTTTTCCTATTGCACGCGGAAAAGGCAAACAACTCCTTAGGGTGTTTTTCTTGATTCCTGAATCTAGATGGAGGCAGTGCTGATTTAACGCAATCGGACTGTCTAGGGCCCAAATAAACCAAAAAAAGAAAATCTCATCAAGGAGGATTGTTTGCTTGCAATTAACTGAAACTCCAAAATCAAAATTGTGCAATGAACAATGCGAAATAAACCCAAAACCATACCTCAGAGAGAGCCTTCTAGCCTCTACGGCCCCCACATGACCAAGGAGGAAGAAGAAACAACACACATTTGGTAGAACTTTAAAAATACTGTCACTGTTCTGAAGAGAACTGTACAGTCGACTATATGAGTCTTATATATTGTTTAAAAGCTAATCATAGAAAACCATAGCAACCTTCTAAGAGAGTTTCCTACTATAATTATACTTTCCGCTAGGTTTCCTAACCGAAAACAATCCATGATTTCTATCAAGTTTAAGCAAAATTAGCAATTTCCAGAATCTGTCATGACCTTTGACAACTTATATGAGATCGATTGTGGGGCGTACATGGCCCTTGGCTTGATTAAAAGCACTTCACAAATGGAAATGGTACTCATGGGCGACCCTTGTGGTGTGGTTTGTCCATGGGTTGGGTCTAGTTTGGCTCACCAAACCGCTGGCCCCAAATTCTGCTTGAACTGCCCTGGTTTTTTTGGTTTGCTGAAATTCTGTTTTGCTCATAACCCATCATGTCTAGTTTGTTTTTGAACACAATCAATTATATAAAATTTAAGCAAACTAGTAATTTACAGAATCTGTCATGACCTTTGACAACTTGAATGAGATTGCTTGTAGGCCGTACATGGCCCGTGGCTTGATTAAAAGCACTTCGCAAATGGAAATGGTACTCATGGGCTACCCTTGTGGCGTGGTTTGCCCATAGGTTGGGTCTAGTTTGGCTCACCAAATTGCTGGCCCAAAATTCTGCTCGAACTTCCCCCCTTCTCGTCCGCCTCCTTCTCTATCTTCCTTCCCCCCTCTCTGCTGTTTGCTGTTGTGCAAAGAAAAAAAAGAGAGTCCCTGATAGGTTATTTATTTAGCTGTTGGGACTGTTTGTGTCACGACCCAAATTCCGGGGCCCTGTCGGATTTCCGGATCGTGATTATTTGGCTACATTCACCACACATTCATCAAATAACTTCCACAGGGAATTAGGCATTTAGATCAAACTATAATTTCAATTAACCTATAAAAGTCAAATAACATCAATAATCACTGAATAAGGAAAATTCCCATGTTTTGACTCAAATCAATGATGTCCTAAAACATTGAATAAAATTTCCTAAACAATGGCTAATCCCTCTATCGACTATTTGAATTTACCCGCTCTCTTTCTTCAGCCACCCATGCCAAAGTCTACGGGATGAACGTCGTTATGCTCTGGCCCACCCGCAATGCGATTACCTGAAGTTGAGATTATTGGATGGTGGGGTAGATGGGGCCTACTCCACATGGGACCAACACCCACTAGGTCGCCCTTGGGCCCCCTTCAAGATGTGGGGTGCTGATCAATGATCAGGTGGGCCCAGTTGTCCCACAACCACTGTCGTCCAAATCTGGGTTTTCTCACCCATTCACGCAACAGGAATCTAAATATTATGGGTTGTGGGCCCAACAGGCCCAATCTCCATGGGACCAGAACTGTCTTGGTCGCCCATGGGTCCACCTTAGGATCCATGGACCAGATTTCCCATCTGGACAAACCCCAACTTCTATTCTTAGCATTCCCGCCATGCTTCTGTTCTTTCAAGTTTCATCCCTATACAATGGGTATTATGGATCAAAACTCCATGCTGTTAGAGTACTAACATTACCCAACAATTGAGCAATTCAAAGATTGACTTACTCCAGATTGATGACTTCTAGTTGTCACCCTGTACACTTCCATTACACAGCACTCGAACAATTCTCAATACCAAACATCCATATCATCACTAAACAGTAACTAGGAAGATTCACTCACCTTCGATAGAAGATTTCCGCGAGTAGGACATCCGCTGATCGCCTTCTCACTGATTGCCTTCTTCTCATTCTCCTGGATTTCCAGCCACCAAACTCTCTCTCAGATTTTCTCTCAAGAGGAAGAAAATTGATACCAAAACTAATGGTCGATGGTTTGTTTATATACACACTAGGGTCATTATTCTTCTCAAAGTACTCTTAGAATCCTATGCAAATTGAACTTATAGTCCTACTAATACAATGCATGCATGACTCAAAATTGGAGTTGAGATACAACTCCTAAATCATCCTAATACCAACCCACGTGGGACTCTTCCAATAAAATAAACAATATCCGAGGGTCCCACCTGGGCCATACTAATAATGCTAATCCTGGGGCCGGGTGACTCAGGATATTACAGTTTGGGCTCCAAATCTCGATCAATTCTTGATTAGATGCTTGCATGCTTTCTTGCAATGATCAATCCACCACTCTAAGTGGGCTGCGGCAACTTCAAATTTATACTCTAAAATTAATTATGCATCAAGTAGGCTGAATCTGTATGGAACAGTGGGAGTCTAATCATGGGCTTATATGACTTGATGATTGACCTTGCTATTTTTATTGCAGTGAGAATTGTATTATACCTTTAGCCAGTGTGAGTCACGATGTCAAGTGGTATTGTTAGGTTCTTTGTTTTTTGGGAAGATTCAACCTAAGTTGGTTTCTGTTCCCATAATCTTTCAGTGTTTCTTATATAATTATATATTCTCTTTGGTTGGGTGGTTTATGCTGCTTATCTTTTGTTTTTCCCTAATGATATGTCATTTTTAATGTGAGGAATAATTGTATGACAGCAGTTTTGCTGAATACCAATTAATTTCCTCTTGATATTTCATGCAGGCATGAAGACAATAATTTGGAGCATTGCTCATTGCCATTTACCTCGATCTCAGGTTCCACCATCATCTAATTCATTTACACAGATGCAGGTATAACCTTGATCAACTCATACGACACTTTGTATTGTTCAGGTTTCACAATCATCACATGTGGCTCACCAACAAGTACAGGTCTCCCCATCATCTAATGTGGCTCTTCCCCAGGGATTTAAAGGGATGCGGGAAGATGAGGTATCTTGATTAAACAGAGGTTCTTAAGTGGTTGGTTTATTGAATAAAGGTTTTCTAATACAGTTCATCTTGTGCTTGGTAGGTCCGGAAAGCTTCTGGTGTTCTGAAAAGTGGTGTCCATTGCTTAGCGCTCTTTAAAGAGAAGGATGAAGAGAGGGAAATGCTGCACCTTTATTCCCAGATTTTGGCTATAATGGAACCACGTGATCTCATGGATATGTTTTCAATGTGCATGCCTGAACTTTTTGAGTGGATGATTAGCAATACTCAGTTGCTTCACATATTTAATACCCTTCTGCAGTCACAGAAGGTTCTTAGGCCGTTTGCAGATGTCTTGGTCAATTTTCTTGTCAGCAGCAAACTTGATGCTTTGAAACATCCAGATACACCTGCAGCAAAACTTGTTTTGCATCTTTTTCGGTTATTATTTGTTGCCGTTGCTAAGTTCCCTCCAGAATGTGAACGCATACTGCAGCCACATGTACCTGTTATCATGGAAGTTTGCATGAAGAATGCTACAGAGGTCGAAAAGCCACTCGGTTATATGCAGCTTCTTCGCACAATGTTCCGGTCTTTGAATGGGGGCAAGTTTGAACTACTGTTGCGAGATCTAGTACCGACACTGCAGCCTTGCCTCAATATGTTGTTGTTAATGGTTGATGGGCCTACTGGTGAAGATATGAGAGACCTTGTGATTGAACTTTGCCTAACCTTACCTGCTCGACTTAGTTCACTGCTTCCTCACTTGCCTCGTCTGATGAAGCCTCTGGTTTTAGCTTTGAAAGGAAGTGACGAACTGGTTAGTTTAGGTCTAAGGACGCTTGAGTTTTGGATTGACAGTTTGAATCCTGATTTCTTGGAACCCAGCATGGCAACTGTCATGTCGGAGGTGATTTTAGCCTTATGGTCTCACTTAAGGCCTGCCCCATATCCTTGGGGTGGGAAAGCGTTGCAACTCCTTGGTAAATTAGGTGGTCGGAACAGACGTTTTCTTAAAGAGCCTCTTGCACTTGAGTGTAAAGAGAACCCTGAACATGGATTTCGTCTGATACTTACATTTGAGCCATCAACACCCTTTTTGGTGCCTTTGGATCGTTGCATTTATCTGGCTGTAGCTGCTGTCATGCAAAACAGCAGTGGTGTGGAGGCATTCTATAAGAAGCAAGCACTGAAATTCCTTCGTGTTTGCTTATTGTCTCTGCTAAATTTGCAAAGAAACATTAAAGATGAGGGTGTTACACCTGGACTTTTGGCGACATTAATAGTTTCTTCAGTTGATCCATCCCGTCGTCGAACAGAGACACATGACAAGGTTGATTTAAATTTACTGTGACTCATTTGAAATTGTTTCGTTTTGTAAACTTTTATTTGCATGCAGTCTCTCTCTCTCTCTCTCTGGTCACCAGTTCTAGGTATGCTCGATGTTTGAGGTTTTTTTTTTTTTTTTTTTTTTTTTGTGATAACTTAATTTTAACAGTCATTTCTTTGTGCGTTATTTTTCTCAAGTATTCTCTCTCTCTCTCTCTCTCTCTCTCTCTCTCTGGTCACCAGGTCTAGGTATGCTCGATGTTTTGAGTTCTTTTTGTGATAACTTAATTTTAACAGTCGTTTCTTTGTGCATCATTATTTTTCTCAAGTATGTTTGGTTCTTAATATTGCGTAAGGCCCTCGATAGTGTCAGTAATTTTACCTCCTTTTGGATGTGTATAATGTTTCTGTTTAGGAAGTTGGCCACCATTATCATTCTCTTATTTGGGAATGGAACATGCACGCAGCCATATATTTACCTATTTAGATTGCTTATAGGATAGTTAATAGAGAAGTGAATAAGTAAGTTTACTTAGCGATTTAGTGAAGCCTATGAGATAACTGAATTTCTAGCTGTAAGGATTTTGTTTGGAGAGAGTTTAGTTTCAAGATGGAGTTGAGCTGCACCAATTATCCAGTAAAAGTCCCTGTTTATTTGCCCATAAGTAGGGATGGAGGAAGAGAACAAAGAGGAGAGGAAGCACACACTCATAGTGATGGTTATGTTGGTCCTTGTGGATATCTTATGTTTGTTACGACACAAGTCAATCCAACAGGTCAGACCAACTCTAACTGGTCAAGATAAACCAATGGATCAACAGTCCAAAGGTCAGAACAGATCTGTTGCATTATATCTTTGTTGATTGAGATAGTTGCGGTTTCTATTTTAAGTTCCTAGATTAGAGAAAATGGATTGGTAATTGTATTCTACATGCGGCATACAAGGAATGATCTATTTGAATATTAGAAATGGCCTCCCTGCCTTATCTGTAATAACACCTGCCTTATCTGTAATAACAACTCCAAAACTAATCTCATAATTATGTAAAAGTCACTGTATTTTTTGTTTGGGCTAATGGTGGCTAGCAACCACTGTAACAACCCGGAATCTGGGGCCCTTCAAATTCCGTGCCAAGACTCGTAAGCATCACACATCGGTTAAATCAAAGATCACATAAAGATTCAGGCATTTACCAGCTTAAAACAACTTGTATTAAAAGTCCAAATCTAATAAACAAATGTAACATTGACGAATAAAATAAAATGATTGCAATGTCTTCCAAATGAAATAATCTAAACAATCTATTAAATCTAATTCTTCTTCATCTATGTGGCTTCGACGCTCAAGTACGCATCCCAAAGTTTATCTCCTAGTCACCAAGATTTTCCTGAGTCGCTAAGTTTTGGTTACCTGGATTGGGGCAAATCCACAAAATATCAGTACAACTGAGTGAATAAATACTCTAATCTATTTGTGCATTTAAACATATACTTAGATAAGACTACACAACAAATTAAAGTAACATCCAAAGTCTCATTCAAGCCAAGGTTGGAATTGGGTCAAACAAACGACAACCTCCTAGCCACCTGATAGCACCAGCCCAAAGTTCATGTTCCACAAAGATATCACATGTACACAGAGTTCCCAAAACTCATTCCTGCACATCTCAAAATCATTCTTTTCCGTCCCAAACAAAATCAACCACCAAGGTCCAAAATAAAACCAACCACCAAGGTCAAACATAAAGCAGACCACCAAGGTCCAACACCAGCAAACTGGTACCACAAAATCGACCTTTCCCAAAAAGGTCCAACATCAACAATCCTCACAAAATCGGCCATACATGCTCATGGTCTAAGGGTGTCCAAAAGGTTCATCCAAACAAACAAAGTCACCGTATCTCAGTTTTCCAATCAAATAGCAAATATATGTCTTATCAAAAATATGATATTTAGCATGTCCTCAACATTAGTAATGGGCAAATTCCATAATCAACCCCTTCTCAATTTATGTGGATTCAATCTGCCCCAGTCCGAATCAAAATTGGTGTACGAGGTGAGAGAAGTCAATTACTTAACTCACCCTTTACAGTTTTGAGGGAATTATTCAATTACCAAATTAACCACAACATATACATATACAAACCACATAATCTACCATGCGAGATCCCCAAATAACAAAGACATAAGTATATCAATCCACATACATAATTCAAGTCACCATTAATTCAAATAACAAGGTCCAAAATGCAGATTTGACAAATCAAGAACTAAAGGAAACAATTCAAACAATTTGGAAATGATAACAATGAAAAAAAACAAGCCTTTGTTTGTAATTTCAGAAAACTTGGGATCCTCATGAATTAAATAAAATTGATTCAGATGTGAGAAAAATGGGTGCCAGGCCCTTATATCCAGAATCTTGGAACTCATCTAAGTAATCCATAACCAGTTGTGATTACTATAATTATCAGGGGCTTAATCTAAATTTCTAGAACAGTTATAGAAATCAAGAAGTGAAGGAAAAGGGCTGATGTGTGATTTCTGCATTCTTATGGTGTTCATATGCAAAATAGTATCATTCAGCCCCTAAACACAAAACAGAACTCATAAGTCAACATTCACAGGAATGGGTCTCACGCTTACTAACATTGAGTCATCTGGATGATGGGCCAGGTGGGGCCCACTCCACATGGGTCCACCACCACTATGGTCGCCCATGGGTCCCCTAACAGATGACTGGATCTGATCTGTGATCAGGTGGGCCAGGGGGTCCCACTAGGGCATGTCTACATTCAGCCAAAAACCTGTAACCTGCTGCTTCCTTTCTAACAAAGCAATTGGATGGAGACCCAGCTGGGACCCACTCCATATGGGTCCACAATCCAAAGGGTCGCACATGGGTCCCCTTTCAAATCCATGGTCTCGATCATTCATCAAGTGGGCCATGGGGTCCCACAACCCCTGTCGATATAAAACTGTTCGTGTCGGGACGAAAATGCAGAATTTCAGAATCTGCTTTGAAGCTTCATCGAATCCAATTCTTTCTGCATGAAGTACTATCTGCTTCGAAGCTTCATCGAATCCAATTCTTTCTGCATGAAATACTATCTTGGGACAATATTTGTTATAAGAACCCAAGTATCATGTATATCTAAGAGATTTGATTATTCTTTAACATCAATCAAAGCGTGGATTTGTTGACAGTATCATATACAAGACTCTGGGACATGTAATTCATCAGACAGTTTTAGTCATTAATGTTTTAATGCATCATATCATGCTGAGATCATCAAACAGTGCAGAGTCATAGAACCACATTAATTTTACAACATTCAATTCACAGTTCTCACATACGCACAACTTCATAACTTCTATATGTGGAAATCCTACTCACCATAAAAATAGATGATTCAAAGATATTCAAGAGCAAAAACCAGAAATTTAGAACCATACGCAATTAGGTCAGAATCTCTACTCACCTGTTGTGGCTTGATGGAAAAGAAAGTAGAAAAAGAGAGAGAGAATAGCTTGAGAGAGGCTTGGGGTCGATCAATATATAAATGCTAGAAGTTAGAATCCTTCCCAAAGTCCTCTTCCTAATTTTATTATTTCCTTCTCACATGCCATTCCTATTCCTACATTACCAGGAGTCTATGGTATAACCAACACAAGTCCCATTCGAATTCCTCCATCAAACTATGGGTCCCAATAATTCTAAGTAAAATCAAGATAATTAAATATTAAATATCAGAAAATAATCTAGCCCTTATACTGGGCCCGGGGTATTACATACTCCACCACTTTCATTGTGATGAGCTGAGCCATTCTCTATCCCTGGTCTCTCCTGTGTAGGGAGATTTTTATTATTTTATTTATTTATTTATTTATTTTGATGTAGGGAGATGTTTCTTGTCTAAGGTTCTATGTGTTTTTAGTTTAAACTAACAGACAAGTTAAAAGGAGAGTCAACCACAAGATTAGTATTAGACATCTCTTCAGAGAGTCCCACGTTCAAGCTTGCATTCGAGTCTTCCCAAACTAGAACAATTAGTTGATATTAATAAGAAGTTTAGCATCAATAAAAAGATAAACAAGCTTGCATTCGAGTCTTCCCAAACAAAAATGTAAAGAACAGTTGGTATGAATAAGAAGTTAGTATCAATAAAAAGATAATCAGATAATGTATGATTGTATGTGATAAGGCATCATCATCAAAGCCTTGTCCCAACTATGTTGGGATCGGTTGCATGAATTCTATTTCTTCATTCTGATCTATCATGAACCAACTCTTTAGATAATTTGCATGCCTTCAAATCTATTTTTCCTACATCCATCCACGTCCTCTTTGGCCTACCCCTTCCTCTTGGTCGGCCATCAATCTGCATAGCCAAACTTTTCCTTACTGGCACCATTACCAGCTTGCGTTGGACATGCTCGAACCATCTCAAACTGGTTTCTCTAATTTTATCCCCTATTGATGTTACCCCTAAATGCTCTCGAAAGTGTTCATTTCTAATTTTATCATTCTTAGTTTTACCACACATTCATTGCAACAATCTCATCTCTGTTACATCCATTTTGTGCATATGTTGCCTCTTGATTGGCCAACATTGTGCTTCATAAGTCATAGCTGGTCTAATCGTTGTGCTGTAAAATTTTTCCTTCATTCTTATTGGCATGTGCCGGTCACAAAGCACTCCAGAGGCAAGCTTCCACTTCAACCATCTTGCTTTTATCCTATGTTTCCACTTGACATCTTCCACTTGACGTCTTCATCAATCTCTCCATCCTTACTAATTATCGAGCCAAGATAAATGAATGAATCTCTGTGTGGTATCTCTTGGGCTTCAATTCTTGCAGTAGTTTTAGCTCTTTGTATATGCCCACTGAAGTTGCAATCCGTATGTTCTGTTTTTTTTTTTTTTTTTTTGTAGCTGAATTTAAAGCCTTTGGATTATAAAGCCCCCCGCCCATTTTTCAAGTTTTGCATTCACACCATCTTTTAATTCATCCACCAATACTATATCATTTGCCAACAACATACACAAATGTACCTCCTCTTGAATGTGAGCAGTCAACTCATCAATAATTAGTGCAAAGAGATAGGAGGTTAGGCTGAGCCTTGATGCAAACCTATAGTCATTAGGAACTCACTCTTCTCTCCACAGGTAGTTCTCACACTCCTGTATACATTTCTTTAATAATTTTAATATAATCTCTTGGAACACTCCTTTTATTTAAAATCCATCAAATTAAATCTCTAGGTACCCTATCGTAAGCTTTTTCTAGATTGATGAAGATCATATGCGAATTTTCCCTATTCCCTTGATATTTTCCATTAAATTCTTAAGTGAGAAGATAACTTCCATAGCCGACCTCTTTGGCATGAAATCAAATTGATTCTCAAATATCCCGGTTTATTAAGTCTTTTCTCTATTACTCTCCCATAACTTCATAGTATGACTCATGAGTTTAATTCCACGATAGTTGGTACAGTTTTGTATATCTCCCTCATTCTTATATTTGAGTACTACAACACTTCTTCATTCACTCGGCATTTTCTTTGTCATTAATCTCTTATTGAAGAGCCTAGTTAACCAAATCCCCCCAATTTCTCCTACCAAGCCTCTATCTAAATGTCATCTGGGCCTGTAGCCTTTCCTGTCTTCATTGGTTTCAATTCTTTCTTTACTTCCACCACCCTAATTTTGCGGAAAAAAGTACGTTCTACGAACAAAGTATCCTCTCTTGTTCATATGCCTTCTATGTTGTCTTCATTTAAAAGTTTGCTAAAATATGACTATGATGGTTATGGTATAAAAATTTACTATTTTGCAATTTAGGATTCATTGTTTATGATGTTAGCTGTGTTACAATCTTAGGATCTGATTCGAACATCATGCTGCTGTTGTACTCATATTGTTATTTTTCCATAACCCGGATACTCTGTTACTTCAATTCTCTGATTTCGTTGCGAACTTAATACTTTGGCAGCAGGACTGGGGTGTAAAGACCAAAACTCAGCTTATGGCTGAGAAGTCTGTTTTTAAGACTCTGTTGATGACCGTAATTGCTGCTGGTGCAGAACAAGATCTCCATGACCCCATGGATGATTTCATTATCAATGTTTGCCGGCATTTTGCTATGATCTTCCATGTTGATTACTCAGCAAATTCTTGCATTGCTACTGGGCAGCTTGTGGGTCCAATGCTTACATCAACAAGTAATTTGACATCTAGATCAAGAAATGCTTCTGGTTCAAATATGAAAGAGCTGGATCCTTTGCTATTTTTAGATGCATTGGTGGATGTGCTTGCTTCTGAAAACCGACTACATGCTAAAGCTGCTCTTAATGCATTGATTCTGTTTGCTGAAACACTTTTGTTTCTTGCTCGCTCAAAACATAACGGCGTAGTTACTTCAAGGGGTGGTCCAGGCACCCCAATGATAGTCTCCAGCCCTTCAATGAATCCTGTCTATTCGCCTCCCCCTGGTGTTCGGATACCTGTATTCGAGCAGCTTCTGCCTCGTCTTTTGCATTGTTGCTATGGAACTACGTGGCAAGCGCAGATGGGGGGTGTCATGGGACTTGGGGCTTTGGTTGGTAAAGTCACAGTAGAGACTTTATGCCATTTCCAAGTCAGAATCGTCCGTGGTTTAGTGTACGTGCTCAAAAGGCTTCCTGTTCATGCAAATAAAGAACAAGAAGAGACAAGTCAAGTACTTACACAGGTTCTTCGTGTGGTGAATAATGTTGATGAAGCAAACAGTGAGCCTCGCGAAAAAAACTTTAAGGGAGTTGTTGAATTTCTTGCTACAGAGTTGTTCAATCCTAATGCATCCGTCATAGTAAGAAAGAGTGTGCAATCATGCTTGGCACTTTTGGCTAGTAGGACAGGAAGTGAAGTGTCTGAATTGCTTGAGAATCTGTACCAACCTTTGCTTCAGCCTTTGATAATACGACCTCTCAGGTCTAAGAATGTTGAACAACAGGTGTTGACCATTACTGTCACTATTTTCAGTTTCTTAGTCTTTGACGATTTATTTCACAGTTTTAAATATAATGCAACTTAATCCACTTTGCCTCAACCAGGTTGGGACTGTTATGGCCTTGAACTTTTGTTTGGCCTTGAGACCGCCTCTTCTCAAGCTGACTCAAGAGTTGGTTAATTTTTTACAAGAGGCTCTGCAAATTGCAGAGGCTGATGAGACAGTCTGGGTTGTAAAGTTTGTGAATCCAAAAGTGGCCATCACACTGAACAAGCTCAGGACAGCATGCATTGAATTGCTTTGCACGGCAATGGCTTGGGCAGATTTTAAGACGCCAAATCATGCTGAGTTGCGTGCCAAGATCATTTCAATGTTTTTCAAGTCTCTGACATGTCGGACACCCGAAATTGTTGCTGTTGCGAAGGAGGGACTTCGGCAGGTTTTTTCTTGAGCCTTGAAATCTTGTCAAATTGTTAAGCATACAGTTAGCGTTTATAATATATTTTTTTTGGTTTCTTAATGAGATAATTACATAAGCACAATTTCTTCTTTAGTTATGTTCCCATGCAATGTTTTGTAGGTTATTCAGCAGCAACGGATGCCCAAAGACCTTCTACAGAGCAGTCTTAGACCAATTTTAATCAACTTGGCAAATACTAGAAGCCTGACCATGCCTCTTTTGCAAGGTTTAGCGCGCCTGCTCGAACTTCTGTCCAATTGGTTTAATGTTACATTGGGAGGTAAATTATTAGAGCACCTAAAAAAATGGCTGGAACCTGAAAAGCTTGCACAATGTCAGAAGTCGTGGAAGCCGGGTGAGGAACCTAAGATTGCAGCAGGTAAATCATCTATCCCTGTTAGCTGTCACTCTGTTACTTGTGTAGTTACAACAGGTTGTTCGATTTTTTTTTTAATTTTAATTTTCATAATTTCACAGCGATTATTGAGCTTTTCCACTTGCTCCCTCAAGCGGCAGGGAAGTTTTTAGATGATCTTGTCAGCCTGACAATAGATTTGGAGGGGGCACTTCCCCCGGGGCAATTTTATAGCGAAATTAACAGTCCATATCGACTTCCCCTTACTAAGTTTTTAAATCGATATGCAACTGATGCTGTAGACTATTTTCTTGCTCGGTTGGGCCAACCCAAATACTTCAGAAGGTAAGATTTAGAGGATTCTGAGATCAAATATACATCTCTAAGTTTTTTGGCGTAATTTCAGTTAATGCTTTCTCTTTTTATTGTTTGGTTTAGGTTTATGTACATAATATGTTCTGATGCTGGTCTGCCCTTGAGAGAAGAACTTGCGAAGTCACCACAAAAGATTTTGTCAAGTGCTTTTCCTCAATTCTTTCCAAAATTAGAGGAATCGAAAAGCCCGTCTGCTCCTTCAATGGGTGAGGAAGGCGCTGTATTGCAAACTGAAAATTTTACGAACTCTTCTCATACTGCCCTTGGTTCAAGCTCAGAAGCATATTTTCATGGACTTGCCCTGGTTTCAACCATGGTTAAATTGAGGCCTGACTGGTTACAGGCTAACCGTGTTGTCTTTGATACCTTAGTGCTTGTATGGAAATCACCTGCTAGAATGGCTCGACTACAAAATGAACAGGAGCTTAGCTTAGTGCAAGTAAGTTTTAATTGCTCATCAAGTCATTTTTTGATTTGTGGCTTCATTTGTTATTCTTTGGATGTTCAAGTGTTTGTCCTGTGCTCCAGTATGTTGTTCATTTGCTTATGAGATTATCTGAAGAAGTTCTTCATATTTGACCTTACCAATTTTTTTAAGACAGTTTGTTGAAATTCAATTAAAACTCCTTTGTGTTCACCAGAATGAAGATCGTCAACTCTTTTTTTAACTATTTAGAGCAAGTTTATTTTTTAAATTTTTTTATTTTAATTTATAAATTTTGAAGTATTTCAAAAGGACCAAGATTTCAGTTTAGACTGATATATTGGCCATTTTGTATTGGTTATGGAGCTCTCACTGGCTGAATATGTTAAACTGTGTTCTACCACCATGCACCTTACCCATTCAAAATGATCATGCACTTTACAATGACACTTGCTATTTACCTACCTGGAGATGAAAGAAAAAAGTTGTAGTCCTAGTTATTCAGGATAAACTTATTATTGTTAAATGATGAGCTGCATGATTGGTTGCTTGTTGGAGGAGATGTGTGTTGGATTGATTCCCATTTCTAACTGTGGCCCTCCCTTAAATAAATATTAATTTTATAGCACATGGAATGAGTGATCTTTCGAAAATCCCACTACCATAGTAGACCCATTTCTTCCATCCATTTATTTCGCTTTCAAATTTGGGAGGACGAAACAAGGTGGAGGGGTCGGGGAGCAGGTTGTCAGAGAAAATGGCTTGTCAGTCAAGTGACCAGAATGCTTTATGACCCAGTTAGAAGTTTACAGATTCATGTGTGAGCTTGTGTCAGCAACATCAGAACACTTTGTTTTATAATATTTCCTTAAGTTTTTTCATCCCTCTGTAAAATTATAGTTTGAAGAACAAAAAAATATTATCACAGTTTTTTCCCCTACGATTTTATGTTGAAAGTTGAAACAATAAATCAACCCTATGTTTGAAAATGTATCATTGTTGTTGTACATTCCTGATACAGTGTCATGAAAATCCTTTTTTATGATACATATTTTGAAGTACCAAAAAGAAAAGGAAACATGGCGTTAGATGTTGGCATAGCTCGCGTAAAAAACAATGCCACACACTAATAATATTTGTCATATGTATATTATGTGTTGCAGTGAATTAAGAAAATCTAATGTTCTCTATCATGAGTTTAGTGGTTCCTTTTTTTCCTTTTTCTTGTTTTTTTTTTTTTTTGACGTGGGTTATCCCTGAGGACTTTTAACCCAACAGGACTAATCCCCCTTGTGGCGCCTGCTAAACCCACATAAACGCACTCCGGGTAAATCTGTTTAGTGGTTCTTGGTTCTGAACTGGCCTTGTTCATATAAGTTTTGCTCCTTTATTTTTTCATAATTTATTTATTTATTTATTTTGGTTTTGTGCATGTGTTGTGGGTGGGTGGGTTTCTTATTTATTTTTAAGAGAAAAGGGGGAGGGGAAAAGAGGGTGGGGCGGGGTCCAAGGTGGGTGGGGTGGTATGGATGACAAACTTGTTGATTAATGACTGTCTTAATTTTTTATGTACTGGTTGAAAGTCCCATTTGATTATAGCTTTTCTTAGACTTATGATTGTTGATTCACTTTGAAGTTATTCAAAATTTCAGGTGAAGGAAAGCAAATGGCTTGTGAAATGTTTCCTTAACTACTTACGGCATGATAAATCTGAAGTCAATGTTCTGTTTGATATGCTATCAATATTCTTGGTGCACACTCGTATTGATTATACATTTCTGAAGGAGTTTTATATTATTGAGGTATGTAAGTCTTTAATGCTGATGCATGAAAATTGAGTATTAATTTTATCAGTTACCAATTTACCATTGTCTTTTTTCATCGCTGGGAAGGTTCACGTGTCTGGTGATTTTCGTTGTCAATGGTTTCAGGTTGCTGAAGGCTATGATCCAAGTATGAAAAAAACACTTCTCTTGCATTTTTTGCAACTTTTTCAGTCTAGACAACTTGCCCATGATCACTTGGTAGTTGCCATGCAAATGCTCATCCTTCCAATGCTAGCACACACTTTCCAGAATGCCCAGAGTTGGGAAGTTGTTGACCCTGCTATCATAAAAACGATTGTTGACAAGCTACTTGATCCTCCAGAAGAGGTGGTCCCCTTCATCGAGAGCTTTTTTAACCTCTTCTAAGTTGCTATGATTTTTCTTTTCTGCAGTTTGATAATTATTCCAATGTTAACTTTTGAATGGACTTGTGTTTTTGTAGGTTAGTGCAGAATATGATGAGCCTCTAAGAATAGAACTTCTACAGCTTGCGACGTTACTTTTAAAATATCTACAGAGTGACCTTGTTCATCATCGGAAAGAACTGATTAAATTTGGTTGGAACCATCTCAAACGCGAAGATAGTGCAAGTAAACAATGGGCATTTGTCAATGTTTGCCACTTCTTGGAGGCTTATCAAGCTCCAGAAAAAATTATACTCCAGGTATATATGTTTTAGGAAACAAAATTTTATATGTTTGTAAATGTTTGCCTCCTTAGAGGGATAGTACTGTTGTCCGTCTAAAATTATCCATCTGCCACAGTGATATTCTCAATCCATATGCACCTATTCTTCTCTACATTATTTTAAAGCTCTCTTTTGATGTTTTTGAAGCACCTCAGAAGATATAGACCTATTTCAAGTGAGAGATTGCTCAACCCCCATGAGTGTGTTTTTTCTTTTCACTGGTCGACTTTGGCTTGAGTTCGGTGTAATTCCTTAAGAACCAAATCTAGAGACTTGGACTCCCTTGGCCTTTTGGGTCATGTGAAGGAAACTTTTTCTTGCATCTTGCTTCTTGTTTTAGTTGCATGATCTGGGAAGGTCTACCTTCTATCCATTGACATCGGTCTAGAGTTTGAAGGTTTGTTGGTTGGGTGCAGGGGCGGACCTAGGCACAATTACGAGGGTGCGGTCTGTTCACACCCGTTAAACCACGGCGTGCTTAAAAAAAATTCAATAAAAATCGTGGGTCCACTCCCAAAATACACATGAAAATCCTCGATTTTCCCCCATAACCAAACTACCTATTAAACGGAAATCCTTTTTGATGCGTGGGTTTGCACCCCTTAAACGGAAATCCTAGGTCCGCCACTGGTTGGGTGCAGAGATATGCTTGGACCCATGCTATAGTAGGTCAATCATCTACTTTGGCACAGGGGGTGCTGCTGTGTACCTTTATTTATTTATTTATTATTGTTATTTTGGCTCAAATCTCAGCACTCTTAGAACCATGAATACAAGAAATAAAGCTTTCCAAGTTAAGAGAAAATGGAAGGGTATACAAACTAAGACATTTGGATGGTATCTTAGTTTTTTACCATGATTTTTCTGTGTGGAATCTTAGAGTTTTGATTTATTGAGCCTCCTATATGCTGACCTACGAAGCTTTTGAAGGTTATCAGGTATTCATTCTGAAGAAATAAGGGAGAAAAGGAAGGAGATTTGCCTTCGTATGATTCTGGAAGAAAGATGCTATAAGTTCTATGGAAGGCATTACTTCATTAGAGTTTTCATGGGAAGAAATTGGAATTCAATATTAGCAAGGTCTGGTCCTTTCCATAAAACGTGAGAAAAGCTTGAAGGCATAGAAAAGGGAGAGATAATCTATGTGTTTGGACAAAAGGAAGATGATGCATGAATGAAGAACACATAAAGATGTAGTCAGCAAGGCATGAAGGATTTGATAAAATAAAGGAGGCATCTCAAATGTTTCAAAGCGGGAAAGAATAAGAATGGGTTACTCCAGTTATAAGAGCCAGGTGTGAATATGTTCATTAGCAAAAGAGCTGGTTTAAAAGACAGGTGAGAGTGACCCAGAAATTGGAAGAAACTATCAATTGGCCAAGTATACCAACTCGGTTGTACAGGGATCTAAGGTGAGGAATATGAGAGAAATGAACATACTGGTATTTTTCGAGTCCGAAGAGATGGCTGATGAGTGGCTAGGAAGTGATGTTCAAAAGGGAGGGCCTTCATATAAATGATTTGAGATATAAGAAAGAGGAAGGCAAAACCTCTGCCTTGAACCCTTGCAAATTTTAAGAACAAGAGATGAGACGTGGAAGTTAATGACAGTACAGGAAGTCTGCCACATATAGATATGTAGAGGATCAACGATTATATGAGGAATTTTAGAGCTTGAAGAAAATTGAGAAAGCATTAATGCAATGTTGGGAAAACTGGCACATGAGAATGGAGCATTGGTTGCCAGTGCAATGCATGGGAATGCATTCAAGGCTGTGGGTTTTTGACTTTTTTCAGTAAGGTGGAAACAGTTGTGGAAAACGGAATTGTGACCAATTAGTTGGGAGAAATGCCAGTGGGGCGTTCCCTGGCCCTTTTAGCACGGGGCTTTCTTCTTCTTCCACAGCCCACTTGGCCTGCTAGAACAGGACTGACTTCTTCCACAGTTTTCTGACCCTTCTAGAACAGGACTTTCTTCTTCCACAGCCCACTAGCCCTTCTAGAACAGGACTGTGTTCTTCTTCTTTATTGTCCCACCTTGTTCTATCCTCACTGGAAATATGTATGTAGTTTATACCAACTTTTTTCTTATTTGGCATGTGGAAATAACATTTTGCATTGTTGAATTAGTAGAATGAACAAAATATTATATAGTTTATAAGTTACTTTCTATTTTTTATATTTTTTATATTTTTTATATTTACTTGCCCTTCTACCACAGGTTTGACTTCTTCCACCGCCCAGTAGCCCTCAGAACAGGTCTTTCATGATGAGAAATTTGTTTATAGTTTATATCAACTTTTTCTTATTTGGCATGTAGAAATAACAGATTGCATTGTTGATTTAGTAGAAAGAACACTAACACTGAACTAGTCAAAACATTTCGGTCGAAAACCAAATGGAAGAGGAGTCTATAATGAAGTTGACTACTATGCAAGAGAAGGATGGGAATTATGAATGTGATGAAGAGGGTATCAAATAGAATCCTGGACATCTTTATTTGCTGAGCATAAATGATAGCATTTCTGGGGAAGGACAAAGGGTTTCAATGAACTGAAACATTGAAAAGCAATAAAATAGATCCATATGTTTCAGAAGAGCAATCCAATTTTAGTTCTACCTTGATATCCATTGAATTTGATTCTTGAGAGACTGAAAGCCTTTCCGAATCAAATGGCCTTCACTGAGGAGAGAAGGGGCAAGACAAATGTGGAGTGGTTTGCATTAGAGTGTTAGCATTGAGAAGATTAGTGTTCCCTCAAAATGTGGATTGTGATGCAAGGAGTAGTTCTACAAAGAAAAAAGGGTTTGGAGGGGCTGAGGAGCGGAAAGAGATGAATGTCAGGAAGTGCTTGGACATTGTAATTATACAAGATCTAAGTTGCGTAGCTGACAGAGAATTTATTCCATTTCCTTTGATGTTCAAATTCAGGGAAAGGAGTGGCATTGAATTGATTGGGTGGGCTGGTGAAATCTTACAAGTATGGAATTTGAGCACTCTAAATTGGAAGATCACAGCTCTGGGCGAATATTGACCTCTTGTTTGTTTGGAGCTATGAAAGGCTAACTGATGGTGTTTGTCAAACGTTTATGGACCAGAAACAAAAGGTGGAAATATTTACGGAAAGAAAGCTTTTAACCAGTCAAAAGTGGCTTGGTACCATACGTTATAGGATGATACTTCAATGCGACCAGATTCTCTAATGATGGGTGGAAGTTGAGTTACAACAGAAAATAACTGAAATTATACATTGAATTTCGTGGAGCTGGCCATTCTTTTGAGAATTGAGAATAACTAAAGAATATTTAGAAATGGTGAATAATTTAGTCCCGATCCCACTAATGGTCACTTCTATTTATAATCTTTGAGGAAATCTTTTATAGCTTATGACACCCCTTAAATTAGGGCGATTACAATCACTATCCCCTTATTGTTTCAATTAACAGGGATATGCTATTATAGTATGATGTGTTTGCTTTACTCTTTTGATGCTTGTGTTGGCTCCCCACGGAGTCCAAATGAATAATTCTAATATCCCCACTCAAGTTGGTGTTAGGAAAGTCCAGGAACAACAATTTGACTATGAGGAATTGATGCCGAATCCTTGTCAAGCCTTATGTGAAGATCTGAAGATCCATTGACGCATGAGGAAAGAGTAATAACTTGATCATCACTGGCTTTTTTGATTGAGTGACTATCAACGTCAATATGTTTGGTTTGCTTATAGGAGACAGGATCTGTTGTGATTAGAATGGCACTAGTATTGTCAGCATTAACAGGTGTAGGTTTATCCTGAGAAAACACTAGCTCAGCTAGAATTCGTCAAAGCCAAACAAATTTAGAACAAGCTAAAGACATGACATGATATTCTCCTTTGGTAGAGGACGTGGAGATACTCTTTTATTTTTGACATTTTTCATAAAATCAAGGCATTGCCAAGGTACATACACGTAACACCATCCTGTTGTAGACTGAATAGTGTTGAGGCATCCTGTCCAATCTACATCAAGGTAAGTTTTGAGATGGAGAGGTGAACCGTTTGATTAGAATAATCCACGTTGAGGGTGCTGTTAAGCAGCAAATAATCTATTTCACAGCTGCCAAATGATGATGTCACAACTTACTTTGGCTCATCAGATTAACTGCATGGGTGATATCTGGTCTAATAATAAATTGTAAAGAAGCTTGAGCCTCTAAGAATAAATTCAAGTTTGGAATAGCGAGGTGTTTGAAAAATTGAGTACACTAGAAACTCATTGTTTAAGGAATTTGGAGTTGTGGGACTCAGTGGAGGAGGAAAAGGGGTTGAATTAGGAAGATAAGAATGTGAGAATGGTGTGGTAATGAGGAATTTAAAGAATATTAACCGAATCGAGGTGTTATTAGGAGGCAAACACCCAACATAAGGACTACTAGATTCCTTCATTGTAAGGCTAGCATCAAGAAGCGTAATTATTATGTTTGCAAAATGCGAAGGGTCAAGGCATATTGAAAACCTAAGGGATATTAAGGAGGCAGTTGTCAAGTTTTTTGAGGGGTTGTATTCCGGTGAGATGTTTTTTAGGGCTAATTTCCATGCTTTATCCTTTCCTGTCATCGCTTTTGACCTTAAGTTTGGCTTGAAAGAGACTGTAAAGAGGAAATTTGCTCAGCTTTGGCAAACTGTGTAGGTGACGATGCCTCAGGTCCAGATGGTTGCAACTTTGCTTTTGTTAGATGGTTTCAACTTTGCTTTTGTCCAAGCAGCTTGGGAGTTTTAAAGAAAGACTTGTGTTATGTTGTTAGAATTTCATTACAGGGGTCGTTTGAGTAAGGAGGTTAATGCTGCACCTTCGGCTTATCCAAAAATTCCTTAACCCTCTGCAGTTATGTACTTCAGACCCATAAGTTTGGCTGGACTATGTGTAGGGGTGAAAACTCAGCCGGGCGGCACGATCCAGCATGAAAAAAACCGTGCTTGCGCTGTGCCTGGCCTGTTGACCGCATTGACTGGGCCGGCCCTGCACTACACGACCCAAAGGATGGGCCGTGCTGGCCAGGGAGCCCTGTGCCGTGGAACAACACGGCACGACCCAGGTCCTTATTCATGGCACGGCCCGACACGATAATTATATATAATTATTCTTTTTTTTATATAAATAAATTATAAAACTTATAATTAAAGATTTGTTTTTCATTTGTAAATTAGCATCAATGTTTGTGCATTTATTTTAGTAGTCTCAACCTTATTTCAAGTTGAGAACCCCTAAAAGTCCATAAAGTCTATTTCAATTTATATTAAAAAAATAGAAGTGGCATGTGGGCCAGCCCGTTTGCGGCAAAGCCTAGGCACGGCTGGGCCAGCATGAAAGTCGGCACGGCCCACTTTACACCCGTAACCGTGTGTAGCCAACAGAAGGTGAAAAGTTCTTTTTTGTATATTATTTGCGCTATGCAAGGTGCTTTTGTGGAGAGTAGACAGATTCTTATGATCATGTTGAATGGGAATTCATTGATTACCTGTTGGGTAGGTTTGATTTTGGTGGTAAATGAACGGGTTGGATTTTGGAGTGTATTTCTTCAACTTATTTTTGTGTTGGTAAACAGATTTCCTCCTTGGCTTTGGAAGCCTCTAGGGGCCTCGAGCATGGAGACCCTCTTTTCTGTTTCTTGTTTACAGTTGTTGTGGAAGCTTTAAGTATTCCTTCTCTCTCCTCCTTCAAGTAACAGGCATTCTCTCTGGAAAATCAAGGCCCCCCCAGAGTTCTAGTTTTTGCATGGCTCGCTCTTCGGAACAAAATTCTTACAATGGATAACCTTTGACGCCAGAATATGATCATAGTCAATGCTTGCCCCCTATGCCTAGCTGATGAGGAATCGATCGACCATCTCCTCCTCCTCCATTGCAAGCTGACTGAAGTACTATGGTCCTCGATCCTCAATGACTTCAATTGTAGTTGGGTTCTTCCGGAGTCCTTACCTGAGTTGTTCCAAAAGTGGATTTGTCCAATTAACATCTCCAAATGGATCAATTCCACCCAAGAAGACTTAATCCTCAAAATAAAATTGTGTGTTGCTTCCAAACTTTTGGGGCATAACGATTGATGCGATTATGTTCAATTGGAGGGAGATCACGGCTGTTTGAGTGGGAATCTCTTCTTCTCCTTTTGTTTTCGAGGTCTTTGCGCCTCTATGTATAGTCCCCCTCTTGTTTGGGTGGTGGCTGTTTTTTTTTTTTTGGGGATCTTTCTTGTCTGCTTCTCATTATATAGCTCTTTTATACTGTAAAGCTTTGGATCAGTACAAATTACTAATTTAAAAATGAAAAAAAAGTGAAGGATATGAATTTTTGGAAGGTTTTCACGTGGGTTGAAATGGGGGTGGCTATTCACATTGCAACTTGGATGGTAATATTTTTAGCTCTTCTAGATGTGAAGAGTTGGTGGTAACACAGAATTCTTAAGATGCTCGAGTTATCTTCAGGGTTCAAAATATTTTCTTCCAAGAGCATGTTAGTGAGAGTTGGGTGTTTGGATGAGCTGATTTAATCCTTGGCCGGGAAGCTTTCTTGCAATGTTGATAAATTGTTGATTACATATCTTGGTTTACCTGTTGGGGTAACACAAGATTGAAGGCTTTTTGGGGCCTTATTGTGGAGAAGT
This sequence comes from Litsea cubeba, assembly GCA_012931725.1. Classification (NCBI taxonomy): domain Eukaryota; kingdom Viridiplantae; phylum Streptophyta; class Magnoliopsida; order Laurales; family Lauraceae; genus Litsea; species Litsea cubeba. The sequence goes on along the minus strand of CM022954.1, from coordinate 20,905,345 downwards.
TTGAGAGGAAGTTATCTATGTGGAGAAGGAATTATGTCTATTTTGGATGAAGGATGACTCTTAATTGGGCTACACTCTCGAGCTTGCTAGTTTACTATGTCTCTTTATACAATGCTGGTGGCGGTAATGGAGATATTCGACTAGATTAGGAGGCCTTTTTATTGGAAGGTTGTAACGATAGAAGGAAATTATATCTGAGAGATTTTATTGTTGGCAGGGATCTGGGGAAGAGAGAAGCTGTGGAGAAGTATTGTTATTTCTAAATATGATGAGGATGAGTGGCATTTTTGGCCTCCTAGGAGTCCTTAGGTATCAATTGTCCTGTTCATGGGGTAAAATTTTCAGTGTTGGGGATGAGTCCGTTGCATGTGCTGTTATTTTCATTGAAGTGGTTGGTTTCAAAGCAGGGAAGGTCGATTCTGTTTTGGGCTGATGATTGGTTGGAAGTGGGTCCTTTGTTTATAGTTTTTCCTAGATTATTTATTTTGGTGTCTAACAAATTGTGTTTTATTAAAAATTGTTACATAGGTGAGGGAGAAAGGAAGAAGGTGTGTTAAGAGAGCCATTTGTTAGTCGAAAGAGCGCATGTATTGTCAAGTCTAATCTATAAAATTTTTATTTGAAGTGATGTTGCAAATGTATGTACATGGAGGCCGTGTTCCTCTGGAGTTTTCTCATCTAGATTTTTCTATAGGAGGAAAGGCAGGATCAAGATTGATTCGCAACATTGACACGGAGAAAACTTATAACTGTGCATTGGTCTATTTTTTTGTTCTTATCATTAAGAATGGGTTTTGTTAGAAAATGGGTTTGACGGATCTTGCGTATGAACTTTCACAGCTCAATTATCAATCCTTCTCAATGAGTCACCTAAAAGATGCTTCAGAATGCTCTAGGGGCTCAAATCAAGTGATCCTCGTAATCATGGATCCAAATATCAGCTGATACATATCTTATTGGCTGAGACCGCCATGGTAGTTTTGTATTTTCCTTGTTTACTAAGTACTCATGCGTAGGAGAATGTTCTCCTATGAGTGGACCCCATGTGCAGTCCAGCTCTATGGGGTCCACTTGGGCCTACCTTGGATCAGTGCAGTCCTTTGATACTTTTTTCATCCAATGATCTCGCATCAGGACTAATTTTACACTCATTGAAGCTTCATTCACCATTCAATTGAATCTCAAAAAAATCTACGGATAATACACCATTAAACTTTAAGGCTGTTAAATTGGGCTATGATAATCTATCTGGTGGGGCAGATTTTTTTGGCTCCTTGTCCATAAAGAGATCTTTCCATCTGCCTTCCTCCTATTTGAGCGACATCTGTTTAAGTGTCCCCATGAGCTGGACTGCATATTAGGAAAATGCGGTATGCTTGTCAATATGCAGTCTGCTTGTAGGAGAGCATTGTATTTGCTGTGTATTGGTAGATGTTTTGGTGTATCAGTTGATACACACTGAAACTTATCGGAGTGTGAAATTGTCTTTTTCTAAGATGACCCCATACCCTATTTGATGCCCAAAATATATTTTTCGCTCAATTTTGTTCCATAAAAGAGAGGCTTCTGGGGATATATATATATATATATATATGATACCCTAGTTTCCTCTTTGCTATCGTGGGATTAAACTTATGAGTCATACTATGAAGTTATTAGAGAGTAATGGAGCAAAGACTTAGACAGGAGACCAAGATATCTGAAAAACCAATTTGGTTTTATGCCAGGGTGGTCAACGATGGCAAGCTATCTTCTCACTTAGGAAATTAATGGAAAAATATCGAGCGAAGAGGAAAAATATGCATATGGTGTTCATCGATCTAGAAAAAACCTATGACAGGGTACCTAGAGATTTAATTTGGTGGGTTTTAAATAAAAGGAATGTTCCAAGAGGTTATATTGAAATTATTAAAGACATGTATGATGGAGCAGTAACGAGTGTGAGAACTACTTATGGAAAAACGTGGGAGTTCCCAGTGACCATAGGTTTGCATCACAGGTCAGCCCTCGACTCTTATCTCTTTACACTGATTAAGGATGAGTTAACTATTCATATTCAAGAAGAGGTACCTTGGAGAGCATGTTATTTGAAGTTGATATTGTGTTGGTAGATGAATAAAGAGATGGTGTGAATGCAAAAAAAGAAAGAAGATCTGAAGGACTGGAGCCTATATGCAAGTCGTCACTTGAGGGCTTTCTGTAATGTATGAACAGATTCAAACATGAGGAAACTGTTTTTTTCCTTCTTTCTTTTCCTTTTTGTTTTAAATTCCTTTCTTTGAGGAATGATCTTAGTTTTTCATTATGCATATTTTGAGCATGGGTCTACTCATGCATGCATTGTTTGAGGTAGTTTCAATTTATTTTTAATTTTTTTATGGCATGGTTTTTCTTTTTAAATTTATCCCTTAAATAACCGTAGCGTTCAACTATGGTGGATGCTTGATCTTTAAAGTTTATTGGAACTTTGAATCTAATCTCTTTATATATTATTTTGTTATTGATTGATCATTGATTGGTATTGCGATGGATGATAATACTAGGTGGTAGTTACTAATTAGTAAATGCTGAGTAGTGTCAACTTTGATTCAACTGTTTGACCATTAACTTAATATTAGGTTACTATATCTGAGAAACATGAATATAGGTGAACAAAAATATTTGTATTGTTCTTTCAATATCATACAACTGTGTAGGACCCGTATGAGTGTCACGCCTCGGAACCCGGTAGTCCGTGCTCCACGGCGTGATCGTGAATCATCATGCCATTTAATATGTCGGTAACGTCATAAGATAACATCTAAGATAACAAGATGACATTTAGATCAAATCTGAAAATGGTAACGCAACGGAAATACCTTTCATTGCTTCACCTCGATATAATATCAGAGTTTGTGTTTCACATTGCAATTTAACTATAAAAGATTACTAAATCAAAATTCAACTATGTAACATTAGTCTTCAACTACTATCAACTGAAATATAACAGAATCTCAAACTCTAAATGTCATAGGCTCTAAAGTGTAATATTACTGCTGAGTCCTTTATCCCACTGCCTCAGCAAAGCTCATAGATGAGTCTCCTACCTCGGAATCTGCACAATTAAACAAAATCTAGTCACAAGAAGTACTAATCTACATGAATTGTGCATTTTAGAATATACCATCCTAAGGAATATGCTAAAAGACGGGCAAGGTATAAAGCATGTGTGTGAGGATAGAGTACTGGGTGATAAATCATGTGATATCTCAATTTACAGAAAACTATGGGGAATGGATGACTAGTTAGTGAGTTTAATAAAAATACACGACAAAGACACATCTCGCCACATTATTAATTTGTACAGGATAAACCTGAACCACGTTAGCACTTTGTACAGGGCAAATCCGCACCACGTTATCACATAACAGTTTTCACCTGGTTCTAGTATTACTCGCCCGAATTACTCAAAGCATGTAATAAATAATACAAAACACAGCGGGGCTAGGTGCAGTCTAGCATAATGGCTCTAGGGGACTTCGTGAAGCACCTGACTCTGTCATGGTAAGAATAACCTCCCCATGCTAGCCTTTTGCTTGATGATGCCTCATATAGTGGTCAAGGTAATGCCAACGCGTAGATCTATCATGACACATAAGTCACCACGAATTTAACTCTAGCAAAACTGATTGAATACAGCTCATCTTTAGAGGTTGGGATTTTTGGTGATTGTTCCCAACACAAGGTATGAACTCCAATAATCGCATCAGGATGAACACTATATACCACTGACCCCATGCCAATCATATACTCTCCATAATCTCAGGATCCATGGAATTGATCAACACGGTCTCTATTTGTAAATGTAGGAAACAGTAGCAGGGTCCATAGCAATTTACAGGGACTTGGAACACAAAGAATTGATTAAAAACTAATTGAGGCTTAATAATGATCAATAACAGGTCATAAGTTATAATTTACAGAAGTTTGGAATTCACAAAATTGGTCCCTAAAAGATTCAGCTAAAATCAAAAGGAAAAAGGGGGCTAATCGTAATTTTGTTAAACTTTAGCGACTTGTAGTTGCAGGTTATTTAGAACCTAAAAAAATAGCTAAAACAATTTCAGATATGAAGATGCTAAAGTACAGGTTCCTATTTTCAATTTTAGTAAACTACAGTGGTCTCGTTGTAACTTTCAGAAACATGGGCTAAGGAAACAACCCAAGACTGATTCAGCTGTGATTTCGAGGAACAACAGGGTCCTAGGTACAGTTTTAGAAAATCCAGCACTAATGAGAATGACTAAAACAAGCCCAATCCTAAATATAATTAATGCTAGGCGGCTATCTGCAATTTGTGGAAGCTTTATAACCATGAGAATCATCTAGAATCATGCTTGGATATGAATATAAGGAATGTCAGGCCCTTAAATGAAATTTCTCACACAAAAATCAGCACTCCAATTATAACCTTGGTCGTCAAGCAGGCATGAACTTGGCCACCAGATCTATGGGTTCAACTGGACCTGGCCCACATGGGACCTATTCTACTAGGATCGCTCAAGGGCCCACTAGTATCAGATCATTGGATCTGATTTTCCAACAGATGGGCCATATGGGCCCTACAACCATTCTCGAAAAGTTGCTCGACGATGACTTGATGACACCAATGGCATGTTTGGCATGGTGCCGCTTGGCCATTTCCATGTTCCCATAGGACAAGTAACAAAACACGTTTGAACGGGCATTTAGTGGCTGTTTCAATTTTTTATTTTTGAAAAGATCTGTGGATTACGTCCCACTAGATCTGGATTTTCAAAATGATTTTCATTCGTTTTTTTATGGAACATCTCGTTGGTGCAGACTGTCAAAAGGGTCCAAAACTCTCCTTACTCTCTCCCTCTGCAAACTTCATCCTCCTCTTCTCTCTCTCTCTCTCTCTCTCTCTCTGAAAACCCAATTCCAATCTCCTTTCTCTTGTAGTACCTTGTGGGTTTGTACTGATCACCATCTCTTGTTAAAGTGTTGTAGTGATGGAGCTCCACCTTGACCCATATCTCCCTTGCTCACAAGCACTCGGAAAATGCACTGGGCTTTGCTTGTTTTTCAGGTTTTTGGTCTGATGAGTTGATTTTGAGGTTTTTAATGTTGAAACAAAATGATTTCTACTTCAGATCTATTAATTTTTATTTCTTTAATTGAAAATAGTTTTTTTTTTTTTTCGTTTCTTTCATTGAATAATATATTTCAATAAAGCATTGGTATTTGGGACAATCCATTCTCAACCTAATATTACCAAACAAGTTCTGCATAGCCTGTTCTCAACAGAACAATCACACATCATTCTACCAAAAAATTGCACCCCACACACTCGGCACAACCCCATCTCAGCACAAAATTGAGAACAGCATTGGAAATTCTGCGTAGCCTGTTCTCCACGGAACAATCACACATCATTCTACCAAACAATTGCGCCCCACACACTTAGCACAACCCCATCTCAGCACAAAATTGAGAACAGCATAGGAAGAATGCCTAACGAGGCCCAAATCACCATTTTGGTTCTAATTTATTGCAGATTTTTGGGTGGTTTGGGTAGGAAACAACATCTAATGATTGTAAATACAGTAGGAAATCAATCAATCTAATTTACAAGACATGAAAATGAGTTTTAATCACAATCCCACTCGACAGAGTTGCCGGCAATTTGGGAAAGGTACTGTAGCATTCACTAACTGGTGAGAAACTCAATTGTTTCAACAAATATTACTTCTAATCACATCATAATGCTGAACACCAAAGATTCTAGTGCTGGAAACCGATTGTTGGAGACAAATACACAAAATGAGTATTGACAGAGAAGTAGTACTGTAGCAGTTCTTATATTGCAGTAACTTCATTTAAACGTCAAACGACCAAAAATACAGAATACAGTTGATTCACAGTTATCTCTAAGGCTAAAATGAGGATTAATGCATCAAACATCTGAATGTTGACAGTAAATACAGAGAGAAAATCTGAGATATGAGCAGATATTGAGAGAAACAATAGCTACCATCCATTTCTAGCATGAATTAAAGACATTTCATCACAATCAACTCACAATTTCGAGAAAAAAAGTAAAACTGAACTATCTAGGAATCAAGTAAGATCTATTTATGCTTATTACTTGCCTCTAAGGGTAGAATGATACTCTTAATGGCCTGGATTGGCTAATGGAAACCTTAATCTTCCCCAATCCTCTCTTCTAGGGCTGCCTTCTACTCTCTGAAGAAATGATTAGAATAGTAAAGCCCCCATCTCTTTGTTTAAATCGTGAAGCCTTCTAAGCTAGCTATCTTACTAGTCTTCCACTACTAAAACTCATTGGGTCATGGCCCAACTTAGTCTATTAGGTTCTAACTACTAACCAAAGCTATCTATAAAACTAATAGGTAATTCTAGTCTTGTTTCATTATATTGTTGTAGATTTTACATAGAAATGCACATTACTCTTGTACTAATTGTAAACAGAATGACATGAAAAATTTTAATGTGGTATTTGGTTGCAGGTTTTTGTTGCTCTTCTGAGAACCTGTCAACCGGAAAATAAAATGCTGGTTAAACAAGCTCTTGATATATTAATGCCCGCATTACCACGGAGATTGCCTCCTGGGGATTATCGGATGCCAATTTGGATCCGTTATACAAAAAAAATCCTGGTCGAGGAAGGTCATTCAGTTCCTAATTTGATTCATATTTTTCAGCTTATTGTTCGACATTCAGATCTCTTTTACAGCTGTAGAGCACAATTTGTTCCTCAAATGGTAAACTCTCTTAGCCGCCTCGGACTCCCATACAACACAACTGCAGAAAATAGGCGCCTTGCCATAGAACTGGCTGGTCTAGTTGTGGCCTGGGAAAGACAAAGGCAAAATGAAATGAAAGTAGTACCAGATGCAGACGGTCATCACCAGTCTGGTGATGTATTTACTACAAGCTCCGCTGGTGGTGATGCAAAGCGCCCACCTGATGGTACTTCATTTCCTGATGATTTAAGTAAACGGGTAAAGGTTGAACCTGGTCTTACCTCCCTCTGTGTCATGTCTCCTGGTGGAGCGTCAATCCCAAATATTGAAACTCCTGGATCTGCTGGCCAACCTGATGAGGAATACAAGCCTAATGCTGCAATGGAAGAAATGATTATTAATTTTCTCATAAGAGTAAGGCTCTCTCTCTCCCCCCGCCCCGCGTCTTCTTCCTCCACTTCTCTCCCACCCCCTGAACCCACCCTCCTCCTTATGTTACACTTTTGTTTTGAAGGTCACCCAATTCTCTGTCTATCATTTTATGAATCTGCCTTTAATTGCGTTATTATAAGTTTCTATGTGAAATGACGAAACTTGAATTTTACTGAAAGCTTTGGTTCTTCATCAACCTGTGTTTGATTGTATATATTTAAGTTGTGATTATGTGATATCTCAATGGAGGTGGCTGACGATGCTTCCTTCAAAACGGAAACCATTGATACTATAGTTTCTAGCTGTCATCTTTTTCCAGAATTTTATTCATTCTCCTGGTCATATTTTTTTGGTCACTAAAGATTTTATTTGTGGTTTTCTGCTTTAAGCAAATGATGAGCGTCCTGTGTACATTTGATAATTACTGGAGGTATTTATTTTCTGCATGGGAGGAAATAAGAAAATAGTTGAATATTGATTTTGCATTATTCTGTTGCAATAACTATTTTACATTACTTATTATTTCAAGGAGTGATTGGTAAATGGTTGGTGAATGCAGAAATTTTTAATTAAAAGATTCATTATATCAGTCTCTAAAAACCGGGAAAAAAGGAGGAAAAGAAAAGGATGAAAAAATAGTTGAAAATTGTTTTACTTTCTCTGACCCATATCAAGTAATTTCAAGAAAAAATGGACAGCTGGCCCGGGCAATACAAAAGTTTTTCTGTCTTTTTTTTTTAATAAAAGCTTCATTACCTTTTTCACAAAAGGGGGAGACGAATCTCTTCTGAAAAAAGCAGAAACATCATTTTGTTCTTTTAGTCTGAGTAATCCATTAAAGGGATTGAAAGTTTCAGAGGCAAGGTAATTCTCGAGGGAATGTGTAAACACATAAGAATCTCGATAGTCTTAAATGTTTTAGCTCAGGTTGAAAACTTGGCATCTAGGATTTGTCTGCTCCACAAGTATATAAGTATGTAATTGATATAAAAACTACCTTCCAAAAAAAAAAACTCTTCAAAAAAAAATTCCTTAAAAAAATGATATAAAAACTTTACGTACGTTTCTATCAGCTACAAACATTTCTTTTCCTGCTCAATTTACCATGTTTGGCGTTCTGGTTGATTTTTCCAGCAAATTTAGATGTAACAATCTTTCCCATAAGCACAGGTATGAAAGTTTTCTGTGCAAAGTTGTTGGCCCAATATCAAGGTTTAAACAATCTGAATTATAAATATAAATGCCATTGCATTTCCAAGCACGGAAATCAAGATAGTTGGCTACACCATTCACTTTTCCAAACTTGTCCATTGGTGGGTCCTCCATTTAGTCCACCATGCATGCTTCTCCTATCAAGGTGTTGCTCCACCTGGCATGTCTGTAACACCATTTTGGCTCCACCATCCAAGCCACGATGGGCGGGGTTGTCCAAGCACATATTTCCTTGGGTGGTTTACCATGATGCATCCAAGATATATCTCCATGGGTAGACCCATATTTTCTTTCATCTTATTCTCTTTGTTATACATCTCCATTTCTGTATCCCATTATTGATGTCTCAGCGACTTACATATGTATTTTAAGTGGAGACAGACATCTCATATGAGTCTTAAATTGCCTGGATCTGCTCTTGTATTTTATATGAACTGAGAAACATTTCTTTTATTTCTGAAAAGCAGGTTGCTTTGGTCATAGAGCCTAAGGATAAGGAAGCGACTTCCATGTACAAGCAAGCTTTGGAGCTGCTGTCGCAAGCTTTAGAGGTGTGGCCCAACGCCAATGTTAAGTTTAATTATCTTGAGAAGTTGTTGAGCAGTCTTCAGCCTTCTTCTCAATCAAAGGACCCTGCAACAGCTCTAGCACAAGGTCTGGATGTCATGAATAAGGTTTTGGAGAAGCAGCCACATTTGTTTATCCGAAACAACATTAACCAGATTTCTCAAGTAAGGTCACACAACTTGTAGTAGTTTGTGGTTATGATGGTAATGAATACAGATATAATTTTGTAGACTGTTGATTGCTGTTTCACAGATTCTTGAGCCCTGCTTCAACAGTAAAATGCTGGATGCCGGAAAGTCACTCTGCTCCTTGCTGAAAATGGTCTTAACTGCTTTTCCTTTAGATTCACCTAATATCCCACTAGATGTGAAGACATTCTACCATAGGGTTGAGGATCTGATACAAAAGCATCTCGCTGCCGTGACTGCGCCTCAGATATCCCTTGAAGTTAGTTCTGCTAACTTAATGATAAGCTTTGCTGTCTTTGTTGTGAAAACCTTGGCAGAGGTGCAGAAGAGTTTTATTGATCCTTTTCTTTTGCCATTGGTTCGTGTTCTTCAACGCTTGACACGGGACATGGGATCATCTGCAGGTTCTCATTCAAGACAAGTATGCTTCCACTGATTTAAAATCTGTAACCCGTTGGGGTTTTTTTTTGTATATGTTTCCCCCTCTTTAAATGCTAATTCTGAGCTTCCTCAAAATTGCATTATGTGAACTTCTGCTGTTAATAGTTAGACCATCACAACAATTCAACTTTGACTTTAGCCTAAAAGACTCAAATGCTGTAAATTTGGGTCTAGATCAAGAAAGAGAGGTAGAAATCACTCCCGAATCTGTTGTCCAATGTCAAACTTCAACAAACTATCCTTTTTCAATAATAAAAGCTAGTGAAAAAGGGAAATTTTACAGTATTTTATCTAAAGTTCATTATAACTTGGCCAAACTTCAAGTTTAATAAAAAAAGTTTAATGAAAACTAGCAGACAATCCAAAACAACTACCGAATTGTCTTCTCAAGAGGAAAACAGTGCTGAATCTGAGCCAAAGGATGAACAAGTTTGGCCATTCAAATTTGATCAAATGAAATGAGAAGGCTCTGCTCTTGAAGCCAAATAGTAGTAGAAAAAGGGATGATGGGAAAGAGAAGGAAGGGTCTCCTTAATTCGATTTCTGATGGATATCATCTTCTGTTTGCCTTAATTATTGAAGCATGCTTTTACCATGCTTGTCATGTTCTGCCCGTTTGTGTTTGCATGAAGATTGTGGAATCACAATATGTAATTGATGAAATATCATAGCAGTTTCTTTTCATTAATTTAGCAGTTAATATGATTGCTAGTGATTCGTCGAGTCCCCGGACCAGGTTACTGTAGAGATCCACAACTCGGGGCATGAACTGGGGTTTTGTGTAACAATAATCCTTCTTTTCCCCATGATCTGCACGTGCGAGGATACAATGTCCATCACTTTATGGAATATTTAGTGGAAGCTTGCATTGTGGTGCAACTTGGAGTCCGGAGCTCACCGGATTCCATGTTGCATCACTAATGTCTCAACTAAATGTATGCCATTGCATAGCACATTGTTAGACCGGTATAAACATAAACATAAACAATAATTAAACAGAGCCAGGCAAGTAAGCAGGATAATTCATTCCCATATATTCAAGTTAAATAAGTACAAAAGATGTTTTCATTACATTCCCTAAGTAAAAGGCCAACAAAGGCTAGTACATAAAAGATTACAAAAACGCAAAATATAACTCCCGAAATGACGGTATCTCCTATGCAAAATACGGTGTCTATAATGACAGCCTCTGCATATCAGTCTCTTGCATCCTACGGTTCTGCAACCACCATCTCAAAAACCAGCTCGGGGGCAAGGGGTGCCAATACCTACAACACGAAATGTAGATCAGACAATAGCCTGACAAGTAATTAATATAAATAACACGTATGTTGCTTCAAATTGAATTTAAAGACAGGTAATTAGCAGAGTTAAAATAAAGTCTAACTAGGCATGTTGAGCATAAATAATATACTGAATGAGTCAAAACAATGCTACATCATGTGATCTAGACAAGTAATGATCAATGCAAGATAAGATACTAATCATGCTACCTTGGTAAACTACATGCCTAGACCGTGTGTCGACATTCATGGGTGCGTCCGCGTTTCCTATGACCATGTGCGTGCAAGGATGCGTTTTCCCATGGGTGTGACCGCATTTCCCGTTATATGCCATGCACGATAATAGTCTCGCTTCATGGGTGATCCACGTTTCCCGAGAAGGGGTATGCGAGATAATAATACATATGCTCAAGGGCGCGACCGAGTTTCCTGAGAGCTAGCAAGCAGTACCACAAGAACTCCCCTGGAGTATACTGTATATGGTCATCACGAACGTTTAGCCTTGCCACAGGCATGACCGTGTTTCTCTTGCAAGGTAGGTAATGAAGCGACACCCCTGTGATGCAGTCCGATCCCTATCCAAGACAGGGACCCACAACCGCAAGCCTTGACGGACCCTACTGATGGGGTCCACATGTGCTTCACCGTTTCCTAATTTTTAGATTAGTAACATTGCTTTGTTTACTTGCTTTCTAAATTTATTGTTAATTAGAATTAGTAGTTTTCCTCATTAGCATACGTGATGCTCTATATAAACAGAAGAGCCCTAATGTAATTTTCATGCTTCTTATCAATTAATCCAAGTCATCTTTGTGAGTTATCTCTCGTGTGTTATGGTTTGTGCTGTGCCTTAGGGCTAGAATCCATCTTGGATTCGATCAATCCTACGGGAGATTGATCTATAAATCTCTGGTTGCGTCAATTTGGTATCAGAGCCGAAGATCGATCGCCGGGGAGACGACTGTCCTTCCCGGAATTCCCTCTTTGATACCTCTCTCTCTCTACATCCCACCATCGTCATCCGCAAAAAAACCAGTCACCGAAACCCACCACCATCCCCACTGTCACGCTTCCACCCCTGCCAAACGTCCCACCACTCACCCAAATCCCGAAACCCTAATTCCCTAACCACTAACAAAATCCCCAAACCAAACCCTAAATCACACAAACCACCGAAACCCCCACTGTCACGATTCCAAACCCCAACCCAGACACTTTTTCCCAAATCCCCAAATACCCCAAAACCCGAAACCCTAATTCCCAAACCCTAGCACACTCCCCTTCCTCTCACAGCACCAAAGAGTTCAAATCCCCCAGACACTTTTTCCCCAAATCCACAAAAATCCCCAATCCTAACCCTAAATCACACAAGAGCCCAGACATTCCCAGACATCTATTCCATCACACCCGCTCCACGGCCTGCACCATACAACCCCAGACCGAAACCCTAGAATCCTGAAACCCTAATTCTTCCTGAACCCAATCTCCCCAAATTGAGAACCCCAGACGGCCAGACCCACTGTCCAGACCCAACATCCCGTTTCTGCCTTCCTTTTTCAACCTCGTCAAACAACCCAACCCAGAGAAAAAAAAAAAAGAAGAGAACACAGAGTAGAATCAGAGAGAGAGCACAGACTAAAAGAAAGAAGAAATAGAAGAAGGTGAGGGAGGAGGAGCACCGAGTTCGAAAGGGCATACCTTGCACCGTCGATCGTTTTCATCACCGTCTCGCTGTTCTGCATCACGGCACCACCGCCGAACGAAGCAGCCATCGTCTCCAGCCTGCTCGATCCATCGCCTCCACACTCACAGCAGCCAGAAGCCCTCTGTCGCCCTCCGTTTTCCTCCAGCAGTAAGCTTCTCTACACAAATCCGTTCTTCTTTCTTGCTTTTGTTCGTCTCTGCGCACAGACTCCGAGAAGACAGAGAGGATATTTTCTCTCACACGCATTCTGCCTGGACTCTAAACTGGGCCACAGTTTGGGCCTGACCTGCTGCCTGCCACTGGGTTAAGCCACACCCGGCCCGGCCCACTAGCAGTAAAAAAAAAAAAAAAAAAAAAAAAAAAAAAGGAGCAGAATTTTTGGTCTGCGTCCATGGCTACTCGCACCGGGCAAAATTTTCGTGGCAGACTCTCTGACATTCAGCGCGATGATTGCATAAGAGATTTATATGAACGGGTCGACGCCTTACAACTCACTGTCAATGAACTTGCTAAGGCTCCTTCAAACCCTCATGGCGAATCTTCCAGCACTTCTGGTTCACACTCTCACCACTTGGAAAATATTCCCAGAGAATCAATCCAAGAGTTCTTTCAACGTCTCTTTGCAGACCGAGCCGCTGACAATTTTCCGCCTGGCCCGCGCCAAGATGATCTCTCGCGGAAAATCAAATTAGAGGTTGCTGAATTTTCTGGTCAAGGTGATGCCCGTGCCCTTCTTGATTGGCTTACTTCAATTGAGGATTATTTCACTTGGTATCATATTGAAGATCCTCAACGAGTCGCTTTTGTCAAGATGAAGTTAAAAGGTCCTGCTCGAATTTGGTGGAAAAATATTGATGACCACAATGTGCAAATGGGTCGCCCTCCTATTACACGTTGGGAAATTATGAAAGAAAGACTGGAAGATAAGTTCTTGCCTTCTGACTACATTGATTCATTTAATAGCGAGCTTATCAATCTTCAGCAAGGTTCTATGACCATAGATGAATACACTCATAAGTTCCATGAGCTTTGTATTCGATGCAAATCTAATGAAGATGATCGCTTGATGGTCACCCGTTATCGAGAAAGATTACGTCCAGATATACAGGATAAATTGGCTGTATTTGACTTCGCCACTGTTGATGCAATTTCTAGCAAGGCACGACGCGTTGAGCAAACGCTGCGTCAACACACTGGGCGACGTTTCGGTAACCAAGCCGGGGAGCCCTATAAAAAAGGTCCCGATTCTACTTTCAATCGGACTCCACAGCAAGGGTTCCGACCACCTTCAAACCAAACACAGAACCAATTCCAGAGGCAGCCACAAGCTTCACCGCAGGGTCCACAGAATCCTCAGCTCAATCAAAAGTGGACACCAAATCAGAATAATGCTAGAGGCACTGGGATAATCGCTAAGCGCGACATTGTCTGTCATTCTTGCAAAAATCGAGGTCATTATGCTAGAGAATGTCCTCACAGGAATCTGCATTGTGATGGTGAACCTTATGATGATGAACAGTATGATGAGGAAATCGAAATGGAGAAACCTGATGCACAATTTCCAACAGATCCAGAGTCCGCACTTGAAGTCTACACAGCTGATGATGACAGCCCATTACTTTTCCTTCACCGCCGCCTATTGGTTGCAGATGGTATTGAAGAAGACGATGAAAACCAAGCTCCTATTTTCCGAACAAGAGTCACTTGTAAAGGACGAGCTTGCAATGCAATCATTGATGGTGGAAGTGCTATGAGCGTCATATCCAAAGATGCAGTTGATAAACTTCAGTTGCCAACTATAAAGCACCCGAGACCTTACAGAGTTGCATGGGTAAATGATTATTCAATTCCCGTCAACCGCCAGTGCATTGTTCCCTTGAAGATGGGCTCGTATGAAGATCATGTCAAATGTGACGTTATTCCAATGAATGTTGCCCACATCTTATTTGGCAGACCTTGGCTGAGGCGCTTGAAAGTCATCACTGATCATTCGGATAACACCTACACTTTCAAATGGAATGGACGCCAAATTCAGTTGAAGCCCATGGAAACTCCATTTTCTGTAAAGCAATCTACTCATACTGCCTCTCCTCACATCCTCACCATGCGCAAATTTGAAGTTGAAAGTCAAGAGCAAGGTGTGATGTATGCTTTGGTTACTAGACAAGTGACCGAATCAAGTAAAAACTCCAGCCCATCCCCTCCCCAAGAGGTCAAACCATTGCTCGATGAATTTTCTGATTTAATTCCTGATGAGCTTCCCAATGAATTGCCACCAATGCGAGACATCCAGCATGCAATAGATTTAACTCCTGGAGCCTCTCTCCCTAATCTTCGTGCTTATCGGATGAGTCCTTCCGAACATGCTGAACTCAAGAAACAAGTTGATGATCTATTGCTACGGGGATATATTCGGGAAAGCCTCAGTCCATGTGCCGTACCCGCTCTCCTCACACCAAAGAAGGATGGAAGCTGGCGTATGTGCGTGGATAGTCGTGCCATCAATAAAATCACTGTAAAGTATCGCTTTCCTATTCCTCGACTTGATGATATGCTTGATCTAATGAATAGTGCTTCTGTTTTTTCTAAAATTGATCTTCGCAGTGGTTATCATCAAATTAGAATTAGGCCAGGTGATGAATGGAAGACAGCCTTTAAAACTAAAGATGGTCTTTATGAATGGCTTGTTATGCCTTTTGGTCTTTCTAATGCTCCTAGCACATTCATGCGTGTTATGAATCAATTGCTCAACCCGTTTATTGGAAAGTTCGTTGTTGTCTACTTCGATGATATCTTGATTTATAGTAAATCCAAACGGGAGCATCTTGAACACTTGAAGAGCATCTTTGAACTTCTTCGCCGGGAACGCTTCTATGCTAATCTGAAGAAGTGTACTTTTATGAGCCATTCTGTGATTTTCCTTGGCTTTGTTGTCTCTTCTAAGGGTATCGCAATGGACCCATCCAAGATTCAAGCTATCCTCGATTGGCCTGTTCCACAAACTCTCACTGAAGTTCGTAGTTTTCACGGACTTGCTACTTTCTATAAAAGGTTCATTCGAGATTTCAGCAGTATTATGGCTCCAATCACTAATTGTATGAAACAGGGTGAATTTAAATGGACAAGTGCAGCAACTAGAGCATTTGGCGAAATCAAGAGCTTGATCACGGGAGCCCCTGTCCTTCGACTTCCAGATTTTAACAAAGTCTTTGAAGTTGCTTGTGATGCTTCCCAGGTCGGCATTGGAGGAGTTCTTAGCCAAGAAGGTCATCCGATTGCATTTTTTAGCGAAAAGCTCTCCGATGCCAAACGCCGATACTCTATTTATGATCTGGAATTCTACGCCGTTGTGCAAGCATTGCGATACTGGCGTCATTACTTGGTTGGCAACGACTTTGTCTTATATTCCGATCACGAGGCATTGAAGCATATACAGTCCCAACAACATGTTAGTGATCGTCGAATTAAATGGAGCTCTTTCCTTCAACAATACACATTCAGTCTCCGTCATAAAGCTGGCAAAGAAAATATCGTAGCTGATGCTTTGAGTCGTCGGAAACATCTTCTCACTACTATGGCAGTCACTGTTACAGGTTTTGACCAAATAAAGCACGAATATCCAAATGACAAGGATTTCGGTATCATCTTTGCAGATTTTCTTAACGGCAACAAGGATAAGCACCCTCATTACAGCCTTCATGATGGATTCTTATTTCGAGGTAACAAACTTTGCCTCCCTGCTACTTCTATTCGAGAACATGTTGTTCGTGAATTACATTCTGGAGGTTGTGGTGGTCATTTGGGACGTGACAAGACACTCGCTCTTGTGGATGATCGTTTCTATTGGCCGCGCATGCGGGTTCTTGTTATCAGCATATGTGAGAGATGTCGCACCTGTCAATTGGCTAAAGGAAACAAGAAAAACACAGGTTTATATCAGCCATTGCCTATTCCTAATACACCATGGGAAAATATCAGTATGGATTTTGTGTTAGGACTTCCAAAGACTGTACGGAAATTTGATTCCATCTTCGTTGTTGTTGATCGTTTTTCTAAAATGGCTCATTTTATTCCATGCAACACAACATCTGATGCTTATAAAGTAGCTCAACTGTTCTTCAAAGAGGTTGTCCGTCTTCATGGCCTCCCCAAAACAATCGTTTCAGATCGTGACACTAAATTTATGAGTTACTTTTGGAAGACTTTGTGGATGACAGCAAAAACAAAGCTTCACTTCTCTACTGCTTATCATCCGCAGACTGATGGCCAAACTGAAGTTGTTAATAGAAGCCTTGGCCAATTGTTACGATGCCTTGTCCGTGATCATATTACTACATGGGATCAAATTCTACCTATGGCTGAATTTGCTTACAACAATTCAGTTAATCGGTCCACAGGTATCTCACCATTTGAAGCAGTCACAGGTGTTCGACCGCTCTTGCCTATTGATCTTGTCCCTTTACCTGTTGAAGCACGCCCTTGTGCTGAAGCTGATAACTTCATCAAACATATGCAACAAATACATGATGAAGTTCGGCGACATATTGCAGCCAGCAATGATAGTTACAAGGCTCATGCAGACAAAGGTCGTCGTTTTCTGGAATTTTCTGAAGGAGACATGGTTATGGTCCGTATTCATCCGGATAGGTTGCCCCCAGGTGCAAACAAGAAATTACATCCAAGGAATACCGGTCCATTCAAAGTGCTCAAAAAGCTTAGTTCAAATGCATATACTCTTGAGTTACCGTCTGATATTGGTATCAGCCCTACATTCAATGTTGCCGATCTCACTCTTTATCGTGGGCATGATAATGAAGATGATTCTGACGAGCAACTCATTACATTACCAGCTGTTCCGCCACCGCCTGATAAAATCATTGATGTTCTTGATGATCAAATTGTTTCTACTCGTCGCGGCGGCTTTCAAAAGTTCCTTGTTCGTTGGCAAAACAGACCCGTCTCCGATGCTACCTGGATTACTGCTACAGACTTCCAGCGTCTGAATCCAGATCTTTATGAGCGCTATCAAGCGATTAACTCGCCGGAGTCGAGTTCTTTCAAGCCGGGGAGAGTTGATGCAGTCCGATCCCTATCCAAGACAGGGACCCACAACCGCAAGCCTTGATGGACCCTACTGATGGGGTCCACATGTGCTTCACCGTTTCCTAATTTTTAGATTAGTAACATTGCTTTGTTTACTTGCTTTCTAAATTTATTGTTAATTAGAATTAGTAGTTTTCCTCATTAGCATACGTGATGCTCTATATAAACAGAAGAGCCCTAATGTAATTTTCATGCTTCTTATCAATTAATCCAAGTCATCTTTGTGAGTTATCTCTCGTGTGTTATGGTTTGTGCTGTGCCTTAGGGCTAGAATCCATCTTGGATTCAATCAATCCTTCGGGAGATTGATCTATAAATCTCTGGTTGCGTCACCCTGTCACTTATCCGGGCTACACTGCAGTGAGTCTCTCTCTCTCTCTATATATATATATATATAGAGCGCTACACAACGCCCCTCCTAGTTTGGCCCATTAGGATGCGTGATGATCATGGAAGTTTATTGGATGGAAAGATCCATATGAGGCGTACCAACATGCAAAATCTTGAGCCCATAAGATCATCCTAACATTTTGATCCATGGCCCTAAAATTTAATGGTTTAGAGGCATCATTTTATTATGATTTCAATCCAACGGTGAGGAAAAGTTAGATGAATGTCAAACTTGGACTTGTGACTATTCATTGGGGGGTAGTGTGTGTGAAAAGACTTGATTGACACAATATGGGCCCTATGACCCAAAAAAAGAGGGGCGCAAAAAGGGGCATTTTTGAGAATTTCCCTATATATATATAATGAGAGTTATGTAGTGCCGACTCGAGAATGCGTGAACACATTCTAGATTGAACTCCATCTCTAGGAGTTACCACAGGTAGAAAATTGCTTTGAAAACCGAGCAAACTTAGACTAAATCATGACCTTTGTGAATAGCCTTCCTATTTCTAAGGACGAGTATTGGGCAAGGCTCCCCTAAGCTCAAGCTTTGGATAAAATTCCTTGAGCTCACGCTTGTGGGGCCCACCCTTGGTCCATCCAAATGGACCAAACACAACCCCCCCTGAATTGCACATGTCCACAAACTTTGGATCAGATCAGAATTTATTGGACCGTTGGATTGATTGTGTACCGATCCGAATGGACTGTTGACCTTTAAACTTTTGGGGCTCAGATGAAGATGATAGAAATCATGATTGGGGCTGATTTTTTGTACAGAGGGTGATCCCAGGGAGTCCTTGAAATCCCCCCATCCCCATCTCCATCCCCATGTGGGTCCCTAGGTGAGCCCCACCACATACTTGAGCTTACCTTATCCTAAGCTTGAGCTTAGGAGAGCCTTGCCCTATATATATATTATGTAGTGCCGACTCGAGAATGCGTGAACACATTCTAGACTGAACTCCAACCCTAGGAGTTACCACAGGTAGAAAAATGCTCTGAAAACTGAGCAAACTTAGACTAAATCATGACCTTTGTGAATAGCCTTCCTATTTGTAAGGATGAGTATTGGGCATGCCGGGTGAACTAAAACCCCTAATGTGGACAAGACAGGACTTGACAAGTATAATTCGGTAAAATGAGGCAGCATTTCAGTGTGAAATGACTTGCCCCGAAATGGGTAAAAGGAGTATAATTCGGATCCGGGCCAACTCAGAAGGTAGCTTGCATCAAAGGCGTGCTCATCGACTCAATTATGGCACAACCATGGATCTTGTCATCCCAAGGATCGAAGCGGCATTACAATGTGCACCAAGTTATAGGGCATGACTCAAACAAGCCAAAATAGCTAAACGAAGGTCGGGTGGTCATGGGTTATAGCAGACGGTGCAAACTAGACTATAACCAAGTGCATGCGCAATGCACGCAAATATACATGTTTACATAATTAGACATTACCAGCAAGCTGTTCAGATTCAAGAAACCGTTACAAAGGTCCATCCTAGCCTTTGGATTGCCTTTAACGTGCTAAAACAACACCCTCCGCCTTTGCGCGTTGTTCGGGTCTAAATGTCGGAATTTCAAGTGCATTGTTGCTCTTATGGTGTAAGACATTCCAAACTCTTAAGTTCACACACATTTGACTTGTATTGTGCCATGCATGTCTCCAGACTGTTGGAGGTGACGGTCAGCTCAAACATCACCCCCATATAGGTCTAAAGTCCGATTCTTGCTCGAGTTTGGGTACAAGTTACTAATCATGTCATAAGGTTCATGATTCTAGCTCAAAAAATCAAGGCTCAGAATCAAGGTTTTAAATCCACAAACCAGTCAAGTGGAGGGGCAAAAAATGGTCCAAGATAAATGGCACAAGTCCGCAAAATACCTTGAAAAGAGTGTTGAGGGGAAGAGGGCTCGGTTTTTCTTGGGGTTTTCCTCCCCCTTTTTGGTCCATTTGCTGGGCATCTTTGGCACCATTTTAAGGGTTGAATGTTCATCTTAGTTACACTCTAATCTTTCATTAATTAGAGTTAAAATTAAGCAAAATTAACTTGAACTCCAGATGGGTTCTAGTGTAATTGAAAGAGTAGAACAAGAAATCCAACGGAAGTACTTGCATGCATGCCGTGTTAATTTCCCATGTTAATCAAATTAATTCCTTGCCTTGGGTCTCCTAGATCACAAATAATCTCTTACAGAGATCAGTTGCCCACCAAAAGCCCCAAACCTACATCAAAAACCAAAAATCTCAAAAACTATGAAAGAGGGAGAGAAAGGGCTTGCATGTCAAGCTATGGAACTGCAATGGGATCCTAATCCATGTGCTAAGAGCTGGAGAAGGTTCCTCACCTGTAGGTAGCTCAACTGAAACGAATTTGGCAGCAAGGGAGCTGGGATTCCACGAAGAAGATGACCAAGGGAGAGAGGAGAATGAGGGGGATGGGATGTGGTGACCTTGGTTCAGCGGATTGGAGCCCTGGATCTTCACTAGCAGCAGGGAGAAAGGAAGAAGAAAGAGAGGAGAAGAAGAGATTGTTGGAAATGCAGAAATGAGGGGAAAGGATCGGCCAGCTTATATGCACTTAGCTTTTGTGAAAATGACATCCACGTCCTGACTTAAGTGAAATTTTGATCGGCTAAATGAAGGACTTCGTGACCTCAGATTGGTTCGTGCCAAGAAAGAAACTTTCTCAAAATTAAATTATGTTTGGAACGAACCCAAAATGAGAATTTTTCGAGGTTCTGAGAGAAAACTCAACTTTTAAGGAAATGACTCAACTTTTAAGGAAACGACGACTATTTCCCGAATTAAGAGAGATCTTTTGAAATGAGGTGTTTGTATAAGTGGGCCCTACCATCCCTTTCAATTTCCCATAGGTATGATCCTGGAGTATCATAACTTTTTTTTTCCTTTTTCAATTGTATCCAATTCGTGGAGTTCGGATGCTCTCAAGCTCAATCCCAGACAATGACAAGAGTTACCTGTTCCACTTGTGAAAAGCCTAAGCCACTCGAAATAATTGCCCCACTCTTGAAAGAGCATTTGGCAAAATTTAACAAGTTCTATCTTACCCCAGCAGTAAGACGCGGCAGTTCTCACCTGGGTGACCGGGTTTTGAGCCCCTTGCATGTGTTAGCCCCTATTACCTCGCATGTTCGAGTCAGTGCTCCTCGCATGTTCGAGTCAGTGCTCCTCGTATGTGTTGAGTTCTTGTTACCTCACATGTGCGAGCAAAATTTATTTTAAAAAGTGTCCTTGTAATTTGTGTTAGTAAACATCTACTTTTTGAAGAGATAGGAGCATTTGATAACCTATGAGAGGAACAAATAGGAACCAGATAGACTTTTTCCTACTTTGAAAACATGACCGACTACCTTGTAAAGATTGTAAGGTTATTTTTAGAGAAAGTTTGTCCACACAGTACAGGATAGTAATTTTAGATGTTTACATTAGAAGTAGAGGGGCAGTAAATAAAAGTTGTCTTAAAACAAGATGTGTGGATTTGAAAGGGGAAAGGCAACAACATAAAGTGATCGAGGGAGGAGAATGAAATTTGGAGGGAGAAAGTATGGTGATGTGGAACCAAATGGGTGACTGTTTTAGAAGGGTTGTAAAAGAGTGCTTGGAGAGTTGAAAGGGAAAGGTCACTTTTGATAAAGAAACATGGTAGTGGACTGTAGAGGTTTAAGAAGCTGTTCGAGAGAAAAGATGTTACTATAAAGTTTGAAAGAGATTAGGAATATGGAAAATTATGAAATTTATAAGGCAAAAGAAACAAGCTAAAAACCTAGTAAGTGATGCAAAGTCTAAAGCATATGATGATATGTACAAGAAGTTGAGTATGAAGGTAAATAAGGAAGATATTTTTAAGCTCACAAGAATGAGGGAAATGAAAAGTAAGGACTTATATAATGTCGCATGTAAAGAGTGATCACCAAAATGTTTTAGTAAAGGACAATATATTAAAGGAAGGTAGAGGGAATATTTTAACAAAATTTTAAATAGATTCTATAAGAGGCTTATGAATTAGAGGTTACTTCGTTGGCAAGACAGACCTTTGCAAGAATCAAGATGACAAAGGCTACGAGGCCAGATGGCATTTCGATAGAGGCTTGAAACATCTTAGTAGTGATTGGATGGGTTTGGTTAACTCGGCTCTTTAATTAGATATTTAGAACATAGAAAATGTTGAATGAATGGATAAGAAATGTTGTAGTATCTATATATAAGAACAAAATATATATACAAAGTTTAATCAAATGATATTAGATTAAACTTTTGAGTTAGAATATGAAACTATGGGAGTAATGGGGCAATGTCTTTGAGACAAGACCCACATATCTAGGAAATTAATTTGGTTTAATGCTAGGGAAGTCAACTATGAATGCTATCTTCTCACTTAGATAACTAATGAGAAAATATTGAGAGGAGGAAAAATCCTCATATGGTCTTCATTGCTCTAGAGAAAGCCTATGACAGGGTACCCGAGGATTTGATTTGGTAATGGTAGGTTTTAGATTTAAGGAATGTCTCAAGAAATTATATTGATATTGTTAAACCCATGTTTGAGGGAGCATTTATGAGTGTGATAATTACCTATTGAGACACATGTGAGTTCCTAGTGACCATAGCTTTGTATCAGGGGTCCTCTTTAAGCCTTTATCTCTTTACACTGATTATGGACATTTTAACTGTTCATATTCAAGAGTAGGTACCATGTTGTATGTTGCTTGCGAGCATTGGTGGATTAATTGAGAGATAGCATGAATATGAAACTTGAGAGACCGAGGGAGGCTTTAGAAATACAAGGGCTTTAAAATAAATCATACAAAGAATACATGAATTGAAAATTCAGTAGGGATGTGCAAATAGATGCAATTGCAGAGATAACACAGAGTCCTTCCGATACCTTGGTTGTACAATTAGTAAGGATAGGGAGATTGAGGAGATTTGGTTATTGAGTTATTTGTGATTGGTGCATACCAACAAGATTGAAGGAGAAATTTTACAATATAGCGATTAAACCCGTTGTGACCTATGGAACGTAATGTTACCCAATTAGGAAACAATACATGTAGAAATATGCAACAAAGAAGAGAATGTTGAGATGAACGTGTGGTAAAAGTAGGAAAGATAAAATTAGAAATGAGCACAAAAGGAAGTATTTAGGGTTAGTATCAACAGGTGATACATTAAGAGAGACTCGTTTGAGATGGCTTGTACATGTCCAATGCAGGGCAACAAGCCAAGAAGGAAAAGTTTTTCTATGCAGGTTGATAGCCCCTAGAGGAGGACGGGTAGGTGAAGAAGACATGGATGGATGGAAGCGGTAAAAATAGATCTGAATAAGTGCAACCTATCAAAGGATTTGGCCTTGGATAGATTGGAATGGTGAAACAAAGTTCATGTTGTTGACCCTAACATAGTTGGGACATAACTTTGATGATTATGATGAAGGATTAGCACGGAGATTAAACTATAAACCTTAACACATTTATTAGTTAAAGATAATATAGGATGTTAATCACTTAAGGGGACCAATATTTTGTTTTATGGTGTGCACTGATGATTAAAAGGTAACATACGATTCTAGCATTTTCTAGTAGTCTACATTTTTTGGATATTTTTAGAGAATTTTTTGGATGAAAAATACTTTTTGCTGGGACAACTACAAACTATATCGGTTTTTGGGGTCGTCGTGAGGTTGACTGCGATTTTGAACCATGATCTAGGTTCACTAGGTCATTCTTGGAGACACTGACTACACATAAATTTATTACCCTTCGACATGATGCGGGCCCTAGGGTTGGGGCTTGCTTGGATGTGCTCAAAGCACAATGGGTGCCAAAGCACGTGTCTGAAGACACAATAAATCTTCACAGAGACGATAAACGGGGACATACCTCAATGGGGAAAACCCAACTTTCATTAATTAACTCTCTAAATAATTCTTCACTACAATGCCATAAAAAATAAGAAAGCAAACTTAATGCCTAAGAAAACCTAATCTAATATTGGAAACTTCCCTAATAACAATCATTAAATAAATTTAAAAACTAATAATTATAATTAAAATCCTAAATCTATGTGGGCCCTACACATGTGGCCATGAGGTCTATCTGCATCACGGCATAGTTATCAGAATCCTACGATTCGTATCTCGAATTCCGAATCTTAAGGAAAACGATTTGTATCTATGCAACGAATCCCGTTTACTGATGAATATTAGGATTTAGGTGTGAATATTATGATTCGATACTTGTTTCGTCGAATCTTACAATTCAAGCGATTCGACTGAGTGAGAAAAGCTACAACCACTAAATTAATATTAACAATCTTTTGCTTTTCTTCTTTCTTTCTTTTAGCGTTTTTACTTTTAAAAGTTATTTAGTAGTTGATTTGATCCCTTAAGAATATTCACGGCTTTGGGGAGGTTTTAGAGATAAATAAAGCACATGCATTTAATTAAACCGTTTGACTATACGTATGGTGATTTTCTATATCTTCTTTTATTATTTTGTTTTTTGTTTTTTTCTTCATAAAAACTTTCTTAATTTCAAGAGATATCCTACTGCGTAAGATTGATGGTTTGAATTTAACTTTTACTTTTATATTTTGATTTAAAGATAACAAGAAATAAATATATATATTGATACCTTAAACTTATAAACATCATATCATTTATTATGTATTAATGTCATGATGTTCTTGATATAATTGTATGTTAAGACTTATTTGTCATTGTATTTGTAATGTGCTATAAACGGGAAATTGGATTGTTATGAATAACTACTTTTTTCTTGTTTTTTTTTTTTAATTTTTAATTATTTTTCAATTTTATTAAAAAAATAAAAAAAATCCTACGATTCATGATTTGATTCAATCGATTCATGGGTATGAGCGATTTGCGATGCGATTCCGATTTTCAAAACTATGCTCTTCAGAAAGTGGGTATGCTTTTTCATCTCTCTCTTTCCAAGTAGAACTTTTTGTTTCCAAGCAGAAGTAGAGTTTTTGATGACTAATATTTTCATTAACAGACTAAAGTACCAGTGGAAATTCAAAACTTAATTAAAAATAATACTTGGTGCAAATCCAGATGAAGTGGCCTGAAACATTTCTGCTAAATTAAGCAGAACAGCTGAAGCAGACTTGGACAGACAAAACCGGAACTGGGATGTTCTGAAACTTGTTCCTGTTCTCTTCCTGTTCAGGATGGGAACTTATTCTGGGTGGAAGTGACAATTGTGCTTTTAATTAATGATTTGAGAGTTTTATGTTTCACAATACTCCAATGTTGGTGACTGATGATAGTTTCTGATAATGTGATGTCATGAACTTTGTGCTCAGAGAACAGATCCAGATTCAGCAGTCAGTTCTTCACGTGCAGTCGCCGACATTGGGTCAGTGACATCTAACTTGAAATCCATTTTGAAGCTTATCAGTGAGAGGGTGATGTTTTTTCCGGAGTGCAAGCGATTGATAAGCCAAATTCTGCATGCATTACTCTCTGAGAAAGGCACAGATGCAAGTGTACTTTTATGCATACTTGATGTTATAAAGGTCTGGATTGAGGATGACATCAGGCCAGCTGCAGCTGGCACGCCAAGTGCCCTTCCAACTCAGAAGGAGATAGTTTCCTATCTTCAGAAGCTTTCACAGGTCGAAAGACAAAGCTTTTCTCCTTGTGCTCTGGAAGAGTGGGATGGGAAATACCTTCAGCTGCTTTATGGGATATGTGCTGAATCAAGCAAGTATGTAGTTGTTTTTGGTTCAATAACAGGATGCTCTCTCTCTCTCTCTCTCTCTCTCTCTCTCTCTCTCTCTCTCTCTCTCTCTCTCTCTCTCTCTCTCTCTCTCTCTCTCTCTCTCTCTCTCTCTCGTTACAAATTCTAATGACTTGAATTGGTTACCAGATATCCACTAGCAATAAGGCAAGAAGTGTTCCTGAAGGTCGAAAGACAATTTATGCTTGGCCTAAGAGCAAAGGATCCAGAAATAAGACAGCGGTTTTTTACACTCTACCATGAATCTCTCGGGAAAACATTATTCGCCAGACTGCAATATATCATCCAAATTCAGGACTGGGAAGCGCTTAGTGATGTTTTCTGGCTTAAACAGGGGATCGATCTTCTCCTAGCAACCTTGGTTGAGAATGAACCCATAAACCTTGCTCCTAACTCAGCACGATTGGCCCCACTTACGGCCGCAGGATCTCTTCCAGAGCATTCTGGACTGCAGCAGCAGGTCTCTGATGATCGAGTTGATTCTGAAGGAGGCACTCTGACATTTGATACCCTTGTATCTAAGCATGTACAATTTTTGAATGAGATGGGGAAGCTTCAGGTTATCATTTTGTTGTTTTTACCTATAAAAAAGAAATATATTTTGCTATTTCGTATAAACATGTAATTACTACTTCGTGCTTCAGGTTACATATTAACTAGCTATTACTTCTGTGTTTAGCAGTTACTTGAATTATTTACCTTTTGGGACTAACTGTTTGCTCTGTTGTAGGTGGCTGATCTTGTGATCCCTTTGAGGGAGTTAGCGCATACAGATGCCAATGTTGCTTACCATATGTGGGTGCTAGTGTTTCCAATTGTTTGGGTTTCTTTACAGAAGGAGGAGCAGGTAGCTTTGGCTAAGCCAATGATAGCCCTCTTATCAAAAGATTATCACAAGAAGCAGCAGGCGAATCGACCAAATGTTGTGCAGGCTCTTCTAGAAGGCCTCCAGTTGAGCCATCCCCAACCTCGCATGCCAAGTGAGCTTATCAAATATCTTGGGAAGACTTACAATGCATGGCACCTTTCACTGGCTCTGCTAGAAAGTCATGTCATACTGTTCAACAATGAGACTAAGTGTTTTGAATGCCTTGCTGAGCTTTATCGGTTACTTAATGAAGAAGATATGAGGTACGGACTGTGGAAGAAAAGGCAAATTACTGCTGAAACAAGGGCTGGACTCTCATTAGTTCAACATGGTTACTGGCACCGTGCTCAAAGCCTATTTTATCAGGCAATGATTAAGGCTACTCAAGGTACTTATAGCAATGGAGTCCCCAAGGCCGAAATGTGTCTTTGGGAAGAGCAGTGGCTTTATTGTGCAAGCCAACTTAGTCAGTGGGATGTTTTAGTGGATTTTGGAAAAAGTGTTGAAAATTATGAGATACTGCTTGACTGCCTTTGGAAAATTCCTGACTGGGCGTACATGAAGGATATTGTACTTCCAAGGGCTCAAGTAGAAGAGACACCAAAGCTCCGCTTAGTGCAGGCCTTTTTTGCCCTTCATGATAGAAACGCAAATGCTGTAGGTGATGCTGAGAACATTGTGGGAAAAGGTGTTGAACTAGCTTTAGAACAGTGGTGGCAACTGCCCGAACTGTCCATTCACTCCCGAACACCTCTTCTGCAGCAATTTCAACAACTAGTTGAAGTTCAAGAATCAGCAAGAATCATAGTGGACATTGCAAATGGAAACAAGCAGCTTTCTGGAAATTCTGTTGTGGGCGTTCCTAGTGGGTATATGGATCTGAAGGATATCCTTGAAACTTGGAGACTTCGAACTCCGAATGAATGGGATAATTTATCTGTATGGTATGATCTGTTCCAGTGGAGAAATGAAATGTATAATTTTGTGATAGAGGCTTTCAAGGATTTTCAGTCCACCAACCCACAACTTCATCACCTTGGTTTTCGTGACAAGGCATGGAATGTCAATAAGCTTGCTCATATAGCTCGTAAGCAAGGTCTCTATGATGTTTGTGTGACAGTACTTGAAAAGATGTATGGCCATTCGACCATGGAAGTGCAGGTAATAATATGTTCATTGATGTGGTTTATTTATTTATATATTTTTCATATTCTGATTACTTTCGGTATTCTTCTGTTTGCTATTCTTATGGTTTTGGTGCACACTTGCAGGAAGCATTTGTCAAAATAAGAGAACAAGCAAAGGCTTATTTGGAAATGAAAGGAGAACTGACCAGTGGTCTTAATTTGATCAACAATACTAATCTTGAATATTTTCCTGTGAAACACAGAGCAGAAATCTTTCGGCTCAAAGGAGATTTCTTAATGAAGTTAAATGATTCTGAAAATGCCAATGTTTCATATTCCAATGCCATCAGTCTGTTTAAACATTTGGCAAAAGGATGGATAAGTTGGGGAAATTATTGTGATCTGGTATGCTGCTTTCTAATTACTACATCAAATTGGTAGGCCTTTTGTGCATGTGAGTACTTAAATGACTGATGGGTATTGCTCTTCCTACAGGTATACAAGGAAACACGTGAAGAAATATGGTTAGAATATGCTGTAAGTTGCTTTCTTCAAGGCATCAAATATGGGGTTTCTAATTCCAGGAGCCATCTTGCTCGTGTTCTATACCTTCTTAGTTTTGATACCCCGAATGAGCCTGTTGGAAGGGCATTTGATAAGTATTTGGAGCAGATACCACATTGGGTTTGGCTTTCCTGGGTTCCACAGCTATTGCTCTCGCTACAAAGAGCAGAGGCACCTCACTGCAAGCAAGTTCTATTAAAAATTGCAAATGTATATCCACAGGTAAGCATTACTACTTTAGCCCTTGTGACCATAGATGGCATTATGATTTCATTTATATTGTAAGTTCTCTGTCAATTCATTTCAATGCCAAGTCTTGATATTTTTTTCCAGGCCCTGTATTACTGGCTGCGCACGTATTTATTGGAACGCCGGGATGTTGCTAGTAAATCTGAAATTAATAGGAATTTGCAAATAGCCCAGCAACGCATGCAGCAAACTGTTTCCGGGGCCAATGCAGGTTCTCTTAGCTTGCCTGAGGGTAATGCAAGATTACCTAATCATGTAGGGGGTGCTATAGGCTCAGACAGTCAGGTCCATCAAGGTTCTCAAAGTGGTGTTGTTGGTGTCTCCCATGATGGAGTAAATTCTCAAGCACAAGAACCTGAAAGATCCACTGCTATTGAAGGTACTACCCATACTGGACATGACCAACCTTTACAGAGTTCTTCAACAGTTGTTGATAGTGGTCAAGGCTCACTAAGGCGCAATAGTGGGCTTGGTTGGGTAGCATCTGCTGCAAGTGCTTTTGATGCAGCAAAGGATATAATGGAGACACTTAGAAGCAAGCATACTAATTTGGCTAGTGAACTTGAGGTGAGAATCAACAACATTGGGCATGTCCTCACTTGAACTATTGATATTGTTGTCTTTTATATTTTTTTCCATGTTTTCCTATAAAAATCCTGTAACATGAAGTACACGATCACTAATTTGTGATATATTCAAGCTATGCATCATGGATGCAAGTATGCAACACTTAGGGATGTTAATGGGCCTATGGTTACCAGTTACCAAAAGACTTTGGACCCTCTTGATATTTGGGTCTGGGTCTGGGTTCAGCCGGGTCCATGACAGACTACCCGCCTAAGACATGTATGAAAATAAATGCTTTATATGAAATATATATATATATATATATTAATAAGTATCATATTAATATTATTTTGTACAGTAATTGACTTGATAAGAGGTTCAACACAGATGGTAGATTCTCATTGCTGTTATCTTAAGGTTGCATCTTAGAATCCTGCTATCATACTTACAAATATATCATTTTAACAACGCATTTAGAATTTGAGTCCAGCCCAGAGTTAGATCCGGGTCTGGGTCCGACTCCGGATCTCAGTCCTCTATGAACTGGACCTGAAATCGACCCATATACATCTATATGAAAACAATATAAACTTGTATATAGATTTTGATGACGAGTGGGGTACTAGATGTGGGGCGGGTAGAGATGGAGGGTGGAAGGGATAGGTCAAGCTTTCGCCTGAAAATTGGCCTCATGCCAAACTCCCCATCGCTGGCGAGGAAGAATAGAGAACTCGGGAAATCCCAAAATCACTCAAATTTTTTCGTTAGTCATTGCCTGCCCAAACCAAGAGGCTTTACATCACTTAATAGGAAAATAATAAAACCTAAAACTAATATGGGCTATCCAAACGCATTGATGACCAGGATTAAAACATCCAACATAAACCATATGATAGCATAAAATAAAACTCTAATGAGCTAAAACATGAAAATAGATGGGCTGGGTCCAAAGAGCTTTGTCAAGGTAGATGGGCTGGGCCCATTGGCGAGACAACCCATGGGTACCACGGGTCTGTCCTGCATCAGATTTCAACCAACGTTAGTAATTTGAGCCATTCTCTACAGCACTCCAACCATTAACAATGAATTTTGCAACTTAAGCAGTGTTAAGCCACAACTATTATCAAATCCA
Source organism: Litsea cubeba (assembly GCA_012931725.1). NCBI lineage: Eukaryota > Viridiplantae > Streptophyta > Magnoliopsida > Laurales > Lauraceae > Litsea > Litsea cubeba. The sequence continues at coordinate 20,874,959 of CM022954.1, read as the reverse complement.
GCCCCAAATCAACAACCAATTAATCTCAAATATATACACAAGATTTCCACACGAATATTAGCCAAATCATGATTTAAACATTGATGCCTAAATACAGCATGGATATGGCAGGGACACAGATTTTATGCATAAAAAGTGCAATGTCAGATACTATAGGGCACGATATGTTGCCTATTTTGAAGTATCTGTGCATCAAAGAATTTAACAACTCAGGATCCTAATGTCATAGGCAATCCTCAAAAGAAAATGAAATCCTTTTGTTGTGATCTTAGTTGTCAATTTCGGCCGGAAAATCCCCTCCCTCTTAAAACTCTGGACAAAATCAACAAAAAAGCTGACACCCTTTGAGGAAAGAATGAAAGAAAGAAAGGGGGGAAAAGAAAAATCAAGGAGGGGGAGAGCTCCCGCCGTCCTGGTCTCTCTCTCTCTCTCTCTATATATATATATATATATATAAGGAGCAAAAGGGTTTTGCCCTTTATTTATCACCATCTGGATCCTTAGAGAATTCCTGCATTGAAGGAGTGTAACCCACAATGGGCCCACCCAATTGAAAATCCAAGCCGCCTAAAATCCGTAGTAGGCCCTCATCTATTAATAACCTAAACTGTTTAAAATAGCCAAATTTCACTTTAATCGGAAATGTGGCCCTAGACAAATTTCACTCTAATAGAAAATAGGACCCTCGCCCAAATTTCACTCTAATAGGACACGGGCCTTGGTAAAATTTCTCTCTAATATAAAATATGGCCTGAGTCAAATATCTATTTGTTTTTTTTCAATTTTAGGTGTTCTTAATATTTTATATTTCAATTGGGGAATGGAACCTATACCGGATCATTCCATTGCTTGGCTAAACCGAAATGGAGGCAAGAACAAAATTGACAAGTATGGTTGTGATATGGATGCGATGCTTATATATACACAAAAACTTAATTATAGATATATCCCACAAGTTCTATGAGAACCAGTTTGTGGGGCCCATATGGATTATGGACTCCAAACTCAAAGCACCCACTACACTAATGCTTGTATGCTTAAGCCAACTACAGTAATTTTTCCTCCAAACTTAAACTGGACATAGTCCTAGGGTCTTCAGTGTATTCCACAATGATAAAGATCTTGACTTACATAATTATGTCCACACGAAAATTTAATTATGAGAATCATCCTCATGAAAATTCTATTAGAACCAGTTTGTGGGGCCTATGATCAATCTACCACCCACACTCAGTCCACTTGCCCCCTAAATATACTGGCACTAACTACAGTTTGACACCCATTCATCTTCTGCTACTCATCACTCATCCAACCGCTACTCATCGTCTGATTGAAGTGTCCAGTTTTTTCATATTTTATCGCCATTGATCTCTTGGCCTCTAAATCCATTAGTTAATGATTTGATTATCTTGATTGTTGGCTCATCCTTAATCCATCCATGGGCTTTCCCATCCCTCCCACCCCCTATGATTGGCATGCATCCCGGTGGGCCCCAAAAAAGTGGTTTTTGCTTTTCATTGGAACAAAGTGCTATATAATATATGAGAATGCTCCCCCAAGGACGGTCCTCTGGCGACATCCATGTGGACAGCTGTGTGGGGCCGCTATGATCCTTTATGCCTTCACACACTATTACGCCCGCTAATGTCACCAGATCTAGGTGTTTTTACATAACATTTATGGGACTGAAATTGATGCATTATAAAGCCGTTAAACTAGAGGGCCAGGGATCAAGAGGTTAGGATGATCAGATGGGCTTGAAGATTTGCACAGAGGTGGGTCACATCCAAATCTTCCGACCTCCCCCATGATTGGAGGGGTGCCCCACAATGATGTCTGCATGTGGGGACTCAGGGATGGGTGGTGGGTGGTTCTTGCCAAAAATAAAAATAAAAAAATGGAATGAACAGAATAATAGGTCCCAATGAGTTTATATTTTTTCATCATGATAGTATTGCCACTGCCCACCTTATCTTATAAAATTGGATTGCCAAACGAAAAATTGGTAATTGGTATTTGGTATTTTTTAATTCATTTTGTTAAATCTTTCTGCTACTAGTATAAAGAGCAACTGATCTCCTTTTTAACTAATAGCTAAATCTTTCATTTTTAATACAAAAAAGAACCCTAATAAAGACCAACTTAAGTGTCATATATATGAAGATTATATTGGAGTTGTGCTTCGAGTCATTTAATGCAATAGAAATCATGATTATTGTATCTGTGTTAAATCTTTCGATATTTCATGTAATAGAAATCATGATTATTGTACCTATTTTAAATATTTTTTCTATTTATTTTTTGTTTATATTCATTTTTTCAATCAAGTTTAGACAATCCTTTCCTTACAGAAAGGCATGAACAGTAATAGGTGTCGTGTAAAAGAAAATTTGTAACATAAGAAAATATGAAATTAAAAATTTAATAATAAATAAAAATATTGATTGTTACCTAATGCATAGAAATAAAATATTATTGATGCTAAAGCTTGATAACGCATCGAGTGTGCAAAAACTTAAAAAACATATCACCTTATGTCTAAGATCATAAGACAGTAGTATGATGGGTTGTGGGTTCTATTTCTTAATAGGTAACTCAATTCCCAATGAAAAGAAAGCAAAGATATAAACAAACCACCACCATATTTCTTGCAAAGCCATTAACATACTTGAAAGTAAAAAAGCTAAGAAAGGATAAGAGAGAAAGCAAACCGACTAAAACAATCAAAGTAATTAAGTAAAAGCAGCAAAGCAAGGATCAGATAAAGAAACAACCTGTGATAGCAGTAGCACCCATACCATGTACTCCTCATGTGAGAGAGGGTGGTGTAGGAGAACCAAACATACTTCTTTATCCACTGAAGATTGGAATGTGACCTTCAATTTGCATTTTATCATATGCCTTTTGCCACATGTTAATAGAGGCATCATTGACTGTGGGATGACAAAGTGATGGCTGATGATGACTACGAATGATCCATCCTCATCCCAGTTGTTACTTGACTAACAAGAAGAGAAGGTAGCACCTGTGATAGGCGAGTTTGAAGTTTCAACTGCATCACAAGCATGTCTGCTCTACCAATCTTTCATATTAATAAAAGCAGTCACAACATACAGTTTATTATTTGTATGTAAAAAACATCTGGCTGACATTTAATATCTTTCAGATGATGAATCGTTTTCCACCTTTTGGCTTAGTAAATTTATATAGATTGGAATATACTGGTGCATGCATTTAAGTAAATAGGAATCTTTTGCTCTGTTTTTCTCCTACAGTATGATCTTTTAGGAGCGATAGAGTTTTGCCAAGAACTTGTGTAGTTCTTTTGGAGTGTAAAATGTCCCTACATTAGGATTTGACATGTTAGAAAGAATTTTTTTTTATATATTTCTATCATGTGTTTCTGCTATTTTAGGTGTGAGAATTCCAATTCTGTTACCTGTGAGCCTGTGACCACTTTCATCTTTTCAATCTGTTACTAATCCATGCTTTGCAGGTTCTGCTCACGGAACTCGGTTCAAGATTTGTTACTCTGCCGGAGGAGAGACTTCTAGCTGTGGTCAATGCTCTGCTGCATCGTTGTTACAAATATCCGACTGCAACTACAGCAGAAGTTCCCCAGTCTCTGAAGAAGGAGCTTTCTGGGGTGTGTAGGGCTTGCTTTTCAGCAGATGCTGTGAATAAACATGTTGATTTTGTTAGGGAATACAAACAGGATTTCGAGCGTGACCTTGATCCAGAGAGTACTACTACTTTTCCTGCTACCCTCTCTGAACTGACAGAGAGATTGAAGCACTGGAAGAATGTTCTTCAAAGCAACGTTGAAGATAGATTTCCTGCTGTCCTTAAGCTGGAAGATGAAAGTAGGGTTTTACGTGATTTTCATGTTGTTGACGTGGAGGTTCCAGGACAGTATTTCACTGATCAGGTTGTTTAACTTCCTTTCACCGGGAAATGCAATGCTCCTTGTCAAAATTTAGTCAGATGCTGGCTTTTATTCATCTCACCCTTCTTTTCCCCTCTTCTTTCAGGAGGTTGCACCTGATCACACTGTAAAGTTAGACAGGGTTGGTGCTGATATTCCGATTGTCCGGCGGCATGGCAGCAGTTTCCGCCGCCTGACTCTCATAGGCTCTGATGGATCTCAACGCCATTTCATTGTTCAAACTTCACTGACCCCCAATGCTAGAAGTGATGAACGTATACTCCAGCTCTTTCGTGTTATGAACAGAATGTTTGACAAGCACAAGGAATCCAGGCGCCGCCATATATGTCTCCACACCCCAATAATTATTCCTGTTTGGTCCCAGGTGAGTCTTTGCTTTCTTCTAATCTGATTCAATTGTTTTTTATTTTTTATTTAGTTTTTATTTCTTACATTGGATGCAAAGTTCTAATGCATCAGATATTGTTCTTATTCAGGTTAGATTGGTTGAAGATGACTTGATGTATAGCTCATTTCTTGATGTCTATGAGATCAATTGTGCACGGAATAATCGAGAAGCTGATATGCCTATCACCCGTTTCAAAGAGCAACTCAATCTAGCCATCTCAGGCCAGATCTCTTCGGATGCAATTGTGGAGCTTCGGCTGCAAGCATATAATGACATAACTAAAATTCTTGTCCTTGACAGTATATTCTCCCAGTACATGTGCAAGATTCTCCCAAGTGGTAACCATATGTGGGCTTTCAAGAAGCAATTTGCCATCCAACTTTCACTTTCATGCTTTATGTCGTACATGCTGCAAATTGGAGGCAGGGCCCCAAATAAGATTCTGTTTGCCAAAAACACGGGCAAGATATTTCAAACTGATTTTCATCCAGGTACTGGTTCGGACTTTACTCTGCCTTTTGCTAATTAATTACTAATTGGATCCAAATTGTAATGGAGAAAAATAAGATTGTTTACCATAATCTGTGTGCATTGACTGAATGGGCCAAGCTGGCACTTTTGTAAATGTTCCTAGCCTTCCCTAGATGGGTTCCGCCATATGCCTTGGCTGGACATGCACAACTGGTACACTTGTATTTTGTGAGGTTGGATTACTCATTAGGCAGGCGAAGGCAAGGCAATGGACAGCTGAGAAAAATGCCTATCCACAATTGTTTTCAGTATGGATGAACCTGGTGAGTGGACTCATCTAGTTTTGGGTCAGATTATCTACATGGTGGATCTTAACTGATGCACATCTTGCCACATCCACTTGTGTGCTGTGGAGATTAGCCTGGAAAGAGTAAAGTGTGAGATTGGTTGACCTCTTATTTGTGATTTTTTCAAAGGCTAATTTCATTTTCCAATGTCATGCAGCTTATGATGCAAATGGGATGATTGAATTCAATGAACCAGTGCCTTTCAGGCTGACAAGGAATATGCAAGCTTTCTTTTCTAATTTTGGAGTGGAAGGTCTGATAGTGTCTTGCATGTGTTCTGCAGCACAGGCTGTAGTTTCACCGAAAGTGAGTTCCATGTACACTTGATTACAGTGTTGAGTTTTTGTTTCATTAAATTGTTGACTGATTAATACTTTTTTTTTTAATTTATCATCTTATACAAAAAGTGATAGAATTAACAAGGAGCATATAAGAGGAAACTTACAGGTTGCCCCTACGGAGAAGAAAAAATCAAAGAAAGTGGTTTGAGATGATATGGGTACATAGAAAAGTAGGGAGACTATTGGTGACTTGAGTTGACCCCTGTGAGATGTTTTGAAGGGCTACATGTTCAAGGAACTATAAAAGTGGGTAGACTATTGGTGATCCTAAATGAATGAGGAAAGGCATGGTGAATTGTGCAGTTTAACTGACACTTGGTTGTTAATAGGGTTGAGTTGAAAAGTAAAAGCCTACAAAGCTGACCCCAAATTGATGGGAAAATCTTCTTTGATGATGATGGTGGTGGTGCTGAATTTCTTAACTTTGTTTCTCTTCTTTTTTTTCCTTTTTCTCCAGCAAACTCAGCACATATGGCATCAATTAGCCATGTTCTTCCGAGATGAACTGCTGTCATGGTCATGGAGAAGACCACTAGGGATGCCTTCGGCACCAGCTGCAGCAGGTGGCATCAGCCCATTGGATTTTGAGCAGAAGGTGACCATGAATGTGGAGCATGTTATTTCTCGTGTGAAAGGAATTGCTCCTCTGTACTCTGACAAGGTACTGTATTACCATCACCAATACTGTTTTAGACACTGCATGTTGTTGATCCTTACAAGACACAATAGAGTTAATAAAAGAATGTTAGAAGGAATTTTAATGACTTGAAAATTAGCTTGTCAGGCCAGTTTGCTGAGGTTTCTATTACTCAGTTTAACGGAAGACTTTACTCAAAATATGATCCATTCGATTTAATTTGGAGGAGTTTCATGCCTATTCATCAATTTTTTCCTTAATGAAATTATAGTATCATACAGTTGGGCTACCTGTGTTCCATCCCATGAGCTCCCCCATGAACTTTGTGGGTGGTTGTGTAATTGGAAGTAATGTATCTCGCTTTTTTTTTTTTTTTTCCCCTGCATTTCAGGAGGAGAACACTACAGACCCGCCCCAGTCTGTCCAAAAGGGTGTCAATGATTTGGTTGATGCTGCCTTGTCTCCCAGAAACTTGTGCATGATGGATCCCACATGGCATCCCTGGTTCTAAGTTTTTCCAACACGGCATCCCTTACTGGTATTTTACTGGTTGGCATCCAGGTATCTTGCTTGGTGTCGTATGTACAATCTTTTGCTAGCTCTGCATCCTGCCAATCATTTAGTATTTACTTGGCAGCCCTGAAACTGTTATTCTGTGACTGTTGTACAGAACTCCTGGTAAATTACTGTTGCTGGATGGCCTCTGTATCTTTTTTTTTTATATAACCCTGGGTATCTCCCACCCACCCCAGGAGCCTTTGTATTTATTTTGTAAGTAAAACCATGAAATTTTTCTCAAACTTGAGAGTTAGCTTTTCACTGCAAGTGTTGCATGCATTGCTTCAGAGCCTTTTTATGCGTGAAAAGAGAGAGAGAGAGAGAGCTCTTAAGATTGGGGAAGTTGCTGAGCAGCTCATTGGTAGGATCACTGAGTAGTTTAAGGTTTTTATATACTCTCGTTGAGCTTGCTGATTTGATGCACTGGCACAGGTTATATTGCACTAACGTGTGATTTAGGCCCACCACAAAACTTATGTTGCTCATTAAGTTTAGTGTTTGATGTCCGGTAAATATACTCTGATGGTGATGAGTCCTGACCAGATTTTTCAAAACTCAAAATGTTGCCTAGTAACTTGATCAAGCTGAGTTGGAGCAAGTCTGGTTAAACTATGGTCTTGACTATATTGGATGAAAAACTCATCCCAACTATTATAGCTCGTAGTAAAGTTTTAAGATTTTAGCCGTCAAATTGTTGTTCAGCACTCATTTTCCCAAAGTGCAGCCATTTCCTCCATAAGGAGAGAGAGAGAGAGAGAGAGAGAGAGACCCAACTATTATAGCTCGTAGTAAAGTTTTAAGATTTTAGCCGTCAAATTGTTGTTCAGCACTCATTTTCCCAAAGTGCAGCCATTTCCTCCATAAGGGGGGAGAGAGAGAGAGAGAGAGAGAGAGAGAGAGAGAGAGAGAGAGAGAGAGAGAGAGATTGATTTTGTCTGTGATAAACCTCATGGAAATACAATCTAATAAGGTTTGATCCTGTTCATGGGGATTCTGTAAATATCCCAATCCAAAGATTTTGTCTGTGATAAACCTCATGGAAATACAATCTAATAAGGTTTGATCCTGTTCATGGGGATTCTGTAAATATCCCAATCCAAAAATCAAAAGTTCGAAACAACTAGGACTTATTCAGAAACTAGAATGAAAACTTCATTTTCGCTTGGTAGTCTCATAGATCCTCATTTTTTGCCTAATTATTCTTGTAATGATCGATTCAAACTCTGATAAAAAAATATGTACCATTGTTATATATTTCATATCTTTAACACTATTTGGGAAATCTCCAAACAAAAAATTTCAGTTTACCATCATAAAATGAGTGAGAATCAGCATTTGATGTTACACTGTGTGTTAAGAGTAGATGGCTTCCTTTGTGATTGCCATTATTTGATTGGTTGGCATGATTGCCAAATTCAAATAGGTCCCACGATGATTTCAACATTAGATGAATCCATCAACGATGTCCAACATTAGATATCGCCCATCATAATAAGAAAGAGAAACCTCATGGAAATACAATCTAATAAGGTTTGATCCTGTTCATGGGAATTCTGTAAATATCCCAATCCAAAAATCAAAAGTTCGAAACAATTAGGACTTTTTCAGAAATTAGAATGAAAACTTCATTTTCGCTTGGTAGTCTCATGGATCCTCATTTTTTGCCTAATTTTTATTGTGATGATCGATTCAAACTCTAATAAAAAATATGTACCTTCGTTATATATTTCATATCTTTAACACTATTTGGGAAATCTCCAAACAAACAATTTCAGTTTACCATCACAAAATGAGTGAGAATCGGCATTTGATGTTACACTGTGTTAATAAGAGTAGATGGCTTCCTTTGTGATTGCCATTATTTGATTGGTTCGTATGATTGCCAAATTCAAATAGGTCCTACGATGATGTCAACATTAGATGAATCCATCAACGATGTCCAACATTAGCTGTCGGCATATCGCCCATCATCGTAAGAAAGAGAAATCTCATGGAAATACAATCTAATAAGGTTTGATCCTGTTCATGGGGATTCTGTAAATATATCAATCCAAAAATCAAAAGTTCGAAACAATTAGGACTTTTTCAGAAATTAGAATGAAAACTTCATTTTCGCTTGGTAGTCTCATTTTTTCCATAATGGATCCTCATTTTTAGCCTAATTCTTCTTGTGATGATCGATTCAAACTCTGATAAAAAATATGTACCTTCGTTATATATTTCATTTCTTAAACACTTTTTGGGAAATCTCCAAACAAACAATTTCAATATCTTTCAATTTCTAATTTTACTATGTTCAGCTTTATGTATTTCTCGATCCATAAAGTACATTGAATGTATAAAAATGGCTACAATAAAGTTTTTCACATTGGTATCCACACTATAGGAATTGGGTTAAAGATTTCCCCTGCCCCTTCTCATCAATGAACTCATGACGTCTCTTTGATAGGCCTACCACTATTGAACAATATTAAACAGATACATGATATGGGTCGCTAGGGACCCTTATTCAAACATTTGTATCTTTTCCAGCATCCCTAGCGACCAACGTTAGTTATATATATATATATGAGTCGGTAGGGACCCTTATACAAACAAACAGATCCTTCCCAGCGTCCCGAGCGACCTATATTACTTATAATTAATGGTCCCTAGCGACCTATATTACTTAGAAATATTTTTTTAGTTAAAAAATGTCCATTCCAACATAAATATATACAGAGGGATATCCGACTTGAATTGGATTAATTAATTGGATATCCAATGAAGTGAGGGAAATTATATAGTTAACAAGAAAGAAGAAGTCAGATAGATCATTACATATGAAAAAAAAAACCAAAATGTCATTGACATGTCATTACATTTCTTCTGATTACATTGCTATTCGTATGCATAAAGAAGTCATAAAAAAACATGTGAAACAAAATGTCAATTACATGTCATAATTAGTCTTCTTCATATGGATAATGGGGGGACCCATCAAATTACATGTGACATAAGACAACAAAAAATAAAAAACTGGTTCCTCTACTGAACAATGGGTGGATTACGACAGGTCCCCCTATTGTGTCCTCTCTGTTTACAGTTGGAGCAGGTTACAACTCTTCTGACGCGGTTGCGATCTTCCACCCGGACCGTATTCTTCTTTGGCCGTCTCGGCTGCTTACTTGCTAATGGGGGAAGAACTCGTTCGCAAGAGCACGATTCCCAACACTTTGTCTTTGATTAACCTAGTTTCATTGAATAAGACTTCCCGTTAATGTTGATTTGTTTGCCTCTTTTGCTTCCTGCATAATAAACACATGGATCAATTAACTTTGGATTTATCTAAACACACTTGTGGATTAAAAATAAATGTCACTACGTTCGCCCGGTTTGTGGGGTTTCTTTGGTAACATATGCGTCTCCTTCCCTTCTTGCAACAAACAACAATATATTGTCTCTTGGATGAGTCCCCGAAGCTCCGAACATTCCCTTTACATCATTGTCATCATCAATGTCTATCAATGAAAAAAACTTCCGTTGTAGGAGGTTTCAAACATGCTTCAATGAACATATCCAATAAAAAGAGGAACATTTGTTCAATACGACAAGTCCATTTGGTATATTTACTTCTAAATTTAAAATGTTCATGTCATGGTTGGAACAGTTGACATATAAGATTCGATCGTTTTGGTGTTATTATTCAGTGATATTTTCCTTCTGATATGGACAAATCTCTTATTATTTGGATTTCATTGATTTAATTTCTTGCATATACTTGAATATGATAAAAGGAAGACTATAACAAGTTCAATTCAGAGGCGCTCTTCTAAAGACCTCGAGATTTGTTCAATGGCATATGATTTTGGTTGTTGAGAGAGCTAGCAGTTGGCATGGTTTCTCCACTTCTCACCATATATTGGATATTTGTTTTCCAATGTACCCTTCAAATGGAGTGCGCTTGACGCGCTACTGCCCAAAGTAAAAACTCTTTGCTATGTTTTATGGCTGCTGTAAATCAATGTTCCATTCTGAATTAGTACCAAATGTGTGTGTGTGGAAATGCAATGGCTGCTGATTTCATATGTACATTAGTAGCAGGGAGGAAAGGAATTGTCCATGCCCTCATCATTTATAAGTATTGTCATTTTTTTTTGAGCTCATAAGGATTAGAATATTAGATAATTGTACAAAGAGGATTGAATGAATACCAGGCATCATGTTGTCAGTGTCTGACTGAAGTGGCAAATTATTATTCTGTGTTATGTAACTTTTAATGGCTGCTTGTAGAAACCATCTTTTTGGAGAGTGAATGCTATCATGTTCATTTTATTTCAAGTAGAGGCGGTACTTAAAAGTTTTTTTATTTTTATTTTTAAATTGAATAGTTAGGTACAATGATGTTACTTGATGAACAAAGGATAACTTTCTCTGTATGACATTTCTTTTGGTCCATATTATTCTCACATCAATGTTAGTGAAAAATAAAAATTAAAAAAATTCTATGAAAGATGTTTGCACACAATCTGTATCTTAGCAGTGATAAAAATAAAATATTTCTGATATATGGAAAGAAAAATGATCAAACAAAACTTAGATTTCAATTCTCTATCTGTCATTTTTTTTATGATGGGATGCTGTGGGGGAAGAAGACGATGAGATGCATGCAGAAATGGTCACATGAAAAGAGTTTATCAAAAGTAGAAAATCATGTTTTAGGGCAAAGTACAAACTTCACATTTCCATTGCTAGGCCCCAATCAGAGTATCATATGAACTTTAATGCTCTCCACCAAGCAAAGGAATCTGACTTTAATGGTCTTCAAGAGGTGGGAATGACCTGGAGGGGAAGCACGGGCGCAGACGACTTGGGAGAGAAGATGTCCCGTTGACAACGAAAGAGAGAAAAAACCCTTTTTGTTCTGCTTTTCGTATACAGCGCAGGGTCCCTAGCGACCCGTAACGTTATAAAACAAGGGTTGCTAGGGACGCTAGTTGAAAGTGATAAAAAAAGCACCATTTCGTGAGATATGACTAATTTGGTACAATGCGGCTTAAAATTACCTTTTTAGCCCACTGGACATCTCGGCTGTTTTTTTTTTTTTTTGGTAAAATCCTCTTGATTTTTTTTTCTAACATAAAATGAGTTCTAGCGTAATCGCCAACACTAGATGGTTGGCGGACTCCACTGTGATAAATAAGACCTGTTCGTTTTTTCCATTAATATAAGGAATAATATTGCTGAAAGTATTAGACAGTGCACTACTACTACCAACACCGTGTGGGTCCCAATCAGATTCACCATAAAAAAGAAAGGTACCATTATTGTTACATTAGATTAGATGATTCTCTTTATTTCTTAAATACTAATTAGACGGGAAATCCATTCATTAAACCCGAGGGAGGTTATTTTATGGTCATTTTTGGATATTCACCTTTGGTTTTTTTATTTTTAACCACGGGTAGAAATGCAATCCTTACATGAAAGAAAAAGGCCCCAAGAGAAGCTTTAACACAAAAGATTGAACCAAAAAAGGAGGGGGGGAACACATGACAATGCCTATGTGAACATCCAAACCCCAAAAAAATTACATTAGACTTGTTCCCTCCATTCATGGGAACAAAAAAAAGTTGATATGGAGCATGCCAATGCCAATGTTGAAGAAAACTGCAGAAATCCCAAGCTGCTCCAAACAGCATTATGGAGTGATTTCTCAGATCATTGTCTTCTATGTCAAGCTGTTTGAGCTCAGGTTACAAACCTACCAAGTGACTTTGATGGTGTGGAAACTTGCATCATCAAATAGAAATATGTAGTAGATTTTGTACTACTTAGTCCACGAAGCTGATTTTTTTACAGTAGGCTTCATCTGTTTGTCCTCTTCAAGCGATATCATCCCCAAATTAGACGGGTCTTCAAGCATCATCTTAGCCACCAAGTACCCAGCAATGGACCACGTTTGAAACTTCCTGGCCTGCTTTCCAACATACCGCCCGAGCTTCCCATCATAATATTCTGGCCAGTTATCCTTCAACAACCGAGTTTCAGCAAGATCAATGGCACGCTTTGCCATCTGAGGACGTCCAGTCTTAATACAAGCAGCAGTAAGAAGCCAAAGAAGCACTGGAGACAAAACGCTCAATATGATGTAATTTGATTTCCATTGCAGTAATTCAAAGAACATATTATAAGATTTCAATTTTCATCATTAAGACATTCAGCTGAAAGATTCATGCAGAGCAAAGAGAATATGTAGGCAAATCAGAAAGTAGTGTCAAAATCTTCCATTATGTGTCTTGTGAGGCCTTCCTTTGCAATCATGAAATATGCACATATTAAGGCTTCCCCTCATGCATTTACGTGCATGAGAATGTATCATAAAAATTCAGCGCGCAACTATTAGGAAAGAGAAATTGATCATAAACTTAAATGCCGAAGACATCAAATATTATGATAGAATGTAGAGTGAAACTTCAATAAATGTTCTATATACATGTATGTTATTAATAAAAGTTTTGAAATATTTGTTTTTAGCATTTACTTTGGTGCTCCCAATGAAAAATTTCAAGTTTTAGGGAATGTCAAAATCTCCTTCTCAGGTCCTAAAAAAGCATAAAGGAAGAAGACTCGACATATTTCTCTCTTATTGTTGAAGGTGATTCCACTTGAGTGATCTGTTGGGAAATAAGGGCATTACAAGTGTTCCACAGAAAATGGTCTGTGGATTGGGAGATGAGAGACCTCATTGTAGGTCATCAAGTTTCCTCATCTCACATGCTGAGAATAACAAACTCTGTAGCAAACTCTCTAGATAAGTTAACAATGGGATTTCGCGTTATGCATCAACTTTTGATGTGCAATACAGTTTTTTCTTTTGTTCTCGTCGGACTATAGTTGCTTTGTACTTCTAGTTTTTGAGGTCTTACCCTCCCCGAGCATTGGCCCCATTCCCATTTGTTTTCTTTTTAGCATTTTAATATAAAAAAACTATCACACAACAGTGCCAATATGTGTAATGCACACAACACAAGTCATGTGAAATGATTAGAATGGTATGTAGAAGTTTACCTCCTAAGGCTGCTATGGCTTCTTGTTTGGAGGGAGAGAAACTTTCATCAGAATCAAATTGATTCTTAAATTTGATCTCCTGTCTCAGTTAAGAGGGATCATGGAAAGAATAGGCTCAAAATCAGGTTTTAGGATTTCTGGAAAACAAATTTAGCAAAAGAATTTCTCAAAAACTTGACATCGAGAGAAACACCTCTCCAAAAAACCTGGACATTGTCCCAAGCTGTAGCTCAGCTGGTAAGTGACACATGCTTGAGTTCTAGTCCTCGAGCCACCAAATAAAATAAAATAAAAACCTGAACATGGGAGAAGCGTTTCTGCACTTGAAAAATGGCAAAAAGGGAAAACACAACCAAAAAAAAAAAAAACAGAGAGTACATGATGTATCCACATTCCACAAAATTAGCAGACTTTCTTGGTTCAAAATACTAAAAATGTTTCAACACGAACAAACTTCTGTGGAAGATTTCAAATGCAAAGTTGATGCCAAAACTCAAAAGACCTATATGCATGTGTACCATAGCCTTTAGATACAAAAGAAGAATGGTCTCACCTTATGGGAACTTTAACAGAAAACACATGTTATCATTAAAAAAAGAATATAGAAAAATAAATAAATAAAAAGTTTCTTACCAGGCCATGTTCCCCCATTGTGATAGCTCCACCTAGTATTTTTTGGGTCACAACCTGTTTCAATGTTCCACTCATGACCTTCTATGGCTGGATAACAAACCTTCAGAGGCATTTCACCGACTAATTCCTCCCAACGGGCTTCAATAAGATCCATAATGGCTGCAGATTGCTCAGGTGTGGCCAAAGACGATAATATTGCCACACAATTCCCCAAGCAAAACCAGCGAACATCCATTCTTGCTGGACTGACATTTCCAATAAAGTAACCACCTCGAGTTGGCATAAAATCAAATACCCAATCTGGAAGAGAATCCGGAATTACATTGAACTTGTTTACTGCTGTATGTGAATATTCCTCTGTTTTGTACCGATAAATAACATTAAGCTGTTCAAAGTCAAGCCAAAAGTAACTTCTCATGTGATAGCTCAAGGCATGTAGTCGCTTAATTATTCTTTCTATAAACTCCTTCCCTTCATCATCTTGCTTGAGCAAAATCAAAGCACATCTTAGAGCCATAAAGAATAGCGCTTGTATTTCGATTGGATATCCATAAACACCCTGTGGAAGTGGATATAGAGAATCCAATTAGCAAAGTTTTTTACACCTCTTATAACATGCAATTGATTCACTTCTTTTTGCTATCCTTTTATCGTTCAATTTATTTATTTGTATGAAAGGTTTAATCAAATCAATTTTATTCTGTAGAGAATGCATAAGTAAAAGAATAGCATATCACAAACTCTGGAATTATTAACTTCACCTAAATACTATCCAAACCCTATATCTTGGATGACCCTTCATAGGGTGTAAGTGTTAATTACCCATGCACATTAGCAAAGCATAATGCATGTAGAGGAGTGAAATCTTACTTTCCACTTCTGTGATTACATATTGACTTTACCATAAAAAGAATCCGTGTTCACTTTCTTAAGATATTTATTTAAAGGAAAGGAATTATAATAAATTTTACATTCTAGAACTATCATGCTATAAGAAAATGATTAAAATGAGATTAAGTGGGGGTAAGATCAGTAAAATTTGGAAGGAAATCAAAAGAAACAACAAGCATTATTAACTGATATATTTGGCTACTTGATAGATTTGGCTACTTATTTCATTTTAGAACCACACTGTCTCCAACTTTTTACCATATTCCTTGACCCTTGTCACTAAATAGGATGGTGAGAAAATTGAAAATACTCTCTCTCTCTCTCTCTATCTCTCTCTCTCTCTCGCTCTCTCCTCTCTCTCTCTCTCTCTCTCTCTCTCTCCTCTCTCTCTCTCTCCTCTCTCTCTCTCTCTCTCGCTCTCTCTTCTCTCTCTCTCTCGCTCTCTATCTCTCTCTCGCTCTCTCTCTCTCTCTCTCTCTCTCTCTCTCTCTCTCTCTCTCTCTCTCTCTCTCTCTCTCTCTCTCTCTCTCTCTCTCTCTCTCTCAGTATATGTGTGCGTGCATGCATGCATGTATATACATCTTTCTCTCTATCTCCATGCATATATCATACTTAAATCTGAATAGTACCTTAGAAACGTTGCAACATATATAAAAATATAAGAATGTTGCAATATAAGGAAACAATGGGAAAGTGACAAGCTAATACAAAGAAAAACAAAACCAAAATCTGAATAGTACCTTAGAAAGGTTGCAACATATATAAAAATATAAGAATGTTGCAATATAAGGAAACAATGGGAGAGTAACAAGCTAATACAAAGAAAAACAAAACCAAAATCCACACTATCCATGACAGAAATATATATATGGAAAGGAAAACATGGAGAAACTCACCATTCTGCGGTCAATCATACAGCATCCATCAGCACAAAGAAGGGTAGGGAATGTATCAAATCCTTCTGAGAGACATAAAGACAGAATCAGGCGCATACCCCCTTGGCATTCAGGCATTTCTGCCAATGATAAGTCTCCAGTAGATTTTGTATATGCACGAAGCAATATAATCCACCAAAATCCAGAATCGACGGGGGCAACTCTTCCTATTGCACTCTCTCCGAAATCAGCAATTAGTGTTTCATTATTCCTAACAGGGTCGTTGAACACTTTAAAGCTCGCTGGCATTACTCCTTCTCCCATCTTGAAGCAGTCAATCTTTTTCTCCCATGATTGTAGTCGAAGAGTTTTCAAAATGAAATTCTTAACTATATCTGGTTCTCCATTCATCAAGAATGCCAATGCACTTGGGACGAAGTCTCTAACGAACACCTAACCAAATCAAAGTATGTCAAAGACACTAACTACACATTATCTAAAGTAACTTTTAATCATGAAACTTCTGTAAAATCATTCAAAAAAGAAGAAAAACACTGATGTACTTGTCGGTGCCACTGACATGGCAGCAGGATGTCTTGTCATCTGGAATTTCCAAAATTCTCATTCTCTGGTCAGAAAACCAAGAGGCTCCAGTTTTTTATGCCAGTGCAGATCACACTAAAGTGTGGAAAGATTATTTTTATAAGTACGTAAAATTTGGGTTTCTTTTTTCCTTATAGAGGCAAGAGGATACCTGGTTATAGTTAAGTGCTTCTTCAGATGGGTCCGAAGCTGCGATTGTCCCAACCGGTTGGCCGCGAAAGTAGACCAGTGAACGCCGCAGTGCATCCCATGCTTCACCAACAATGGGATGGGGCTCAAAGAAATCTTCTGAATCGGATGTAGTTAGACTTGACTTTCTACCAGGAGATAGAATATTGTCAAGGTGGTCCACAAGGCGAAAGTGTTCAGTGCCCCTGGAAGAATGGCGAGGTGATAAACCAATAGACAACTCACTGATGGATCTCTCGTCGAAGGACCTTTGCCGTTCCATAGTAAGTGTTCTGACAGGCACCCTCGAGAAATCACATTCTTCAATCTCAGATATACAAAGTGGATCAAGGTTTCTTACACTTGTACTTTGAGGTGTTTCCACTGTAACAGATGACATTCTCAAGCAGACAATATGACAGCTTTTTTCAAGGTTCTATAAACTGCATTCAAACAACTAATGATAAATTGTAGAATACAGAAACTGATAAAATGCTTACAACATGGAAACCAGAGTAACAAGACACCCCATTTTCCAAAGCTAATGTGCCCAACAAGTAAGCAGACCACCAGTCTGCACTTCTATTAGGGAAAATGAAATGGCAATCTGCTTCTTGTGTCCTACATGTATTTGTGTACAGCTAATATAGTTACAAATGTAATTCCATTTATACATTTTTCTATGTTTTGAGCATTTAAGAACAATAATTAGATAAACAATAAGATGCTTTTGTATTGATGTTTGTCTGGATGAATGCCAACAGGCCAGGTTCATTACTTCCAAGACCTTATGTGCTACAAGTAGTTACCAGTATGAGTATGCTGGTAAGTACTGGTTTAACAAATGTATAAATAATGCTGGTAAGTACTGGTTTAACAAATGTATAAATGCCACAGTATTAGGTGTCTAATGAGTGACCTAGCACGGCTCTGATACCATGTGTTTTATAGTAGACCAAAAGATACAAGAAAGATTGTGAGAATGAATCATGCCAGTTCCCTTGGCATCTATTCTGTATTTATGATATCAATCCTTCTATGATTACATCCGATCATATCTAATCGAGTATAATTACATGATGTAGATTCTAAATCTAAATACTAAAGGTTTTATATACAATTGGTCAATGATACACATCAGATCACAGAAAATCTCCAGAGAGACTTCTTGGACTAGCTTGACCCATTGGGTTGACCTGGCCCATTGGGTTGGGGTTGAATTGTGTCTTGACATTCTAACAATTTTCGGTTAGAGTTGGACTTCCACAAGGGTCTACATTGAGCCGTTACTTATATATCTTGGTTAACTTGATGGCAGAATACCAAATCAAGTTCCTTGTTTTATGATGTTTGCAAGTTATATGATGCTAATTAGTTAAAAAAGAATTGAAATCAAGTATTAAGAAGTTTTCTTCTTCCTTTTTCGAGTCAATTGGCGAAAGATCATCAAAATGCAAGTATCATGTTTAATGGTTCTAAGAGTAAGGAAGATGATTAGGTTAAAACCACTTGGTTTCCTATGGTGATATATTCTGAAATCTATGAGCAACTATGTAACAAAATATCAAGTTTGAAGAGGACATCTTAAAAATGACTAGTAAAGGGTGGACAAAAGTGAGGTGAAATTAAAGGATCATGCCTTGCAGTTGTTATCCAGCATTACTTCTATTAGAGAGAATTTAATTTTAAGATAATAATTGCACTTGCATTGTTATACAGAGTTTAATGTTGAGGGGAAAATACAATAAGAAAGAAGAGTACACAAAGGTGAGAAACCTATTGTAAGATTTATGGACTGACACAAAAAAGAATAAAATTAGCAACTGAGTATAATAGAGGAGATTTTTTTGTGGCTCCAGTTAAAAAGAAAACCAATGGATGTCATTCCCACTAATGAATTAGTTGTAAGGAATGGCCTTTTCCATAAGGATAATTAGGCTTCCCACACGGATGATTAGGAATTGATTTTCTAGTTGTTGCTTGCTGATTAGAGACTTGTTGTAGTGTATGTGTGGTTTGATGGTTAGAGACTTGTGTAGTGTAAATGTGGTTGCGAGACTTGCATTAATAAAGACGCGTACATTGGCACAAACAAGATTTACCGGCTCTTACAAGCAATCCATGCTGTGAGTGTTACAACTTAAATCAAGGAGCAGGCCACACAAGAACAAAAATAACACAAAGTCAAAGCACTTTACCAATGATCCAAACCAATCCTAAAATTAAGCAAACCCACCTATTCTTGGGGGCCAAAGAACATATGGTGGGTGGGTCCCTCTATTTAATGGTCCAGTTCTTCTATTCCCATGAGGTGGGTCCCCTCATTTAAAAATATGAAATCCCACTTGATCCAGGATGCATACAGAGGCCCCCACTTTCATGAACGGCCGTGATCTTGCACAGATGTGCAAGATGTTGGCAGATGAGGAACAAGTATAAAAAAAAGGCCATGAATGGCCCACCTCATGGACGGGCCCATGGTTGAAAGAAGGGTTAATTAGCCCGGTTCCTCCTTTCATCTCTCAATCATCCCAAAAATGAGCCATAGACTTCCAACCTGCATGAATTGTCCAAGAGCTGGCCCACTAATTTGATGGTTGAGAGCTGGTAGTAGAATCAGAGACCCAGAGCTTTGGATATGCAAAATCCATCAGAAACATGGAAACTCAAATCAATTCATAGTCACACACAACACAAGTCAAAGACACAACAACAATAGAAGAGAAGAAACTGACCAATCACCAACAACAACTACTAACTGTAGAGAGCAAGAAATTACCTTCTTTTATTAGAGAAGCAAAGCAAAGTCTGTGTGTGTGTAGTAGGTGGATGAGGGGCTATTTATCATGATGTAAAAGGCATATGGGAGATTACTGGGAAATACCGGTTCCCATGTGGGAGATGACCGGGTGGGACGGTGGATGGTGGAGAGTGGATAGGGAGGTCTAAAAATGAAGGCAATGAATGAGAATAAATTGAAAGGAGAGCAGTCTTTTTTGGCTGTGGCTGTCTCTTTAATTGGGCTCTGGATTTTGTTTTTGGAAGATTCTGTGGCCTCCAACATCCTCTCCATTCACGTGGAACACGTTACCTCCTCCTCCGGTGCCGACGAGGCATCACACATTATTTTGGATACTTCCTTCCTGTCATGATTTCAAAGAGTCTGATCCCTTCTCTCATGAGCTAGATATGATTAATTGATTACCCCAAACTTCCCCCCCGGAAACTCCATCCTGGGCCCACTCTACATGGGAGTTGCAGTTTTTTTTTTTTTTTTAATTTTTAATTCAAGGAATTTCTCTCGGGGGATTTCCTGAATTCCAAGACAATTTCCAAAAATTCCATCGGATCCTGAATTCCCAAAGGTTATTTGGGACCTTTTATGTGGTTGAAATTTTAAAATGGGAAACATGGGACCTTTTATGTGGTTGAAATTTTAAAATGGGAAACATTGGGATTTGGAAATGCTAAGGTCTCCTAATCAGGAATTCTAGAATCCCCTATCCTCTAGGCTCTAGCGATATATTCTAAAATCTCAGTTCAAAAGTCATGGGCCACTGTTCGATCTTGCACCCGATCAAAAATGTGATTAGGCGCTGACATGGCATCATTGCTGATGTGGCATTTTAATCATGCTTCCATTAAATTGTTCGATTGGAGGACCGTTTTTGGATATATCATTTGTCGAGTATGAGATTTATGGTTCAAAGTATTTCTATGTGGGCCCACGATGGGGTTCCCAGCATGTTGCACGGCTCCTACTCATAGTTGTTAATGTCGTTTCGGACCTCATTTCGCTCTGGTATGCAAAATGAAAAGTTTCGGCCGATTTGAGATTTTGGCGAAACTTTTCGGAATTACATTTCGGGGAAAATATAACATAATATATATACATGTATAAGTAAAAAAAAAAGTAATAAATATAGATTTTAATCCATTATAGTAATTTTTTTGGAATTATATATTTGTTAGAATATAAGAAATACAAAATATATGTGTAAAAAAAAGTAAAAAAAAATAATTATGTAAAATTCCATTTTGGCCGAAAAGTCACATTTCGGCTGAAATCGGCCGAAATCTTGAATTTTGGCCGAGATTGACCAAAATTCAAATCGAAAAGTTTTGGCCCAAATTTCGTTTCGGCCACTTGACCGAAATGAAAAATTAAACGAAACGAAACTAATAACTATGCTCCTACTGCGTAATAGGAGATATGGACTCCACTGTGTATAAAAGGTATGATGAGAGTGAAATTGGACTTGCTGAATGAGAATGTGAAAAGGCCTGAGATAGACCGGAGAGGCCACACAAGCTAGACTGCATATGTTGTTGGGTAGCATGAGAACATTCCTCGCCTCTAAATAGCGTTAGTCTATTGAGGCAAGTGCGTTTGAATGACTTTGATTTCTTAGGTGGGTCTCATTTATGGATTATCGATCTTAGATTAGCATATGAAAGACTTGACTGCACTTCCAAATGTTAGATAACAGTTTTTGAAAAGGTGCTTTTCACGGAAAAGGAAAATTGCCACGTTAGCTAAATTCATGATAAATTAATGCCACCAAAAAAATTTCTGCCTGAGTAGAAAATTCATATTTAGAGCAGAACTTTTTTCTTTGATGAAATGGTACCTTTTATGTTTGGTACAAAACGTTTGCAAATTTAGGGCTTTACTTTCAACTATAACTATGATCTTATCCTTTACATTTTAAGGGTGGGAGTGGCTCCATTGCTCAGAAGATATTTACATTTCTCATCTTATTTATCACTAACAATAATTTCAGTCTAACCAAAATTAAGCTTAATCTTTTTTTGGGTTATTTTAAGGAATCATCATGTTTTCTTGGAATTGGCCCAATTACCCCGTGTTTCACAAGATCAATGTTTAAAATCACCAAAATGCATAGAGACAATGCCTCCCAACAACCCTGTAGTGTTTGATGGTTTTCCTTCTTCCTTTTTTTTTCTCTCTCTCTCTATGGTAAATACTTACACCCCAACACACACACTACACAAATAATACACCATCAGCACTACGGGCCTGTTCACTAACTAGAATTCCTAACAAGAATTCAGGCTGTCTGGGAATTCAGAATTCCTGTCAGGAATTCTGTGTTTCATTACCAGAATTCCCACAGAATTCCTAGGCATTTGAAATTCCAAGCATTTCAAATTCCAAAAAATCTAGCATTTGAAAAACCACTTTAACAAGTAGGATTTGAAAATCTCACTTGGCACATAAATTCCGGGAGAGGGACGACGGCATTCCGGGAGCTCAGGTAGGAATTCAAGCCATGAATGAAACAACGAATTTAGAATTCCAGAATTTGGTAGCATTTCAAATACCAGGATTTGGAATTCCCACACAACCACCAGATATGAATTCTAGTAAAGAAACGGGCCCTACAACTTGATCCTTATATTGTTTTATGTAGAGGTGAGATGCAGAGGGGAGGGTGCACTTTTTTTCTTTCCCTCTTCTTTCTTTCTCTAAACACCACAAATCTCCCACTGGCCGGGTGGGTCATTTTCATTCCACTAAGTTAGATTCTGTGAGATGTTTCTTGTCCATACAATAAAATAAACAGTCATATGGCAGTCTATCTAGGGGTGAGAATCTAGGCGGCGGCCCAAGCCCAGCACGGGCCATTGACTTGGTCAACGGGCCGGCCCGACCCGACAGTCTGCCTGGGCAGTGCTGGGCCAGTGCCCCAAGCCCGCGGGCAGCCCGGCATAAAACGAGGCACGGCCCGCGGAAGGGCCCAAAAACGATATTTTTGAAAAACCCCCTCTCAAAAAAGGGTCAATGGGGTTTTTTACATTTTTAACCCCCCTAACAACTATAAATGGTCAAATGAGGGTATTAGTGTCTTTTGATCATTTTTTACCATTATACCCCCCAACTGCTATAAAACGGTCATATGAGGGCGTATTTTATGTCATTTTATCACTTAGGAATTCTATAAATAGCCCTCATTCATCTCATTTCTCTACACTCATCCACTCTCTCATTTCTTACACTCCTTAAGTTCTAAGGCTCTAAGCTCTCTTAAGTCTGATTCTAAAGTCTAAGCTCTCTCTACAAAGTTTTCTAAGTGAAGAGTGAGGGTGACTTCTTAAAAGTGGAGGATTCAACTAAGAATGACTTCTCCATTAGCTCCCCCCTCTCTCATAAAGATATTTATTATCTTTAATTTTGAGTTTTATTTAGTAATAATATACATAGTAATATTATATATTAAGTCTCATCTTCTCCCCTTTCTTATATAAATTATCACAAAAAACACATTATATATAATTATTATTTAAGTTTTTTTTTTAAATCTTTTATTTAGAAAAATGGCTGGACCATCACAATCTTTCAACCTTGACTTCTCTCTAAATGAGAAAGATCCTGGATTTATTCATTTAGATCAAAGTTGGGGCATAGAAGTAGATAGTAATAATCCCTAAGATCCTGCATGTTCGGTTTCTACAAAAAAAAAAAAAGAAGAAGATAAAAACAAGATTGATTTCTCCTGTATGATCTCATTTTGTAAAAGTTATTGCCCCATGTCCCAAAGGAGGAACATAGAAGAAGGCACAATGTAAATATTGCAAAGATCTCATCAGTATCAAATCATTAAGCGGCACTGGCCACCTTAATAGACACATGAAAACGTGTGTGCGCAAACACATGAATACCACTAAAGATGGGGACCATGGGGTAAGAGGTGGGATGATTCAAACACAACTTTTTCAAATAGATTCATCTGGTGGTTTAGGAGTTTTCAACTATGACCCTACTAGTGCTAGATATCAACTTATTAAGTTTATAATCTATCTCCAATTACCATTTATACTTTCCGAAGACCGGCCATTTAAAAGATTTTTGAGGTCTGCCTTTGTTCCTTCATGGCAGAAAATATCAAGAGTTACTGCTAGAAATGATGCAATAAAAACTTTTTTGAAAGAAAAAGATAATTTAAAAAGTATTTTTGAAAATATAAATGGAAAAGTGGCTTTAACTTCAGATTTATGGACCTCTAAATAAAATTTATGTACATTGCAATCACATCACATTATATTGATAGTGATTGGGTGTTGCGGAAAAGAATGATTTCGTTTTCTATGCTAGAATTCCCGCACACTGGTGCTAGGAATGAGTCCACCATCCTTGAAAAACTTAGAGAATATAAAATTGAAAATAAAATAATCTCTTTGGATGGGTGACTTCCTTTTTTAAATTAGTGATTACCTCTTTTAGAGTATCAGTTTCTTTCTTATGATTTCTTATGTATTTACTGGCAATTTGAAATTTAGAGTTGGTTTCGTTAAGATCATTGATTAAGATATTAATTTCACCTATTAAGGTTTTAACATCGTCTTTTAAAACTTTATTCTTTGCTTCTTGTTTTCTTATGATATTAATTAACTTGCAGCTCTCATCATAGAGACTATTATATGATTCTTGAAGATTTTCATCATTGTCTTCATTATCTGAGCCATCATATTCAAATTCTGGTTCTTCTTCAAATTCTTCAATATCTGAATTTTTATATTCATCCTCAGATTTCTCAAAATGAGATTTTTCAGATGTCTCAACTGATAGATCACATTAACTTTGAGCCAATAAAATAGTGTAATTTTTTATTTCATCTCGATGTGATTCATTTGATTCTGACTCTGATTCAGATGAGTCATCCCATATTGCCATAAGTGTCTTTTTCTTCCTTTCCATTGGACACTCAAAAGATATATGTTCAAGTTTTTGACAGTTATAGCATTTGACTTTTCTTTCTTGACTCTTAGATGAAGAAATGCTTTTATTTTTATTTTTATTAAAGAATTTAAAATTTGAATTCTTCTTCTTAAAATGTCTTATAAATTTCTTAGTGAGAAGAGCAATATCTTCATTATCACTTTCTTCATCATTATCTGATTCTCCTTTAGATTGAGTTGATTGAGAGGTTTTTTTTAAAGCAATTGATTTCTTGTCTTTGGATTTATTAGAAGCATTATTTAACTTTAACTCAAAAGTTCTAATATTACCAGATAATTCCTCAACTTTCATAGTTTCTGGGTCATTGTATTCTTCTATAGAGGTCACTTTGGGGTGAAATCTATCAGGAAGGGATCTAAGGATTTTGATACAAATTTTGCCTTCAGGAATTTGTTCACCAAGTGACCACATCTCATTCACAATTACCATTAGCTTAGTTCGAAATTCATCGAACATTTCATCTTCACTCATTCTTAAAGATTCGAATTGAGAAGTCAAAATTTGGAGCTTGGCTCTTTTGACAATGGTTGTTCCTTCGTAATTTATTTCCAAAAGATCCCAAGCTTGTTTAGCTGTAGTACATGTCATAATCTTTTTGTACTCTTCAGCATTCATGGCATAAGTTATGGCATTCAATGCCTTTCCATTGTTGTCTCTCAGTGCCTTATGATCAGCTGTCCATTTTGCCTTTGCAAGAGGCTGGACAGTGCCATCTGTATCTGTGACTGTAGGAGGAGTCCATCCATCCTCTACAGTATCCCACACATCTCCGTTAAGAGATTTGATGAAGACGGTCATTCGGGCTTTCCAAAAGGCATAGTTTGTACCATCAAACAATGGAGGTCTGTTTATAGCACTACCTTCTGGATTAGACATTGGCACTAGTAAAAAGAAGTAGATCAACTCCGGCTTGTTAAACCTTTAGGGAGTAACCTTGCTCTGATACTAAATGAAAGTGCAACTAGGTTCAATGAATAAGTCCTAGAGGAGGGGGGGGGGGGGGGGTGAATAGGACTAAAGGAATTCTAATGCCAATTTTAAACTTATTAGCCCAATTTTAATCTCAACTTGGAATAATAATCACACATAACAAAATAACTTGTTTGAATTATAAGTTCAATGTGCGTGTGCTTAAATAATCAGAGACACTCTAATTTGAAACAAGATAGTAAGCACAAGAGATAAAATGGCATAAGAGATTTATAGTGGTTCAGTCACACAGACCTACATCCACTCTCAAGGGTCATACAGTCCCTTGGTTCCACTATAAAGAATCAAACTACACAAATACTGATTTTAACTCAATTTTGTTACTGAGGTTCGATCACACAAATATAATCCCCACACATAATTTTTTAGAGTGGTTGACACACACAGATTCAATCCACTGTCACAAAGATATAAATTTGGATGGAGGGCGGACACTTGCCTTTGAAGATGATCGAAAGTGTTCGACGAAGCTTTTGACCGTGATCGAAGCTTTTTACCTCTTGCAGCTAGCTTGGAGTTGATGATGAAACTCCATTGAGATGCACAACCAAGTTATAGAGGTTTGATTTCTAGGGCAGAATGAGAGATAGCTTTAGGGATTAGGATACCCTAGATTTGGCTTCTCAAAGCACACTCCTTAGAGCTAAGTAAGCCCTTGGATTTTTCAAGATAGAATTTAAGTGTGTTTGGAAGAAGCTTTGAGAGCTTGGGAAAGGTTTACAAGAATTTAGAACAAAGGCTCTTCAAAAATTGGACTACTTCATGTTGAAAATGAGCTTCAGGTATTTATAGAATAAATCCACGGATAGTTCCAATGGTCACTAAAGACATGGTCGGGTGTACCTGATAGGAACACTATTCCAACGTTTGAAATTTGATAAAAACCATGACAAAAGCATTGTTTTGGTGATGCCTTATTTGAAACATGAGTATGAATATGAGGAACTTTTGTAGGAAAAAATATTAAAGAAATCAAAAGCACACCGGTTTTAACAATTTCACATTTCTTTATTAATTTATAAAACATTGTTTATTGTTAAGCTTCACATAAGCAATGTTTTGGTGAGGCCTTATATGAAACATGGGTATGAATATGAGGGAACTTTAGTAGGAAAAAATATTAAAGAAATCAAAAGCACACCGGTTTTGACAATTTCACATTTCTTTATTAATTTATAAAACATTGTTTATTGTTAAGTTTCTATACATACTCATGCTTACTAAGCCTCAATGTGACCTGGTGTTATGATCATGTTGGATGCCTTGGGATAGGTGGACTTAGGAGGTGAACTGCTAACTGCATGAGGTTGGCTGGCCAAAATCTGGGGTCATTTTTGAGTTTTAAACAAGCTCAAAAAAAATCTTCTAAAAACCTATCAAAATAACAATTTAGCCTAGGGTTTTTAGGGTTCCTAAGGCGTATGGTTTCGGTCCCAATTACCTGATCTTGGTTGGCACATCTTGATGTTGATCTTTGACGAAACCTGGCCTTTCCAAAAAGCTTTGACAGACGTTTTGAATTGAATCTTCTTTGAAGTACTTAAGAGACAATGTCTTCAGAACTCTTTGGCACGGAATTGACAATAAAAATAGTGCACATGAAAATGTGCACTAACACGCGTGTATGCAGAAACATGAATAAGCGATTGAACAAGCAATCAACCACACAAGAACAAGCAATCACACACAAGAGAATTACGTGGTTCGGCAATCTTGCCTACGTCCACGGGAAAGAAACTCAACTCTTTTTTAGGTTTACTTTGTATGATATGCAGTACATTACATGGGTTACACATTACATCATATATATAATGTCCTCTTTCTTATCCCCCAAGAAACCCTATCCTAGTCAATAAGAAAGTTCTGGTATAATTACCAAAATACCCATGACCATGAACCCACTTGGTCTGGACCCACTAGGCCAACAATCTCCCCCTCCAGACCATGGGGAAGACGCCTCTGAACCAAGCTCATTTGTCTTATACCATATACATAAGATATTAAATATGGGGTGACTTTCTCCTAAACACCACTTATATTATGACATCCCACCTCTTTGAGTGTTTCGTAGAGAAAATGAGTTGGAAGAAAGGAAAGACGGAGAAGATGAGGTGCAGGTTTTTGACGATAGCATCAACTAATACCTATACATCAACAATGGGCCATGTTTCCTGATTATTGGATCGTTTGTAGTCATTTGTAAAAGGTGTGTCTCTTAGCTATCAATTCCCTTAATCAGCAAACGTTTCTACTGAACCAGTAGAACCATCCTTTTTTAGTCATGCTATTAAAAAACCTGAGTGGTGTGCTGCTATTAAAAAACCATCCAATCCATTGTTGGGTGCAAACCTTAGTCCGGTGGCCATTAGGGGGGTCCTATGTGTGCAAATGGTTCAAATGAATCCTTATGTGTAACCCACCAGAAGTTATTACTAGGATCTTCTATTATATAAGTTCTTATAGAAATGTTATCCATATATAAATTAGTCATAAATAAAGAGGGGAAGGTTGGGGTAGCCAAAGCCTGAATCTGCCAAACCATCAAATCTGCAGTGGGTTGCCCATTTAACCTGACAAGTAGGCATCCTATTGCTAACATGCTTATTGAGCTCCGGTCTTAGTCTTTTAGTTTCATGTTTCTCTTTGTGAAAGGAGCGCCAGCGATTAGTCTCTAATCTACCAGGATCTTAGCGCTAACCCGAAATCTCCATCACTATATTCATTTTTTCATCAATAAAAAATTCTAACCCGGTCCCTCCTCCGGGTCGTGGATGTAGGCAATGCTGAACCACATAGATCTCATTGTCTCTTTTATCTCATAATCCATACTAACTTCTAACCCTTGCTAACTCCTGCATCACATTTCACATCAAACTATCATTTTTCTTCTTACACCACCTTCACCCGCTTCACCAACTAATAGCCATCCATCTATCATAGTCATCAATGCCTTGTTTAACCAGACCTTTCTTATCTTTATTCTTTTTTCTCCCACCTTCACCCACTTCACCAACTAATAATCATCCATCTATTCAAGTCACCAATGCCTCGTTTAACCAGACTTTTCTTATTTTTCTTCTTCTCCCACCTTCACCCACTTCACCAACTAATATTCATTCGTCTATCTGAGTAGCCAATGCCTCATTTAACCAGACTTTTCTTAATTTTTCTTCTTCTTCTCCCACCTTCACCCAACTCACCGAATGCCCCATGCTCACATTACAGTCCCATTCCCTCTCCCACCATTGCTCAAGCTTCTTTTCTCACCCAGCCTCTTCCCCTCACCAACTATCATCTTTTATCTTTCGAAAGCCAACTTCATCTTCTTATTCTTCTCTCTTTCCTCCCTCATCCTCCATCTCTTATCTCCCTCGTCTTTCTTTTCACCATCATCTCCACCTATATCAACTCTTATCACCTCAAAACCCAACCTTGGATGGTTTTCGATGGATCTTTTGGATTTTTTAGTAATGGTGGTCAACAATATCTTCAACTGGTTGAAGATAGCATCATATCCCTTATTAAACAAAAAAAAAAAAAAAAAAAACAACCTGCATTTCATCTCCTTCCCCTTGCTTCTACCCTTTAAACAAAATAAAGAAGCTAAATGCTAGAATGTAGAGTGTTTAGAAAGTAATATGTAAAGTAAAGTGCAAGAATGGAAACGACAATGAGATTTACGTGGTTTGACAATGCCTACATCCACGACCAGGAGGAAGGACCTCTAAATAATATATTCATTGATGAATAAATGAACCAATGCTTATACAATGACAAAAGAAGTGGGGATTCTGGGCTAACACTATGCTCTAGGTCGATAGAGACTAATCATCAGCGCTCCTTTTACAAATAGAACTAGGAAACTAAAAGACTAAGGTTGGGGGGTTGGATCAAGCAGAGCTTGTTGATAACTCCTCGGTGTTAGTGCTTTTTATCATCAAGACACCTTGCGCAAGAAAGGGAGCTCCTGAGGGAGTCTCTGGCTCTCTGCCCTGCTCTCCTATTGATGCTTGTCGACCTCTCTCTCCTTCTTGCTCCTCCTCCCCTTTGCCTGGGGAATAGTGATATTTATAGACCTTTTGGTGTGGTCCCTATTATTGCAATACAAAATATCTTCAACTGGGAGGGGTCTTCCTTGAGTAACATATAATGAAACCATCATTCGATTGCTGTGTGAGCAAGAGCTACTTCTGTAAGTAAGTATTGCCTTTGTGAGCTCCAGCGGGAGCCCTCTCTCTTCGGTGGAGGTAGTGTGTACCTCCTTCCTTCGCCGGATTAGCGTTGGGTTTTAATAGGCAAGTGGGCTCCGAAGTCTAGTTACGTGATCTCCAAGGTCGCTTCCAGAAGGGCCACCTTCATGTGGGCCTCTTTTATGATGGTTGCCCCTCTGTGAGGACCGCCTCCGTGGGGGTAGATTAATCTTTGGTAGTATAGGACATGCCTTCGTGGGAGTAGGGTGCCAATAAACACTTTTTTCATGGAAATGTCCCATCCATGGAGGCAAGGTGTCATTGGACATGCCTCCATGGAAGTGGCTCCTCATTATGGAAGTTGGTGTCAATAGACCCTTTTTTTCATGGAAGTGTCACATCTATGGAGGCAACGTGTTATTGGACATGCCTCCATGGAAGTGGCCCCTTTATGGAAATGGGTGCTAATGGACCCTTTTTTCATGGAAGTGTCCCATCCATGGAGGCAAGGTGTCATTGGACATGCCTCCATGGAAGTGGGTGCCAATGGAGTCTTTTTTTTTTCATAGAAGTGTCCCATCCATGGAGGCAAGGTGTCATCGGACATGCCTCCATGGAAGTGGGTGCCAATGGACTCTTTTTTTTCATAGAAGTGTCCCATCCATGGAGGCAACGTGTTATTGGACATGCCTCCATGGAAGTGGTTCCCTTATGAAAATGGGTGCCAATGGACCCTTTTTTCATGAAAGTGTCCCTTCCATGAAGGCAATGTGTCATTGGACATGCTTCCATGGAAGTGGCTCCTTTATGGAAGTGAGTGTCAATGTACCATCTTTTGTAGGAGTTTGGTGCTTTTACATGCTACCGACATTGTTAGGACGTCCTGTCATGGTGGTAGAATATTCTAGGGGGCTTTGCCCGGAGGTCCCTCAAAGCAAGACTTTGTTGCAAACAATCCACAAAAAAAAAAAAGTCATGCAGCCAAAGGTCCCTCTCACACTTTTTCATACCTGAAATGTCTAATTTACCCTTTCTTTAAATCATATCCCATGATTGGTGGGATATCCCATTAATAATAGCCAACTACCATTTAATTGCCCACGATTAATGGAATCCCATTAATTAATGAGATTTTCAAATAAATTCTAAAAACACACAAATAAATTTCAAAATAACGCAAATAAATTTTAAAAAATACAATAAATGCAAAAAACGTAATAAATTTAAAAAAAAGCAATAAATCTCAAACAAACGCAAATAAATTTAAAAAGATGCAAATAAGTTTCAAAAGATCAAATAAATTTTAAAAGACTCAAACAAATCTCAAAAGATCCAAAGAAAATTCAAAAAATGCAAATAAGTTTCAAAAGATGCAAATAAAATTTAAAAGATGCAAATAAAATTCAAAAGACGTAAATAAAATTAAAAAACATAAATAAATTTTTAAAAAGGCAAATACATTTGCCAAAACTAAGATAAATCAATTTTTAAAATTTTAGAAAAATTACCAAAAACTCAAGTATTTTTGTCAAAACTCAGTTAAATTTATTTTAAAAAATACAAATAAATCTCAAAAGACACAAATAAAATTCAAAAACACAAATAGATCTAAGAAAATACAAATAAACTTGCCAAAAACATAGAAATATTCGTTCAAAAACTCAGTTAAAAATTTTAAAATGGAGATAAATTTGTCAGAAACTCGGCTATATTTTTCAAAAATTTGAATAAATTTGCAAAAAACTCAGAGAGATTTGTTCAGACCTTAGATAATTTTTTTTCAGAACTCAGATAAATAGCGAAAAACTCAGATATATTTGTCCAGAACTCAGATAAATTTGACCATAACTCGAATAAATTTCACAAAAACTCGGATAAATTTGTCAAAAACTCAGATAAACTTTACAAAACTCAGAAATCCCCAGGCCTTGCTGCCTTTCTTCTTCGGTAAGGCCAACGATGATGGTGGATTCCGGTGGTTCTGCTTCTCCGATGCCAGTAGATAGATCTGACGACGTTCAAGCACTGCAACGCGTCTTTCTTCTTCAATCGCACTCAATCTTTAATGACAAGAAAGAAAAATGGGGAACTTGATATCAGAGTAGGTTTGATCGTTCGCTGTGTTTATGCAAGTTTCGCTCTATTTCTAATATCACAACTCTTTAAGCTGGAGCCCATCCATCCCGCAAAAATAAAGAAGAAGAGAGAGCCAAGGCACAAGTGGAGTAATAGCTAGTAGTTAGAGGAAAAGGCAGAACATCTTTTCAACATTTTTCTCTGCGCTCACTTTCAAGTCAACATCACATCATCCTTTTGGTGTATTGTAGCAACCTTTTTCTTTACACTCCCTTTCAAGTCAACATCACAACATCATTTTGGTGTATTGTAGCACTACAAGCTTCGATGGTCCCTCAAAAGTTGTAACACAGAGATTGACTTCACCAATCTTGCAATCGATCCATCTTCAACTCATTCATGGCGTCTTCGGCATCATCAAGAAGAAGACGACCCTCCCTCTACACACGTTCTGAGTTACATCACTCCTACTGATCTCTTTTTTCCCACCACTAATACCAGAGAGCTTGGTTGGAAGAATGGATTCCCAGGATTTGATGGTATAATTCCCAGGATTTGATGGAGTGACCACATTCTTCCGATTCATCAAACCGCCCATTAGCCGCAATTCCTGCTTGCCCCCTACATCCGTTGCCGAAAAAGAAGTGTCATTGGCAACATGAGGAGGCGCTTGTACTTGCACAGCGGTGGCAAGATTCAGACCGACGGTTGAGATCGGCCTGCCTGACATATCTACGATCGGTAGCCCGTGACCAGGAAAAGCCCACATCTGATTAGAAGTCCTAGCAGCAGCAAAGGCAGAAGGAGGCAACATCAGAAAAGTCTATATAATCATATTCATATTGCTTATTACATTCCCTCCGCCTCCAATGGAGAACCTGTATTCTCATCAACCAACTGGACGATCTTTGAAAGAGGGGGAACGAAAGATTTTAAATTTTAAATTTCAAAATTTCATGCCAAAATGGTTGAAAGGGCAAATTAGTCCTGAAAAATGTGATCATGTGGACACAGGGACTTATGGCTGCAAATAGTCTAGCTGAGTGGATCAGAGGCCTTAATAAGTTTTTGCTTTGACTGAAGGCTGAATACAATCCACTCTAAGGACCTTTCGCTAATTTTCTCAATATTCTAGGACATGGCTATGTGGAAGCGGCTTCTTCATGGAGGCGGATTATAACTTTTCATCTAACCATCGGATTATGACGCGCCATATATCGTTGGAAAGGTCTTTTCAAATAGATTAATATAATGCATAGCTTTGACCCAATCTAAGTAGTAATCACCCGTCAATCTTCAGTCAATTCCTTTGATGGTCTATGATGACTCTTTTATGTGTCTACATACCCCTTGTTGGGTTGAGATCCTAGAGAGAGATATGGTGTGGCAGAGGGAGAGGTTGAAGAATCATGGTTGTATGGGAGTATTAGAGAGAAAGTAAGTACAAGTCTATCATAATTTTATTGTTTTCTTCATAAATCCATTTAATTAGAGTTTAAGTCAAATTATTCCATAAAAATCACAAAAAAAAGTAGTCAGATTGTAATAGTTGTTAGCATTAAACGCGGGCCCACGTGCCATTTACCATGGTTGGGTCCCATTCCTCAATCTTGATGCCCCTCGCATGTAGGTTGACAGCCGAAGGTTGTCTGATCCTAATATTCAGTATCAAACACCATCCATGGGCATGAAAGTAGGCCTAGATTTAGCCAGCATTTTTTTTCACATATTGACCCGCAAGAAAGATTTTCTGGTTCCATAGATGCCCAATGCCCACATGAACATGAACAAGCAAAACCCCAATTTCACTTTTGTGTTAGGCCAGACAGTTCAGTTTTTCTGGATCCAACTTGCACTTCTTCTAGATAGGCCTGTCAATAATAGAAAGAATAATCTATTAATGAGACATATTCATATAATTGTGTATTTGTATCTAGATAAATAGACATACATAAATGTATGGATAAAAAATGGGGTTTTAACGGGAAAAACCCTCCTAAATCCACGTTTTTTTTTTTTGTCTTTTAGCGTTATAGTCGATATCGACTATCCCTATGTCTACTAAAAACCGAAACCCCTTTATTCCCCATCGTCTTCTTCCTCTTTTCCCCCCTTTCCCCTTTTATCTCTTCCGTTCTCTCTTGTTCTCTCTTGCTCTCTGCAACTGATCTCAAATCACAATCTTTGAGAAGGAGGAAGGAGGAAGAAGGAAAGAGAAAGCTGGTGGGTGTGTGCAGATGAGATGCACGGAGATGGAGGTGTGCGCAGGGGCCGTGAGGGCGGAGTGCAGCAGTGAAGGAGGGGGAAAAGAGAAAAGAAGAGGAGGAAAGAAAGAGAAAAAAGGGAAAGAGAGGGAGAAGGAAGAAAAAAATAAAGGACGTGTGCATTGGCATGGAGTGCAGTGGGTGGCAAAGGGCAATGCAGGGAGAAAGGAGAAGAAGAGGGGGAGAGGGGGAATGAAGAAAGAAAGAAAGGAAAAGGAGGAGAGCCATCTCGGTGGGGTATGCAGGTGGGTGTGCGATGCCAGCTTCGCGGGTTCATCTCTTGTGGGGTTGTACTCCAAATGTGCAGTCTGCATTGAGGATGCACGGCGTGTGCTTGATGATAAATGACTGATAGGGACGTTGTTGCTTATACATCCATGGTTACTAGCTATTCACAGTTATTAGATTGCCGTGCTATGGAGGCTTTTGGAATTGCGTGTGACATGCAAAAAGAGGGTGTTGATCCTAATCGGGTGCAGCAAAAAGTTGTGAATCAGATTCTAAACATGTATGTGAAGTGCAACAAAATTGATAATGCAAAGGAGGTGTTCAACAAAATAATAAATAGAGACTTAGTGTCCTGGACATCAAGCTTTAACACACAAAATAGTATGCCTGCAAAACCCTCTCGACTCGATAAATTCGATTCAATGGATTGTCGATGAGGGGTGAAGAATTTTTAAAGTAGCAAACAATTTTCCACAGATTATCTGATGGGCTTCCGGCTGACAGTCCAAGAACACAACTGTAGCTGTATTCTAGCAGTTTGTTTTGTCATGATTTTGTGTTTGAACCATTAAACAGGACTGAATCCTTGTTGGGCCCTGATTCTTTTATTGTAATTCTAAAAATTTGGTTTTATGATGGCCATGAGAGATTTGAGGGAGATAGAGATGAATGAAGAAAATTTTAAGAAAATTGTATTTGTATCATGATTTGCTGGTTTACACACCTTTGTACTTATTTTTTCCTTTTTCTTTTTGTTTCTCCATGTGTCCTTTCATTTGATATTAGTGTTGCTTTCTAAGTTCAAACATGGGTTTGGTGGATTCAATCATGTGACCTAGTTGGTTGGTTGATAGGCCTTTTCTTTTTCTATCCCTTTATTTGCATAGATTTATTAAGCAATATTGCAGATAGTAGTGAGTTGGATTCTTTCTTCCTGCAGATTTATCTTGTTAAGTGTGATCTGACAGAGAGAAATTGAGCTGTTGCTTATGATTGGAGCAGAAAAGTTTGGCATAACACATGGGTGTGCGGTGGGGGGAGAAGAGGAGGGAGAGGGAGAGTTCTTCAAGCAACTGTTGGTGTTTGGAAAGTTCCTTAGTAAAGTAAAGACATGCAGCATGTTATAATGTTGTTAGTTACAGGAATCAGTGGGAATGTGGGGTTCCAGGAATTTATTTTGGGTGTGTATGCATTTTTAAGGACTATCCTGTTCAAGGAAGACATTCCTCATCAAGACAATTGTAATGACTGCGGAGTCTTCGCTGTGGCATTCGCGGAGCATTGTGTTCACCGCCGTCCTATCACATTTACACAGTCCGACATCCCTTACTTCCATAGCAGAATTGTCATTGAGTTATTCAAGAGAAGTTGGCAAGTGAATGCTAATAGGTTGAATCTTCCTGAGTTGTTGAACCTACCGGTTTGATGTAATTTTCTTAGCTAGTTAGTAGAAGTTTTGGGAAGGTTTTTTAGGCAGTAAATGGAGAGGCTAAACATAGATACTTATTTTTTTTACTTCGTAATTGAAATTGTGGAACTCGTAGGCAGTGGTTGTGGAACTTCTATGGTTTTGGGCAGTTGGATTTATGTTATGGAACTTCATGTACCATTATTTGAAATTGAATGGTTTGTTAATGTATGATTGTTAATTGAATGTGTGAATGAAATGTACCAATATATTTAGAACAATGTTTAGTACAATGGAATGTACCATTGTCTAGTTTGTTTAACATGACCAATAGTCGATATCGACTATTTAACTGAAGCCTAAAAAACACAGTCATAGTCGATATCGACTATTTAGCTGAAACCTAAAAAACACAGTCATAGTCGATATCGACTATTGTCATGGTCGATATTGACTATTTAGCTGAAACATAAAAAACACAGTCATAATCGATATCAACTATTTAACTGAAACATAAAAAACACAGTCACAGTCGATATCGACTATTTAACTGAAACATAAAAAACACAGTCATAGTCGATATCGACTATTTAACTGAAACATAAAAAACACAGTCATAGTTGATATCGACTATGTTATAGTACTATAACTTACTAAGTGTAGCTCTAGATGGGGTTAGCTAATCATTTTCAATAATAAAAAGTGAAAAAAAAAAAAACATCAATAACGAGACAATACAAACAACCTTTTTATTATCATAGATAAGTTCTCAACAGCATATAACCCCAAAAAAGGGCAATCCTTACAAAATGGAAAAGTATGTTTAGCACCTGTGCCCTTCCAAAAAATGCTTCAACAAAATGTGCAAGCCCATCATGGCTACATCTTCTATCAATCACATTAACACCAAATATTAACACCAATCAAAATGGACATGATGACATTAACATGTGCATCCCCCCTCCAAAAATTCTCTTCTTTGTGGAGATTAAATTGTCCAGACGGCTGCATCTTCTATCACATTAACACCAAATATTAACACCAACCAAAGAGTTTTGGTGGGGAAGGTTTTGGCCCTTCACTTAGACATTTCAAAAGCTCAAGAGTTCGGACATCTCAAACACATTTCAAACACCTCAAACACATTTCAAAAATCTCAAATAGGGGGAAACCATTCACAACATTACAACTTCATTGTGTCTTGACCTTACATTTCAAAAAATATATACATGAAATCTGTTTGAGAATTACAAAAATCAATGAATGAAAACCCCACCCATGTTCTCTAATTCCTCTCCTCCAATATCTCCTAGTGAGCATAATCAATGAATGACAAACCCCACAACAGCAGCAGACTTCTTTCCCATGAGAAAAATAAGAGAAATGAGCGTGAAATTTCATTCTCCTTTCTCTTCGTCATTTCATCGAACACCTGCATGGAAATCAAGATCTTCCTTCCCCCTAACCTCGCCAATTTGACTTTGCCTATACCACAGGTTTCACAAAAGCTCTTGATTTGGGGAATAGCCCCTTCCCATCTTACCTCCCCAATCAACAGCCACTTGGAATTACCCACGAAAACCTTCTTCTCAATAGAAATGCTCTCTCTTCTTAACCATTTCCCCTTTAACCAACAGACCTGCTATCTGAGAAGCTCTCCAGATTTCTATCCCATTAAGACCCTGGTTTCCAACCGCAAAGTTAGTGTTCACCTCTGTATTACTCGCCTGAATCTGTACCAGATCTTTTCCGTCTCTGTGACCAACCAAATGAAGCTATCTTGACAACAATCATCCTACCAATAACACTGCTGCCATTCAAAGCTTCAATCACTTCATAGCAAGTCTCTTTTCTCTGAACCGGACAAATCTAAAGCATTTTCCAGTCCCTCTCCTACTAGAGTCCGGGATGAAAGCATCAACCACTTTCACGAACCTGCAACACGTTTCTCTAAGCCAGTAAGCCGGCATAAATTTTGGTAAGTTATCCACGAACATCGTAGTGACATCCTCCCATCCAGCGATTACTTTTCTCTTAGCTGCCTTGCTCTGCTCCCTAACCCAACCTCCATTCTCCATCTCCTGCAGGCTTATAATGGACAGATTTTAACAGAAAAAACTCATAAAGGACCTCCATTCTCCATCTCCTGCAGGCTTATAATGGACAGATTTTAAACAGAATAAACTCATAAAGGATTCCCCATATGAAGCAACTCCTCCTTTTCCTTTGTTTCTTTCTTCATTCCCCCTCTCCCCTCTTCTTCTCCTTTCTCCCTGCACTGCCCTTTGCCACCCACTGCACTCCATGCCAATGCACACGTCCTTTATTTCTTTCTTCCTTCTCCCTCTCTTTCTTTCCTCCTTTTCTTTTCTCTTTTCCCCCTCCTTCACTGCTACACTCCGCCCTCACAGCCCCTGCGCACACCTCCATCTCCGTGCATCTCATCTGCACACACCCACCAACTTTCTCTTTCCTTCTTCCTCCTTCCTCATTCTCAAAGATTGTGATTTGAGATTGTGATTTGAGATTGTGATTTGAGATCAGTTGCAGAGAGCAAGAGAGAACAAGAGAGAGAGGAAGAGATGAAAGGGGAAAAGGGGGAAAAGAGGAAGAAGACGATGGGTAATAAAGGGGTTTCGGTTTTTAGTAGACACAGGGATAGTCGATATCGATTATAGCGCTAAAAGACAAATAAAAAAAAAAACAGAGAAACGTGGATTCAGGGCCCAATCTGTCTGATGTTTTTTATTGGGGCCAAATTGAATAATAAGCTGTTTAGGAGGGTTTTTCCCGTTAAAACCCCATAAAAAATTGTTACCTAGGTGGAATTCGAGTACGTAAAGCCCAAACCCAAACCCAAACCCGATTTAAATTGAATGTAGGTTTCAAATTCCAGCGTCCAAACTAGGGGCGTAACCACAACCCATCTCTCCCACTAGGGGTGTTCCTGGCAGGGCCAGGCTGGGCTGAGGCATTTCCAAGCCAAGCCCATATTCTGCCCAACCCCAACACGGTCCTCAAGTGCCTGGCCCAAGTCCATCCATTTAGTCAATCTGGTTGGGCTGGGCCAGGCTTTCTATTACCTTTTGGGTTCTCTCTAGTTGCTTTTTGGGTAAATAAGTCACTAAAGTATATGTATTACACTATTACTTATTCAGGCCAGGCCGGGCCAATCCTTGAACTTTCAATCACTTCATCCAAGCCCGGTTCATGCCCAGGCTGTCCTGACCCCAGAGCGCCCATATCTCCCGCCTCACCCTCCCTTTTTCAAAACGCACCCTCAAAGAAAATTTCTTAGGTTTGCAATTGCCACAAACAAAACATTAAACTTAGCAAGCCCTGTTAATTGACTTAAACCTAAAGGGGAAAGCTCATCTAAAACCAATTGACTTAAAGTGGGGCCCTATTATTATTAGACATGCGGTCATGTGGACCACTTACATCTATCAAGTCCAACCCCAAACTTCACTTTCATGCCAGGCCATGGGCACTCAAATGAGGCTACAGCTAAGTTGCATTCCCACCAGGCGTTCAGTGGATCTTAAAAAACTGCAAGTTGCCCTCTTATGGAAAGGCCACACCAATAGGAAGAGTTTCCTCCAGGTTTTTTTTCTTTTGAGTAAGGGGTTAGGGTTTAGGGCTAGATTTTGATATTGGTGTCTGAGCTGGAGTCCAAGTTACAATGGAATTGCGTTTGGCTTTGATGTGAAGGCATGGAGACTGAAATAGTTGCTAAAATTCTATGTATGTTTCTGAAAGGAAATTCAGCAATATACAAATAGGATCTATTCTTTTTCAAGTGTTAGGACTGTGTGATAACTGTTAGCATTTAAGGTGGGCCCATTTCTAACAAAAAAAAAAAAAAAAAGTGGGCCCATGTGGCATATAACATGGGCGGGTCCCTTTCCACAATATTGATGCCCCTTGCATGCAGGGTGTGGGCAAAAGGTTCTCCAAGCCTTGCTCATTTTGGGTTGGACTCGATCATTTCTATTAAATGAATTATTAAAGGGAAGTTTTGAAAAATGATATTAAAGTATTTTTATAATTTCTTGATTTGTATGGAGAGGACTTAATTGTGGAAAAATTTTATACCATTTTGGAATATTTAAATCTTCTTGTAACTTTTTCAAAATGAACCAAAAGTTTTATAACTTTTTTTTTAAATTCTCCTTTATATAAGGATATTGTAAAATACATGGTATATGCACTATAATGATATCATCATCATGTTTGAACTGACAGAGCACTATACTAACACAATATAAAAATGTTTTCTAAATTTTATACTCTTTTGAAAAAGCAAACCTAACTTAAATCAGAAATGCACTCTGATGGAGGTTTTAAAATTGTAGATTTATAGGTTCATGTTGGATATATTCAGGTTTGAGCAGGTCGGACTTCAATTTAAATCTGCCCTAGACACTGTTCAGGTTGAGCTTGGATTGGCTTGTTACCAGTTGGAATGAACCCATATATACCTGATACGTGATATATCATACAACTCATTTTTTAAAAAGAGATATCAGCTATTTTTCTATATAAAAAAATTTATATATAAATTTTCATCAATAAATATGTAAATGTCATAAACAGGGTGGATTCACAACCAAGACCCAAATGCATAGAGAATACTCCCTTTCTGTGCTATTTTTTATTTATTTTTT
Source organism: Litsea cubeba (assembly GCA_012931725.1). NCBI lineage: Eukaryota > Viridiplantae > Streptophyta > Magnoliopsida > Laurales > Lauraceae > Litsea > Litsea cubeba. Next base: position 20,834,466 of record CM022954.1, on the reverse strand, counting down.
TGGTAAATAAATATTTTATTAAAGAAAAAGAAAAGCAACATCCAACAAGAAAAGGCAATAAACAAAAGAGAAAGACTTAACCCACAGCCCTAAGAATAAGAGAAGCCCTCTCCCAAATTACATCATGTCCAGCAGAATAACAGAATTTAGTAAGCATATTCGCTTGCACATTTAGAGTTTTGGGGATATAATCGAAGTCTACCAAAGAATAAAGCAACAAAAGCTTTAATGTCTAAAATAATAGAGTTAATGGACCAATCCTGATCTCCCTTCAAAGCTTGCACTTCTTTAGTGTCCATCAAAACACACAAACCCTGCTAAAATCATTTTCCTTGCCTTTTCCAATGCGGTTAAAACTACGCTCAAACCAACTTGTTTTGAAGAGGCGACTTGTGGTTTGTGATAGCACCTACATCCATAATAATATATATCATTTAAAATCACAACAAAACCAAATAAGGTTATTCCATCCTTAGCCTTGTAGGCAGCATCCTAGAAGATCATCGCTAGATATAACTTTAGGGGTTTCAACAAGAATTCCATCTTTTCATAAAGAATGATCTACAACTTTTCGTAAAGAATAGTCCATGCTATGGCTTAAGGGATCTTGAAGCATTATTTTTAGTAATTCAATGATTCTGGAGAGGTCTAAAGATTAACTCCTTTGAAGGAGGTCATTCTTAGCTTTCCAAGTAGTCCACTGTATATAAAGAGCCCACATTTTTTTTTTAGAGATCATCACCAGGAGGGGGATTCATGTTTCCATGCTCATATAAGTTCTTCCACCACTTCCAATGACTCCAACATAAGCTGGAAATTGGAATGAAGACCCTACCGCAAGCCAAACCAATTTGCCCTAGCATAATCCCATAACATGAGAGCATGCCCAACTGAGTCCTCATTTTCACATGCATATACGACTTTTATTGTCCATAAAGTTAATTTTTTTAATTTAATAATAGCTCTTACCGGAATGGCATTTCTGAAATATTTTCAACCAAACATAAGAACCCTTTGAGTGAGAGGGAGTCTCCAAAGGCTTTCCAGTAAGCTGAGTTTTTAGTAAGCTGGCCATTCTTCAAATTGGGCCATATCCTTTCATCCTTAAAGCATTTTGGGATATAAGTTTTGTTGGAAGAATGGATGAAGGAGAACCCATTATTTTGGCCATCTTTGAGCCAAAATAAAAGTAAGACCCACTTATCCTTTTAGGCGGGAATACATGGGAATGTAATCTACTCCATGAATAGATTAAGGACATGTACTGGGTTGCTCTAATCCATTAAGGAAATGAATGAGAAATTGTCTCCTAAACACCACTACTTGAACATGTTAAACATGGAAATAAAAGGAAGTAGTGAACTTGCTTCCCACATCGCTTCGGAGCAAAAGATTCTTTAGAAATAAATATATGTACATTGGTAGTATAGGATGAGCCCCAAGGGGCATCCCTCTTTGTGGAAGAGTGAGGACTTAGACCAATGTGGGGTCACAAACACGCGCGCGCAACAGATGCACCCATTTTTGTCTTGCAATGCTGCTACTGTATGTATTCTGAAGCCGTTTGCACCGTTGCGGGGGCGAATTTTGTCTTAAGAACATAATGTCTAACACTAGCCTTGATCAACAATCTTAAGACAATTTTTTCAATTCTGTATGTACTCGGATTAATAAGTTTTACCAATGTCCTTAACATCAATAGGAATGTTAAAAAAGTCTTCGAGAACGTACATCTAAATCCAATTTCTTCCTCCGTGTCTACTATCTTGAGTCCCACAAAACCACTAAGCCTGCCTCTAATTGGGGTGGGTCATCCATGAGTACATGACTCATTGTCATCCCCACCCGAGCCTAGCCCTTTGAAACAATGCGCGGTTCCAACAACTGATATGTAGAGAAGTTTTTGTGGGCTCCAACAAGCACTTTCTGTTATAAAGCTTACCACAATACAATTTATCACTCTTTTGGGTAAAAACAAGAGCCAAGTGGAGGAATAAGCGGCTAGTTGTATCACATCATTAGTTTATTTTTTTTCACTGTACTTCTTCCATCTAAATATAGAGTAAAGTGACAAAATCACACCACATGCCTATTTTCACTCTACATTTTACTTTTCCGGTACTAAGACATATATAAAGATCAGAAGAGATAACCGAGTAATTAGGTGTATTTGATGGATTTGAAAGCGGAGACTCCGACACGCGGCCGGAGATCTATGTGCGTTCCGGTGATTAGGATGCTCTCAGTGGATCTATTTGCCTCTTGTCTGTCCTGTGAGATGGAATAATATCGACCATATGGCTCCCTTATCTTATATAAACAAGTCCCAAAGAGTCACACTTACTAGAGGCTTCTTGGCCAAGAAATCCACATCCACTAGTCCTATTAGAAGTCTTATTAGTAGGACTAAATCAAGTCTTACATTAAGCGGTATTGTATTTTCTATTGGCATCAGCCTTATTTGATCTGATGTGGGACCCATGGCATGCTGGCCACACGATTTCCTATAGTATTGTTCTCTCCCAACTATCTAGTGTTCCATCTTTGTCCTCTTCATTGTGTATGCAAGCGGTCCTCTCTCTCGCATGCGCAAGTGGTCTTCTCCCAAGTGTTATATATTAGGTTCGCTCGCGAGTCCTTTGGAGACAATTGACATTGTGTGGCCACTTGCAAAGCCACGTATCCTCTTCATGCTTTGGCTTAGAAAACCTGTTAAAACTTCAAATTGTTGGATCGTTTATAGGGCTGGCCCACATGGCCACAACTCTTATTATAAGAAACAGTTCTCTCCCACTAATATTCCATTTATGGTCAATAAGAGGTATTTACATATTTTCATTAAATGCTAACATTAAGGGACAATTAAAGAATCATTTCTCTTCTTGATGGAAGGAGAGAATCAGGGCCTATAAAAGGCAACCTGGGTAACTCTCTTGACTACCGTAGTTTCTCTGCAACCATCACTTACCGGAGAAGAAAGGACAAAGCACAAGAGAGTTATTATTCTCATTGAAGACCAACCTTCTGTTGGATCAGACTTTCAAGATGGCACAGTCAGGTACCATCTTACTTCTCTATTGGTTTAGATTAAATGTTTATAGTATTATTGGATTGATTCCACAGAGGGTTTTAAAAACCCAAAGATTTATTTTCTAACATTTGGTATCAGAGCTCTTTGGTTTCAATCCAATGATCTATTATTGTTTTATCGGGGCTTACTGGATTCGTTCAGAATAAAAAACTCAAATACCCAGAGGAAAGAAAATTTTGGGTATTTGATAAAGGGTATCCAATTGATTGGATAATGATAGCCTCAGAAATGAGGATTATAGTGCCCAACCCAATCTGGAAGAGATGGGTAGAAAAGATTTATTATCTGTCATTTAAATTATTTTTTTTTATTTAAGAATTACAACAGAGGTTTTCATCTCATGTTTGTTACTGTTATTATTTTTGGGCATGCCAGTAGCATGATAATGATAACATGAGAGTATGTAAGAAAAGTTACTGAGATGATATAATTGAGTGGCTGGGCCAGGCCAGCAGGTCGGGTCAACCTGACCTTACTGGCCCGGCCTGGCTGCCCAAGCTGGATTGTTTATGGGCTGGGTCAGGTTCTGGTTTGGGCCAGTTGTGGTTTGGCCTGACCCGTTAAGGGCCCACTAAGCCCATTTCAGTTTTAGAGAAAATTTTTCAGTTGAACCCACTTGTTAGACGGTATATATTTATACAATCAATTGACCAAAATAAGCTTTAAAAGTGACCCAAATTAAAGTTTAGAATTTGACCCTGAATTATGAAATTGTATATTAATAGTATGATTGATGTTTTTGATTATTCAAATGATATTTTTTTACCATCAAATTATTCTTTCAGACATTAATAGGGTCTAATTGAATTCTGAAATTTTTTATTGGGCATTGATTGGTCAAGATCAAATTAGATTGATCATTAAAGTTTGATTCTAATTATTCTTATATTTTGTTTATTCAATCCAATCATAGCCGTTAAATTAATAGTATTGGCCATAAAAAACATTCTGAATTCATTGATCAATTTCAGAATTGAACAAATTGGTCAATAATAAACGGTCCAGATCTTATTTTGATCATAAAAGACACATCTGAACATGGATCGACGATCCGTTTTCTTCTGTGTATTGATGGCATTGAGATCTATCACTTGGACAGATCTGATGGACTGCTTAATCACTCTAAATTAGAGCATATTTTATTTTAACATTATGTTTAATTTTTTTTTTAATACTTCCGCTGCAAATTGATAACTTATTTAGCAAAATCAAAGTTCTATTTTATTGTTAATATTAAGATATGCTCACTATGGTTTAATATTTAGAGTTACTTATTTCTTGGATTGGATAGATGTATGATTATGATGAATCAATTAAAGATATTAGGCATTGATCAATGATCAATTAATTATAATTTCTGACCATTGATCTATGAAATGATGCCTAATCAACTTAAAAGTGATATAATAAAGTTATTCGAAAATTATATAATGGTGCATATGAACCAATATCTTGATTGATTGGTTCATCACACTTAATGACCGAATGAACTAACTTCATCACTTAATTGTTGTTATCAATTTAAAGAATTTAACAATTTCTTAATTTGGTAGCCGCCAAAGCGACCCAATTATAGATAATTGTTTAATTTTCTAAATTGAGTTAAGGATATGACAACACTTAAAATTTCAATTTTATTTAGGAAATGGTTCAATCAAGCCCAAAGGTACGATTGTCCATAATTTAAAATTGGAATATGACATGGTTAATAAATGTATTATGCTTGTATTTGATTTATACCCAAAGGAATATATTCAATACAATCACATCACATATTATAAACATGGTCATATTAATCAAAGAAAAAGTAATATATTTACATATTGTTTCTCCAACCCAAAGGTGGTTTTCCAATGATGTACATATCACTTTTAAATTTCAGTATATTGCGTAGAAAAATTCAAAGCATCACATAACTTATTGTTATTTATTTATTTTTCTTCAGTTACAAATTCCATGGCATCACTTTCGACTTTAGGGAATATACCCATGCTAGATGGATCAAACTTTATTGAATGGCTGGACATGTTATTGTTAGCTATTACTTATTTGGACCTTGATATGGCTTTGGATGAGCCTAAGCCAACAATGCCCACGGATGCGAGCTCAGTTGATGAAATGGCTACCTATAATAAATGGATTAAGGCTAATAAGGTTGTGATAAGAATTATTACAAACTCAATTTCGAGGACCATTAGAGGTTCCATGGAAGCAAAAGAAAATGCAAAGGACTTACTAGAAGCTATAAAGGCTCAGTTTCAAATAACTGATAAAGCTCTAGGTGCATCCTTGATTAGTCGTCTTACAATCATAAAATGTAATGGAACATTGGGAGTAAGAGAGCACATATTTACAATGACAAATATCGCTTCTAAATTGAAGGAAGTTGATATGACCATGTCTGAAAAATATTTGGTGCAATTCATTTTCAATTCTCTTCCTCCCGAGTTTGGCCCATTTAAAGTAGCTTACAACCAAAGTTCAACTCCGTGGTCATTGAATGAGTTGATCGCAAAAGCTGATCAAGAAGAAAGGAGGCTTAAGGCTGAGGGACAACTAATTGTTAATTTTGTCTCTCATAACAAGTCTAAAGGAAAAGGAAAAGGCAAAAAGAAAGCCAATGTTCAGGATGCAAAGCCCAACAAGAAAGAGAAAGGTGCACAAAAGAAATGTTTTTTCTGTGGAAAGACTGGACATTTTAAGAAAGATTGCCTAAAGCGTAAAGGCTGGTTTGAAAAGAGAGGTAAAAATCTATCTTTTGTATGTCAAGAAACCAACTTAGCTAATATCCCATCAAATTCTTGGTGGGTCGACTCTGGAGCAACCATTCATGTATCTGGTTGTGTGCAGGGATTCCTTTCAAGGCGGACTCCAAATGATAGCGAGAAAACCATTACGATGGGGAATAAAAAGGAATCAAGAGTCGAAGCCGTAGGCACTTATAGGCTGGTGCTTGACACTGGTCATGTCCTGGATTTAGATAATACTTTCTTGGTTCCTGATATTTCTAGAAATTTGATTTCAGTTTCCAGACTTGATTGTAATAAGTTTAATTTTAACTTTGGACATGGTATTATGCATATTTTTAGCAATAATATTTTGATTGGAAATGGTTATATGTGTGATGGTTTGTATAGATTAAAGCTAGATTCTATATATGAACAAACTTTACACACACCTCACATTAATTGTGGAATGTACATAGGCATAAAAAGAGGGTCACTAAATGAGAACTCATCAAGGCTATGGCACAAAAGATTAGGACATATCTCTAAACAGAGAATAAAAAGATTGGTGACTGACGGTTTATTGCCCAATCTTGATTTCACCGATTATGGTGTTTGTATTGACTGTATAAAAGGAAAACAAATCAATACAAACAAGAAAAGTGCCACAAGGAGTTCTGCACCCTTAGAAATTATTCATACAGATATTTGTGGTAAAATTCATGTTCCATGTTTTACGGGAGAGGAATACTTTATCACCTTTATAGATGACTTTTCACGATTTGGTTATATCTTTTTTATTAAAGAAAAATTTGATGCTTTGAAAGTTTTCAAAATATTCAAAGTAGAAGTAGAAAAACAATTAGACATGAAAATTAAAGTAGTGAGATCCGATAGAGGTGGTGAGTATTATGGAAGATATACTGAATCGGGTCGTAACCCGGGCCCGTTTGCTAGATTCCTAGAAATGGAAGGTATTGTAGCACAGTATACAATGCCGGGCACACCTCAACAAAATGGTGTAGCCGAACGAAGGAATAGAACGTTAATGGATATGGTACGGAGTATGGTTAGTAACACCAACTTACCCGATTCAATGTGGGGAGAGGCACTAAAGATGGCAATGTATGTATTGAATCGCGTTCCTACGAAAGCAGTTCCCAAAACTCCTTTCGAGTTGTGGACTGGTAGGAAGCCCAGCTTAAATCATTTTCGAATATGGGGTTGTCCATCTGAAGTGAGAATTTTTAACCCACAAGAAAGAAAATTAGACCCTAAAACAATCAGTGGATATTTCATTGGTTATCCGGATAGGTCTAAAGGGTATAGGTTTTACTGTCCGACCCATACAACTAGGATTGTTGAATCTGGAAATGCCAAATTTTTAGAGGATCATGAGAAAAGTGGGAGTGATCATAATAGAATTGTGACTTACAATGAAATAAGGGAGCCACAAGAGTCGCTTATTGAACAAAGTGGAGTTGTTGTCCCACTTGATATCATAGTTAATGATTATCAAGAGGAACAACAACCACACAATTTACAAAATCCGATCATTGAGACACTCCCTGCACAAAATAATGATCCACTTCAAAATACACAACAACAAAGCATCAATGAACCCGATCCGGAAATGTTAAGAAGGTCAACTCGAATGAGAAAACCTGCTATTCCGGATGACTATGTAGTGTATTTGGAGGAATCTGATATTGGTATTAAAGAAGATCCTAAGACGTTTAAGGAAGCCATTAAAAATGAGAATTCCGATAAATGGTTAGATGCCATGAATGATGAGTTAGAATCAATGGCCACAAATGAAGTTTGGGATATCGTTGAACTACCCAAGGGTTCTAAGGCCGTTGGCTGTAAATGGGTCTTTAAGACCAAAAGGGATTCCAAAGGGAAAGTTGAACGGTTGAAGGCCCGACTAGTGGCCAAAGGTTTTACTCAGAGAGAAGGTATAGAATATCATGAAACCTACTCTCCAGTGTCTAAAAAGGACTCATTTAGAATTGTTATGGCAATTGTAGCTCACTTCAACTTAGAGCTACATCAAATGGACGTCAAAACAGCGTTCTTAAATGGAGATCTAGAAGAAGAAGTGTATATGGAACAACCTGAAGGTTTCGTGAAAGAGAATGAAAATAAACTAGTTTGTAAATTAAAGAAATCGATATATGGTCTTAAACAGGCTTCCAGACAATGGTATTTAAAGTTCAATCGCATTATTACATCTTTGGTTTTACTGAAAATACCGTTGATCATTGTATATATCTCAAGGTTAGTGGGAGCCGATTTATGATTTTAGTCCTATATGTCGATGACATTTTATTGGCTAGTAATGATCTTGGAATGATTTACGAAACTAAGGAATATCTTAAGAACAATTTTGATATGAAAGATATGGGTGAAGCGACCTTTGTAATAGGAATCGAGATTTATCGAAATAGATCTCGAGGATTACTTGGGTTATCACAGGAAGCCTATATTAGAAATGTACTTAAGAGATTTCGTATGGAAGGGTGTAAGGCACAAAATGTACCTATGACAAAAGGTGACAAGTTTAGTAAAGAACAATGTCCAAGAAATGAAATTGAAAGGCAACAGATGGAAACTTGTCCTTATGCGGCTGCAATCGGATGTTTAATGTATGCACAAACATGCACTAGACCCGATATCAGTTTTGCAGTTGGCATGCTTAGTAGATATCAAAGTGATCCGGGAATGGCACATTGGGTAGGAGTTAAGAAAGTTTTGCGATATCTTAGTGGCACTAGAAATCACATGCTCTCTTACAGAAGGTCCGATCACTTGGAAGTGATCGGTTATTCGGATGCTGATTTTGCTGGTTGCCTCGATACAAGAAAGTCGACTTCAGGATACATCTTCCTGTTAGCTGGCGGGGCAGTTTCATGGAGAAGTGCAAAACAAACTTTAGTGACTCCATCCACATTTGATGCTGAATACGTGGCAAGCTTTGAAGCCACAGGTCATGCTTTATGGATGCGTGATTTTATCTCAGGATTACGTGTTATGAACACCATTTCTGAGCCCTTGAAGATTTATGGTGATAATGATGCTGCAAGAAGATTTGCTCAGAATGACAAGGTTTCCAGCAAATCAAAATTTCTGGAAGTAAAATACCTTGTACTAAAAGAAAAGGTACGAGATCAGTTAGTGTCTATCGTTGGGATCCCAACAAGCCTCATGGTAGCAGATCCTTTAACAAAGGCATTGGCGTCAAAGGACTATAAAGAGCATGTTAGAAATATGGGCCTGATTGAACTGCCTTGTTGAAGATATGTAAAGACACTGTCATATTTATAACTGAAATAAGATTTCGTATTTTCTTACTTTATTGAAATTATTGTCACATGTGATTGAAGTGTATAAAGTGAGAAAATTAAAGAAAAATGGCATTATTGTACCCAATAAAATAGGATCGCCATGATAATCATCCTATTTCACCCTTATTAAGGATTATGTTAAGTAATAATGCTAATGTTGTAATTATGGAAGGAAACACACCGTTAAAGGCATGTAACCGCCATAGTTCACGTTATCAGATTTATTTAGTCATAAATTAAAGACTTAGCATGAAAGCTTTGATGGCAAGTATTTTTTCAAATGGTGATCACCGGTCAAGGTCGTTTTTCGAAATTAGTTTTTCCGAAATTTTTGTTTATTTTATTTTTTGTGGTCATATGGACCAAGTGGGAGAATGTTGGATCGTTTATAGGGCTGGCCCACATGGCCACAACTCTTATTATAAGAAACAGTTCTCTCCCACTAATATTCCATTTATGGTCAATAAGAGGTATTTACATATTTTCATTAAATGCTAACATTAAGGGACAATTAAAGAATCATTTCTCTTCTTGATGGAAGGAGAGAATCAGGGCCTATAAAAGGCAACCTGGGTAACTCTCTTGACTACCGTAGTTTCTCTGCAACCATCACTTACCGGAGAAGAAAGGACAAAGCACAAGAGAGTTGTGATTCCCCATTGAAGACCAACCTTCTGTTGGATCAGACTTTCAAGATGGCACAGTCAGGTACCATCTTACTTCTCTATTGGTTTAGATTAAATGTTTATAGTATTATTGGATTGATTCCACAGAGGGTTTTAAAAACCCAAAGATTTATTTTCTAACACAAATACCTTTACAAACATTTTGGGTGCGGAAACAAATGAAAAAAAAAAAAAAAAAAAAAAGATCTCTCTACAAACAAATTCCAGCCAAAGTCGGTTTTCTCTACCAGTTTTTATACACCACTTTTTTTCTCCGGCAACTGTCCACACTTTTATGTACCTCCATTTTCTCCAACTTTTCCCTTCTCCAAAAAAGCACCTATAGATTGAAAAATTGTTTCTCAAAATTTTGTTGCAAGCTGCAAACACCCATCAAACAACAGGCAAACTATCATAGGCCACGTACTGCATGAAATTTCGTACTGATTGAATGAAATTAACCTGTTGGCTAGCAACTCAACATCCTCTTTAATAGAACATAAAACACCATCCATTACATAGATGGACTTCAGTATATATAGTTCACAGACAAGCCTTAATTTAAAGAAAAAAGAAAAAAGAAAAAAAGAGAAATGAGTAAAAGAGAAATCAACCCATTTCCACTTATTTGAATCATGATCACTAACTACTAAACAATCACATATATATATTCATTAAAGACACCATATACAAATCATATCCACACCACTAATTCTCATACACAAACACCAAAAACATCAAATCTAAATTTATGACAGTACAACACGAAGAGGCCTTCAAGGGAACCATTTATCATGGAAAGTAGATTGATATGATACCATGATGAGAAGTAGGATGATCAAGGCAGCTACCCCCCATGGCGAGCTACCTTCAGAGGGGCTATGGTGACTCCGGCTGCGATAACTGGTCGACGAAGGGATGAAGAATTGATGAGAATCAGGGATGGAGGAGAGCCAGCGGACGGCGATCAAGAGAATGATGGGTGTGGCCATGAGGACCCAGTTGATGGTTTGTTCGGTATCTTCTACTGCAGACTCATAGGTGAAGGACCATGAAATGGCCAGGAAGATGAAGATTACAAAGAGAATGAATAGAACTGGATATGGCAGAGGGCTGAGTGTGAAGGCCTCTGTGATTGAGGATTTTCTTCTCCTTCCATAACCCATAATTCTCAACTAGTTAATGAAACGCCACCTACTCCATCTAATAAAAGGCATCATATTAAAGGATCCGCTTTAGGCACGGGGCTTCTTTGAGGTTTTTTCAAGCATGGGATGAGTGGGAGGTTAGTTTGTACTTTGTAGCCCAATGGTCCCTACCCATAAAAGAGGCTATTTAGACATAAATGGACAGGGTATTTTTAATCATCTAATCTAAGGCATAGAATGAAATAAAATGCACACTTCGAAGAGTATGGTATTTTCTATTGTACAACTTTAGATTAATTAGTAATTGCAAAATTCAATTTTTTTTTCTAGTATTTCGATTCAAAACCATATTGATCCCTGGAGGGTGCTGTGGGTGTGGGAATAGGTGTTGTATAAGACCCCGTCCCGAGTTAATCAAGATTAATTGTAGTTAATTTGAATTAAAACTAATTAACTATGTTTAATTAAGCTAATGGTGGTTTAAGACCAAATTGACTTGGTTTAGCCTAAAATGGATGAATTAAGCTTAATGAACTTGTTAAAAAAGATTGTAAAAGAATTGAATGAGTTTTTAAACTCGAACTAGAAAATGAAAAACTTTTGTGTAAATACGAATTTCCGCGTATTTCGTCGAATACGGAAACTCTTGATACCAACACGCATATCTTGACGAGTACGTTAACTTTCATAATAGACTCGAACTCGTCCGACGAGAAACTAGTCAAATAACCTCTCATTTGACTTAAATTGAAATAATTAAGGAGGTGGAGGGCCAAAGTGCAAATCCTAAGCTTATATATATAACCTAAGAGCACCTTATGTGAATCCTTTTTACAAACCCTAGCCTTCCTTTCATCTCTTTCTTTCTCCTTCTCTCTTATTTCTTCCATTTCTTGCATCAAGAGTGGATACTTAGGAGCTTACAAGTGAGTTGTGAAGAGGCTTCATTCTCTTCATCATCTTCCTCAAGTCTATATATTTCCATTTGAGGAGTTGCAAAGCTTGGATTGAAGAGGGTTTGATCTCAAGCTCAAGCTAAACAAATGGATTTTTATGGATTTATCATCAATAGAGGCAAGTACTTACATGTTTTTATGATTTATGATGTTTTAGAGTTGTTAGAGCTCAAATGAACCAAATTCCAAAAAATGGACTTCGGCAATATTGAAGCTCAAAACTGAGCTTCTGGGTGTCTGTCGGTCGACCGACAGGTCTGGAGCCTGTCTTCAGTGAATTCCAGTCTCTGGAATTCTGACCAACATGACATCGGTTAGCCGACATAGAGTCGTCGGTCGACCGACAGGTCAACCGACAACCTGACTGACAGGTCTGGGATCAATTTTCAGTGTGTACAGGTTCTGGAATTTGAACCGACACCAACCGACATCTGAACCGACATTTCTAATGAAGATGAACAGAAAATCCAGCTTCTGGAATTCTGACCGACGTGATGTCGGTCAGCCGACATGGAGACGTCGGTCGACCGACAGCGAACCGACGTTAAGGGAATTTTAGATTTTAAAATCTGGTCTTTTCTGATTTGAAGCCTAATTCATACTGGCCGATTCTTATGAATATCTAAGCCTTCATAAGTGTAAATTTAGTTCCCCGAATGCATAATTTAAACCTATAACGTGATATTCATCGAAAATAGTATGTGCATTGAGGAACGAGGATTTCACTCATTTGTTTGGTTTAGAATGTTAAATAGGAATAGATTTAATTTCCACAAATTAATATAGTCTTGTAATCCCCTAAGCTCGTATAGAGCTGAATTGACAATACATTGAATTGTGAATGAAATGGAAAGTTACTAAAGGTAACATTGAATGGAAGTACATTGAACTGAAGTGAATTGAATAAATGTATAATTCATGCTACAACAGATGTCTGATGTGAATAGGAACCTCATGGAAAGTTGGTGATCTCTGATCAAGACACTGATAAATTCCACCACATTTGAAAAGTCATTAATCCTTGAAGCCTAGGCCCTGAATGGTGCGCCCTTCCGCCTTATGCCAATAGAGGAATATTTCATAAGCTTTAACATAGAAGGTGAACAATCACCGAATAATGAATCTCTTAGTAGATATGAACTCAATGATATTGTTTGACTCATTGTCAAATGAAAATGAAGTGAATGTTATGTATATTGAATATGTAGAACTGTTAGATTGATGAATCGACATATTCGTTTAATTGATAACATGTTTATCATATATGTGTATGTACTTGTTAAACCGTCATGTTCATGGTGCTATTGATGAATGTCACAGGCCCAGATGCCCGTGCCAGTCCTGCAGCGGCCGCGCCGCCTGCGGAGAATACCCACCCGATACCTCGAGGATGTTTAATTGAGTGGATTTGATTTCGGAGTACGAAAGATAGTAATTTTGGAAAAGTTATTAACTTTGTTTTGGAATGTAAATAGATGTTCCCCGTATTGTATTATGTATACGGATGTTGACTTTCTTCTGTATGAACTTTATGTTTAGTAAAGAAATACTTTTACTGAAATGTTTGTCAATGTATATCTTCCGCAATTGTATACAGTTGACAGGATATATGTTTGTGATCCTTTGTGAGTTTCGTCTTAACGTTTGTTAATTCGGAATTTACGGGAGTAAGTATGCATTCGCGACTCGGGGTTTGTCCGAGTTAATCAGATCTCGGGACCGGGTCGTGACATGTTGCTATCCATAGTGACACCCTATGACACTCGAAAAGAAAATGTTTGATATATAGGAAGTCCAAGGTAGGAGTTTATAATATTTAATAAAATGTAAAAAAATTATATAAATAAATGAAAAGCTAGGGAAGTCATAAGCAAGTGACTCTTTTAGAAGTAAAGAAAGAAAACAGGAGACAATCTTAATTTTGTTTTAAGAAGACAATGATAAATTTTGAAAATCTTAATGTTTATTTTTACTTCAGTAGAATTTACAATATATTATACACATTACCGCGGGTGGGGGCCTTTTCCTCTCTTTTTTTTAATTTTAAATTTACTAAAAAAAAACTAAATAAGACATAAAACCACTGAAATAAATAAGTGTGGAAAAATGAATTTCTAAAAAGTTTTGGCGTTCATGGCTCCCCCACTCCCTCAGTATTAAAAAAAAAAGAGCTAAAGATGGTGACAGCATATTGCGGAAAACATTATATATATAGCATTTCATAACATAAAAGGTAGAAAATAATATTATTACATAACTATTGTTTTCTAAAGTTATGCTGAGTACACTACAGATCACCACCACTTTAACAAATAACCCCCTCCATTTACCTAAAACAGATAAATTCCCCTTTGAAGTTTGATCTAACTTGAACCCAGTTGCCTAGTGTTTTGCACTCCCCAAAAAAATGCCCCTTTGGATACCAACAATCAGATAAGACAATAGTCTGGTTCAAGTTAGACTTTGATGCTGCTTGGACCACTCTGTCTGAAGTTTGGATGAGACGATGCATATCACATATATGTAGGGGTGCAACTCTGGCCAATTGAGCCTCCCTAACCTCTAAGCCCAAGAACAAACCAGAGAATATATAAAGCATATCAAATATACCATACTGTATTGATCTTGGGTGGATGCTCACTTAAGATGAGTTAGGGTTAGAATTAAGGTTCCTTTCTTATGAGGTTCATTTGCCTAGAAATAGGCTTCTCCCTTGTATTTGTACACACGGATAATTAGATAATAGAAAAGCTCTATCTTCTCCCTCTAATCATCTTTCTCTTAGTCTCTCTCTTTTCTAACAGCACGAAGCAATAAGAGAAGGAAGAAAACCCGGTCTTCTTACCCAAAGAGAAGAGAAATCCTTCCCTGCACGGATTTTCATGGCGAAATCCTTCCCTGCACGGATTTCCATCGTGAAATCCTTCTCAGCGCCGATTTCCATCGCGGATTCCCGACGCAGATTCCTTTCAAGCACGGATTTCCATTGCAGATTCCTTCCCAGCGCAGATTTTCATCGCAGATTCCTTCCCAGTGCGGAATTTCATCGCGGATTCCTTCCCAGAGCGGATTTCAGAAAAGGGTAATATTTTTCTTCATATACAGTAAGTAGTATCTGAGCCATCCTCAAAATCAATTTATTAGAATGCATACAACTAGTTTATAATGCTTGTTTACAGTAATCATGGTACTCGTGTACTATTCATTATCTTGTTTGCTTTATTTTTTTGATACTATTTATGTGAATGGATCACAATATAAAACTAAAAGCTCTAAATTTGAACCCGAAGTTCACCGGTCTATGGACCAGCAGTCCTAGAAGTTGGAATACTATTATAAACTTGTAGATTCATATCCATAAATCAAAATCTGGAGTTTTTTGTTCAAATCCAAATAAATTATAAGGTCATGAAATTAAACCTGAAGATTTGAAAGAACTAAAAGTTCTGATCAATTGTTAGAAATAGAAATTTTACTTCAAACCTAAAGATTTGATAGAACCAGAAGTTCTGATCAATTGTTAGAACCAGAAGTTCTACTTCAAATCTGATGATTTGATATAACTAGAAGTTCTGATCAATTGTTAGAACCATAAATTCTACTTCAAACCTAAAGATTTGACGAACCAGAAGTTCTGATCAATTGTTAGAACCAGAAGTTCTACTTCAAACCTGAAGATTGGACAAAACCAGAAGTTCTCCTTCAAACCTGAAGACTTGACAGAACCGGAAGTTCCGCTTCAAATCAAAAGCTTCAACAGAACCTGTAGTTCTAATTCATGTGTTATGAACCTAAAGTTCTAAATCAAGCCTGAAGTCTTGACAGAACCAGTAATTCTGATTCTCAAAGCTGAGAACCTGATGTTCTAACTTTTCATTGGCCAATTTTTTTTTGTCATGTTTAAATTCCTTCAAAATTACTTCTGATGTTAACGTTTCATTATTTTTTCTTTTACTTTATTGATTATCTGCACACGGTTAACTTCATATATACATTTCTTATTACAGTTCTTGCATGATGAAAAATCTGGCTAAAGTTGACTTTAAAGCACTTAACATAAATGGGGACAATTACCTATCTTGGCAATTGGATGCTAAAATCTACCTGCAATCCAAGAAATTAGGAGAGACAATAAAGGAAGGTAACAAAATGTCCCCAGAAAATGTATTAGCCCTCGTCTTCTTACGCCATCACATACATGAAGACCTCATAAATGAATACCTGACTGAGGAAGACCCAGCAGGCCTATAGAAATCCCTGAATGATAGGTATGATCACCAGACGATAGTCATACTACCAGCTGCCCAAAATTATGGGGATCCTTTATTTTTCATTAATGTCCTAATTTATGGTGAATTGTTTAGTTATTTCAATTTTATCATGTGATTGCATAGTTATATTGATTTATTATTTAAGGCATGGATCATGGAATAGAGGACAATGTATGTTTGTTAGATAGTGCCATAACACACCATTCTGAAAAATCAGAGATTTTTCTCAGAATTGTTGTTCATTCCACGGAAGGTATCAACCATAGTTGGATCTGTGCAAATAATTAAAGGCTCCGGAAGAGCCCATATATTGTTACCTAATGGTACCCACCTATTCATTAAAGATGTTTTGTTCTAAAAAAAAGTTCCCAAATAAACTTGAATAATTTCAAAGACATCAAAATGAATGGGTATCACATTGGGACTGTGAAATAATACTTATGCATCGTTACTAGTATTGGAAGCCAGAAGAAAATACTAGAAACACTAAGTGCACTCTCCTTAGGGTTATATTACATAACAATCTCGAATGTCTAATCACATTCGATTATGAGCAAAACAACAAAATTCAAGCCTGAAGCTTAGTGATCCTAAGACTTTAAAGCTTTGGCATGATAGGACCCATAAGTATACTAAGATGGGTCCACAACGTAGATTGGAAATCTATATAGGTTATAACTCTCGCTCGATTATTCGATATCTAGATCCAATGACAGAAGATGTCTTCAGTGCTCGTTTTTTTCAATTGTCAATTCGATGAAATATTATTCTCACCGTTAGAGGGAGAAAAGATAGTTCCTGAAGAATGTATTGTTCATGTAGAACAACCCGTTTTTGAAGAACGGTGAGAACTAACATGGAATACTTTCACTCTGTCTCATCTGGATCCATGAACTTTACAATGTGAAAATGATGTATGGAGAATTGTGTACTTATAAGAAATTACAAACAGATTACCTGATGCATTTAACGATGCAGCAAAGGTAACAAAGTCACATGTGCTAACTATGAATGCACCTGCTAGGATTAATGTCCCTGTAGGATAAAGTCAAAATACAACAATGATCGACACTAAAATGTGCAACGCTTAACCGCAAGACTACGGTGTCGTCAAGTAGTAAAAGACTAAATTAAAAGTCCGGATTATCAATCTCACGGAGAGAGGATGTGACAAGCAATAAATCCAATTAAAGTAGAATTGAACTAAGGTTTAGCTGATATAGACAATTGAAGTGAACAATTAAGAGTACTAAACTATTCAACGTAAATAATTAATTAACAATCTGAGATATGAAATTAATTAGACCTATGCTAATCTAACAAGCTACACTAAACTAGTGAATGAATGGTGGTGGAAATGAAAG
This sequence comes from Litsea cubeba, assembly GCA_012931725.1. NCBI lineage: Eukaryota > Viridiplantae > Streptophyta > Magnoliopsida > Laurales > Lauraceae > Litsea > Litsea cubeba. Next base: position 20,816,898 of record CM022954.1, on the reverse strand, counting down.
ATTTAACGTGAAGCTGTGGTGTGAAATGCGTATCATTTTAAAGCAAGTAATGTGAAATGTAGGTCTAACAATCTAGAAGTGTAAATAACAAATCGAATAAAGACTAAAATTAACAACAATCAAAATAAGAGATTAGGCAATCTAAAATTCACTAAGTATGTAATTAATCCAACCAATGCATGTTCAAATTTAACTCCCAAATCTACAATTCAATTAGCAATCTCTTGCCTAATTGGATTGAATGATATAGCAATGAAGATTAAATTAGTAAAGAAAATCAAAAGCCAAGATCTTAGATCATCATCTAGCCACCCTAACAATAATTCATCAAAATCAAGTACAAAAGATCAAAGATAAGGGCTCTAAAGCATGCTATGTGAAAGAACTTAATCTAACTACAAAGCATCAATTGAGATTATCCAAGCATCAAGTGTAGAGATAGAGCATGAGAAATGAGAGAGATTCGTATAATTAGATCTAAAATCTACTAATCATTCAAGGCATAAGTAGGGAATTTAAACTAAAATATGCATGTAATTGAACTAATCACATTTCTTAGCTTCAAAAGGAGAGCCTAATCCAAGAGCTTTAGCCACTAAACATCAAGAAAGAACTCCAAATCTTCATTAATGATCTTTAATTACACACTCTCTCTAGATTAGATACACTTAAGCTCTTAATTACAATCTAAAAGTATAGAGAAGGTAAAATAAAATTGTTAAAAGAGTAACTTGCCAAAAGATTTTTTTTTCCTCTAAATAGAGCATGAGAAATGAGAGAGATTAGCATAAATAGATCTAAAATCTACTAATCAATCAAGGCACAAGTAGGAAATTTAAACTAAACAATGCATGTAATTGAACTAATCACATTACTTAGCTTCAAAAGGAGAGTCTAATCCAAGAGCTTTAGCCACTAAACATCAAGAAAGAGATCCAAATCTTCATTAATGATCTTCAATTACACACTCTCTCTAGATTAGATACACTTAAACTCCTAATTACAATCTAAAAGTATAGAGAATGTAAAATAAAATTGTTAAAAGACTAACTTGCCAAAAGATTTTTCTACACTCTACAAATACATTTCAATTTATAGAAACATTGAGGACATTTGATTAGCTCATTTCTTTTCACAAGGATTGCTTCCATTTGATTGGTTGCAACTTAGAAGCTTTTGATTGGCTCATATTCTTTCACATGGATTTGTGCCATGGCAAGTTTTGATTGGTGGAGAGGTTAGAGTTGGATGAAATATCTTCTATGTAAAATAACATTGACATGTCCCTTTCCACAATATTGATGCCCTTTGCATGCAGGGTGCTAGGCAGAAGGTTCTCCAAGCCCTGCTCATTTGATTATTAGGCCTGAATTTAGTCCTAGATACTATCCAAATAGGCCTAGATTCAGTTCATTTGCAAGATACATACATCCCTTTGTGTTAAATATGTTGATCCAGCTGGGCTGGGCCTTTAAGCTTTGATAATACTAATCCCAGCCAATTTAAATTTTGGCCGGGCCAAGAATCTAGCCCCATGGGCCTAAAAACATAGCCCAAACCAGTCCTATGAGAGTTGGACTTAAAGTTTTGATAAGGGTTGGGCATGAGTTTAGATCCTCTATGGAATATTATCATGCCTAGGTACCCAAGACTTCAAAAATAAATACATGTGATTTATATAAGGAAGATTTTCAAATACTTGGCCCCACTAGGTCATTTGGGTTGGACTCGGTAATTTCTATTAAATTAATTATTAAAGGGAAGTTTTGAAAAATGATATAAAGGTATTTTTATAATTTCTTAAATTGTATGGAGAGGACTTAATTGTGGAAAAATTTTATACCATTTTGGAATATTCAAATCTTCATGTAACTTTTTTCAAAATGAAGCAAAAGATTTATAACTTTTTTTAAAATTCTCCTTTATATAAGGATATTGTAAAATACATAGTATACGCACTATAATGATATCATCATCATGTTTGAACTGACAGAGCACTATACTAATTACTAACACAACTTACAAATGTTTTCTAAATTTTATACCCTTTTGAAAATGCAAACCTAACTCAAATCAGAAATGCACACTGATGGAGAATTTAAAATTGTAAATGGGTTCATGTTGGATATATTCAAGTTTGATCAGGTTGGGATTTCAATTTAAATCTGCCCTAGACACTGTTCAGGTTGAGCTTGGATTGGTTTGTTACCAGTTGGAATGAACCCATATATACCTGATACGTGATATATCATACAACTCATTTAAAAAAAAAGAGAGATATCAGCTGTTTTTCTATAATAAGAAATTTGTGTATATATAAGTTTTCATCAATAAAAATGTAAATGTCATAAACAGGGTGGAGTCACAGCCAAGACCCAAATGCATAGAGAATGCTCTCTGTGTCTACTATTTTTTATTTAGTTTTTTGGTAAATAAGTATTTTATTAGAGAAAAAGAAAAGCAACATCCAACAAAAAAAGGAAAAAAATAAAAGAAAAAGACTTAAACCCCAGCCCTAAGAATAAGAGAAGCCCTCTCCCAAATTACATCATGTCTAGCAGAATAACAGAATTTAGTAAGAATATTCGCTTGCACATTTAGAATTTTAGGAATATAATCAGAGTCTACAAAAAGGAATAAAGTAAAAAAGGCTTTAATGTCTAAAATAATAGAGTTAATGGACCAATCTTGATCACCCTTCAAAGCTTGCACTTCTTTAGCGTCCATCAAAACACACAAACCCTGCTAAAATCATTTCTCCTTGCCTTTTCCAATGCGATTAAAACTACCCTCGACCCAACCTATTTTGAAGAGGCGACTTGTGGTCCGTGGATAGCACGTGCGTCCATAATAATACCATTTAAAATCACAACAAAACCAAATAAGCTTATTCCATCCTTAGCCTTGCAGGCAGCATCCTAGAAGATCATAACTTCTTCTTCGCTAGTTATAACTTTAGGGGTTTCAACAAGAATTCCATCTTTTCATAAAGAATGGTCTACAACTTTTCGTAAAGAATAGTCCATACTATGGCTTAAGGGATCTTGAAGCATTATATTTAATAATTCAATGATTATGGAGAGGTCTAAAGATTAACTCCTTTGAAGGAGGTCATTCCTAGCTTTCCAAGTAGTTCACTGTATATAAAGAACCCACATTTTTTTTAGAGATCATCACCAGGAGGGGATTTATGTTTTCATGCTCACATAAGTTCTTCCACCACTCCATTAACTCCAACAAAAGCTGAAAATTGGAATGAAGACCCTACCGCAAGCCAAACCAATTCGCCCTAGCATAATCCCATAACATGAGAGCATGCCCAACTGAGTCCTCTTTTTCACATATATGACATTTATTGTCCATAAAGTTAATTTTTTTAATTTAATAATAGCTCTTACCAGAATGGCATTTCTTAAATATTTCCAACCAAACATAAGAACCCTTTGAGCGAGTGGGAGTCTCCAAAAAGCTTTTCAGTTGATAATAGGATTGGAGTTGATTTCATTTCTATAGTAAATTACTCTATAAGCCGAGTTTTTAGTAAGCTGGCCATTCTTCAAATAGGGCCATATCCTTTCTTCTTTACTAAAGCATTTTGGGATATAAGTTTTACCAATGTCCTTAACATCAATAGGGATGTAAAAAAAGGCCTTTGAGAACATCTATATAAGTCCAATTTCTTTCTCTGCGTCTATTATCTTGAATCCGACAAAACCACTAAGCCTGCCTCTAATTGGGGTGGGTCATCCATGAGTACATGACTCATTGTCATCCCCACCTGAGCCTAGCCCTTTGAAACAATGCGCGGTTCCAACAACTGACATGTAGAGAAGTTTTTCTCAAGAATGGGTTAAAAATATATATTGATTGACTTAATCATGTAGCAATACATTGGATTATATAGAGAAATGGAAAGCTATTCTAGGAAACACTATATAAAGAGGATCAATCTGATCCTGTAATTGATCCTATAATCTTGCATCATTGACTCTGTGTACAGCTCATTTGACACTCCCCCTCAAGTTGGGGCATATATGTCATCAATGCCCAACTTGCTAAGTGAGCTGTGAAAAACTCTGCCGGTGACTGCTTTGGTGAGGACATCTGCAAGTTGATCTTCGGATTTCACAAACGGGACCTCAATGATCTTGGCCTCGAGTTTCTCCTTGATGAAATGTCTGTCAACTTCAACATGCTTAGTCCTATCATGTTGCACTGGATTATGTGCGATGTCTATTGAGGCCTTGTTATCACAATGCAGTTGCATGGCATGTTTGGGTTTGAATCCCAAATCCCTCAACAAATTTCGTATCCAGAGTAGTTCACATACTCCATGTGCCATACCCCGATATTCAGCTTCAGCACTCGATCTAGACACCACCTTCTGTTTCTTACTGCGCCAAGAGACTAAATTGCCTCCCACAAATGTAAAGTATCCAGATGTTGATCGCCGATCAGTAACAGAACCAGCCCAATCTGCATCAGTGTACCCTTGAATATCTAGATGACCATGTTTTGAGAACATCAATCCTTTTCCAGGAGCTGATTTCAAATATTTTAGAATCCGATTCACAGCGTTCATGTGTCCTTCACTTGGTGCATGCATGAATTGACTCACCACACTCACTGCATATGCTATATCAGGTCTAGTATGTGATAGATAAATCAACTTACCAACAAGACATTGATATCTTTCCTTGTTGGTGGGTACCTGGTCAGGATATTCACCAAGTTTATGATTCACCTCCATTGGTGTATCAGCTGGCTGGCAAGCTAACATTCCGGTTTCGGTCAAAATGTCAAGGATGTACTTCCGTTGTGATAGAAATATTCCTTGTTCTGAACGAGCCACTTCAATACCCAAAAAATACTTCAGAGCACCAAGATCTTTCATCTCAAACTCACTGGCTAAATAACAGTGCAATGCTGCCTTTTCTTCAGGGTCATTTCCTGTAACCACCATGTCATCAACATATACAATAAGGGCAGTGACCTTACCTTTCCTATGTTTCAGGAAAAGAGTATGATCTGAGTTGCTTTGATTGTAGCCAAAATTCTTCATTGATTTGCTGAACCTTCCAAACCATGCTCTGGGTGATTGTTTCAATCCATAAAGAGACTTTCTTAGTCTACATACCATGTTGTTCTGACTGGACCCCATCTTGCATCCTGGAGGGGGGTCCATATAGACTTCTTCTTCTAGGTCTCCATGCAGGAAGGCATTTTTACATCAAACTGATGTAATGACCAGTCCAGGTTTGCTGCCAGAGAAAGAAGCACCCGAATTGTGTTGATCTTGGCCACAGGAGCAAAGGTCTCCCCATAGTCAACCCCATAAGTCTGAGTGTAACCTTTTGCCACTAGTCTTGCTTTGTATCGTTCAATGGTGCCATTTGCCTTGAACTTTACCGTATATATCCATCTGCAACCTACTGTTCTCTTCCCTTTAGGAAGGGTAGTCATCTCCCAAGTGGAATTCTTCTGGAGAGCCTCCATTTCCTCGTTCATTGCTTGAGTCCACGTGGGATCTTTCAGAGCTTCCTGCACATTACTTGGAATAGATACAGTGGATAATTGACATACAAATGATGCACATGACTGAGATAGCCTATGTAGAGACACATGATTAGCAATAGGGTATTTAACCTTTGCTTTAGGGTCAGGATCATATTGTTGTCTAGAGATCCCTCTAGTTGTACGAGGAGGTAACTGATAACCTGTGTTTCCTGTATGACTCAACTCAGGTAAAGGGCTAGAGTGTGAGTTAGAGTATTCAATTACCTGTGGAGGATCCTCAGGGCCTGATTGGATAAGTGGTGGTAGTACTGTAGGAGGGACTGTATCTGAAACACTATCTGGGGTCTCCAGTTCTTGTGGCTCTTGCTCTTGTTGTACCTCTATAGTTGGTGACTCAGTAGTCACTACACTCTCAGGTGTTGTCCGAGGCTGCTCTGACATAGGCTGATCTAAAATCTTCTGGGCCTCCCCCCAAAAAAAATGAGGCATATGGGCCCCAAATAGAGAGGCACGAACAACTTCCAGGAGATGACGATTCTTACGTTCCGCTACACCATTTTGTTGTGGTGTATATGCACATGTGGTTTGATGAACAATACCATTTTGGCTTAAAAAACTATGTAGGTCGTTGTTGACGTACTCTCCTCCATTGTCCGACCTCAAAGTTGTGATTTTCTTGTCAAATTGAGTAGCAACATATTTGTGAAATTGTTTGAATTTGGCGGTGACTTCGCTTTTCTGCTTCATGGGAAAAACCCAAGTCATCCTAGTGCAATCATCTATAAATGTCACAAACCACTTAAAACCACTAATAGTAAGAACTCTTGACGGACCCCAGACATCTGAATGGATAAGCATGAAAGGCATAGAACTTTTATTCAATCTTAATGGGTAAGAAATACGATAGCTTTTCGCCAAAACACAAGTTTCACAATGAAAGTCTGATGCAACAAACTGAGAACATAAATCTGGAAATAAAAGTTTCAAATAACCAAAAGAAGCATGACCTAATCGTCTATGCCACAGCCAAATCTTCTTCATCCTGACGGACTCGTCCCCTCTCACATGATGTGCTTTACTCAATTTCTCACAGCAGTCATCTGTCAAGTCAAGATAATACAACTTCCCCCTCTTAGTACCACATCCATCCTTCTGGATAACCAATGATCTCATAACAACCCTTAATTGTATGGTTATCTAAACCACACTTGGTACACTTCATTGGAGGCCGGTTACGAGTAGAGTCTTTGTGCTGGGTGGGTAATCGAGATTGCTTGATCTTTGCAGTGGCCAAAGCTGTGGCATCGGATGAGACACCAGTTTCAGACATGGTTCCCTGTCGGTTACTCTCTTTTTAATATGTGCATATGCTGCCTCAAGTTCAGGTTTAGGCTCCATCCTCAAAATCTCTCCTCGGATTTGGTCCAAAGTATTGTCCAAACCTGCAAGAAAGATATAAACTCGGAGATGGTCAATCTCCTTGCGTCTAGTTTCAATATCTGCTGGATCCTTTATGTTACTTGGACTTAATTGATCAAGCTCTTGAAAGATCGCCGTGAGCTCACTGTAGTAATTAGCAACAGGTGCTCCATTTTGTGTCATTGTGAATGACTTTCTGTGTAGATCATAGATCTTTGCCTCATCTGAGCCATCAGAGTAAGTTTTTTTTATTGCATCCCAGACTTGCTTGGTTGTGTCATAACGGATAAACCGTTTCATCTGATCGGGTTTCATGGCATCAAATAACCAACTCTTGACTTGGCAATCCGACGCACGCCATTTGTTGTATGTTGGGTCTGTGGCCACAGGTTGGGCCATATCACCGGTCAAGTGACCATGTTTTTCTCGTCCTGCAATCTTCATCTCCATGACTTGATGCCATAGAGAATAATTATGTTCATCCAATTTGATTCCAGTAGAGAAGTTGGAATTATCTCCTTGGATGGTGACAATCTGGGTGGTTGGATTTGATTTGCTGGAATCTTCTTCACTCGCCATGATGATGACTCAATTTTTTTTTTTTTTTGTCTTTCTCCCAACCACAGCTTTCTCCTTCTTTTCCTTTTTTTTTTTTTTCTTTTCGTTCTGGTTTCTGTAACCAGAAAAAAAAATTGCTAGTAGTCTGCTGCCTTCTCCTTTTTCTTCGTCTTCACCGGCGACACACAAAGAGCGGCGATAATCGGTGAGGGCTGCAGCAGAGCGGCACCGGCGACTGCGTGGCCGGCGATGATCGGTGAGGGCAGTAGCAGCACAGTGGCACCGGATGGCGGTAGCAGCACGGCGGCACCGGTGAGGTCGGTAACAGCACAGTGGCACCAGATCTGGGCAGCAGCACAGCGGAACAGGCAACGATCTAAGGAAATGCAGAAGTGTGTATCTGAATTTGGGTTTTGTCAAAAGTTGCAGATTGATACTACAAGCTCTTTGTCTGTTTCTTTTTATCCAACAGTTTGTATCTGGAATCTGGGCAGCAGCACAGCGGAACAGGCAACTGCGTGGCCGGCGATGATCGGTGAGGGGGGCGGTAACAGCACAGCGACACCGGAGATCGTCAAATGATCTGGTCGGATCCTCTGTTCGGTGAGGGCCAGATCTGGGCAGCAGGGCCTGTCAAGCCTGATCAATTGCCACCGAATCTCCAGATGCCAAACAGCAATGGCGCGCCAAACCCGGTAGTGGTAACAGCACAGCGGCACCGGAGGGTCAAAAAACAGATCGTCGACTGATCGCGTGTCTGGGCTTAATGACTGCGGGTGTGGAAGCACACTGATCGGATTTCACAATCGATCTCGTGTGGGTTTGTACAGTGGCTGCCGGTGTGGAAGCAAGAAGGATTAGGTCAAGAGACAGTCATGATCGACAGCTCTGATACCATCTCAAGAATGGGTTAAAAATATATATTGATTGATTTAATCATGTAGCAATACATTGGATTATATAGAGAAATGGAAAGCTATTCTAGGAAACACTATATAAAGAGGATCAATCTGATCCTGTAATTGATCCTATAATCTTGCATCATTGACTCTGTGTACAGCTCATTTGACAGTTTTTGTGGGCTCCAACAAGCACTTTCTGTTATAAACCTTACCACAATACAATTTATCACTCTTGTTGGTAAAAACAAGAGCCAAGTGGAGGAATAAGAGGCTAGTTGTATCACATCATTAGTTTATTTTTCCACTGCAATTTTTCCATCTAAATATAGAGTGAAGTAACAAAATCACACTACATGTCTATTTTCACTCCACCTTTTAATCTCCCAATGCTAAGACATCCAGGTGTAAAGAGATAACCCAGTAATTAGGTGTATTGTTCTCTCCCAACTACGTACCTAGTGTTCCATCTTCATCCTCTTCATTGTGTATGCAAGCGGTCCTTTCTCTCACATGCGCAAGTGATCTTCTCCCAAGTGTTATATATTAGGTTAACTCACGAGTCCCTTGGCCGGTTAAAAAGGGGAGAAATAAGAGACAACTGACATTGTGTGGCCACTTGCAAAGCCACGGATCCTCTTCATGCTTTGGCTTAGAAAACCTGTTAAAAATTCAAATACCTTTACAAACATTTTGGGTGCGGAAACATATGCAAAAAAAAAAATCTCTACAAACAAATTCCAGCCTAAGTCGGTTTTCTCTACCAGTTTTTATACACCACTTTTTTTCTCCGGCAACTGTCCACATTTTTATGTACCTCCATTTTCTCCAACTTTTCCCTTCTCCAAAAAAGCACCTATAGATTGAAAAATTGTTTCTCAAAATTTTGTTGCAAGCTGCAAACACCCATCAAACAACAGGCAAACTATCATAGGCCACGTACTGCATGAAATTTCGTACTGATTGAATGAAATTAACCTGTTGGCTCGCAACTCAACATCCTCTTCAATAGAACATAAAACACCATCCATTACATAGATGGACTTCAGTATATATAGTCCACCACAGACAAGCCTTAATTCAAAGAAAAACAGAAAAGAAGAGAAATGAGTAAAAGAGAAATCAACCCATTTCCACTTATTTGAATCATGATCACTAACTACTAAACAATCATATATATATATATATATTCATTAAAGACACCATATACAAATCATATCCACACCACTAATTCTCATACACAAACACCAAAAACATCTAATCTAAATTTATATGAAAGTGCAACAAGCAGAGGCCTTCAAGGGAACCATCTATCATGGAAAGTAGATTGATATGATACCATGATGAGAAGTAGGATGATCAAGGCAGCAACCCCCCATGGCGAGCTACCTTCAGAGGGGCTATGGTGGGCCCGGCTGCGATAACTGGTCGACGAAGGGAGGAAGAATTGATGAGAATCAGGGATGGAGGAGAGCCAGCGGACGGCGATCAAGAGAATGATGGGTGTGGCCATGAGGACCCAGTTGAAGTTTTGTTCGGTATCTTCTAGTACAGACTCAAAGGTGAAAGACCATGAAATGGCCAGGAAGATGAAGATTACAAAGAGAATGAATAGAACTGGATATGGCAGAGGGTTGAGTGTGAAGGCGTCTGTGATTGAGGATTCTCTTGTCCTTCCATAATCCATAATTCTCAACGCCACCTACTCCAGCTTAAAAAAGGCCTCATATATATTGAAGGATCCGCTTTAGCCGCGGGGCTTCTTTGAGGTTTTTTCAAGTATGGGATGAGTGGCAGGTTAGTTTGTACTTTGTAGCCCAATGGTCCCTACCTACAAAAAAGAGGCTATTTAGACACAAATGGACAGGGTATTTGTAATCGTCTCTTCTAATTGCCATAGAATGAAATAAAATGTACACTTCCAACAGTATGATATTTCCTATTGTACAACTCTATATTGAGTAATTGCAAAATTCAATTTCTTTCTTCTAATATTTCGATTCAAAACCGTATTATTGATCTCCAGAGGGTGCTGTCACCCTATGACACCCGAAAAGAAAAGGTTTGATATATAGGAAGTCTACTTGGATGGTTGAGCACTTCATTAGAAGGTATAAGGAGTTTATAATATTTAATAAAATGTAGAAAAAATCTATTAAATAAATGAAAAGCTAGGGGAGTCATAAGCAAGAGACCCTTAGAAGTAAAGAAAGAAAAGAGGAGACAATGTTAAGTTTTTTTTTAAGAAGACAATGATAAATTTTGAAAATCTTAATGTTTATTTTTATGTAATTAGAATCTACAATATATTATACACATTACCGCGGGTGGGGGCCTTTTCCTCCCTTTTTTTTAATTCTAAATTTACTAAAAAAACTAAATAAGACATAAAACCACTGAATTAAATAAGTGTGGAAAAATGAATTTCTAAAAAGTTTTGGCGTTCATGGCTCCCCCACTCCCTCAGTATTTAAAAAAAAAAAAAAAAGCTAAAGATGGTGACAACATTGCGGAAAACATTATATATCATTTCATAACAGAAAAGGTAGAAAATAATATTATTACATAACTACTGTTTTCTAAAGTTATGCTATAAATTAAATATGAGTACTCTACAAATCACCACCATTTTAACAAATAATCCCCTCCAATATTTACCTAAAACAGATAAATTTCCTTTTGAAGTTTGATCTAACCTAAACCCAGTTGTCTAGTGTTTGCACTCCCAAAAAACTGCCTCTTTGGATACCAACAATCAGATAAGACAATAGTCTGGTTCAAGTTAGATTTTGATGCTGCTTGGACCACTCGTCTGAAGTTTGGATGAGACGATACATATCACATATATATGTAAAGCGGAGGCGCTAGCTATTTTGGAGGCTCTGCGGTGCTTTTCGAAGAACTTTCATGGCGATATCTCATTGTGGAGAGTAGTTCATCTAATGCAATTGCTTTAATATCTAATAATAAAGGCTACCAATGGAAATTTCAATTCTTTCTTAATGAAATTCAACTTTAGCTACTACCACTAATGTTGTATTAATATTTGTCACTTACTAAACTCGATTTATTATATGACTAATGTTTTAGCTGAACAAAGAGTTGAGGGGACTTCTCCATGAGAGGATTTTGTTACATGACTGTTGTGGGTGAGAGGGTAAAATGTTTTTGTACCTTTTTTGTTTTTTTTGCTTTCTCTATTCTCTTTTTAATGATGGCTTTTGATACCGACGGAAAAAACAAAAAAAAAAAAAAGGCTGTGAGAAAACGATGCAAATTCGGCAGCAACTGCGAATCAGCTATGTCCAATCTACGATTTGATGGCATTGGTCTCTATCTATAGTGGAAGGGCACGATCAATGACTAAAATATATAGATAGGCCAAGATCTACCTGACAAAAGAAAAAATCGAGTGAGAAATTAGGTCCAAGATTGATAGGCCTTTGGGAAGAGGACACGACGAGAATGTCACAATCATGCTTGTTTGTACACCCACAAAGATGATAGATAACAAATGATATTAAATTACACATGAAAATGTCAAAATAACCTTGTCAATTGTATGAACTACTTCATTGCCCTTCCTCTTCATTTTTTTTTACAGGAATTCTCAATTGGGAAAAAAAAATCATAATGTCTTTGTTTATAATGTATGTGCCATATATATGGAGAATGTTCATATGCATCTTTCCTCACCATAGGGTAAGGGACACTTCCCTTTTTTAAATTTTCAAGTATACTGTAGTGCAAAATGTACTTTTTATGTGCAAAAAAGGGGAATATCCCTCACTCTATAGTGATGAAAAGATGCATATGAACATTCCCCCATATATATATATATATATATTTATTTTTTATTTTTATTTTTTTTTATTACCACCCAAGGGAGCTAGACCCATGAGAGATCCAACAAACACGCGAAGGGTCGGAGCCTAGAAATGTTTTCCTGGAGGGGCCTCTATGTAAAAGAAGATTCTTACTGGCCGCGTGCCTCTTTCTAAAAGAACCATAAAATTCCTTATAATCAATTGGTTTTCCAAAAATTGATATGTAATGACTGTGCGGAGGATATGGATTGGTGTATTACTTGTACCGTTGTGATTTTAGTTTAACTTTAATAACAATCCATGTTATTTTTGCTTAATGGTCCATTTGAATGAGAAGAAAAGGTTGAGAAAACTATCCAAAGTTAGAATTTGTACTATGGACAGTGGTCTCTTACTCTCTACATCTCTTCTCCATCAGATTACTCACTCATGCACAGATAAGTATTTTATATTATTCCAAGTTTCTTTTTTTTTATAAAAGATTCTCAAATAATATTATTGAGAAGCCATAGCAGAATCCACAATTACATGTTGTTTGATCAATAAAATTGGATAATAAATACAAAAGAATAGATCTTCAAATTAGATGCTCATTGGGATCATGAGGTTTTAAGGCCTTTGGTATTATTCTTCTAAGTAGTGACTCCACAATAATTTACCAAGAGTCTTGGTTATTGATATCCATGTTATAGTAAATCAAATTTATGCATATGGGGTTCTCTTTTCATATGGAAACCATTGAATTTAACCTACTTCCGTGATGGGAAACTTGGGCTTGTGAGTTGTGACTCATATGAGTCGAGTCTTTTATTGTTGGGAGGGTGAGTTAAAATTAGAATTGACTCGGGTTAGATTAAAAAACTACGTACATTGGCTCAGGCCAAGTTTTCTAACAACTTTTTGTTTTTCTATTTTAGGTAAATAGTGATCTATCGGGCGAGCTTCCTACTATTATAACCCTCTTTAATATCATATAGGATATGACTTATCCCTAGCCGTAACTTAGCTAGTTGGGATGTCAAATGCTTCATTTCAGCTTAATTAGAGTGCATAAGTTCAAGTCCTTCATGTGGATAAAAGAATAAAAGAATTAAATAAAATAAAAGACATGACTCATTTAAGTCATGGCTAAGTGAGTCAAATATTAGCTCATGGCTCAGCCAACCTCTTTAGATCTTTAAATGGTAGTCATGAAAAAGACATGCCAAAGCAGATTTAGTATCCCCAAAATTCTGAGGTATACATGCCAATGGAGACTTAGTATGCCCAGAATTCTGGGGTATATATGCCAATGAAGATTTGTTTTTTCTGGGTAAAGAGAATTTTATTAGAACCAGAAGAAAGCACAAGCAAAATAAGAGTCCCAAAAAAAAAAAAACCTAGACCCTCAAACAAAACCATCCCTTCCCCTATATATAATTGTCATGAATTAACAAGTAACTCAACTTAGCTAATAAGTGACCTCCCGCATTTGAACACCTTGGAATAAAAGTAAAGGAAGAGCACAAGGCTTAATATCTAAAACAATTGGGTTGAGAGCCCAATCAACACTAACCTTCAACAGACAAGAAAAAAAACACTGCCCTGCGATGCATGCACCACCTCCTTAGAATCTGACAAAACAAAAACTTTAGATAAGCCATTATTCCAAGCTTTTGACAAAGCAAAGCTCGCTTCGGCCTCCTTGATGCCAATGTAGATTTAGTATGCCCAAAATTCTGGGGTATAGAGCTCAATCGTACTTACCGGATGACATGCAAGATATATCCAATCTGATACTTCATTTACAGAAAAAAAGGGGGGGGATCGATATTGACACTCCTTTTATCCCCTTTTTTATGCTGCCTGCATCAAAGGCGGGGAGTGCCAATACCAATCACCCAAAAAATATCATGACTTTTGAAAATCTTTTCTTTTTTTTTTCTTTTTACCTTTTTGAGTATTTTTTTCAAAAAAGAATCTCTAAAAGTTGAGAAATATGAAGGAGGGGTCAAACACTTCATAATAGCAACGGTGGACCTCTATTCTAATATATCAAGGAATAACCTGACGTTCCTTGATATCATGGAATAACCTACATGCAAATGTAATGAGAAAAAGGAGATTATATGATGTCATGGAATAATCCAATATTCCATGATATCATGGAATTGGGGCATTTGTATATTAGATTATTCTATGATATCAAATAGTAGAAGTCTTCTGTTGTCATTATAAAGTATTTGATCATTCCGTCGTATTTCTCCACTTAAAGTTTTTTAAAAAAAAATCTGTTCTTTTTTTTTTTTTTCTGATAGGTAGGTACTCACACACACTCACCTGTCCTTCACCACTAGGGCTATAATCAAGGATTGATCCCTAATTATTTTCTTATTATTATTGTTGTCGTCGTCGTGGTTATTATTTGGGTAGAAAACGAGTGCATTGGCTAAAAAGATTTTTTCTTTCTTTTGTTTTTTACTACCACCGTTGGGGGAAAGAGAATCGAGTACGCTACAACCTCTCCTTGGAGGAGTTAGATGAGGCTGAAAAAGAGGTTGGAAAACTAGGAACCTGGAGTTTGACTTTGTTGCATAAATTTTTTATTTGGGGGAGTGAAGACGGCAACTAGGATGAGTTGATGATTTGGACACGTCTAGCATAGGCCACCGACTATGCTAGAGAATAAAAAATTTATATAAATTGATGGCCCACAAAGGGTAAGATGTAAGCCAAAAAAGATTTAAATAACAATAACCAAAATACTCTCTTGGGCACGGTTCTCAAGTAAATTGCTAGTCCAGATACGCATTAGGCATGAGAACCGTATACAAGATCAAGAGAGTTTTTCATAACAATATATCAAATAAGTGCAATCTATTCAATAATTTAGTTTGGGGTAAACTAGAATAAAAATATAATTCATGTAGTCGATCCCAACATAATTGATACAAGACTTTGATCGATGATGATCAAACCGTCCTTGGTGGTGTCTTGCTCAATGGGGTGGTAGATGCTCATAATTGATACAAGACTTTGATGATGACAATGATGATCAAACCATCCTTGGTGGTGTCTTGCTCAATGGGGTGGTAGATGCTCTACTATACCTTTTGATTTGATTGACTGTGATCACCTTGGTTTAGAGAACTGGCTTCTTTGCTGTATGGTTGCTTTTTTCTTTTAAAATAAAGTTTCTCTCTCACCAGAAAAAAAGTTTGATAACACTTTGAACCATGTCATAGGAGATGACTAATTAATTCGGAGTCATCTTTTCCATTATGCCTATTGTGAAGTTTGCAAGTTGAAAACTACATTTGATTGATAAATTTAATTTGTGATAAGGGTTCAGATGGCTGGAAGAAATTGACATTTGTATTTCACACAAGTCTTTCCATTTTTTCTACAAATTAAAAAAATAAAGCCTTTCCCTTTGGATTAGAAGATGAAGTTGTAGCTTTAGCTTGTCTTGTACTTTTTTTAGTATGCTTTCAGTTTACCACAAGAGAAGGTGGTTAACCTGCACAGCACTTTAATTCAAGGGACAATTACCGTACGGACGACTCAAGACCCGACAATTACCACATACAGACGAAAGATTGAAATTTACCACATGCAAGATCGTACAGAAAAAACGGTCAAAATAGGACGGAAATACCCTTTTTCGTGCGATATCCTAGGTCTGTAGGATATCGAAGGACAGTTCGATATCCTACGTCTGTAGGATATCGCACAGTTACCTACTCCCATCCCATCACATATCAAAGATTTTCACCACAAAAGGTCAATTTTCATCTTCTCCGTTTTCGCTGAGGAGGTTCGTTTTCATCTTCTCCATTTTTACTGAGGATGAAGAGTGTAAATTTTAGTGAAAAGCTACAGCGAGAAGCTTAGCTCATCTCAGTCCTTTCTGCTTTATCTGGGCAATCTCAAAACCAGCAAAAGCTTCTTTTGAGGTTGATGAGGAGAAGAGAAAGGTGGGAGAGAGAGGTGGCTAACAAGTGTGGGTGCTGGGCGGCCCTCAAGCGCGGAGTGAAAGGAGCGTGCAGATATTTGGATATCTAACACTTGGTTTCACTCTCTGCAGCAACCGAGACCAGATATTTGAATGCTAGCAATAGGGAGCTTGCTGTTCCTCAAGATGCTCAGGCCTCAACAGATGTTGTCATCGATCCGCCTGGGCCCGAGAAGAAAGATGTTCCTCAGCTACTTCAGTTCACTTATAAGGAGCTCAAATCTGTTACTGGGAACTTCAAACCTGATAGCATTTTTTTAGTTCCAATTTTATTTTATTTAACTTGCCGCAATATAGAGAACAGTTCAATGGGATTTGATGTTCGAGGTTGTTATTAAATTGGTGTTAGATGTTGGATTTTAATTAGAAAAAGAATTTGTACTCAAATTTTATTTAGAAAGAGAATTTGTACTCAAATGTATATTTCTGTGTCCGGTCCAGTAACTTCCCCTGTGTCTGTGTTGTTGTAAGTCTCCACTCATTTCATCTATATAAAAAGAATGCACATGTTCTGCAAGTGAACTCTTTTACATTAGAATCTTTTCATCACATTCACTGTAAATCCATGGTATTGAAAATTTGGTAGAACCAGTAATGGATGAATTTGTACTCAACTTTTGGTGGTGTTTGGCTGGAAAATGCAATTTATATTTCATTCAAAAAATAAAAAAATACACAAAATCACCCTAATCCTTATCAGTATTTTACGAATGTTAGTGATATTGGTCTCGCTGTAGCGAGGATGTAGCGAGGAAACTAGATGTATGGACCGTGTAGTGCGTAGATGTATGTACCGTGTAGTGCGTCAGCGAAGTCCAAAATAAAAAAAATCAGTGGCAGGTCTCGCTATAGCGAAAATTGATCTCGCTATAGCGAGTTCTCGCTAGAGAGTTCTCGCTATAGCGAGATCTCGCTATAGCGAGAATTGATCTCGCTATAGCGAGATCACATTCTGGCTACTCCAGAATTTTTTCATTCCGTAACGAGACTCTGCCTGATTCCTTTTTTTTCCTGTCAAACGCTCTACTGGGCTTATTAGACACATTCCACTATGTATCAAAGAACTCCAAATATCTTTCTTCCCCACTTCCTTCATCTGTCTGCATCTAGGTTCTCTCCTCATAGTTTATCCTAATTTCATCACTTCTTTTCAAGGGTTTCCTTGTTATTCATCTCAGTGATCGTCCTCTTCTCCTCATCCCCATACATGTATGTATATATATATATATATATATTTTCTCATCCCAGTTAATCACTCAATATATGTTTGTTTATCCACACTAAGTGTTTGTTGATTGCCTAAATCAGTTAATCACTCAATATATGTTTGTTTATCCACACTAAGTGTTTGTTGGATTGCCTAAACCAGTTAATCACTCAATATATGTTTGTTTATCCACACTAAGTGTTTGTTGGATTGCCTATTTATATGTTTGGTTATATGTTTGTTTATACACATCTGTGGTTTTTTCATGTTGCAGCATGGCTCCTAAAAAGGATAAAGGGAAGCGACCAGCAGCTGAGTCTTCCTCTCGTTTTAATACGGAACGCTTTAAGGATGAGGAGTGTGCTGAACGTTTTGAATCAAGATTCACCAATCGCACTGTCATCTTTGAGAGAATAGTTGTGCACAGCGATCTCACCATGATAAGTTTTTTGCAATGGCTACATATTAACCGTCTTATGACTCTAATGGTAATAACCTAACGAAACGGAGGTGGAAACGGAGTTCTACAGGGAAAACGGAGATGAAACGGACCTTAGTGAAAAAAATGGATAAGATGAAACGAACTTTTTCGCTGAGATGAAACGGACCTCCTTGGTTTGAAAAACTTTCATCGGACCTCCTCAGTTTGAAAAATTGGAGAAGATGAAACGGACAGATGGGATGGAAGTTGGTGAGAATTCGATATCCTAACAGGTTTAGGATATCGCACCTACGTATGTAGGATATCGCATCCTTCGATATCCTAAATGCTTGGGATATCGAACGGTTCGATATCCTACAGACATAGGATATCGCTCAAAAAAAGGGTATTTTCGTCTCATTTTGTGCTTTTTTTGTGTACGAACTTCTTTCAGGTAAATTCTAATTTTTCATCTTTAATGGGGTAATTCTCATGTATAGGGCTGTCCGTACGGTAATTGTCCCTTAATTCAACCCATTTAGCTCATACTTGCAAGTAACCTTTTTCTTTCAGTTTCAACTATGAAACTGAGTGTAAGGATGTGGATTCCTTACCTTCGTATCAGCACAATTGGATATTCTAAAATGTAGGTATTTGGATTTCTTTCATGCAATTAAAGATCAATCCAGAGAAGTGGAATGGTTTCAGTTACCTTGGAGAGTTTTATTGTTATATTATTTCCAAACTCAGGCTAGTTTGGCAATTTGCTATTAAAAAAAAAGTGACGTAAAGTATAAAATCAATAGAGAATAAAATATAAGGGGGTTATGATGATATTTTATCTATAGTGGATTGGCGTGGAATCTTTTTGACTTTTTATATAAAAAGTGTGTTTTTTTTTTGTCATTCAATGTGGAAAGGAGGCAGGTTTTTTAGGCAAAATTAGCGAAAGGTCCCTATAAGTGAATGTATCCAACCTCCAGTCTAAGAAAAAACTTTTTAAGGCCTATGGTCCACTCAGCTAGACTTTTTCCAACCTTAGGTCCCTAATTGCACACGTTCTCATTTTTATGGACTAAATTGCCCCTTCAACCGTTTTGGTATAAAATTGCAAGTGTTGGGAGGAAGAAGGAGACAACCGCACATGGACCCCAGGTGGGCCCCGATGGTAGATCTGATCCGTGGATCCAGAGGAGGACCCACGAGCGACCTTAGAAGTGGTAGACCCATGAGGAATGGGTCCCATCTGAGCCACCATCTATTGGTCCTAAGAACCTGGGGCGTAGTTGCAGGTTGGGAGTTTTTGTTTAGGCAACATGCAGATGTGGGACCCAGGGGATGATTGGATCGTGGATCTGGTTTGGACATCGGGTCGTACATGGTTGGGCGACCTTGATGGTATGGGCGGATCTTGGGATTGTGATCAGTGGGACCACGACCCGAGGGGGTTCCAGTCTCTTGTTGACGTCGAACTCCATTGCAGAACTCGGTTCTGTTTGGAGTGAGGAATAGATAATTTGTTTGGAGTGAGGAAGAGATAAGGAGATGATGACGTGTATGGGAATAGGTGAGAGAGAATGATGATGTGAGGGGATGTGAGAGAGAGCATGATGGTGGGATGAGAGAGATTAGGTAGTGACAGATCAACACATGCCTTTTTTACTTTTAACTGTTCCAATTTCTAACAAATATATTAGGATCTTCATTCTGAGAGGTTTATTGCAGCAAACCAAAGTCCCATTTTTCTGCAGCAGTCGAACGTGGCGGCCCACCTTGATCTGTCGACTGCAACAAATCCTAACCCACCTCTTTTTTTTTTAGTTCCTTCTGGCCCTGACCCACCTCTTTTTTTTCAGTTCCATTGACCAAATCAAAGCACCCAACACAATCCACACCCAGTTTCTTCCATGCGCTTCGTCTATTATCTTCTCTGTGTCCGGTTCCAGCGACTGAGGATGGAAAGTTCCAATTGTTTATTTATTAAATGTAGCTGCCAGGCATATCAACCCAATCCAAAAAAATGAAAAAAGTACTGGGCTTTTTCTGTTCAAAATGCAATTGATACCACTTGGCAGAACCCATCATCTGCATTTTGCAGGTTGAGACGGTTCCTTTTAGGTTTGGATGATATGAAAGTCCTTTGGTCTGCAGGTTTCTTCTCCTTCCCTTCTCTGATGCAGGCAACGGGCGGCAAAAGGCGGCGGCGGTTACAAATTTATCTGAGTTCTGAGTTTTTTTTATAAAATTTACTGAGTTTTGCATAAATTTATCTGAGTTTTTGTAAAGTTTATTTGAGTTTTTGACAAATTTATCTGAGTTTTTGTGAAATTTATCTGAATTTTCGTCAAATTTATCTGAGTTCTGGACAAATTTATCTGAGTTTTCGTCAAATTTATCTGAGTTCTGGACAAATCTATCTGAGTTTTTGGCTAATGTATCTGAGTTTTGGAACAAATTTATCTGAGTTCTGAGTTTTTTTTTTATGAATTTAACTGAGTTTTGTGTGAATTTATCTGAGTTTTGAGTGAATTTATCTGAGTTTTCGCCAACGCCTTGCACACTTTTTTTTGCTCTTTGGAAAAAGGACTTGGCATGTGTTGCTATTTTAGAAGCTGGCAGGAAATAAGGGGGCTAACGTGGCAGAGGATTTTTTTTTTAGATTTATTTGTACCGTGCGTTTCGACGGTTTGGATCGTAAAGTCTCGATTTAGATCGGAGTAGATCTAAGGCTTTCGTCGGACCCAAGCTTCCTTCGTTTCTCACTGCAAACCGAAGTTGAGAGGAAGAAAACAGATCCTTCTTTGAGTCGCCTCGGGTTTCACGCATCATAGGAAAAGCGTGCAAGTAAAGGACGGGAACAGGAAAAGAGTAGCACTTATATATCTTTTCGTCATCAGGTCATTAGGTTTTCTCCTCGGGTTCGGTGCGTCAGGGAAAACAAACTGAGCACGGTCCATCGACCAGCACATTGTATTCACCCTCTCCTCGGGATGCGTGCATCATTGGTGGCCAGCAATAGAGGGCGACATCTTAGAAAGGAGCAAATTGGTCTTTTCAGGTATCCAAAAGTGGAGAATGACCTTTCGCTATATGATTTTTTTTTTTTTTTTTTGACTGTTAGCTACAAAGTTATGTTATGAGGGACCTTCGGCCAAAGCCCCCGGTTTTTCGGTTTTTTACTCTCTCTCTCTCTCTCTCTCTCTCTCTCTCTCTCTCTCTTTCTAAATATGAGGGAATTTTGAAGATATGTATTTTTGATGTGGCCCCTTATCTGAAAAATAAAAGCTTTACATTACTTTTACTAACCTAGTAAGTTGTCAAACGGATTCATTGGGTCTTAAAATCAATTCTATATTTTAGGGGGAAAATCCCAAATTTCCAAACGCCTGACCCCATGCTGAGTCAATTTGACTCAATGGGTCGGAATCATTGGATCTTGAAGTAATTCTATATAGTCTTTAAGAACTTTAAAATAAACACTTACGAAAAAGAAAGTAGCTTTAAAATAAACAGTTTCCATGACTCAGCTGAGTCTTGAGTGGAGTTGTTCTCATCATTATCAACACTTATGAAAAAGAAAGTAACTTTAAAATAAATAGTTTCCGTGACTCAGCTGAGTCTTGAGTGGAGTTGTTGTTCTCATCATTATCATCCCATCCTTGTATCTTTAATTCTTTGTTAGATCAATTTAGGGTCGGCTTAATAAGTACCACTATTTTTTTAGTTTTTTTCGCTTTGGTAAATACTCACACACCCTATCCTAAGTGAGGTCAATGTTATGGGCATGGATCAATTTCTGATGTGTTTTTGTGGAAGGAATGTGTCTCACCACTGAGTTACCGCTGGGCTGGCATTTAAGTGTAGACTGTGAATCGGGCGGGTCAGTCCAAGACCCAACTGACTTGCTCCAGACCTGACCTGAATAATTCCACTTTGAGTCCAAGTCTAGGCCAGATGGGTTAGGACCAGGAAAGAAATATGTGTGAAAAGCCCTTAAAAATTAGTTTCAGTATTAGATTTTTGAAAGTATTCTTTTAAAACGCGTATATGAGATATTTTGCCAAATCCCAAGGGCAAAAATGGAACGGAGACGTGGTGATGTTTGTGATGGGTTTGCACGCAAGCTTGCATGATTGTCCCTTGGGCTTTTGGTGGGACCCAACGTGAGGCCTGTCTTGATCTACTTCCCTTGCATTGTCAAATTATACAACTTGCAAGCATAGAAATTGGATCGATTTCTTTGTCTCACAAGTCTACTTCAAAGTACCTTTCAAGTAAATGGATAGAAGTTTAAGGAAAGGTGTAAGGTTTAGTTAGTGCGTCCAGACTATTGCATATTTTACATTTTTATCATGAGTGGACCAATAACAGTTTGCCACCTCATTAATTTAAAAATTCAGATGATTTTCTTTCATCTGATTTAAACTTTTTTAAATTTCAAAATCACCTAAATTTTTGGATGACGTGGCGGACTGTTATTGGTCCACTCACGATGAAGGTGCAACAACTACGATAGGTGATCCGGACTCTTAGTTATTTACCTACATTTATTTTTTCCTTTTAGGAGTCTTTCTATGTAGAAAAAAGTAGGAGGGGGAATTTGTCTCCAGTATAATGTATTTTCTCTTATTTGGATCTACTTTCAGGAAGAAAAGTATTTTTTTTTTGTGAGTTAAGTTTGGGAAAAAAAAAAGAAATAACACCCATTCTTGAATATAATTGGATTTTTCAATAAAAGTTGGCATCTAACTTTTTAATAATTAATTAAAAAAAATTACTACTAGATGGTGATTCTTTGAAGTACCCTGCATCCTTGGGCCTGTTTCTTTGCTGAGATCTCAGGAATTCTTGTCTGGGGAATTCCTAAATTTCCAGACAAAGTGGAATTTCTGAATGCCCATTTGGGCTTGAGCATTCAGGAATTCCACAAAAATGCATAGGGAGTGGAATTCCTGGATTCCCAAAGGTCAAAAGAGACCTTTCATGTGGCTGGAATCCAAAAATGCTAGTAAAGAAAGATGGAATTCAAAAATTTCAGGGGACAGCCTGTTACATCATGTCCCGGAATTCCTGGACATGGTGAATTCCTGGCAAAAATTTCACTAAAGAAATAGGGCCTTAGTTTTTCCCTGAGTTGGTCCAGACCTGACCTGAACAATCCCACTTTGAGTCCAAGTCTAGGCCAGATGGGTTAGGGCCAGGAAAGAAATTTGGGTGAAAAGCCCTGAAAAATTAGTTTCAATATTAGATTTTTGAAAGTATTCTTTTAAAACGCGTACATGAGATATTTTGCCATGTTCCAAGGGCAGAAATGGAATGGAGACGTGGTGATGTTTGTGATGGGTTTGCACGCTAGCTTGCATGATTGTCCCTTGGGCTTTTGGTGGGACCCAACCTGAAGCCCGTCTTGATCTACTTCCCTTGCATTGTCAAATTGTACAACTTGCAAGCATAGATTTTCAACAAATTGGATCGATTTCTTTGTCTCACAAGTCATTTCTTCAAAGTACCTTTCAAGTAAATGGATAGAAGTTTAGGGAAAGGTGTAAGGTTTAGTCAGTGAGTCCGGATCACCTATAGCAGATGTTACACATTTACCGTGAGTGGACCAATAACAGTCCACCACGTCATTCAAAAATTTAGGTGATTTTCTTTCATCTGATTTAGACTTTTTAAACTTCAAAATCACCTAAATTTTTGGATGACGTGGCGGACTGTTATTGGTCCTACGATAGGTGATCCGGACTCTGTTATTTACCTACATTTCTTTTTGCCTTTTAGAAATCTTTCTATGTAGTAAAAAGTAGGAGGAATTTGTCCCCAGTATAATGTATTTTCTCTTATTTGGAACTACTTTCAGGACGAAAAGTAATTTTTTTTTGTGAGTTAAGTTTGGGGGAAAAAAAGAAATAACACCCATTCTTTAAAATAATTGGATTTTTTTAATAAAAGTTGGCATCTAACTATTTAATAATTAATTAAAAAAATTACTACTAGATTGTGATTCTTTGAAGTACCCTGCATCATTAGTTTTTCCCTGAGGATAACTCAAATCATTTCCATCCCTTGCATACCACTGAAGCTTTTCCAATCTCTCTGAAGAATTAGAATAACAATCAGAAGTTCGGGTCAATATTCGACCCAATAATTTTGCAGCTGAGGTAGCTAGCTTTCATAATAGATGAGGAGGACTGCTTTAACCCGGTCTGTGGGCGTTTGTTTTTCTATTTGGTTGTGCTCGGGCTGTGGGCTTTATTTTCTTCTCTTCTAGTGCTCGGGGTTTTGGGGTTTTTTTTTCAGCTCCTTGGCTACAGATATGGGCTTTATTTTCTTTTGTTTGTGCCCAGGCCCTGTGCTTACTTTATTCTATCTTAGTTGTGGGTTTTTGTGAGTTTTCCCCTTTTGGATTACCCCTTGCTCCTTTCTTCTTAGCATACTACAAGTAGCTATGTACTTAGGTATAGCTGGTATCCTTATCGGTGCATAAGACTAGAGAAGCTGTTAATCCACTATTGTACGTTTGGGATTTCCCCCAATTTTGATATAGACTAATTCTCACTGACTAATTCTTACCTTTCAATATATACACATTGCATTTGCTCCTGTGAGAACATCTCTCATAAAAAAGATCCATCAGAACTTCCAGCAGCCTCACCTGGTGATTCATCCAATCCATCCAAACACACAGTACCCCTCGTGATAGTCATCGAACCCCAATATTTGTGCCATATAATAGAATGGACCGTTGGATCGATGGACAATTTTTTTGTTAAATGTAAAGTTGTTAAACTCGTGTGCCATAGATTAAGGGGTTAGTGGTATCGGATTGATCCCAACTTTGATATCTAGGGCTGCCCATATGGATCTTTCCATCTCTCGGTCCTATGATCAGTAGGGCCTCACGTGGGTCTCATCCAACCGGTCTCATTCAACTACCTCTCACCGTTCCATGAGAGATGTTCTCACATTTGCTCTTATGAGAACATCTCTCACCGTACTCTAACAAGGTGCTAGATGGGGCCCATCTAGAGCCCCTATGATCATGTGACTGAGGAATGAAAAAATCCATCTGGGTAAGACCTGGATATCAAATATCCATATGGGTAAGACCTAGATATCAAAGATCCATATGGGTGGGCCCAACATGCTACTCATACCGTATCACGGTACGAGTTGTATGTCTAGGATCAACATTTCTCAAAATATTGTATTAAAATTATATGGTATAAGTGGTTGTCTTTCATAGGCGGGCTCATTTTCCACTTGAGTGGGTTGTCTTTCCGTGTGCGTGTGGGCTCTCAATTGAGTTCCAGCACCCTTGGTTGGGTTTATATATATACATATGATGGTCCGCACAGTCTAGAACACCTATTAGGGCCTACCTTATAACCCATTCAAACAGACCACATATACACAACCCTCTTATATGCACACAATAATTTGCATGGATTCGAACTAACTGGACGGTTGAATTTGGGGTCAATTTTTGTTGTTCGATATAAAGTTGTTAAACTCGTGGACCATGGATGAAGAGGTTAGAAATATTAGATTGACTTCAAATTTGATGTGTAGGTTGGCCCCACTTGGATCTTTCGGTCCCCTTTTGTCCCATGACCAGTGGGGTCCCAAGGTGGACTCCACTAGGTGGTCCACACCATAAGCCCATTAGGACCGTCGCCCTAATAGGCGTTCTACAATGTACGTACAATAAGGACTGTCCTTACAATTCTGGTTATATATATATATATATAGGTGATGGAGAGCTCTAGTGGTAGGCCAAGTGGGCCCATACCAGGGGTGGATCATAAACCAAAATTCACATGGAATTGGTGGATTAGAGCTTTGTAGGCAAGCGTCTCATTCAATGATGAGGTTGACAACTCATCCCTTGCCCTGTTTAATGCCCAACAGTTCTCACCATGGATTGGTTGGGACAATTGATGGAAGACGAGTGAGAGGACCCGTTCCATTACACAATTGACAATACGGAGTAGAGACTTCCAGGTCCCCATGACATATAGCTAAAGCTCTATAGTCTCAGATCTATTTCAGTTCATAGTCTCAGGTCCATTATTATTGCAAAAAGTCTACTTGGACTGATGCCAGGCCCGATGAGTGGCCTGACACCAGGCCAAGAGCCCTTGGATCTCATTCAGTACTAAGTGGACTCTAGGGCGACTCTAACGTTGTTCACAGATTGTGTGGGGTCAGGTCAGGTTCAGCACCTAAAAGTACAATTAAATAGACCCATTTGAATGCATGATAATTAAGAGAGGCACGTTGATATGAAAGGATTGGACCCACACAATAGAATATTAGATATCGTGTTTGAGCAAATGATTATAGTCTTTAGCTTTCAGTCCTAAAAGTTTGAGTAAAAGTCTACATGGCCTGAAAAATCACGCCTGAAAAATTGCCTGAAAGGCCCTGGACCCTAGGATCTCATGAGATCGTAGGGTCCGGGGCCTTTTAGGCCATTTTTCAGGCCTGATTTTTCAGGCCATGTAGCACGTCTGAAAGTTTGAAGGTTATACACCTTGCAATTTTGCTGTGATAAATTCCAAGAATATATACGGCAAATAAATGGTGGGGCCCCAAATATATCACTCAAAAAGGCACAGGAATGGGTAGCCACTTTGCCCCACTTCCGAAATTTAAAATTTCCACCAATGGTATGTTTCCCTCTTTTTTTTTTTTTCATTTTTTGTTGGTATCGGAGAGTTCCGAATTCTTTGAGCTGGACTAATCCCTCTGGGCCCAGAGGGAAGCCGGGTAAACTCTCATGTAGCCCCAGTGTGGTAGTGCAGTTTTAAACCCACAACCTCCGGGTACAAACCATAGTTCTAGGCCAACTGAGCTACCCCTTGGAATTAATGGTATGTTTCCTTGAGCCCCAATACATCCAACCTTGCATGAACCTAGAATTATCATCAACTCTCAAGCCATCCCTTTCTCCTCGAGAGATTCCTGAGAATCAAGATATACCATCAAATAATCAGAAGACTGGAACTTAGAAGGATATCCCTTTTATTGATATTGTAAAAGGATCATTCATCTGATCTTCGATCTTGAAAGTTTAGTACCATTGTGACCCACATCCAAATGTTAATAAAATCCAGGTTTTCTTAGTTATTATTATTTGCTTTTCTCATTATTTGCATATCATAAAAGCATTTGATAGTGAGTACAATGAGGAACATTTGGCACATTTTTTTTAAGATGACACGATCTTCTGCTCCTTCCTTGTTCTGCATTCTTGAATGTATGGGTTCTCGTTTTCAACAAAATTGAATACCAATTACCCTTCAATTTCCAGCAAATATCCCTAGAATGTGGCCAATCTTAACCCTTCAAATATAATAACAAAAAGACCAAACTTCCCTTAAAACTTAGACATTGGCCAATTATACTATATTAAAGGAGAGGGCTTTAGATTCAATCTTGACTGTGGGTTATAATTTTGAGTGACAGTTCTCCCAATTTGTTTTCACTTTCTTTCCCCGTAACTACCTACTAATATCTTTATCTCATCAAATCACCCACTACTCTCCTCACTTTGGTTCTACTTCTTTCTTTCTTTTTCTTTTTTTTTTCTCTTTTTTTGTAAAATCTCTTATTACACCCGTCTCTTCTACTCCCTTCTTGCCTTGTTTTTCTATTATGATATCTTAAAGCCAAAGGTTTTGGCTTTAATTTTGACCAATGGTTATAATTTTGACCACAGCTTACACTATTTATTTCAAATTTTTCATGTTCTCTTACCACTCCTCAACTCCTCCGTTCTTATCTCACTTCACTCACTCTTGTCTTTTCATGCAATGACTCATTTTTGTATAACTCTCTTTCATGCTATCCTTTAACTTATTTGACCACTCACTTAAAAACTTTTTGTGCTTTAAATCTTCTACAACGATTTTAAAAGGTTTCAATTCTTCGCTTCCTCACTAAAGTAGAACAAATGGCAATGAAGATCAAAGGTAGATTTTTTTCCCAATAATTTCTTCAACATGATTCCCTAGCATGCAGTTCCTATAATTAAATTTGAAGTTCTTTTATTTACAAGATTTCCTGACAATTACATTCAAGTAATATATTTTTAAAAAATGTAATATATTTTAAAAAAATTTAAATCACCAACTTTCTCCACAAATTTATATTATTTAATTATGTTTATCATGACTTTTGCATTTATATTGCTCGAGCTAAAGATGAGGGAAACTAAAAGAAAACTATGTCATAACAGGTTATCCTTTATAAAGGATTGAATGTGCAAGGGATTCAAAGGAGTGGACAAATTAACAAGTTACTATGGATATTTTGGAAACTGCTAATTGTTTTGAGATGGTGGATTATAGTTTTGTTCCTAGAATTTTTAATGAGGTTGGCTGCCTTTTAGCCAAAATGAGGAGTCCTTTTGTTGAAGATGTGTGAGCAGGGACCATTTTCTGGACTGGTTGATGGGGATGTCCAAGTTTTCTGGGGTTTTTTTTTTTTTTTTTTTTTTTTTTTTTTTTTTTTTTTTTTTTTTTTTTTTTTTTTATAATAATGTTTCTTCCTTGTACCAAAAAAACTAACACTAGTTAAGATGACACAAACTTGGGCTTGTAGGAAAGGCAATTGAATAACCTTTCCACTGGTCTCATACCATTAGAAATTATTTTACAAATAAAATCTGGCCATTATAGGAAACACAAAAATGAAAGCTAATGATCCCACAATCCATATTAATATGGACAAACCATGGTTTTTTATGATATGTTTCACATCTGATGGGCGCATTTTTGTGGGCCCAGCTTGGCCTCATTTTGTAGATGATGGGTCTGGTTTATTCATAGTAAATGGGCCCTATATTTAAGGATAAAAATGAGTCTGTTTCAAGACGGGTTCATTTTGTACCAAGACCCAAACCCAAACTGCCAATAGGGAACCATAACTCATTGGAGTTCAGGTTACATGACTCATACCCACACCAGATATTAAGTTAAAGCCCACATCCAGACCTTAAAAGGGCCTATATTAGGCCCAAAATATGTTTATATCAATACTTAAACATGTGTACTTAATATACAGTTGTATATGTATAATATATGCACAATCCAAGGACCCAAACCCAGACCCAAGTTTTATTCAGGTTCATGCAGTAGACTACCAACATGACAAACAAGCCCCATTGGCCAACATAGGCAGGTTGGGTAACTCACAATTTACATGCCGCTTCTTTCCCATTTTATACTTTACAGGCATAATTCGAAACGTCAACAAGACTTGACTCAACTTGAACAACTTAACCCGAGTTATTGACTCACTCAACAGGCCATTGAGTCATAAGAGTCTTCTGCTAGCCATTGAAAAAACTACATGGTAAAACTCAGGTGAATTACTTAGAATCGGCCAAATAATAAGCCGGCATTCGGGTTTCTGAGTTTTTAAACATCAATTTTGTACTGACCAGATATACTGTATTACTATCATTCCTCTAAACTCCAATATTTAGTTGGATCATTAGCAACAACTTCTTCAAAGGTTAAACCGGGTAACAACTGTGCAACTTTGACTTGATAGAACCTCAAACCAATGGTTAAAACAATCAGATAGCTCGGTCATTTTGCATACAGCCCCAAGTCATCAGACGTAGTCTGACCCCCATCCCCACCCACACAACCAAATGAATTGACATGCATCCAGGAGGGCCCCACAGGCCACACTGTTCTCAAAAATTCATATACGATATTTACCTTTGATAGATGATTGATGTAACCAAAAGACACACGAGGTTGAAACATGATGCTAAGATGATTTATTAATCTGATTCCGATATTAATTTCATGGTAGCAAGTCCACAACTCCAATCTTCTTACTGGGAAAGGAAACCAAAACCCCATTAAATAAAATATATTGTAGCTTGAAGATTTCAACAAAATGCTACCTGAGGGAGCCACTCTTTGGTCTTTATTCATCCTTGACACCACAACCAGGAACCTATAATTAAGCGGCCACCTTCTTGTAAGTAACCGAATTGACAATTGTAGCAAATTCTGGACCCTGCAGTAACACCAATTGAACTGCATTAAGTATTCATGTTTGTTGCATCACTGAAGGGCAATAGATATAATAAACATGTTTCAACTACAACATACTAAAATGTTTTACTAGGAAAAAAATGTGTGCGCACATTAAATTAGTTTTAGGTTTCAATTCATATGGACTGGACATTACAAATTCTAATATTCTATCCAGTGTTTAAAAACTCAGAAACTCAACTTGTCTCAGGGGGTCAGAGTCCATGCGTATCTGCAATGTACTCAGAGATTCATTTCACTAACCCAGTGGCGACTAGCCAAAATGAGCTAACTAGGATGAGTCAGCACCTGCCAAATGGGATTCTTTAGCCTAAATTAAGTTGGTTAGCTGCCGGTTACTGCTCTAACCTGTGGATAGCATCTTATCTGGGAACGTTTTTTACTGCTGTAGTAGTTAAGTTGCTGTTTGGCTGCTACATTTGCCGGTTGCTAGGAGATTCCACTCGCTCTCTCTCATACCTTTCTTCATATGAAAGTTTAGATGGAGTGTGGGTGAACAGCCTGCAGAGAGTTGTTTGATATGCAGTGTTTCTGGAAGTTACTACTTGTTGCTTTTCTATTTTATTTGGAGAATGTAATACAGCAGTAATGCTGTAAATTGTTATTTGGTCATATTCTCCTCGCGCTACCAAAGCACCGGGTAGCTGTTTTTTATGTAGAGCATACATAATACAGGCACTCTTTTCAGTTCAAGAGGCAAAGTGGGTTTCAATATCCCCACTGTCCACCAGGGACCAAAAATCCCACATGGCAGCAGTCCAGGACTCCATCCAATAGGTTAAATGTGTTGGCAACCACAAAGTATTGTTGTAAGTTAAGGCTCCATTTGGCATCGTGCCAATGGGCTGTTCCCGTGTTCCCATGAGATAAGACCACTGAAACCCCGTTTGTTAAGAATAATTGGGTGTAACATTTTTGTCCCGCTGTAATGATCCCTAAAATCGTGTCCTGCCACAGTAGGAAATCAAAAACAATTTTTTTTCGTTTTTGTATTTGCCACAACTCGCTGGCACTAAAGCTCCTTAAGGAGGACTATCGAGTATCGACTCTCTTCTCCCGTCCACTCCTGCATCCTCCAAAAAGCTCCTAAAGGTCTCTCTCTCTCTCTCTCTCTCTCTCTTTTCTCTCTCTTCTCTCTCCTATCTCTCTCTCTCTCTCTCTCTCTCTCTCTCCTCTCTCTCTCTCTCTCTCTCTCTCTCTCTCTCCTCCCTCCCTCCCTCCCTCCTCCCTCCCTCCCTCCCTCCCTCCAACAGTTCAGACGCCCAAAACCCATTCTGACCAACCACACCCTCTATATCTCACTCCCATGGTTGGATGGGTTTTAAGTGAGGAAAAGTAAATCAGGCCAACGATAAAAAATTCTACTCTCCCATGTTTGGATGGGTTTTAAGGGAAGAGAAGTAAATCGGTACTTTCACCTCACAAGGACCTAGGAAATCTCACTTTCCACACCAAACTCACTCCTTCTCCACGGTACATCTCAAGATCCTCTATTGAGCATCTCTGTGGGAGAGAAGATTTGATTTGAAAAAAGGGCAACACCTAGCTGCCAGTTGCAGAAACGAGAGAAGACGAGTCTGGATCCTCAGTTGAGCTATATTATATGTGAATTTACATGTCTCTAGGAAACCAATCTGGGGCCCACATAATTATAATCCAAACAGTTGATAATGAACACTATCCCCTTTAATGGTAAACCCTAAAATTTCATTTCATTAGAGGCAGGCCCAACCATCCAATTGAGTGCATGATGGAAGTGTAATTAAATCCATGTCAGGAACTAGCAAACCGGATCGGAGCTCCACCCTGGCATCCATTTGTATAATCCGAACCATTATAGATGAATCTCATACCCACCATGGATCTATGCTAAAATTTCATATCAATAGGAGTGGAGCCCACTGTGTGATTGAGAACATGAATGGTTGTGTTCGTAAGATATCGTATAGAAATACAGTTTTACAAAAAAATAAAAATAAAGATAAGTTTACGTTTCCTTTACCACAACCATCCAAACACCTTTTTTATTTAACAAAAAATTGTTATGTGGTTACCAAACAAGTTCCATACAACACACTCGCCACAAAATCGGGAACAACATGGAAATATGCCAAACGGGGCCTAAGGTGCTGTATGGGCTGTCTTTATTGTAGAAAGTGCTATTTGAACCTAAGACTGTTGTATATAGCAATCATTCAAGGGACTGGTTTTTGTTGGAAATTAAGCAATTTTCAGCTGTAATGTTATATTTGCATCTTGATATGCATCAAGATTAGAGTGTTTCTGGAGGCCATGGGGTCTGCAATTTAGTAAGAGGTAGGGCTGACCAACCGGATTTCCGGTCCGGTTGGACAATTTAAAGTGGTCCAGACAGGTTTCCATTTTTTTTTTTTTTCATATTCACCTCACATCTAAAAAGTGGGCAAATGTCAAATGAATGAATGATGGGTTTTACAAATGGGCGCTAGGCTGGGGCGTTGGGCTCATGCCTCATGTGCTCATCCATATTAAAAAAAAAACCTTATTTTTTTAATAAATCCGGTCCGGTCCTGTCCAGACCGGACCCCAAAAGGCCTCGACCGGACCGGATTTGGACCACTAAGACCGCAAATCTGGTCCGGTCCGGTCGGTTTTGTGGTCCGGTCCGGTCTGCGGTCCGGTTCTGTGCAGCCCTAGTAAGAGGAGTTGCTACAGTGGTTCACTCAGATTTGAAGTTTTTTTGATGACCATAGTTCAAAATATCGGCCGTTACCATTACGTTAAATGGTATATAACGGCCGCGTTACAATACCACGGTAAATATCGCCAAAATAACGGCCGATATTTACCCTTTTTTTTAAATATAACGGTCGTACCGTTATAACAGGATTTTTTTTTATAACTTCCCTTTTGGCCTTCTCTTTCACTTCTTTTCATTGTCTTTCTTCTCTGAGAGCTTCCTAAGGACTACTACAGCTTCTATGGCTTAGAGGAGCACCTAAAAGGTTGTATCTAAGCCGCTATTGGGTAGATTTGTCATTGGGAAAATCAAATGAAACTCAAAAGACCTCTTTGGTAAGCTTATTTTTTTGTTTTTTGGAGTTCTTTTCAAGATTCAACATCAAAATGACTTAGAGATGTTTGAGGTGTGTTAGATCTATACTTTTGGAGCAAAGAATTACAAATCTTAGCACTTTTTGTAATATTTTTAGTTTTTTAGCATCCGGATTATTTTAGTTTTTTTTTTTTTTTTGAAAAGATTGTATAATACATGAACCAAAGGCTTTATAATGAGTTATATTTGATGTTACTCACTTATTTTTCCCTAGATCTAGTGTTCTAAAGTGTAGATCTAGATTTTTTTTATTTTCAAAATTTGGGGCCTTTCTTGATATCAAAATGTTTAACACTATAGTTTGCCCAAAATTATGATTGCATTGTGTGAAATTTATTATATTTCAGCTTATTTTACTATATACATCGATACAGCCATGATACAGGATGTTATAACTTGAGGGGACTGTTATTTTGCCTTAAAAGTCTGCACTAATGGAAAACAAAAAAAAAAAAAACACATTGTTTTCTATCATTTTATATTATTATGGATTTTTTTATATTTTTTTGGGTTTTTTTGAGGTCGAATAAAAATTCGCTCCGCGATGGACCACGAACCTGCGACGCGATGACTACGAAATGCGATGACCACGAACCTCGAACCACAATTTTGAACCATGTTGATGACAGATTCAGCAGTGATTGCAATTTAAAATTGGAATAAATCAGGTTTTTATTCCTTTTTTTTAATAGTGACATTTTTATTAAATAAATTGGCTTTGTATTCACTGATTTAAGTTACTGAGTTGAGATTTGTATATTCATCTAACATATATATCTTGTTAATTGGAAGAGTACTCTTCCATAATGGGGACTCGTAAGGTGTTCAAAGTGCATATGAAGGCCTGATCTTGCAAAGAAAAGGGCTCGCTTTCATCACACAAGTCAAGTTAATCAAACCTAGGGTTTATGAGGTTATCTAAACAAGGGAGGGAACCCCACAATTATTTAGCATATTGAATCTAAGTAATTGGTGAATTGTGGATAAACGTTCATCCATAAGGCGTGATTCAAGTTCACTAGTTTCATGTGAAAAGTTGAAGGGTTTTGTGGGAAACCTACTCTACCACTAAGAATATGTTAAGTCATCCATAATGCTGTACAGCATTGGGGCTGCTTTGTACATACTACGGAGCATATGTAAGTGCAATTTAAATCAGCAGTGTTGCTGATCGCGCAGTTTCTGCTGTAAAGCATATATGAGTGTAGTTGATATTAGTCGTGGTGCTGATTGTGCCCTTTATGCTGCAGTTATGTTCCGAAGTAATTCAGAATTGTTGCTATTTGTGAAGTTTATGCTGTGAAGCATATAAAGTTAAGTTGTTTGATGAATGTGGTAGTAAAGATTGCTGGTACGGTTGTAAAACATATCAAAGAACCACCAGTCCACCACAGGTAGTTATATGATGTTTATTCCAAACTGGGCATTGTAGATATCCATGCACCAGTATGACAAGGAATGTCGAGAAATAGCAAGGGGCTAATTGTAATTTTCTAGTAATTATGGACTAATTTATAATTACAGAGAACTTTATTAAAAAGGGGTCTTTCATGACATCTAAAAATAGTGAATAACATAAATGAAATTAAGGTTGGTCATAATTAAGCTCTTTCATAATTTCTAAAAATAGTGAATAACATAAATAAAGTGCTAAGGTTGGTCATAATTAAGGTTGCATGACCAGTCCTCATGTTTTCTCCAAAAAAGAATATCTCCTTTAAAACCCTAATCTTCTTCTCTAACTTCTTTTTATCTTCATCATCTTCTTCTTCTTTAATCTTCAGATTTTTTTTATTCATGTTTGTTGTGGATTAAAAGTTTCAACTAAAACAAAGGTCATTTAAGATTGTGCAATAGTTTTAACGTATAAATAGAATAAATAAAACAGAAAAACTGTTTTTCTGCACAAGCATACCTTCAAGGAAGCACCACCAACAAGAAATCCATCAATATCTTCTTGCTTTGCTAGCTCAGCACAGTTGCTCCCATTTGCAGACCCTGCAAACAGAATGCATGGATTCATTGCTATTAAGAGGCCAATCAACCAAATCTTAGCATCAGGATGCATCAAATCACCTAATATATGACAATTTGAATGTAAGAGATTGGTCGACAGAGACAAAATCATGAGAGTTATAAATTCTACATAAGAACGACCATATTTTATGCATGCAATGAAGAGAAAAAAAAAATGATCAGATAACAGATGAAGGTGAAGAAACAGTAACACCTAAAGGGAAAAAACACTGCTGAATCATGAAACTAACAAACATGCAATTTATAACACTAAATGGTTTTTTATTTATTTATTGATAGGCTGCCAGTACTCCTCCAATGAGTCAAACAGGGTTCAAAATTCAAACCCTGGAAATCCCTATGGGAGTTGAGCAAAGTAGCAAATGGATTCAACTGTTATCTTTTTAATGTGGGTTTTTAAAGAATCTTCAATAACTATATACATAGGATGTTCAGAAAAAGTATCAGAAAAGTTAAGAGCATAATAAAAAAAAAAAAGTGAAAAAAGAAACACCTTCAAATAGTTATTAATGAAAACTAAGGCCCAGGGATCCACACAGGACAACCCAAAGGGAAAACATGTGATGGATAAGAAATCCAATGGAACTATCCACTGAGTCACACATCCAATACATCCGAAAAAGTTGGTGTTTACTTTCTACTTTCAGGTTGTGCTTACTAGGAGCCAATTTTCTGTGGCAAATTTCCTTAATCGGTTAGTTTGATAAGGAGTCGTTGAATTTGATTTAGTTCTTGTTTGTAATACACTTTTAAGATTGCTAGTATATGTCACAAAACTAGTAGATAACAAGGTGGGGCATCCAAGGCTACCCTATAAATACGAATGCTGTGCTTTCTGCAATCACTTACAATGAAATTTCAGTTATTAACTCCTCTTTCGATTAGTGTAAAATCTATTCTCTAATTCTTTGGTGCTTACTCTGAAGGTCTATGATGCAAGATCAAGGGTGTGCTGACTCAAGGGCTTCCTCCTGCATTAACTGGTATCAGAAGAAGTTCCTCTCTGAATTAATCATTTTCCCCATCATCTAGTTCGCCGCCTTTTATCACACTTCTCTGTTTTCCTTTTGCACAGTACCCAAAATCTCCAGTTACAACCTAAAACTCTGCCAGAATTTGGAGAGCCAGCCAAGCCTACGTTGCTCCATTCTTTTCCATTCAAGTCCTAATAACTACACTATACCTTAGCCAAATTCCCTCTAATCATTCCCAAAACCCCAAAACAAATCCCAATTTACTGGGCCAAGATAAACCCTAAATCCAACACACCACTGAACCTAGACAGTCCATAAACCTGTTAAAACTTCCCAATTCTGCCCCAAATTCAAACCAAATAAAACACCGGTTCCAAACCATAAGCCTAAAATTCCCAAAACCCAAACTAGCAGAAACTCTCTATTTTTTGACAGTTTTCCATGGTCCTAATTGAAGTTTAGTTCCAAACAAGAACTGTCAATTGGACGGTCGTAGCTCAGCCAAATTCCAACACCCAAAACATTTCATTTTTTTTCTCCCACAGTCCAAATCCAGTGCAACTTATGAAACCAATCAAACTTAAACATGGTCCTACTTTGACTTGAGTTTCCAACCAGAATCACCCTCAAATACAGCCATAATCCAAAACCAGTTACCACACTTCAACCTATAACTCCAAACCCTAGTGGAACCCTAAACCAAGTTTGCCCATTCAACAAAACAAAACTACCTCAAAACATAGTAGCCCAACAGTCTACCCTCACAACTCATTTGATCAGCACAAATGCAGACTGGAAACAACCCCTCAATTGCTGTCCTATAATGTAAATCAGTGCCCTATAGCACATAAACCCATTCAAATTCAAGCCACATTCCGTCCCAATCAGCCAATTGACTGCATCACAAATTTGGTCAAGAAAAGGTTGATTCGCCAGCCCAATTGTGAACTAAAACCATGATGTCCAAACCCAGGTAGCAGTTACAGTCTCATCAACATCATCAAATCCTTGTCCCAACTATGTTGGGGTCGGCTACACGAATTTTGTTTCTCCATTTCGATCTATCTTGAGCCAAGTTCGTAGCAGTTACAGTCTACCAGTCCCTAAATTCAGGCATTGAACTTCATTTAGTCTTTATTCAGACCCTTAATGGCTAAACCATCCCAGTTTTAGTGATTCTTCCATAAGTTCAAACCTTTTTCTCTACTTGAATTGATCAATCCTTTTGGAAAGAGATATGGACCCTTCTGGAGATGAAGTATACATGGACTGAAAGGCATCCTTAAGTTGTTGAATAAGAGTCAATTAGAGATAATCAGTAGTCCAGACTGTATCATAATGGAAGCAATTTCAACTGTTCGCGAAAAAAGGAAAGGACACAACCATGGCCATATCAAAAATTATCATAGCAAAATTTATTCATTTGATGTTTGTATTTGAGATTCGTTGAATAACACGACATTTTCTACACGAGTGTGGTGCAAATATAAGTGTGCGGCATTGTCATTGGCAGGGAAGCTAATAAGAATATGGTCTCACAAGAAGTAATCAACAATTTGAATCTGCCAGCTCAAACTCATCCATATGTGTCGCAAGTGGCAATGTGAGAATGATACTCATGAAGGTTGAAAAACAAAGAGAACATCATGAACTGACAAATATTCATTAGCTTAAGTTCCAAGGCAGGCGAATTTGCCCGATTCCCATAATAGTGTCCAAGGCCCAATTGAAGAAAATGGAACCAAAATCAACACGAAAATCTGAAGCAATATATCCATATGCAACAAAATATGAGAATCAAGAGATCAAAGAAGTGCCAAGAGTAGTTTAAAAATGAGATGACTAAAGAAATCAAAGAAAATATTGACCATGATGAACCCATGATAATAGATGTTGCAAAAATAAAAAAATAACAATAAAAAATAATACGCAAGTAAAATAAAAGAATAAGACTCTAGAAAAGAAGAATCACAGCCACATCCGCAAGATGAGGCAAAACAGTTTCCACACCTAAAGTCAATCTAATGATTCAAAGGAAGATGAGATAGATCTAACTGCTCTACAAAAGAAGAATCATAGCCACATCCGCAAGATGAGCAAAGCAAAACAATTCCCACACTTGAAGACAATCTAATGATTCAAAGGAAAATGAGATGGGTATAAAGTTAGATCCAAACTATGAGATCCTATAAATGGTATTCAATATTAGTCCGGCAATAGATTTTATCTTTGGATATCAATAACATTATGCAAAAAACAACTCAATGGTCACATGTTAGTCATACTTTGATCCGATCATCCAATCATCCAATTGATCCCAAAGAAGGATCAGGTATATTCATAGAACTCAAACATACCAATAAAAAAAAATTTGAGGTTATATGATGCAGAAGTTTTAATCCTATTGTTAAATGGAGGAGTCAATCGCATGTCCCAGATATGGAAAAAGTACTGATGAGTGATGAAGTGTCTGATCAAGAATTTGTATAGTTGAAATTCAACCCAAGTGGAATACAAACAAACACAATGCCAAACTCTTTCAAGCCAGGGAGAACTAATGCAGCTCAAAGACAAAGGGTCTAACATAAGACAAGTCAAAAGGTCCCACATCCCATATTATACGCTCCATGTTAATGTTATGGACGAGCAGGCCAATATGAATGGCCACAACAGTTGCAAATCAAGTACCTTTGGACATGCTGGAGCCTACCTTCCATCATATGCTTGTGACCATCTAGGACTTGGGAGTCTCTTTGGGTTGTTACAAGTGTTCCTCTTCAATTAGTTTGTTATGCGGTAGTCTTAGTTGGAGTTCGATTAAAGTATTTTGGTTATTATGCACTTTAGAGAAAAAGAGCTTGAATGTCGTAAACTAGGACACTGTAGAGTGGGGCTTTCAAAGATAACTAAATGCACGGACTCAATGCCTTCGACGATCACTTCAATGATATTTCAGTTATTATCTCCTTTTCTGAGTTTGGTGCGGAATCTATCTCCTCATTTGGTGTTGGTTCCATTGGAAACTCCTTCAGCGCTGGACTATAACATGCAAGACGAAGACTGGTTGTTACTCTGGGCTTCCACGAACAAATCCACCTTGCCTCCAAGTTAGTAAAATTAGTAACTTTTATGAATGCCCCCAAACACCATGTGAGATCTCCTTAACAAACTAATCTAGGATAATCACTTGCCAAAAGTCATCAAAGTAGCCCTAAGAGGCTAGATTCTCCAGGAGCATAAAAAGGGAAAAATTCAGACTCTCTAGTCTCTCTGTGTATGCCTATCTCCTTGAGTAACAAGACCCAGAACTGCCAAAAGTAGGAAGAAAAATGCAGTTTTCAAATGAAATACCTCCATAGATAATACGTGTTTTGGATGCAACCGCTTCTGAGACATTCTTTTTGAGCCAATCACGAACAGCCACATGTACTTCCTGAGCCTGCTGTGGGGTGGCAACTTTACCTGTGCCAATGGCCCAAACAGGCTCATATGCAATAACTACATCATCCCAACTAGGCACATAATCTGCAAACCAAGACAAACCCAAAATTACACACCAAAATTACACACCAAAATTACACATTGGTCGCACAGGCACTTTCATTAGTGACAATCCCAATATTGACTTTTAGCAAAATAATGGAACAACCTACCTGCAAAAGCGTTCATCTGTTGAAAACAGACATCAAATGTTTTCCCTGCTTCTCTTTCTTCTAATTTCTCCCCTATGCAAGCAATTACTCTGAGATTCTGGCTCAAGGCATAGGCAGCTTTCTTCCCAATAAACTGGGGCAGATTATCAAGTCAATTTCCAAATGAGTAGTTGCTGATAAGTAACATTGTTTTACATATAGAATCTCACTTTAGCAGTTATTACAGGTAAAGATTCCAGCCTTCTCTGTATCAGGAAACAAACCACAGGGATCACTTCTAAATATTTACCTGATCATCTTCACCAATGACATGCCTCCGCTCAGAATGCCCAAGAATAACCCACTTGCAGCCAATATCATTCAGTTGTTCCACACTGAGCATAGGAAAAGACAAATTTGATAACATCATTATTTTTTTTTATCATTACTTCTTTTTGAACGATAAAACACCATAATAACATAATGCCCAAGAATAACATCTAAAAGTAAAATAGCGATAAAATAATAATAATTCATGCCTTGTACCCTCAAAATGGAAAATGATACACCGTGGAACTAACTCTTTCCAGCAAGAATTGGTCAAAATATAATAATAAAAAGCTATGAGAAGAAAATAACTTTAGAGAAAAATATATCACGAAACGTTGATGTTGTTAGCATGGCACATGTGAATATGTGCCTTCTAGACATGCAAATGGCGTGGGAACATAAGAGGTTGACTTGGGAAGTCATTCATTATCTTAAGTGACCAGTACAAATCTCTTAGGAAGATATTCATTATGCAATCTCTTAGAAAGATATTCATTATGCCTTTAAGCTGTCTTATTTGGGGGGGGCCTCCTCCTGGTTGTGTAAAAATCAACTTCGATGGAACTACAATTGGGAATCTGGGGCAAGCTAGCATCAAAGGTATATCAAGAGATAGTGAGGGACTATCCTTTTTTTTTTGGTCCGCTCCATTAATAAGGTAGAGATGGAATGGAATCCATGCACATAGGACTTTGGGAAGTTCGTCGGTTAAATTTTCAGCCACTCTAGTTGAAGGTGATTCGACTTGTGCTATCAGCTGGCTTCTGGTTAGTGCACAGCTCCTTGGGTTCTCACAGATACAGAGGAAGAGGTGATAGATTTATCCAAGGACTTGAGTTCTCCTTTATTCATGTTAAGACTCAAGAGAAGCACAAATTAAAATGGATCTATTGGCCAAGGAGTGTATAGGTCGCCAGAGTTTGTTAAATACTCAAAGTGGATCTTCAAGCTCTTAGCTTTTTTGTTTGGGTGGTGTTTGGGTTGGGGTTTTTATTTTTGGGCGGCTTTGCTGGCACTGGCAGGTTTGTACTGATATTTTGCTTTTAATAAAATTTTAGTCATCATTCAAAAAGATAAGGTATGAACTATTTCTAGAAATTTTGGTTTTTACACTCAGCAATACCACTCTGTTAGGGTCTACAAGGGTATGATCATTGTGAAACAATTTTCGTCTCTATAAAAATGTCTGAAATATGTGAGACATTTTCACCACATCATTCAAATCGGACTATCTTGATTAAAGAGGAAAAAATGAGTTTTAACCACAGCCAAAAATTGTTTAAAGACAGTACAACATCCGATCTCACATAAAGAAAGTATCATATGAAACTACTATAACTATTAATAAATGTGATAACAAATTATAGTCAAAGTGTAACAAAACAGGAGCAATACCCCACTCATTAGTGTGAATTAACTAAAAACAAGCAATCATAGAACCAGTGTACAAAGGAAATGGGACAGAGTCAAAGCACATTTATTTTAATAAAATTAAAGCACATTATAAACAATAGTTTATAAGAATTGGGATGCATCATTCTACAATGCCATGAAATAAAGAAAAAAAAATGATGTTGAGATGATAATCCAGAATCAACTGCAGAAAGGAGAAAAATATGATGAAGTAGGTGTAGTTTGTGCCAAAGAGAAATCAGAACAGCCACATCTTTATGCCCCATCCCAATCTCCTTCCCATTCTTCGAGCCCTGTATGAGACAACCATTGCGAGAAAAAGGAAACTAAATAGTCCTCAGCTAATTGTCTAATAGAAATCAGGTTATCAGACAATTAAGGTACAACAAGAACATTGGTGAGCTGAAATTGTTGAGTAGATATGGCAAGACTACAAATACCAGTGATAGGAACCCTTTCTCCACTCACTGTGTGGATTCCAGAAGTTTTGGTGATTGGAAGCACATGAGTCTAGGTAACCACATAAACAGGGAAGTATGAGAATTACATGAGAATCCCAACTTCCCAAGGCAGCAAAAGCAACTTGCAACATTAGTTGAACAGCTTCAGGAGTAAGTGCAAATGATGCAAGAGGAATGTTGTATTAGAACGGAGTGCGAAGCATATGAAGTCACCACATCCATATCATCATAGGAGCATGGTTCAAAATAGCAGCCGCTTCATAGCATAGCGGCCACATTATCAGCCGTAGCGGTTGAGGCCGCTACGCTATTTTGAAAATAGCGCCGCTGCGGTCTAAAACCTATTAGAGTCAATCAGTTTTAATTGAAAATATTATTTTTTTCCTATTTCTTTTCCTAAATAGCCTTTCCTAAAGTTGTCTTTACCCTCATATGGTTCCAAATCACTAAAAAACACAGGATTGGCTGTTACACAAGATTTGAGTTCTTTTAACCACTTAAAAAAATTCACACCGCTATGCCGCTACGCATCGCCCGATACGTAGCGTTTTGGCCGCCATCCACTACACACACCGCAACCGCTATTTTGATCCTTGCATAGGCGAATGCATTAACAAAGGCCATATGGTAGGCTCATTCTTGACGATTTTGAGACCATTCCATACATTTGGCAATAAGATGCCACACACCTTTGTAATGACTGAAAAACTTTCTTTTCCATATTAATTATCGAAATGACCATATTCCTTACGTGAATAACATTGCATATTACTCAGATTCAGTGGTGGAGGCAGTGTTAAAGTCAGCACATTCATATCATCATGGGAGGATGCATTAACAAAGGCCGCCTGGTAGGCTTGTTCTTGACAATTTTGCAGCCATTTCATACATTCAGCAATAAGATGTCATACACCTTTGCAATTATAGCAAATTTTCTTTTCCGTACTAATTATCCAAACGATCATATTCCACATGAATAACATTGCAAAGTACTCAAATCTCATGGTGGAGGCCTTGCGAAAAGTCTTGTCCCTTTATGAAAGAACAAATGTGGCTTTGTAATCTCCAAGGACAGCTTGAGATTGGCACTGCTCTTCTTGTAATAACTCATGGAGACAATAATCTAGACAAAGAGGCCAAGGTGCTAGCTATTTTGGAGGTTCCTTGATTCTACTTTGGTTCTTTCCTAGGGTTGTTT
Organism: Litsea cubeba; assembly: GCA_012931725.1. Classification (NCBI taxonomy): domain Eukaryota; kingdom Viridiplantae; phylum Streptophyta; class Magnoliopsida; order Laurales; family Lauraceae; genus Litsea; species Litsea cubeba. The sequence goes on along the minus strand of CM022954.1, from coordinate 20,773,837 downwards.
ACGGAGGGTGACTCATGTAATGTGATTTCATGGGTGAATCTTCTTCATCAAGCTCATAGAAATCTCAAATTTTCAATAAGATCAAGTTGCTATCTTCTTCTCTCGGGTGGTGTTTTATCATTTGAATTGGACTATTGGACTGCTAACAGTATAGTGGATGCCTTAGCTAAGCAGGGTTTTGATAGGACTTCTTTGCTGGCCGCTTCTACATGTAGTTTGTTTTGGGAGGCATTTAATCATTTTGTTCTGTTATGTTTCTTGGTGTGTAACCATTCAAAAAAAAAAAAAAAAATGTTTCTTGGTGTGTATGTTTTATGGACCTTTTATTATCATTAATCTAATTTTCAGCAATTTCCGATGAAAAAAATATCATATAATTTGATAATAACCTAAGAAGCACGGACACGGGACACGGACACGACACGACATGGACACGCCGACACGACATTTCTACAAAAAAGTAGAACACGAACATGTCGGGGACACGTTAATAATTAATAATAATAATATATCTAATCATATACTAAAAGATACTATCATTTTAACTTTGTAATCAATTTAGCAATCAAATAAATAAAAATTCAAGTACCACTGTACCAACTAACAAACATATCAAATTATCAAATAGCAATACAAAATTGAAACATAACTAATAATCATTAGACATGAAATATCCATAGTTCCATAAAATCCATACAAAGAAAAGGGAGGATCATCAATTTCCCCTCTATTCCAAAAATACAAAAAGAAGTCAATTTCCATCTAAAGTTTACTCAATTGATGCAACTTCAATTGCCTCGTCATCACCATCAATTTGATCACGATCAACATCATCTGTAAAAACCACCCTTTGCTTTTCTTTTTTTATTTAACTTTATTTTTTTCCAATTAAAAGAGGCAAACAGTGTCTGACACTTGTCCGGAACGTGTCCGAAATATAAAACATAAAAAAATAAACAGGACACTCTTTTTTGCATGTCTGACACGTGTCCGGAGCGTGTCCGTATCCGACACGTGTCGGACACCGACACTCTAGCCCTAGAGAAGTGTCCGTGCTTCCTAGATAATAACAAATAGCATCTATGGCAGAATGGACAAATAAATCGGTCTCAAATTCTGTGTGCAACTAACAACGTTCATACTTCATAAAGACAAGAAATTGAAAAATGAAAAATAGAAAACATAATATGGAAATTCTAAAGATCCAATTATTTGTGCAAATATTTTAGAAAGACAAAAACCTGATCTCTCCGGTGAAAGCTCCACCCTTTCCAACCCAAGAGTTCTGAGCAGATATCTCAATCCGATCAGTCAATGAGTTCTTTACCTGATCAATGTACACAAATGGAGGAGCAACAACAACATCTGCATCATCAAGCCAAAACAACAATATTTCAACATTTCCAAGATCACTCTATCAATTCACTTTTCTGGGTGTTGTTACAAAATTTAGATTACTTAATCCATGTTTCAATGGAGTCAATGATATGGCTCAGTCACTTTCTATAGTTGATGCCTCCAGAGTCTCACTTCTCATAGAGTCCTAAAAGCACTACTCTAGATGGCAATAGATCAGGGGGTTGAGCTCTGTAGGTGACATGCACAGGCTCACCCAGAACAATCCATTTATATTTGTTGAAAATGTCAACTCGAACCAATTCTAGAAGTTAAAAAGGGAAACCTAAACCCCAAATTACCAAATCATGTTCGAAATGGGTTGGTGGGTCATAGTGTGGTCAGATGGGGCCAGGCTCCTATCAGGTTGGTGGGTTGAACAAAAGTGGGCTTACCCAACCCCATTTATTATTCAGGTTAGAAATGTCAGCCTGATCCTGACCCAAAAGTAACACCGCATTACTCCTGACCCAAAAGTAACACCGCATTACCAGGCTGATTTTGTTGGGAAGTCCCACATCACCCAAGTCCTAAGTTGGACTGGGCTTCATATACCTGTTTGAGCCATCCACCTATCAGCTTAAGCTTTTGGGTTGGTACATGGTTTCTTACATGGTATCAGTACAGGTTTCAATCCCGTCGATCTTGTCTAGCCCACGTGGCTCTTGTCATTCTTGTTTAACCCATGTGGCAGGCACGTCCATGAAATCTGTTGGGCCTGCACGTGAGAGGCAGCGTTGGGAATTCCCACATCGCCCAAGTCCTAAGTTGGACAGGGCTTCATATACCTGTTTGAGCTTTCCACCTATCAGCTTAAGCTTTTGGGTTGGTACATGGTTTCTTACAGGTTTCAGGTTCAATTGGCGGGTAGGGTCAAGAATTGCACCCCATACATCGCTTTTAATTTTCTTTTTGTTTTTTGTTTATATACTTTTAGCTTTTAATGAGATTTAATCTGACAGTGAATATTATTTAGATTAGTGCCAAATTTTTGTGAGTGCTAATTCATAAGGGGTTAGTGTAAGGGGGTTGGATTTTTCAAGGGGTGTCCAATGTGGTGGTTAAAAGGTAACCTCTGATGCAAATTCATGAGAGGTAACTCTTAGCAGAATGAAACATCAAAAACTGAAGACAAATTGACCATGCAGCACAAAGGCATTTGTAATGCCAGCCACTACATCAATATAGGACTAAAATATCATCACGGATTAATATAAGCCAACATTTCTGGTAACATACAAAAGAAATCATGTGGTCGTGAGATCGTTCAAGAGAATAAAGAAATCATGAGGTCATCTGAGAAAAAGTGAATGTTATTGTCATGGTAAAGGAGAAAGCTAAACAATCAAACCATGATGGAGTAACATGGAGCTTGATTGGTGTAGCGTTTCTGAGGAATGTTGAATTTACGTAATACAAGATTGGAGACAACTATAATAACAAATTCAAGGATATAATCATGACTTGATCCCTATAAAAACAGGTCTTTTCAAGTTAAGAATACAATAAGCGTGACAGTCTCAAGTACCACCATAAAACTTTTATTTACCTGAGCAAACTACTTCATGGAATTTCCATGAAGAAATATCTTGCTGATGGAAGCTTTAACATATCAAAAAAAAAAGAAAATTAGAATTCAAAAAAGAAAAGGAAAAAGAACATGAGTTGAAGCCTAAAAAAAGGAAAGAAAAATCTTGGCACCAGTAGCCCAGTCCCCATGTCCATGTTGGATGACCATGGTACACATGTTTTTGAAAAAGGTCTCAAAAATTAGAAAGAAGTTAGTTAAGTAAATGTTCTCCATTTTCTTCTTAATATATTTCCAAAAACAATGGATGAGAAATGTTCAGCTAAGAATATTCAGACCAGAGTGCATGTGAGAGAGCAATTAAGGTTTAGAATTTAGTCCCACGATGCTTGAAAATCAATTCTCATCTTCAGTTCTCACAATATTTTGTTGTCTTATCTTAAAATGGGTTCTCAATGATGTTTTGCAATAGAGCACTTGAGACGGGAGATATTCTCACCAAGCAAAATGAAATAAAATAAGAGCACAGTGGAATTTCTTTCAATTGTGTGATATAGTGGGTGGGTGATCCACCCATCTAGGTGATGGAGAAGCAGTACAATATAAAATATATGTATAATGCATATCAAAGAGAAAACGTATAAGCTATGATGCCCAAATACAAATACGGATACGGACACCGATATGGGGATCGAGGATACGACTCTGCACTTTAGGAAATCTAGGACATGGATACGGATACAGGTGTCCCAATTTTTCCTTTAGATCATGATTGAATTAATGAAATTATCATTGTTTAAGTTCCTTTCTAACATTTTCTCTGTTGAAAAGTAAGAAAATTTAAAGAACGAAATGAAATGATGGACTTTCTAAGTAGGATATGCTAAACTTATACCCTACAAGTATCGGTGCAGTATCAGGTACTAATTACAAGTATCGTATCGGTCCAATACGGATATGTTAGGCTTGTACAAGTATCCGGATATCATAGTGTAAAAGACTCTCAATGGCCTCAAAACTCCAACGACACAGAACCATCAGCAAGTGAATTCACTTTATAAAAGTGAAAAGAAGAAACAAAGTTACTGATTTAGTCACCATATTCATCATTTAAACATCACAATGGACAGGGAAAAAAAAGAAAGAGGCGAAGTGATAGATGTTTTGTCATGGTTCTTTTCACGCTCAATTCCTTTGTCACACAGTAATTTCTTTCCATTGGAACAACAAGAGGAAAGACAAGTTACTCAAAGGTTTTTGCGTGTTGGTTGGGTAACATAGAAGGTTTTATTTGTTCAATTAAGGAACTAGAAATGCCTCCATCTGCTTCAAAAAAAAGTTAAACTCTCTCTCTCTCTCTCTCTCTCTCTCTCTCTCTCTCTCTCTCTCTCTCTCTCTCTCTCTCTCTCTCTCTCTCTCTCTCTCTCTCTCTCTCTCTCTCATATATATATATATATAAAAAGCTATACTAACATTAATAGTAGGATGAAACTCTACCATGGAAGTAGAGTGACATTGTCTTACCAACATCAGCCTCGATCTTTGCACTATTCAAGTCAGAAACAAGCTTGCTGATGGAGTCTTTTGTCCCATTCTACAGTAAACAGAAAACAAAAAAGTATCAAATTATTATATGTACAAGCCAAAAAAGAAAAATGTTCACCAATACAAGAAAATTTTCAGTTTCCTAAAATAGAAAACAATATCAATGCTACCTAAGAGAGAGAGAAAAAACAATATCAATGCTACCTGAGAGAGAGAGAGAGAGAGAGAGAGAGAGAGAGAGAGAGAGAGAGAGAGGTTGGCTAAAGAGGGTATGGAAAAATCCAATTCAATTATAGAGACAAGTTGATAAATGTTGTTATAACTTTAGATCTGAAGAATATTAGGGTTTCCCAAAACTGTCTAAAAAAGCCTAACACAAGAAAGGGGAAAACAGAAGAAAAAAAATTTGGAGGAAAAACTACATGACTACATTGCTTAAGGTTGGGCAACCTGATTCATATATTCTTATTTTTAATTTTTTCATAATTACAAGAAACCCCCATGTATTTTATAACATTCCAAAGCAGTCCTTGGATTTCATATATTTAAAGAAAAGCCCAACTTTATTTCTCAACACTCCTCAAACTGGTGCATAGATAATCTACTATGCTTGCCTTGGACAATGCATCTGACAACTTTCTTTAATAACAGCCTCAAAGATGAAATTTTCCAATTACAAATCTGCAGGTATAAACTCCAATTAAATATCTTTGTTGTCAACCTTCTCTATAATGAAGTGACAATCAACTTCAATATGTTTTCAACACTCATGAAAGACTGGTTTGGTTGCAACCTGTCGCGCTTATATGATATCAGAATATAACACCATTGAACCTTTACATATAAAACCCATCTCATATACTAGAATCCATGACCACAAGTATCCACATGTTCAATGCATCATAGCTCGGTCCTCAACTTCAACACTTGATTGTGCAATCGTGCAACTAGCGCCTACTTTTGCTTTTCCAAAAATAAAAGTTTCCACCAACAAGTGTACAATATGTTGTAGTAAACCTCTTATCTTTCTCAAATCCAGCTCAATTAGCATCTGTATATGCTTCTATATATAAGTGTCCACACAAGCAAACAAAATACCGTGTCCTGGAGCTCTCTTCAAATACCGAAGGATTCCGTGAACTGTGAAGAGCATTATTTTTCTGTCACCTTTGGATACATTGTGTTTTCTAGGATTTGAGGACTAGACAAATAATTGGTGGTGGCTGTCAAAGTAACGGTCCATACATATTGGAGCCTATATGCCTACGAGAATTGAAGCTCAATAGATACCACAAACAGATTCTTTTTGATATCTTAGCTCTATAATTAGCAAGGATAGGGAGATTGAGGAGGATGCCAAGCATAGGATAAGAGTTGGATGGTCAAAGTGGAGACTTGCTTCTAGAATGCTTTGTGATCGGTGCATACAATAGGATTGAAGAGAAATTTTAATAAGTCAGCGATGAGAACAGCTACGACTATAGTTAAGGTTACGCTGACTAGCTTCACGAAGACCCATCCTCATGTCCTCATCAACCAAGCAAAGATCTGCAAATCATGAACGGTAGGACTTTGGCTTCATTGTCATGAATAAATCCTCCAATTCCAGCTTCCCTTGGATTGCCTACTGCACTTCCATCAAAATTAAGCTCCAAAAAGCCCGACAGAAGATGAGACCAAGAAGATCTAAAGACTTGAAAATTTAGTGCCAGCATCTGATAATGGTCAAAATAGAGATGTCTCGAAACTGGGGTAGACTAGATACCCAGGAAGCAACAAAAAATCTCACCTTATCTCTAAGCACCTTTATGATCACCAACTTCCCATCAAAACAACATTATTTCACTATTTCCAGATAACCCGAATAATTGCAAAGAACAAGGACTTCCACTCAATTTTGCCCCTCTAAGATCCAACCAACATTTGTCATGTATCACAAAGGCCCAGTAAGGACCTCGGAAGGGCCTAGCTGTAACCAAACCAAAGAACAGATTGCCAAATAATTCGGGCAGATGACAATAAAGTAAAAGGTGATCAACAGACTCGCCTCCTCTAGGCACATAGGGCAAGCATTTACAATAATCATCTGATGCTTCCAAAGATCGTCCATGGTTAGGATTCCTCATAGCTATCCATGCAAAAAGAAAGAGACCTTGGGGAAGCCTTGAAACTCCATATGCAATCTAATGGGCTAGAGTAGACAATGAGAAGAGATACCCAATAAGTCCAAGAATGGAGAGGCAACCGAGAAACTGCCATCAGAGGTACTTGTCCACTGTCAAATCCTTCCTCCGGAATGTAGAGTCCACTGATGAGAGAAAGCAATGGCAATAACTGGCTCTGCTCTGCTTTTGTAAGGTTTTTTCGAAAAATGGGGACCGAACAATCCAACTCCCAACCCCTGCAAATAATTGTCCGCCGTTACAAACCAGTCAACAGCACACCAGAAGAGTAATGAGAAATTACTAGCAATGGACTGTCACCCACCCATGTATCCAACCAGAACCAAATCTTGTCACCTCTACCCACTCGATATCTGATATGACTAGAGAAAATCTCCCTAGCTAATATAACCCAACTAATGAGTGTTTTGAGCCTGAATGTCCCAAATACTAGTCAACCCATATTTTGCCTCCAAGATCTGTTTCCAAAGGCTATCCTCCTCTCCTAATCTTGACAACCATTGCCAATGCTTGATTCACCTGGCACATAGGACGAATCCCAAGGCCCCCTTCTCTCTTGGGTTTGCAAAGGGACACCAAGATATGAAGCTAGGAGAGGACCCTCCTTATATTCCACAAGGTCCACTAAAGAGCGGAGATGCTCCTTACGAACTTTAGCACCAATTAATTCACTCTTGAGAAAAATTAACCTTGAGACTAGACATGGCATCAAAGCAAAGTAAAATGGCTTTCACAATTTTTATTTGACTTTCCTTAGCAAGAACAAATTAAGGTGTCATCAGAAAAATGCAAGTTCACCACTGGGGATCTCGGAGTAGGCTTAAACCACTTAGCAAATTAGCATTGCCAGCTGCTAGAAACATATAATAGAGGTGCTTCTCAGATGAGCACCTTCCATCTAGTATTTAAACATAAAAGATAATAACAGCCATTGCAAGGTTTCAGGAAGGAAATGAAAGTGGAAAAGGTTGCACACGTCTTGCGCATGTGTTTTTTTTTTTTTATTGGTAAAGTTATGCACATGTGTTAGTCATGCAAAGCCTGCAGGCTGTCTGGCCCTATTGGCTGAACAATTTGGGCCTGTACAAGCCTGTTGCAGGCCCAGGCGCATGAGGCGGTTCAGTTGGCATCCAAATCGGGTCCCTTTTTTGGGGTCCAAAGTCCATTGATTTATGACTGAAAGACCCAATAAGGACACTCCTGTCAAAACAGTCCATAAACAGCATATTTAAGGGACTGATTTGGGGATGAATCCAAACCTTCTAAACATGGGTAGTCTAGTTGGGTACTCCTGAAATGATAAATGGCCACTCATATAGTCACAATTTAACTTCTAATTTATATTTTATAATGATTATAAACAGTATGTTAGGATATCATTCATGAATTATGACAAATGAACGAATTCTCAATTCTGCTGCATTTTTGTCTGTTTCTGTATGTGAGTTAATAGTTTAAATTTAAAGATTTAAATGATTGGTTTCTGATCAATCAACAGTCTCCAGTAAACTAATAGTAATCCTAACTACTGACTAAAGTCTAAAAAGGACAACTGGAATTATGGAAAAACATAAGCAAGTCCACGCAACATAATCATTATGTAATTCACTACTGAACAAAGAGAGAGAATGATTTAGCAAAAATTTAGAATTAGAGGGACCTATTTCCTAATTTTTAGAATTGAGCATTTTTTTCATTTTTTCTGACATTTAAGGTACATGGGGGTTTGACTCGATCCAACTTGGCCAAGTCGCACAGGTTGGTTGAGCCGACTAGACTCAAGGAGGAAGGAGTAAGCCCCAAGTCCAAATTTTAGAACCTTGCATATGATCAAATATATGCGTCCAGAAAGGTCAAAGCTTGGGCCACAATGTGATCTGCTTGAGCTTCATCATGCGAATCCTCAACAGAGCAGTTAACAATTTTGGAAGTTAATACTTTAGAATTATGAATTGCTAGACAGCCAACATAGGGAAAAAAATGAACTATGCTATGCATATATATGACAAATAATAATTATATATAATAAATAATAATAATAATACAAAATTATTAATGTCTCTAAGAACCAAATATAACAATTTTGGTTGAGATGCACAATGCACAGAATTCATGTTTTCAGACAAGGCTTCGATGATGATGTACAATGCATAAAAATGATAAAAGCAAATTTTAGCACTGACAAAATGTATAATACAATCATACCCCTCTACTCAAGTTCTATGAACATGGTATAATACATAATAACACCTAAAAGAAGAACATATTGCATTCAATGCAAACAGCACTGAAAATAAAACCACATTAACAAGTTCAGGACAGGAGTAAAATAAATAAAACATTTTAGCACAACATTAAGGAAAGCATACTTACACACTTCCAGTTACCACCAACAAAGAACTGCAAGCACAAGAAAAGAGAAGGATCATGAGAATCTTCACAGAGATAGAATGCATGGACTAGAAATAGTAAAATATAAAGAAAAAAAAAATCATATTTTTACACATGCTCTCTATATGACAGATCCATTGTCTATATGACACTGAAGTACAGCATACCGCAAGTAATATGACATCAAATGACAGAGAAGTGAAATAGCAAAAAATTCTAGCAACACAAACAAGACAAACTGAAGCAAATTTACAAAAAATATTACAAGAGGGGAAGGACAGGAATTTGCATGAAATTAATAGAATGGAGGAGAGAAGAAGAAAAATGCAGAATGTTACAACCCTAGAAAGATACAATAAAATTGGCCTTGAGACAGTTTTTCCAATCCTCTTGCAACAATGGCAGTTACTCAAGAAGATGTACCAGTTGTCTCAAGGAAATCCTCAATTCATGCCCTATTGTCCAATATTGTGTCATCAACATCAATCTGAGGTCCAATACCCAAAGAAGACTAACATGTGACCTTATTTAGAACACTTTCCTTAATATGATAAAAGAAGTTTAAATGCTGGTATTTCAACAATTCACAATTTTTCATGATACTTAAAAGTAGAAACTACCACTTATTATAAGTTAAGCTTGTTTCCACCAAAATAGCATATTTTCTAGTATCTTTAGTTATGCCTTCTCATAGATAACAGCTTATGAAACACAACACCTTTCATGAATTCTCACTACTGTTTTTTTTTTTTTTAGTAGACCATACTTTTCAGTAAGTAAAAGCTCCGCCTGATAGAACCCAAAATCAAGAGACCATGATATAGTTATGGTCTGGATAAACCGACCAAATTAAAACACATTAGAGTAATACCGTCCACAAAGACAGGCTGTTGTCCAATCATCTTCTTCAACAAAATGCAGTTCAATCTGTGAAGCATAAAAAGTACAGAAATGTTTACTATGATTAGCCTTGTGAACTTAACTAATTCACAGTAACTTCCAGCACAAAGACCCCAGTCAAAAGGGACAGGACCTTAGCACCAAGACAAACAATGGTCCCAAAAATAATCTAGATGAATATAATACTCATTCTGAAATGAAAATTCTGACCCAAGGTTTTCCACAGCTGCTCAATCCTAAAAATTTGGACACAAGTGGCCCATGGTTCGATGCTGTAGACCATTGATCCGATGGATCTCGCCTTGGATCAGCAAATTTAGAAACATAACTAGGTTGTAATTGTAAGAAACCATGTGCTAGCTCAAAAGTTTAAGCTGATAGGTGGAAGGCCCAAACAGGTATATGAAGACATGTCCAACTCAGGACTTAGGCGATGTGGGACTTCCCAACACTGCCCCTCACGTGTAGGCCCAACAAATTTCATGGACGGGCCTGCCACATGGGCTACACAAGAATGACGGGATCGGAACCCGCTCTAATACCATGTAAGAAACCATGTGCCAACCCAGAAGTTTAAGCTGATAAGTGGAAGGCCCAAACAGGTATATGAAAACATGTCCAACTCATGACTTAGGCGATGTGGGACTTCCCAACAGTAATACCACAATTATCAAATTTATTTTTCTACACTGAAATGGACCATTGTGTTGTTCCCATTTGGATCTTTAATTTGGAAGCCAGCTGTTGAAAGTTTTTACATTTCATAATTCAGATACATGAGATTTTTCAAGTATGGCCCATCAACCATGATCTTGACCCGACTAATGATATTCAATGCCTTGACTACCAAAACTGTAGGCCCCATATTCACAAAAAGCTTGGGGATATTATGCAAAACCAAGGACATGATTCTTCTTAGTTAGTCCTTGTTAACATATCCTTCACCAAACAGCTAACACTTAAGAGTGCATTCTTGCATCCAACAAGAACACTTCCCATAGACCTTTGACATTGCAACACTGAGGAATGTTTCACACTTGCCCTGTTGCCAAAGGTTTTAAAGTTTCATAGTAAAGTCGCAGAAGGTTTCTAATCATCCCTATTATGCTCCAAATGGTCCAAACCTACTCAAGAACCATCATTTCACTCTTCAAATCCCTAATGAACCAACTAGATAAATCAAGAGGTTAGTGGATGACATTTTTCATCATCATGACTCATGAGACATAAAAAAATATTAGTTATTCTTTTTTTTTTAGCTCACTCAACAGTGATGAAGAATGAATTGGCAGCTTTTGAGCATTCATTCCCAATCTCCTGCAACCTTCTGTCTGAAGATTACAAAAAACAAGCACAAATCATGACACAAATCCAAAAACTAGCCCTCCACTGCTCATGAATTCATAAATAGAGCTACTCTAAACACAATATTCCATTTAAAAAAATAATTGATTCAACTATATTTGAACTAGGTGCCAATTCCTCCATCCATCTCTTGTCACTCACATGTAACTTGGAGAAAATAAAAGGGGCCCCAGCCTCAGCAAGTATACAGTTTATTCAGATGCCCATCTTTCCACAACACAACAGTTGGATATGGCACCCTATGGCTACTTCACAGCATAAGAGAATGACATTTGCCAGTGCAACATGGTAATTAGGAAGATTAAACATAACATCCATGTCAGGAAATACTCATAAATCTATGGCGCCCACTGGACCCACGAAATACAAGTGGGTGTGGCTTGGCTATCTACCAAAAATAGGCATCATTTGACATTGTTAACAATCAAATGCAAGACTTCAAAACTGGTAATGTGTGTGTAACATGTGGAAAATATTCACATGCACAATATGCACCTGCACAATGCATCCGGACTGTGTGTCATGCATATTCAGAGGCCGGTCCCAACACTGGGGCAGTCTGGATGCATGGAACGCGGTGCGCAGGTAAATGTTGGATGGGACCTGGGGGGATTGAAAGATCTTAGTGTGCCCCATTCCCTACCAAGTTTGGGGCCCACTTGATCATCCTAACCCCTTCATCAAGGCCCATAGATCCGTTTTGTAAAAAAATAGCGCAGTCAATCTGTGGGCCCAGTCCTTTCGGATGGGTGCAAACCCCATAGATCAGTGTGATTCGGGGGGAAGGGGGGGGGGGGGGGGGGGGGGCTGTGTTTGGTCCATTCGGATGGACCTAGTGGGCCCCAGGCCCAGATGCGCACAATGTGTCCAGTGTCTAGGTGATGATTTCTATATATAAGTTAACAGCTAAAAACCACCACCTTAAATTGGACAACTAGAAGTGCCCCACGTTGTAGATGGCTCATCCCCAATCATCCCTTGTAATTTGTGGGGTTGATGGATCCCACCAAGATGCAATGTTTTCAGTTTTCACTGTCATGGCAAGCTAGAATTAACATCATAACCTGGAAAAAGTTTTTCTTAGAGAATCAGGCAACCTAGCAAGTGGCAAGCCCAATCAGTCTACATGCGAACCAGACAAAGCTCTATGCACATGCAGCAGTATAGACTGTCAAATTCTATCAGAGGCAGTCAAAATTATCTGAGGCCCTCAAAGAATTCTCTAGCCCATCCCCATATCTCCATGAATGGGACCCACATCTAAAATCCAAACCATCCAAAATACTATCCCGTCTTGTTTTAGCTCCAACCCAAATTCCACTCCAATTTGAGTTGGGCCCACCATCAAAGTGTTCACTCATAGAACAAGAGAATATAGACTAGTCGAAATTTAATGGGCTCCACTGATGGAATTATAGAGGACTCGAAAAATTCTTCAATGCAAAGTGTTAAGAGGATTCAAATTCCCATCAGGGAATAGACGAAATCCAAAAGAATCAAGCTAATCAAAGTTCAAGCAATCCCAACCATCCAACCTCACCCAATAAAGAGGCGCCAACAACCATTTGAATGGTTAGAATCATAACTCATAATGCTAGGAGGATATAGAACTATATAGGCAAGTTGAAAGTTAACATATCAACTATATGATACATGAAGTATTGCTAGGGATATTGTCGTTTTTTTCAAACCTCTATATAAGAATGTTGCATGCATTGGAAGGCATCAGCTTGATGCACTAAGTGACAAGGCAAGATTTTCTTCAGCATCCTTTCCAAGGGTTTTTTTTTTTTGGCATGAAAATTGGTAAGGCTTCAAGGCCTAAGGGGTTTACCATAGCCTTCTATCAATATTGTTGGCCGACTATCAAATTCAATCCCATGGAGTTCTTTCCGAAATTCTTTCAAAAAGGGAAGGCTACATATGTACTCTGAGGTAATAAACCCCAAAATTGAAGGGGCAATCCAGTCATCAGAATTTAGGCCAAGAAGCCTCGTGGAGAGCCTATACAAAATTATCTCTAAAGCATTGGCTAATGAGATAAAAAGAGAGAACATGGAAAGTTTTGGACAATCTACGGCACCTTTGTGCAAGGAAGGGAGATTCTAGGTGATGGTCACTTGATAACAATTGAGTGCATTCATTCCAGGGAGCGACAATGGACATCGAGGTTAAGCGCAAGATCGATTTGAAGAAAGCATATGACAATGTAGATTGGTCCTTACTCCTTCATGCATCTATTACAAAGAATGGGCTTTGCATAAAACAAATAAGTTGGATATATGAGTTACCAACTCTACACCTTCATTTTAGTGAACAGATATCAACAATTATACTTTGCTAGCAGCTAGTTAATGTGATTTCCATCAAAGAGAGTCAAGCTAACCATTTCTCCTCTATAGTTATGGAAGGCTTAAGGAAGGCAATGAATCTCCGATTATTGGGTTACTGAAGGATCCAGCGCAAAACTTGGGTATGGACCCTTTTCTTGACTCAATTGATAATTGGGTCAGGGCCGACATTTTGGGTCCAACTGCGATCCAATTGAGTCTGTAGTCCAAACTCAAATACCTGAATACATGACTGTATAATGTATTATATAACATTTTCTTGTTTATGGTGTGTATTATAATAACATAAATTATACATAATTTAGTGGATATACTTGAATTGTGGCGGAAAACTTAGAGACAAAAGGGTTTAGGCTAAGTCGATGCAAAACAGAATATATGGAATGCAAGTTTAGTCAAAGTAGGACACCTGGTAACATAGAAGTAAGTTTGGGCACACAAAGATAGTAGAAAAAGAAAACTTTAGGTACCTTGGATCTATGGTGCAACAGGATGGAGGGATTGATACTGATGTAAGTCACAGGATTCAAGCCGGGTGGACCAAATGGAGGAGTGCTTCGGGGGTCTTGTGTGATCGGAAAGTCCCCCTCAAGGTTAAAGGAAAGTATTATAAGGTGGCGGTACGGCCAGCGTTGTTATATGGATCAGAGTGTTGGGCAGTAAAGCATAATCATGTCAAGAAGATGGAAGTTGCGGAGATGAGAATGCTAAGATGGATGTGCGGGATCACAAGGAGAGATAGGATTAGGAATGAGGAAATTAGGGGCATAGTAGGAATAGCACCGATTGGAGATAAAATGAGAGAAAATCGACTGAGATGGTTCGGCCATGTTAGAAGGCGTCCAACAGAGGCACCTGTTAAAAGGTGTGAAAGCATGGAGTTTGCCAAGAGTAGGAGAGGGAGAGGGAGACCCAAGAGAAGTTGGAAAGAAACTATTAAACATGATCTTGCCTACATGGATCTAACGGAGGACATGGCCCTAAACAGATTTGATTGGCGTCGTCAAATCCATATAGCCGACCCCACCTTGTGGGAAAAGGCTTGGTTTGGTTTGGTTTGGTTATACATAATTTATATGGTACAAAACATTGTATATTATAAAAATAAATATATAAAGTTGATAAATTACTAATAATATTATAGATTATCACTGTACATCCACTAAGAAGTGGGTATAAAATCAATATTGATCAAAGCTCTCTAGACAATCCAGGGCCATCAGGGATGGGAGGAGCAGTCGTAAATGAGAGTCAATCAGTTATACCATTCTTTTCCATGCTGGCAGGGGTCATTGAGCACAAATATTGGAAATTCAATGGTTTTTCCACTCATCAAGTCCTTCCTCCATTGGCCGTCGCTGTTAGAATGTGATTCTAGAACTGCCATTGCCCGACCTAGCATAGAGGCATCATCACCAAAGCAACTTCTCTATATCCTAAGCTAAACTCCAACATAGGGTGAGTTCAAAGTGACAATTTTTAGTATACTCATACATCTATGTGCACATCTTTGCTCTTGCTTAGAATGTCATCTCATTCCCTTAATGGGGTACTGCTATCACACATATTTTTCTCTAATGAAACCCCGTTAATTTCTTCAAACCAAAAAAGGGGTCAACCCCATTAATCTATCTAAAAAAAAAAAAAAAACTACATCTAGAAGAATCAATCCAAATAAAACAGAAACAAAACAACCTCAAGTCATGAATTTCAACAATACGAAGAAAAGGCATTACCTTTCCGGATCCGGCCATGGCAACTACTCCTTTGCAAGGCTTTTGAGTAGTGGAGACCCGGAGCTGGGCACCCACCAGCTGGTGGAAGAGGACATGAGAGGGGGAAAAAGGCTCGAGTTTGAAGCAGGAGCGGCGCAATCCAGAGAAGTGGGATTTGGGAGCATATGGTTGGGATGCAAGAGAAGATGTGGAGGTGGAAAAGGAGGCAGCCATTGAAACAGAGGAGATGATTCTTCTTCTCTGGTATTGTTGGGTTATTTTCCACAGGATCAAATACCAAGAAGGAGAGGGAGGTTGGTTTAGATGGATTGGAGGCTTATGGGTGTCTGGGTACTTGTGTAGGCTGGAATCGTTAGGTGGACAGAGAGATGATAAAAACTATGATTGTTACTCTCAGTCACACGCTGGCTTACGTATCCTAAACTAGACTTGAATCTCAACTCATACTCCTAAGTGGGGCCCATATGAAGAACTGTTTTTTCCTCCAAGGATGGGGAGAGTGGCAATTGGTAAACTATTTTAATCCCAAATTAGTTTAATCTATTATGGTCCTCCCTGATCGTGGCTCGACTGTATAAGCTCCGCGCCTAAGTATGCTTTTTTTGTCGTCTTTCACAGTGCCTATGCAGGCCTCTACCAAGCAAACACCAAAAGAGTAATGTAGATGTCCAGGGGTCGATCCCTAGCACATCCAGTGATCCCTAGCACATCCAGTGAGAAACAATGCCTCTTACAGCTAAGGCATCCTCTCATCTCCATTCCACGTGAAGAACTATGCCACTTTAATAGTGACCACTTTTATATAGGAGTTTTTTTCCAGAATAGTGACTCCTTTTAAATAGGGCATGTAAAACTTTCATTTCAGACTGATCACTTATAAAGTACATGAGTAAAATATTATAAGTCAGGTGTTTTGTCAATTATGAGTTTGATGGTACGTTCAACTTCTATTAATTTAAAATTTAAATTTTCCGTAGTAAATGATATCACGGTCCCTCATAAATTTCTTTTAAGATGCTAATTATCTTGTATCAATTCTCTTTTTAATGCTAGCCATAAGAGTTGGGCAGTTCCATTTAAGCGGAAGAAAAGAAGAAAGAAGTAGTTAGATGTGTCTTCTTCTCCATTCTTTCTTAAGTTGGCTTTTTGTCTCACACTTTGTTACTTACTTAGGGAGTTGACTTCTCTATTCAAAGCAACTGAGGAAGAAATGTAGAAAGCAGACTTGCAAGAAAATGTAGAAAGTAAACTCACCACTTTTGAATGCAAATGCACCTTGCATACAAACAAGGACGTAAATTAATTTCTTTATAAATCCATGCATCTCAATGCAACTTTTACATATCTTACATTTTTATCACAATTTTTTTTATGAAGGAACACCAATTTTGAACAGCTTGATGGATCCGAAAGGGTTATTCAATTTTGAGTCCAATAGGATCCATTTATAAGTAGGCTTACTATTCAAACAGCTGGGGGCGGCAAATGCGTAAGCCAGTGAATTGATATAGATTTCAAAGCATCTGTTCTTTTGATTAAATGGGATGCATCCCAACACTTTTGTGATAAAAGGACGAATACACCTTTTAATAAGGTTCTAGGTATGTAATGCTTATTAACCCGTTCTAACACAACAAAAGGACTTTATAATCTAACCATTTTCAAATCCCTCAAAGAGAGCGCCCTGGAAAATTGTTAATTAAAACAAAGTTCTTGTAAGAAGAAATTTTCCTAACAAGGGAAGAGCATAAATGTTTGCAATTGGCATTGTAAAAGTTGCATGTGAGCAATCTGGAGACCTCATGATCTTCTCTCTTCTCCCAGTGGATAAAAGCATCCATCTTCCAAGGAAAAAAAAAAGAACACAACCAAAGAGATGGTGCTCCTTGTTTGACCACGTCACCAAGAAAAGGAGACAGAGAGAGAGAGAGAAAATGCTAGGGGAATATAGAGGATATATATACTGTGGCCCCACTATAATAATAAGCATAGAAATGATTCTTGCAATTCCTCTGATGGAAGGCTGATGTATTTTATGTTAATTTGTAAATTTTAACATGCTCAACTAGCATCAGACATTTAGATTTCTCTTTTATACTAGTAGAATTCCTCCTTTGTGCTTGTTTTTAATTTTAATGAAGAGTACTATTAAAACCACCACCAACACTCATTTGTCTACATATAACATCATCAAAAGTATTTCAATCATGCAAAAAGAAAAGGAATATGAGGTTGGTTTGTGATGCATGAGTAGCCCAACATCAAGATTCTGGAGGAAAAAGAACTCTGATGGTGTACAAGCAATACACTTTATAATCTGATTCTTTGAGAAAGAAGATAAATATACCATAGCTACAAGCCTACAAGCAGTTTTAGTGGTTATGGTGGGGGTAGAGGTGGGGTCAGGACAGAGACAAGAGGAGGAACAAACTCCAAACGTGGGAATGCAGTTGATATTGTCGAGGTAAAAGGGTGGTTACAATACAATCTGAGAGATAAAGCCAAAGGACCAAGGACACCACCAGGGCCGTCTCAAGACAATATGTGGCCCCAGGCGAAAGTATAAACGAGGTCCCTAGCTTCTATGTGTGACATGAGAAAACCCTCATCCCAAAAGAACACGTGCAGTCCAAATATCTAATCCAAGCAGAAAATGGAGCCCTCAATTTAAATCCTTCTGCTAAATGAAATAACCGAACAGAGCGTAAAATCATTAATGGTGATGACAAAAACAACTTAATTATCAGAGTAATGGTAAACAATGAGAGGTCATGAGTTATCCATATACAATTCTTTTAGGGGTTGTTTGGTTGAGAGCATTTACGTATGTAAATAACTCATATGTGAATCATTTACACACATTCATATTTGGTTGAGATCATTTACGCATCATGTGTGAAATTTTTATGTGTAAAAATGTATTATTTTCGTACTCAGATTTAATTTTCACATGTGAGGGGGTGGTAGAATGAATCGCATGTGATTTGCACATGAAACAAAACCACAACAAAGGGCGGACGGTGCGAAACAAGTGGCGTTCCGTCACAATGATGCATGGGTTCGAAACCCATCTTCCTTTTTTTTCATTTTTTTTAATTACGCATATCAGCATATATGGTTTTCGTTGGCAAACATGCCCTGTTTTCATTTTCTTTTCTTTTTTTGGAAATAGCTCTGTTATCATGTTAATGTTACCAATCCAACAGGCCTTTAGACATTAGATTATGATTTTTGGGAATGTGTTTTTATTTAATTAATTATGTTTAGTTATAAATTAAGCATGATTAGTTGTTAATTAGTGTGATTAATGTGTTAGATTAATTATATGATAAGATAATATGGAATTATTGGTATCAATGAATTTCTGTAATTGTGTTGAAAATTTCTTATTTTTGAGCCATATTGATTTGAAATGTCATTTAATGAAAAAAAGAGTATTTTCTATATAAAAAAGGATTTATTTGTAATTCTGATTTTATGAAAGTTTTCCAATGATGTAAATTTTCGATGATTTCAGTTTCATTAGAAAACGGGTCAAATTGTGATCGATTTTCTCTTCTAGCTCGGGTGCATTTGAACTCATTTAAGATGATTCCCAGTCAGATTTGATACCTTTAAAAACGGACTTATCTTAGCGTTGTTTGGTTTATCATCTCTGGTTTTGGAGTTTGGGAATTGGGATTAGACTTTGGAAGTGGGAAGAAAACCCAACCCAGCCACCCAAGCCTACAAAATTATGAGGCCCCCTCATGGTGAGGCCCCCACCACTTGCTTCACTTGCCTATATGGTGAGCCGGCTCTGGACACCACAAGCTTCTGAAGTTCGATGTTATCAACTAGGTAGCAGGCACTATCTATATGTGTGAGCCTAGAGTTATATTCTCACGAGGAATTTACCGCACAGGACCCCTTAGGACCTCATACCACTTTTGAAGAGTTGAAAACACCGTATGTACGGATAAGGTCCTCAAGGTCCGTTTTTTTTTTTTTTTTTTTTTTTTTTTTTTTTTTTTTTTTTTTTTTTTTTTGTCGTTAGCGAATGGTCCATATCGACCATTCTGCTGGAATCCAAATAAAAATTGGATTTTTTAGGATGGAGAATAGGGGAGTTTTATGGTCGATATCGACCATTCTGCGGGAACCCAAATAAAAATTAGATTTTTCAGGATGGAGAAGAGGGGAGGAGGAGGAGGGAGGAGGAGAGGAGGAGGGTGGTGTTGCATAGGGCATCTATAGCTGCAAATTGGGTTTTTGCATGAAAAGAGTGCTCACTTAGGGTTTTGGGAGGAGGATAGTATGAATTTGGGGAGAAAGTTACAGTTGATATCTGGGTCAGGAGTTGAAAAGGGTAGAGAGGAAGAAAGTTTGCATCTTTTGTTTGAAGGGCTGCTCAATCTGGTAGAGGAGGACGAAAAGATTGGATTTTTATCTGAAGAGACTGCCTTTGCCTCTTTAATGACTGGAGAAGAAAATGTACAACATGGGTTGTCAAAAAAAAGAACTTCCTTTGGTTAATGCATTGAGGCTAAAATCAGAAGATCTTGGATTAATGGATAAACGGGAAAAGGCAAATCGTTTATATGGAAAACTTGTGGATTTGATTATCCCCATTTCGAGCAAAGGAAGAAAAGGTTTCTGGTTTCAAATTAAGAACGAGTCGGATGTTCATTCCAAGGAAATTCAAATTCCAGTCAATACATACAGGGCTGCTTTGGAGATTTATGTTTCTTTCCACTTGAATGACCAGTTTTGGTATTCCAATCTCCCGGATTCTTACATCCAACAGAAGAATTTGACGACAGGGCGAGGAAATGGAGCATTTCGCGAAGTTTTTGCAGCTGTAAATGGCCTTTTCTCCACCCTTCATCAAATTTTTATTTGGGTTCCCGCAGAATGGTCAATATTGACCACTGTATTTCTATTTGGGTTCCCGCAGAATGGTCGATATCAACCATTCGCTAAACGACAAAAAAAAAAAAAAAACGTACCTTGAGGACCTTATCCGTGTCCATGGTGATTATGGTACCTATGAAGTGGTATAGGGTCCTACAGGGCTCTACATTGTAAATTCCTCTTAATTTAATTATTGCTCTAATGCCCAAAAAAGTGATGAAAAGCCCAGTTCAACCTGGCCCGATCAATTAAATGGGCGGACTTTGGCCTAACTTTTATGGATCGTGTCGGGCTTGGGCCGGGCCTGTGCCAGTGCTTCTAAAGTCGGGCCGGGCTTGGATATGTCTTAGATCTGCGAAAGTTTTCCCTCTTTTCGTCTAAGAAGAAACAAGAAGCGGAAGAGCCGATGAGAAAGATTCCCCACTTTTGGTCAAAGAAGAAATGAGATGAAGATGTAGAATCGGGTGAGAACTGTTTTCCCTGTTTTCATCGAAGAAAAAACCAGAAGAGGAGCCGGTGTCTGCGAAAGAGATGCCCTCTTTTCCGTCCTTTCTCCTCAGGGAAACAAAGGAAATGAGTTATATGGAGTTTTGCCCTATGGCCTGCCTTATAGTCAATTCAAGAGGACCGTCAAATCGCAAGACAGATCTGACGGCCAGATAACATTTCGCACGGTTCTCACCCGATCATTTCCCTTTATGTATATTTGGGAAGGACCTGGGATCCCACTCGTCTAAAGTGGGGCAGACCACCTACTACAATGGTTAAAATGCCTCACCATGATTTCATTTTATTTTTTTTTCCAAATTCTAGGGCCTTAATGATAATCCAAACCATTGGAAGTCTTCAGCACCCAAAGAACAGATATGGGATCTTAAGATAATGATACTTTACGAATCTTGAGATATTTGTGGAAAATCGTGAACCATTGTTTATGGATTTTTTTTAAGAGGGATTTACCACACAGGACTTCCTAGTACCTCATACCACTTTGGAAGAGTTGAAAACACCGTATGTATGGAGAAGGCCCTCAAAGTGCTTTTTTTTTTTTGTCGTTTAGCGAATGGTCGATATCGACCATAATGCGAGAACCAAAAAAAAAAAAAAAAAACTGGATTTTTCAGGATGGAGGAGGAGGGGGGATTTTTCTCTCTTGATTATCGGTGTTGTTCCCCATTCAAATTTACTCCCCAAATCAACACTAAATAAAAGACAAAAATAACATCCCACCCAATTTGGTTTAGGATTTCCACATCGCCCCCAATTGGATACCGATTCATTCTAACAACAAACAGTATCACTACTTATTTCCAAGCCCTTGCAAGCAAATTCACTCAAATAATATGCTAAATTCTTAACTATAAACATCAAAACCACAATCCGCCTAACAATTGCTAGAACCCAAATCAACCCAAGATTCAGAAAAACAAGAAGAGGGTATGCAGAAAAGGATGATATCGATGAGATCATGTGGTGGGTGGTTTCTGAAACTTTTGCTGAGAGACAAAGGAGATGAGGGAACGGAGCTTGGTGACGGTGGAAGTCTTGTCTGGGGTTCAGAAAGAGAGAGAGAGAGAGGTCTAGAGCTAGGTTGCCAGCGGCCAACGCTGCGCACCTGGATTTGTAAGACTAATCAACGAGCCGAGCGTCGTATCGCTGTTGCGTGAAGGCGTTGTGGAGGAGAGATATGGAGTGGTTGAATTAGAAAATTGAAACTGCAGAGTCGATTTCCGCCATTAGAGCCTCTGGGGTGGGAGGGAAGGCTTTTATAGTGTCGAAAACACTCCATGCTGATGAAGACGAACCATCTCGGCCGTTGATTCTATTGTTTGGCCCCATCAATTGATTGATGTGATGATGATCGGTGGGAGTCGATGGATGGGTGGCTTCTCTACGCTATCACCCTTTCCATCTCCTCCCTCCTCCTCCTCCTCCCCCCTTCTCCATCATGAAAAAATCCTTTTTTTTTTTGGATTCCCGCATAATGGTCGATATCGACCATTTTATAAACGACAAAAAAAAAAATTTGGGTCAGCGAATGGTCGATATCGACCATTCTACGGGAACCCAAAAAAAAATTGGGTTTTTTCAGGATGGAGAAGAGGAGAGAAGGAGGAAGGAGGAGAGGGGACTGGTGTTGTTCTAGAACAATACCCTGCAAATGGGTCAAAATCATCAACTTGCTTGATGTTTAATCTCTTGAGGAGGTGAGATGCAATACCCATCTCTCATTTCCCCAAATCTCTTTCTCATTTCCATTGCCTCATCACCCCAACCCAAACACCATTAACCCAAAAGAACAAAAAAAAAATCACAGAGAGAAAGAAAGAACCCAAGGAAAAGATCTGTATACCTGTTCATTCGACCATCATCTTCACCAATCTCCACTCGTCTGCAAATCCGAGGCTTCATCAGTCATCACCCTCTTTTACTCTTTTAAAATCAGTTTGGGAAGAGGAAGTTAAAAAGGATAGAGAGGGTCAAATGTTTTTGACCCATTTGCAGGGTATTGCTCTAGAACAGAGCCAGCAATCAAGAGAGAAAAATCCCCTCTCCTCCCTCCTCCTCCTCCTCCTCCTCCTCCTCTTCCTCCTCCTCCCCTCTTATCCATCCTGAAAAATCCAATTTTTTTTTGAGTTCCCGCAGAATGGTCGATATCGACAATAACACTAAACGACAAAAAAAAAAAAAATACGAAAACACACCTTATGCCCTTATCCGTGTCCATTATAAACGTGGCACCTCTAGAGATGTATAGCACCCTACGAGGATCTGGTGGGTAAATTCCTCTTAAATTAAAGAGGATTTTACGGGAAAATCTTGAAATTTGGCCATTACTCGCGAAGGGTCCCTGAATATTGTGCAGCACAAATTCGGTATTCCCACCATTTTTTTATACCTTTTTATGAGTAACGTCGCCTAGAAAATTTTGGAGGACGCTAGCGTTGCTCCTTACGTATCGGCCGTTTATATCGGTGGAAAAGTTGCGAATACAAGTTTTCCGCCGTTTATATCGGTGGAAAAAAAGCTGCGAATACAAGTTCTCCGCGGTTCATATCGATGGAAAAGTTGCGAATACAATTTTCCCCTTTTCATAAGGGCGGAAAAGTTGCGTCCAAACCTGCAAATACAAATTTACCGGTATAAGCAACCTTTCTCTCTCTCTCAACATGATAATGTACCAGTATAAGATTGTTATTGAAACCGTTCTTCCATATTATGTCTGCCATTTTTCTTCTTTCCATATCTCTTTCACTTTTCAAGATAAATCTTGAGAATATGAAATAAAAAGAAGAAAGAAATAACATGTTGGTCAATAGTGATCTTTTTATAAAGCCTTTGATACTGTTTTCCTAAGATAATTGGGAGAAAATGGAGTGGGGGTGATAGAGAAATAGGTGAGAGAAAAGGAAAAAAATAAGAGAAAGAAGAGTGTTTTGTAAAAAACTGCGTAGAGCGACGCTAGCGTGCTCCTATCAAACACGAAAGCATTAAAAAAACGAAAGAGGTCCTAACGGACTCTGTTTGTGCTACTCAATATTTGAAGACCCTTTGCAAGGAATTGCCAAATTTCAGGGCTTTTCCTGTAAAATCCTCTAAATTAAATTACATGCATTTCTTACACAAGTCGTGCCATGGGCTTTCTAACACTTAATCCAAGCCCGACCCAATTATTAATCGGGCCCTAATTACATATCCAAGCCCGGCCCAAAGCGGGCTAGGCCGGATGCAAATAGGTATTCAATTATCTAATCATTCGGAAGTTCCGACCCGTAAAAACCGGGTTTGGAACCTAAAAGTAAAAAATTGGGTTTGGAACCTATATTTTAGGTTCCGATTGATAAACGGGTTTGGTTCTGGATCCATACAAGTTCCAACCCGTAGATCCGGGACTCGGCATACGAGTTGTTAATGTTATAAACTGTAGCTCAAAATCATTTTATGTTGGACATTTTTATGTTTAATTCAAGAGGTAGTAAACTTGGTGCATTGTTATAAGTTGAATGATATCCTTATTTTAAGAAAAAATAAAAATAAAAAGAATTTAGAACTGATTTTGAAACTAGATTCCGGTCCTCCTCTATTGGGACCCACAAAGGACCTTTCGCACAGTTTTTTCTTTTATTTGATTTTTTTGCCCATCTGGGAACATCACACCCATCTTCCTTACTTGGTTCGAATTGGACGTGGACCTTGACCCAAACTCGATCACTTGGGTTCGGTTTCAGATGAAACACCTGATTTAGACCCATACCTGAAACTGATAATAATTTTGTGATTTTGAGCCTATCTCATTGTGAATATTTTTAACTTATGTGGGACTCTTTATCATCTTCAGAAGCATAAGAACAATTATGGGGGTCAAATTCTGGCCTTTGACTCCTCGTGGATAGTGACCAGTTCATGAAAAAACCGTCGACCGTTGATGGTGAGAAGTTCAAAATGATTGGATTTTACGTGATTCAACCTGCCCGGTTTTTTAATTGTGGGGCCCTAAATGTTGATCCAAACTGTTGGATATCTTAAGAAGCTCAAACACGGACACCACATAAGTTTTGATTTTACACAGATCTCAATATATTTGTGATGAAACATGACCCATTAGATTTGAGTTTCTAGAGTTCATGGGCTCCGAGATCAAGATCTGAACAGTTGATCGTCTTTAGAAGGGTAAAAAGGGTTAGCAATTTAAATTTTTATCCATTAATTCGTTGTGGATCTCATGGAATCCTTGGAAAACTGTTAGTATTGATGTGTAGAGTGGCTGGTTCTCACAGGATTAATACCCGGTCTGTTTTTCTTTTTCTTTTTTTTCCTGTTTTTTTTTTTTTTATGGGCCATTGAAACAAGATCTATGTTTAGAACCTCGTTGGACACACAGGTTTCAAGATATTTGTGATAAAATGCATAACCCTGTAGATCTGTATTTATGGACCCTAAATTATGATCCAAACCATTGATCCTTTTTGGAAGGCTGAAAATAATTAGATAATCAAATTCCATGCCTTGATTCTTTATGGATCTCGAAAAATTTGTAAAAGCCACAACCCATTGGATTCAAAAATGTCTATTTCAAACCAGCCTTTTCAGCTTACCAAATGATTTGTTTTTAAAACATCTATCTCATTCAGATCTAGGAGGGGCATTTGGCGACGGGTCCCTGAACATTTCACTTATGCCTTAGATCCACAATCTTTTTTCATAGTGTGGATAGGGTCATGTTTTTTCAAATTTGAAGACCTAAATGGTCTAATTTACCCTTTCTTCAAATCATATCCCACAATTATTGGGATATCCTATTAATAATGGCGAACTAACATTTAATTACCCACGATTAATAGAATTCCTAGATTTTCAAATAAATTCGAAAAAACATACATATAAATTTCAAAATAAACGAAAAATAAATTTTTAAAAATGAAATAAATTCAAAAAAATGCAATAAGTTTAAAAAAAGAAATTATAGTCAAATACGTAAATAATTTAAAAAGATCAAATAAGTTTCAAAATATCCAAATAAATTTTAGAAAATATAAATAAATTTCAAAAGACTCAAATAATCTCAAAATTATCCAAAGAAAATTTCAAAAAATGCAAATAAATTTAAATAACGAAAATAAATTTTTAAAAATGCAATAATTTTAAAAACGCAATAAATTGAAAAAGATACAATAAATTCAAAAGAAGAAAATAAATTTAAAAAATACATTTAGATTTCAAAAAACGTAAATAAATTTGCTAAAAACTCAGATAAATTTACCAAAATACAAAGAAATATGACAGAAAACATATAAATTGAACAACACTCTGATAAATTTGACAAAAACTCAGAATAAATTTGAACAAAACTCAGATAAATTTATTAAAAACTCAAATAAATTGTGAAAAAAACTCAAATAATTTATAAAAAAACACAAAAGAATATGACAGAAAAACAGATAAATTTGAACAACTCTCAGATAAATTTGACAAAAATTCGGATAAATTTGAACAAAACTCAGATAAATTTGACAAAAACTCAGATAAATTTTGACAAAAGAGATAAACAAAGCCAAAAGTGATCACCGGGGAGATGTCATGTCCTCAACGGAATTTGACAAAAAATAAAACAGAGCCAAAAGACACTGCTGTCAGTAGAGATCATCTTCCTCTCCGGTCAAGGCACTACGACAGGCGACCCTCCTTCTCTGTCGACGCGCAGTGGCAGCGGCACCGTGTAAAAGCAGCCACATCATCACATTCTACAAAAAGTGATAATGCATGTGATGTTACTCATGTTGATGTTGATCACGTTGTTGATAGTGCAACCACACCAACACATTTTGCTCATGTTGGTACCAACTCGTGTTGATAGGCATGATGGGGCCATGTGTTGATGGAATTCTTCCACCTACTGCACCTGGTCTTGATGAATCAACAAGTACTACCCAATGCTATGATGACCCGCATGATGATGTGGCTGCTTCTACAGACCGTGCCATCGCCTGAAAACCGGTCTTCTTTGGGTTCTTCTCGTCCTGGAACCAAAGAGCAGCGCTGCTGCTTCTCTTTCGGCCACGGCACGACGCGGAAGCACGAGAATCCGGCGACAGCAACTGTCTTCTTCTCCGGCGATGTGCAGCGGCGAACCAGCGACGCCCGATTAGAGAGTCGCCGATCAACTCCTCTATGAGGAATCGGAGTTGCATACGCGCGGACGACAGCGTATCGGAACCATGACAATCTGCTGCAACTTTGGAACCATGTGGCCCACTAAGATCAAAGCCGATCTCTACTATCTGCTTCTTCAAGATCTCCCTAGAACGGAAATCCTTGACCAGTGTGGCCCACTGAGATCAAAACTGATCTCTCTTTTTTGCAACGAAGACAACTATAGGAACTTGACGGTGCTAGATCCGGAAAACGCCACTCTAAAGAAGAGGGATAATACAATTTTGAAATTTCAAAATTTGATGCCTAAAACGTTTGAAAGGGTAAATCAGTCATCAAAAATGTATCCAGGGACCTCTCGCCGCAATATGTCCAGTTGCATGGACCATAGGCATTAACAAGTTTTTCCTTGGACTGGAGGCCGGATACATTCACTTATAGGGACCTTTCGCTAATTTTGCCTTATATATATATATGGAAAGTATTCAAGTATATTCATCCCTCATCATTTTTTTGTGAGGGACACCCCTTTTGGAAAGTGTCAAGTACAAAAAAAAGAAGTCCTATGTACTTAACACTCTCCTTTTTGTACTTGGCACTTCCTAAAGGGGGTGTCCCTCACCAAAAATGGTGAGGGATGGATGCACTTGAATATTTTCCTATATATATATATATAAAAAGATTTGCCAAACAGGATCGAAGTCTCTGCTCTAACTCTCTCCTATAGCTTTATAGTATGACATAGAAGCTTAATAACATGATAATTGGTGCAACTTAGTATAACATAGATATTAGAATATCTCTCCTTCATTCAACCAGCATTTTATTTGTCTTTATTATCTTAGAGAAGACTTCTTAATATCTTATAGAAGAGCTTGGTTAACCAAAACCCATCCGATATCTCTTGAACATTTTTCAAGCCTCTGTCGAAATTTCATGCTATTATATGAGTGGGTCCGAAACATGGACCTAGGCCAAGACCCTTGTATCTTCGGTCCAATTCAATAGAATAGTAATGTGATTGAAAGGTCTCATTGTGAAAATGATTTTGGGTAAATATATTTTCAATTAGATTAATCACAATCATTGATTTAGGAGCCTTAAAAATTTACTGCTTTCTCAAAATCTATTTAGAAATAAAAAGGCTATATTTTTTTATAAAATTCAATCTAACCGTGAGTATAATTTAGATTGGCACCAGCTTAAGGATAAGTGTTGATTCGCGTGAGGTTAGTAAGAGGAGGTTGGATTTATCATGAAATGCCCCATATGGTGGTAAAAGAGTTATCTCTCATGCAAGCCACAAGAGTAAAAGCATATCTTAACAAAACATAACCCTAATGTGATAATCTATAATTTTTATTGACTTTATTCTAATTGTTACCTACTCCAATCTACTCTAAGTGCTTCTAATTTGACATAAACCATGATTAGTATGCACTAGGAAGTTGCAGCAAATTGGACACTGGTTCAATTTAAAGAAAGATGAAGTGATCGAATGTGCTAGACACTTCATCAAAAGGCCAAAGAGTTCTATACATTAAGATGCTTTCTAACATCCAGGGAGTTTAGATAACTAGCATTTGGTCATTTTCACATTAAAGCTGGTATATTTTCCCCTAATCATCTGCATGCATTATTCATTCCCAGTAATCCCTGAAACACACTTACTTCACAAAAGAAAAAATAAATAAAAATAAAAACACAATCCAATGATTCTATAACTGATTTTGTTGCCCTTCAAATCTTAACAAGTATACATTACACTTGAATCTGTAACTATAATTTGATAATCCCTACCCTAAGATAAAATACAGTAAGTCCAAAACATGATCACCAACATAAACGCATTTCACCTTCAATGAAACTACATTTCCATGGGCTTCTATTGTTAATTCGAATGTTAGTTTCATCTTGAGCAGATATGCCCCTTGGGTGAACATCCTAGAGCATCAAAGATTTACCTTCTGCAGCTTCTCATTTTTTGAACAATTACATGATTTTCTGAGATGAAAAGATCGAATAAATGGAGGCTTGACACAACCCAACAGCACACCGGGAGACTTGTTATATAAGTAAATGCAATGGCTGGACAGCAACTTCTTTACTTCTTGGCTACTGATCCATCGCCGACACTGTTAGAGGAACTATCTTGTGGAGCTCTCGAGGATGAGCACCGGCTTGAACAGCTTTCATCTGTAACACCACTCGCTTTCCTTGGAGATGACCAGTGCTTTCCTTTCCTTCCCTCAGATGACAACTCCTGCAGAACACACTTTACAATTTAGTCTCACGATATGAGAAGACATGCAACTGTCAAGGCTTCAAAGCCTTCATTTCAGTCAATAAGGCAACACTGGGTTTTAAACTAAGGCTGCCAAAAAACAGCAAAAATGGAAGGGGGAAAAATCACTACTCTGGCTGCCATTTTTCTCTGACCAAAGAATCGAAGACATATACTCCATTTCATGGAATGTTATCTTTTCATGGGACATCATCTTGGAGGAACCAACTCCAAATCTACGGCAAACACAAGGCTCAATGGCTTCCTCTTCATAGTCAACGAAGGCAGAATCAAACTAAAATGGAACAACTTTAAACAGAAAACTCAGCAATGACGTGGACTGAGGACAAGGACAAGAAATGGATAGATAGGATCATCCACTCAGGAGATTATAGGGACAGCCACCATATGGTATTGGTTGTCTGAATCAATGAAATGAGTCTACATCTCAACCAGGGGAGTTAACAAACTATAGATCCTGTAGTGCAGTACCCTATGATAATGAAATAATGGAACCTTTATTTTAACAGGCCCAAAACCCAAACATACCAAACACAAAATAGCTGCAAGACGTCCCCGCACGCATAGCTTGGTGGTAAGGACATTTACTCCCATAGGGAGAACCAGGGATCTAGCTCCCATTGGAAAACATCCATGCAAGCCAGTGTATTGGTCTACCAAAAAAAAAAAAACAGCTGCAACACAGGCAACATGGCAACAAAACAATGAATTGCATATACATCTGCAAAGACAACTTTAGTAGCATGAAAATCACCAACTTAACGCACCTGGTCTGGTCCTGATTTTAAATGGGTAGTAAGAGAGGATCCAGGTGTCTTAAGTTCCAACTCTGTCGCCACATCATTAGAATCAATGCTTTTTTCTACATTGCTTCCCCTCTGCCGATCCGATGATTTGCTTCTAGAATCTTGCTTGCTAGCACTCTGAGATCTGCTAGTTGGCAGTGAATGTGGGGGCATGTAATGAGTGGAGGGCTGCTCCATTTGAGGATTGCCAAGGGAAGAATATGGCAGAAAAGTAGAGCAAGGGTTGGGCAAGGCTCCAGGATTTGGACTACTAAAGAATGGAAATGGTTGCAGAGATGGATGCATTGGAATAGGGCCTGGAGGTACAGGGACAGGCATTGGAAATGAATATGTAGGAGGGCCCATAACAACTGAAGGGTCCATACTAGTCCAAGGAAACATAACCCTGAGCCTCTGTTGATATTGAACATTAAGGTTATCAATATCAGATTTTAAAGCTGCTTTCTCTTCTCTGAGTTCATTCTTCTCCTGTGATAACTGTTCATCCAAGAATAGTAAGGAAACAGAAAGGACATCTGTGAACAAGACATACAAGTAGGGTGGTGCAATGGCCTGGGTTGTCCTGTTGGGCTTACCAACTATCCTGCTGCTTCCAAACCTTGCCTGTCATGTGCTGGGTTCAGGCCTGATCCTCAAGCAACCAATGAGCATTGGACTGATTTCTGGGCATTCTAAAAATGAATGGGACAGATCCAGTCAAAAGTTCAGCAATAGTTTCTGCCCTGTCTAGTCCAGTTCTCACCTATTTGTAGCAGCCATTGGCTAGGCCTGAACCTAAAATTCAGGACTGATAGATACACAGAAGGCACTGTTCATCACCCAAACCTAGCTCATTGCTACCCTTCTATACAGGGAATCCACAGCCATGGCTTGCATAGAAATTACCTCACGTGATTCTTCTGAAAGAGATCCATATTCAGCCTTCAGTCTATTTACTTGAGCAGTTAAATCCTTCAGCATTTGGACTGTGTCAGTCAGGATTGTTGCCTTGTCATTCTTGGGCCTATCTGGATCTGCAGATTATATACCACCGTAAGGTTCATTCTTGCCAGCATGAAAAACTGCCACTTTCACATATAAGAGGTGACCAAATTCTTGTGAAATAAAGAAAAACCCTATCTGGTTTTAGGGTCTGTTTGGGCACACCTGGACTTGCAATTATTTTGAATAGTTTAGCAATGATTACTTGTTCCGCTGTACATTTGATGATGCATCACAGACGGAATCAAAATAGGGAGGTTACCCTGATTTTTCAATTTTCCATCCCAACTGTATATCGACAATTGGCTGGAAGAAAATGCAAACAAGCAGTTCTACCTATTATATGACCCCAATTTCCATGCTGCCTAAAAGCAGTAGAACAAAGAAAAATCC
This sequence comes from Litsea cubeba, assembly GCA_012931725.1. Lineage (NCBI taxonomy): Eukaryota > Viridiplantae > Streptophyta > Magnoliopsida > Laurales > Lauraceae > Litsea > Litsea cubeba. Next base: position 20,742,414 of record CM022954.1, on the reverse strand, counting down.
AGCAAAATATTAAAGCAGGAACCAAATTCTCTCCCTCCAAGTTTTGACAGAAATAATATTCACAGTTCACAGAGAGATGCTTCTATAATGACAGCTACATATTAACATATTAAGTACTACATAAGGAATGCTCCCCAAACTTCTTTCGGTTCATGTGTGGGTGGTGTATGATGCATGGCTGTTGAGACATAAGGTAAGGATTACAGGTATATCTAATTTCATAGTAATAGACACAAAATATGGTGAGTGAAAAACAATAAGATTCACATCTGAACAGTGAATCAAATCATCAAAAAATAAGGGCACATCTGTGCACACCAATGTTTCCAAACTGCCAAATTGCCATATTTCCCACCAAGGTAGAATTATACTCTTAGTAGGCCTGTCAATGGGATGCGTTGAAATGGGTAAAAAGCCCGGCCCAGCCCGGCCCAAGCCCAAAAATACAGGGCTTTTAAACAAACTTGAGCCAATGGGTTGGGCTTGGACAATACATTTTAAAGCCCGGCCAAAATGGGACTGGGCAGAAACAACCCAGCCCGTTCAGGCCCGGCCCGGCCCGGCCCGCTACAAAGTCATTTAATAATAATTATTTATATATTACAGCTTGTGCCCAAGATTGGTTGAGTCATGACAAAACTAGTGATGATGATTAAGACAATGATGGGAATGCACTAACTGATGTTTTAGACATATTAAAAGAAAAATAATTTCTGTTGATTTCTTTTTTACATTACTTGACCCATATAGGATACTCATTCTCATTCATTTTATTGATTTTCTACTTTCACCGGCCAAAAATAAATAAATAAAAGAAGGTTTTAACCGATCCTACATTACTTTAACTTAACTCATATAGGATACTCATTCTCATTCATTTATATTGATTTTCTGATTTTCTACTTTCACCGGCTAAAAAAAAAAGGTTTTAACCGTTCCTACATTACTTGACCCATATAGCCTATAGGATACTCATTCATTTCTATTGATTTTCTACTTTCACGGCAAAAAAAAAAAAAAGTTTTTAACTCCACCATGTTGCTTGTTGCATTGCAATGCCGGTCCCAAGCCCGGAAAAAAAGAGGAGGGTTTAAAGTCCGGTTCAAACCGGGTGTCTAATGACAGTAGGAATAATTAGATAATGTTTTGCTTATGTCCAGGATCGGGCTAAGCCCAGGCCCGGCCCTGTTCCAGCCCGGGCCCGTACGGGACGGGATTTGATGTAGGCCCGTTCAATTTAGGGCTGGGATTGGGCAACACCCGGCAGGCCCAATTCTATTTTCGGGACGGGATTGGACAACCCAAGCCCAAGGCCTGGCCCATCTCATTGACAGGCCTAACTCTTAGCTTCCCCCACCACAAGGGTCTTGCTGCTAGATCCATTGACAGCGAAATCAATCAAAAGCCTGAGCATGTGGTCAAAACACCAAGAGGAGCACTTCTCTTCAATAACATGGTTATCTGGAAGCTGCATGGCAGTATGATTATCTGAATATTGATACAAAACCATGCCAATCATCAAGGAGCTAATCCACATATAGTTTACATAAAGTCATGTTCATCGAAAGTCCTTAATGCAAAAATAGACACACATAAGACCTCACAACTAAACTATGATACAGAATCAACATTCAAAAAGAAGTGACATGCCAGGATAAAACATAAGCCATGAGCAACTCAGATAGAATTTAAAAGTAGTGTCAAAACAAAGTAACATAGAGAAGAAATGGAACGCTACATTCTTTATATCCAAAATAAAAAGGCATATATTGCCCACCAACAATGTGCAGTTCTGAACTTAGGATCCATATAATGCATATGTTTACTTAGGATGGATATATGTGAAAATGTACAGCACGATATATCTAATTTCAGATGGTAATGTATCCTGGGAGCCACCAACATAATTTCATCTACTCCCATTGACTATGGAAAGACCTAATGCTATGAAGACAATAAGATCCAAAATATGGCATAATTTTACCTAGTGCCTTCCCTAACTCAAGAAACTGCTCATTTAGTCGATCCCTCCTCAATTTCTCACGATCTGCCTTTTGAACTTTTCTGGCAGTCATTGAATCGTTGACTTCCATCTCTACTCTTGGGCTGCAAAAGCAAAAGAATTTTGTAGCAAAGGAGTGCACCTGGGGAATATGAAAATCACAAAATGAGTGCCAAATGCGGAGGTCACAATGACTTCATAGCTGACATTGATTTTCCATATGCATGAAAATGTCTAACAGATCAAACATGAAGTTCTAAATAAATGCACAGAACAGGTGGTCAAAGGCAAACGGCAACACTACAAAGTGAGAGATGAATTCAGAAACCTACAACATTTCATAGGATCAGTCAACTGAGTTCAGACATAAATGTACCAAGTAAATAAATAAATAAGTAAAAAAATCAACCCTTCACCCTAGTATATCTCTATCCAGCTAAGTTCATCTGAAGCTCCTGAATGACAGTTAAAACAGTCCCGTTTGGAGACTCTTCATTATAGGTCCTATGATTACGAAAGCTACATATCATATTGCTGACTCCTTGATCCATTATCAGATGGCATAGCTGATTTATAGAAGTTCAGTGGAGCCTAGGTATGTGGCTGCAAAGTTGTCAGCTCCATACCATTCCATTCCAGGAATGGAAATAAAACAGAACCCCCCCAAACCCAAACCCCACCCCCCCTTCCCCTCTCCTCTTTCAACATTTCAGCAGCAAGCGCAAACGGTGCTCATTATCACTTTTGACACTTAATAAACCCTAAAAGTGACACGATGCTCCTTGGTCATCAGATGACCAAGATATTGGTGAATACGACAAGACTGAGAAAAGAGTACCTTTAATCACATGAAAACCATGAAATCCAGTCACTGGAGAAAAGGTCGAACGACAAATACTATCTGAAATAGTGGAGGGTGTACCACATATGAATATATGATCAAGAAAAGAGTACCTATAATCACATGAAAACCATGAAGGCCAGCTAGTACTAATACGACTACCGTTGCTGCTGCATACTTATTCAGTTGGCAGTCTAGCAACAATAAACTTACATTGTACTTGAGGACATGTAGATGAATTCCAGTGTTCTTCCAGCACGTTTTCAGAGTGATTGAGGTAGCTTTGGTACAGTGTGAGTTGGGTGTCTTCAACTATGATGTTTAGTTGCAAGCAACCTCCAGTAAAGGACAACGATTGTCAACAGCCTGCACTTGATCGAAATAAAATATCAAACAGATCAGATTGTGATCCACTTGCATTGGCTCATATATCACCATTACCATTTCATTTAAATTGTTCACCCCCAACCATTACACCAATTAAACATCTTTAAGCATCTGCCAGTTATCCATTGGATTGATTGAGACAAGTTATCGATCCAATCAAATGTCAAAGTGGGTCTTCAGAATCAGGAATTGAATCAGTAGATCTTAATCATGTAGTATTGAGCAATTTCTTCAGCCCTACCATTCAGGGAAAAAAATTTGTATTTAGTCCCAGTGATCCTATTAGCATGATAACTACCAAAAGATATCAACTCTACCTTCATCCTATGGCGGGCCATCACATTGGCAATGAAATCAATGGATAAGAGATATAAAAGCATTTGAGTAAATTCCATTATATGCATGCTATCCTTCTTCATCATTCAATATTCCATGAGGAGTCCTCCCTAAAAGAAAATTCAAAATACTGTAACATCATTTTCTCTCAAATTTTGGATGCCACTCCTTACTCCAAGAGCCTTACCATGACCATCCATTATTTGCATGCATCCCTCTTCATCATTCAATATTCTGTCAGGACTCAGGAGCCCTTCTTCATAAAAGAAAAACAAAATACTCTAACATCACTCCCTCTAAAAATTGAATATCACTCCTTCCAAGAGCCTTACCATGATCATGCCTTTTTGTCTCCACCTTCTTTTTTTCTAAAGGTAATTAAAACAATATTCAAGAATTGATCATGATACAAATAAAACGAGCAATCAATAACAACTAGAACAGTTTAGCATCACCATACAAGACACTTGCCAAAAGTCAGAAATAGAAATGCCTACAGACTCTTTTGCAAGAAAATAGGTGATTGTGCCTTCAAAGCAACATCATAAGCAATATTGACCAAAGAATGCTAACAACCGTAGAACAGCATAGAATGGCCTCCCTTCTTGAAGATATAACCAAATTGCCAACTTTCTAAAAGAGCTTTCACAGAATTGAACATAGCTCGGTAAACACCAAACACATGGAAAAAAATGAGACCGCACCTCACTTGCAAAAGAGCAAGCTAAAAGCAATTGAGAAACACTTTCTGCTGTTCCTAAGCATAAAATACAACCATTCACAATCAACAATTTTTTGTTGCAACGACTGCTTATCATATTCAAGATTTTCTGCTGCTCGTAAGCATAGAATACAACCATTCACAATCCATGAGTTTTCATTGCAGCGACTGCGTATTAGTAGTCAAGATTTTCTGCTGGTTGTAAGCATAGAATACAACCATCCATAATCCACAATTTTTGTTGCAGCAAATATTTGATCAACAATCAACATTTCTCCAAAGTTGTTGTCCAAAAAATTGGAAAGATTTTTGCAGCTTTCACTGACCGTAAGTAGGAAAAGAAATCAGAAGAGACTCTAGTGGTCAACAACTTCTCGTAAAAGGATTTAGTGGGAAAAAAAAAATCACCATTCATCCTCGGCTCCCATCCTTTTAAGTCCTTGATGATTGATGGTTCAGATCTAGTGGAAGGAAGAGGGAAACGGCTTTCCCAGAGGTTCTTTCTCTCTTTCTTCTACTATTACTTGTTACTAGATATGAGTGTTAGAGATGATCTGCACACACTCTCTCTCATATCTATATATAGCCTTTTGGCTTACTAGGTGATAAGCTTTCAATTCGAGTTTTGAATGAGAGATGATAAGGATAGAGGGTTGGATCAAATTCACTCAATTTGAATTCGAATGGAGAAATGACACGGATAGAACCCAAATCTGACAGAGACACATTTTGAAGATCAATCTCACCGCCGCGAAGATTGCGATAAAATGTAGCCACACAAAAATAAATACCTCTCAAAAGCTCCAAATAATCAGTTAGATATGCTTTAGGATCAAATGAAATTCAAAAAAAAAAAAACCGTAATGGATAAACTTTTGCAAATGAGAGTCACCATACTAACCACTCATCTTTCCAGAAATGAACAAAGGATCCCAGCCAAACCAAATATAATAACCTAAGCTCGAGCCACTGCCTCATTAACCAGCGACCATTACCCAATTTGTACTTGCGCATAAGCAGCTTCTTCCTGAAATGATCATTCCCCTTGCCATCACCCCATAACATGGAATAGGCTTAGTTGTGGATAAGAAGCATTTTCCTAAGAGAGCTGAGTTAAACCTTCGAATTGCATGCATACCTAACCCACCCTGTAATAGGCTTACAGACAGTTTTTTAAACAAACCAGTGGCAACTTTTCTTATCTTATTATTCAGTAGAAATGCTTGCTGAATACATTCTATTCTTTGAGTAACACCTTTGGGGCATTGAAACATGGAAAAGAAATAAAGTAAAAGGCTAGGAGCTAATTTAAGAAGAGTGATTCGTCGTCGAAATAAAAAATACCTACTTTTCCAAGTGGATAATTTCCTCTCACTTCACTCAATGAACAGATCCCTTAATGCCTTTATATGGATAGCCAGTACAAAGAGGTAGTTCATGATATGTTGAAGGAAGGCTTCCTGCGCGATAGCTATAAAAAAGAAAAAGAAAAGAAAAACTCCTTCTATTTGATTATAAACCACCAGGACTCCCAAGATTTCACTTCACATGATTTAATCTTTAAACCAATGACTAACTCAAACCACTGAAGAACTATTTTTAAGTTCACCGCTTCAGCATGGTCTACATTGAGGAAAATAAGAGCATCATGCACAAATTGTAAATGGGTTATTTTAATTTCATAATCTTCTATAAGAAACCCATTAATTAAACCAGCTTCTCTCTCTTTTTTTTTTTTTTAAGATTGGCTGAAACCCATTAAAAAGAGAGGAGTCACAGACTCTACAGTATAAGAGCACTATACTGAACCAAAAAAGACTCAGCAACAAAAACAAGCTTGGTCCATGCAAAAGAAAACAGGCACCATACAAGACTGAAACAAAACCAAAAAATCAAAAAGATATGGCAGAAGTAGAAGAAAATATCAGGTTTTTGGGAATCGTGACTATGGATAATTTGCATAGGAGACTGGCTCACCCACAGCTGCTTTTGGGAAAGCCTTTAGGAGAGCCATTAATTAAAACTGAGAACTGCTCAGAAAACATGCACAAGCTTATCCGAGAACACCATTTAACACCAAATCCCATCAGGTATAAGCCATTAGCAAAAAAAAAATCTTATATGATAGGCTTTCTCAAAGTCCAACTTAACAAAAAAATTATAAAAAATACCATGCTGATGCTTTATATGAAAAGTCAATGGACTCATAAGCAATGGGGTCGACCCGTGACAATTGTTATTGTTTTGAAATAAGCATAGGGAGACATTTCTACGGATGGTTCACTAAAACTTAGGCGAGGATATTGCTAAACAGCTTGGAGCCTCATTTCATCATGTTCATGGGGAGATAAATGTCATGGCAGATGCTCTTGCTAAAGAGGGAGTGTTACGCTCTTCTATTTTGTTTGATGTCTAGTGTTTTATTTTTCTTCGTTTTCTCTTTAAGTTTGCATTTTGGCTAAGTTTCATTGGCTGCTTTGCTTGTATTCTTTGTTTTTTTTTTTTTTTTTTTGTGTGTGGAAATAAAATTTACTGTTATAAAAAAAATAAAAAATAAAAAATAAAAAAAATAAAGACACTTAGGCGAGGATCTTATAAACACTACTAGTAAGATTTGTTGGTTGGTATACACTCTTTATTGACACTACACGCTCTTTTTAAGGAAGGTTAAAATAAATAAATAAATAAAACAAGCTCCTCGCTAGACAATCTTCCACAACAGTGAAATTCATCAAACCTTCCCAAAATACACTCAAAATCTTCTGGAACAACCAACAGGAAATCTGTCCAAGCTCAAGTCCCCCAAGGCAATGAATAGTTGCTTTTACTTCCTCCTCAAGAGGAGAGTTTCTAACATCTGAGCCATATCAAGTCAAACAGAGTCAAAGAACAATCCATCCAAAAGAGAATGACACCTATGTTTATTGCAGTACAAATTCTTGAAGAAACCATCTCTCATTCAATATCAGCATTGTCTTCCCATAAATTCCCCTTAGAATCAAGATTCTGAATCTATTTTGATCTTTGACATGCACTATCTACCAATGAAAAAGCTAGTGTTTCTATCTCCTTGATCCACCAGTGATGGGATTCTTGTTTCCACTCGACCTCTTCCCAGCACATTTCCTCATTGAACCCTCCTGCAATATAACTAAATGCAATTTTTCCTCCTGAGACAAAGCATCATCTTCCTTGCTAGGTACAACATTTGAATTTGGGATAAAGGAGAACCATTTACATCTCGATCAATCTAACTGTATTGAAATCAATTAAATGATGCAGCAGCACCATTATATCATTGGAGACAGACTTGTGGGCCATATGTGGGACCCAAGAAAATCTAGAGATTTCATTATTTTTCTAATTTTATTTAACAGTTGTAATTTTATTTTATTTTATAGGAAGACTCTCTAGAATATTATTAAGATTCCTACATTGCATCAACCGCTTACATATTGCATTATCAGGTCTGGGGTGGAGTGCCACCAAAACCACCATATCATCCACATAAGGGGGACATGTCTAGCTAATTTGTGAGCAACTGCATTTCCTTCTCTTCCCACATGATGTACTTCAAACTTTTTGAAATGATTCAGCATAAACTTGATTCCCTCAAAAAAAGGGCCTTTGTCTTGACAGATTTGTACCAGTAGGCTGCAGCGCATCCACCACCCACATTATATCCCCTTCTAGTATAATACTGCTCACCCCAACGTAAAAAACCATCTGAGGTGCTCTTAATGCTAGTAGAGTTTCGATGTTGTCATCACTGTCCACTCCATGTTCAACTTTACTCAAGGCCATAATCACATTACCAAACTCATCTCTAAGAATAGCACCAACTCCAGCTTTTTGTATTTTATCAAACAGAGCACCATCCACATTAAGCTTAAGAACACCTGCTGGTGAAAAACCATCTGAAGTGCTCTTAATGCTAGTAGAGTTTCGATGTTGTCATCACTGTCCACTCCATGTTCAACTTTACTCAAGGCCATAATCACATTACCAAACTCATCTCTAAGAATAGCACCAACTCCAGCTTTTTGTATTTTATCAAACAGAGCACCATCCACATTAAGCTTAAGAACACCTGCTGGTGGTGGCTACCAACATAGAATTTTCTCTTTTTTGGAGCTACTCTTTTGAATGTGAGTGCATTTAAAAGCCCATATCAATGACCTTGCCTCTTCAACGACCAGCCATGGGTCCCGTGCCCCACCATTGTGAATGAATAAATTTCTCCTATTCCAAAGTCCCCACGGTATGGTAAATAGTAATTCCAAATCAAACTGTTGTAATTAGGATTAGGTTTCTAATTTGGATAGGATTTTTATCTTGTTTCCTAGTTTGATTAGGATCGTTTCTTAGCCCTTAAGTTTCTTTTACTATATATATGGCATTGTAGAGATTAATAATCTCATATTTGAGTTAATAGAATTTTTCCCCACGGGTCTTATCATTGGAGAGTGTCCTCATCGTGTGATTGTTTCTGCGGAAACCCTTATTGTGCTGCGGCACTTACGATCCTAACCCTATGAATGCATCATTAAGAGAGAGGAAAGAAATTGTATTCAGAAAAAGTGATTGGTATGTGACCATCCAATGGAGAGAGGAAAAGAATCCTATCTTGGATCCCTAATATGCAAGATAGCCACTCCATCCTCTATAAATTCCCTAGTGTTGTTCACTTAGGCATTCAATGAAATTACTCTTTTCCTCTGGTCATTGTCATTGCATTGAGCAAGTGTTTCCTTTTGTGTAAAGACTCCCTGGGTTGCCAATGGTATGGACTCTAAAAGTCGGGCATCCATAGTGAATATGTGAAGACTCTATCCAACTTTAGTGTCTACGGCTCAAGTGCCACCATATCCTATGCATGCTCCTTCCAATGAAGAATATTGGTAGTATCCTATTAATGTCTAATCTCAACATCCACCAGCATAAACAAATCAGGGACCGCTGCCACTTTATTTAGGACAAGCACCTCTTGGACTAAATAATTTCCCAAACCTCTCTTCCCAGAATCAACTTTCTTACATATTTACTAAATAGCACAAATTCACACGTGGTTTAAAAAAAAAAAAAAGTTGTTTGACTATAAGGGAGTATAGATTACATAATCATCATAGCCTTAACACATAAATCTAGGAGCCGCTTTTTGAGTTCCAGTTTTTCCACTAAACACTAATTGAAGCCAAACCCCTTAGAACTCTACAAGTTTATCATGTCTATCCCCATTGCTTCATTCAAGGCCCCTTATTAACCTTTCCTTCTGAATCCTTAAATTTGTGATATTTTATGCTATACAAGGTTTTTTCTGCTCTCGTGTACATACATAAACAGTCTCAAATGGTATTCCATGACTTTCTCTTCTGTTGGAGCTTACTGGTAAGTTTCCTCTTATATACGTATTCCTATTTCTACCCTTTCTCGTAATGGGAGTATAGACTACATGATAAGCCCAAAGCACTGTCAATCCCACTTATCAAACAGCCAGATATGAGAATAATATTTCTTTTTCATTTTTTTTGCATTGTACTAGATTCTTCGTTATGTGCAGTAACTATGAAAACTTCTAGAGTTTTTTGTTTGGGCTGGCAATGTGGCTAAGTTCTGTTTTGTTTCTTTTCGTAGCTTAATAAAATTTTATCATTATAAAAAAAAATACTATGAAAACTTCTAATAGGAACTAGTGGGGGAGAAAAATGTAGAAAGGCAGCCCTAAATAGATGGGTTCAGGCAATGTGGCAGGGATTTTTTATAATCTTTGTTAGAGAATGAACTGGCCAGCCTTTGTGCTCTCACATGCAAAAACACAGTTACACATTCTTTGCATACATGTGCAAAATCCTACACATACAGAGAGTACTATGCTTGCTTGTTAAATAGAGAGGTGTCCTAGTCAGTTTTTCAAAGCTGAACTCTTTTAGCCAACCCCAGATTCATTGGATAAGGCTTTGATGACAACAATGACAGCGATGGTGATGTTTGTAATAGATTCTATCAAACGAGGTTGTATTATCCCCCTCCTAAATAAACTTCATTTTTCTAACTTGTTCCCTTAATTTTAACTCCATTAGCCCACTATGCTATGTATAATATTTTCTTACCCTAAATCATGAAACTTGATCTTTGTTTGATTTCAAATAGTAAAAATCACTATCCTTTCGAATACACTTTTCATGGTCCCTTCATTGCAACTTCATATTGATAGTCCCATGGCACTAATCCATTCTTTTGACTACATGACGGGTAGCTCTACATTGGTAGTCCCTCACTCAATAGTCCTTTTTCTCTTAGCAAACATTGTATGAGCATATTGTTGGCCCCTTAAATGACTATTCCATTGCCTGTTCCAAATGTCTCCTTATGGAAAACTCCACCATATGTCATGTATCCGAATGTACTGGTTCCGTGCCAGGAAAAAAGGAGGATGGCCCGCATCAGACAAATAGTAGGTAATTGTAAAAGAAAAAACACTTGTAGAACAAAATTTTGAGTCTTCTTCCTTACAAAAGTATTCAACCTATCCCACATTGCTAGTAAAAGGCTACGGCTGACAATAGAACAATTTCCATCCTTACCATAGTTAAATCACTCTCTAATGTTTATCTAAGATTCTACTATATCCACTATAAGTAAAAATAAAAATAGCACTCAACAACAAGGCAAGACATTTACTATAGATAAGTTAAAAAAATAAAAATAGCACTCAACAACAAGGTAAGACATTTACCATAGACAAGTTACTCATTAGAGATCTTGAACTTATCAACTCCTGTCACAACAGTTTTCACAATTACCAATCATCAAAACCTCCAAATCCCCTAAGACCATTGAAACAGAACTAGTATTTCACATAATTTTGTCTGTGTATGTAGGAACCTAGCATTACAATATCTTCCACTACTTGAATACCACAACATTTTAACATTCTCATATCACAAGACAGCCCTGTCAGCCCATATGCAAATTACTACAGTTTCAAATATGCAACATTGCACCAGTAGGGTGTGTTTGTGCAGCAAAAAGATTCCTCTCTGCGGATCTCTGCTCCAGCAGGAGAGAGGAATCCTACATGCCTAGCCCTCGGATAGAAATCACAATCTTCCCTGCCGAGGAAAATCAGTACATTTTTTTCTCTTTTCAACAACGAAAGTGTTACGCCAAACAAGCCCTAAAAGGAAATAATCTCTGCATTTAGGACATGTTCATGCATGACGGTTTTCAATGAAATTTTATTCCCAAATTGATTTCATTTTCTGAAAATGGATACTGAAGAATCAATTTTCTACAGTTAAGTATGTGACTTGTTTCAAACTCTTGTGTAAGACAGCCAAAAATAATTCTCTATTTTCTGAGTCCAAGTCTACTTTCCCCCAAAATTGCAGAGAAAAAAAAAATTCTTTCACTTCAGAAACAAGACCCTTAAAAAAAATGCTAACACAAACAAACAGAAAATCTTTCTCCCTAACAAACAACTTCCTTTTCAGCAGACAACATTCCACACAACCATAATCACAAAGAATCAAACACTCCCAAACACTAAATCAAATCCTCCAAAAACATAAATTTCAAAAACCCAACACCCCAATTTCTTAAATTTCAAAAACCCAAGACCCCAATTTCAAAACACAGTTTCCATGCTTGATCAAAACCCCAATTCCAAACAAATCAGAGAAATTTGAACTAAGATCCAAGACAAAGAGGTGATGAAATGAGGAAAGATCCCAACCTACCCTTATTCGAAAAGCGAGTTCTGTGTACGACTACTGGGAGGCAGACGAACATCTGTTTGGATTGATTGACAGAAACCCCCGGATTTCCATTGATCCATACATACATACATACATACAAGGATAGAGATAAGAGAATATGATATTCGTGGGCTTTTTAATTTGGAAACCCTAAGTCTGTCGTTGTGGTTTTCCACGAGGGAAAGCACTTTTTAGTGATAATGTGAAGGGGATGGCTATCAAAGATAGTGAAAGTATGATCTCAAAACAACATGACACAAGGATATTATTGCAGGTTGTGATTGGGGAATTGGAATCCTTGGGTAACCGAACAAGTGAACGAACGGCTGCAGTTTGTGCTGCTGTTTCCTTTTTTGGAATATAATATGAGACTGGGGGTTGGATGGTAAAAGTATTCTATGGGCATGATCCCCCACATGGATTGAATAAAATACTTGAGACAGAGAGGGATTGGTAGATTTTGCAATGGATTAATGGATAGGCCCATGTGGGAAGATGATCTCATGATTATTATTTTATTAGAATTTCAAAGTTGTAATAGTAATTTGAGTGCATAAGCAGCCAATAGCAAAATATGTCGGGTTTAGCACGGATAATATAATTATAGTATTAAATTTTTATACTAAAAAAATGAGAAATTTATGGAAAAAATCCACGTAGGACCCCATATGGCATACCAAGATCCAATATTACATTGGATACAGGATGGGTCCTCTGGACATTGGCGGAACCAGGGGGCTGGCAGGGGATGACTCTCTTCTCTATTTTAGAATTTTTATTAATTTTTATATATGGCCCCTCCAAAATTTCTGAAAATCCCTTTATTCTTTAAAAAACTTTATGAATTCTTACATGTGGCCCCTCCAGATTTTCTAAAACCTCATTTTTCTTTAAAACATTTTATAGTTTTTTACATATGGACCCTCAAAATTTTTTAAAAAAGAACTACTACAAGTTTTAATAAACTATATGTGTTTTTCATATGTGGGACCCAAAAAAGATTTTCTATATAGTGGCCCCTCCAAGGAAGAATTTCTGGGTCTGGCCCTGCCTCTGGACCAGTTCGGTTTCTTTTTTTAACTTTTTTTTGGGATGGTCGATATCAAACATCATTGAAAAAATCCAAACCAATGTAACTATTTATCTTCTTCTTCTTCCAGTCCTTCTTCTTTCTTCTTCTCTTCTACTAGTGAACCCCCGTGCTATGCACGGAGAAGGGAACCACCAAATGTAAAGTCTTTGCACGGACAACGAAACTATCTAATTCTCAATCTAGTACGATATATTTTTAATAATTTTTTTATTATTGAACTTGCGTGACCTTAAATCTGGTTGCTAATCCAATAATTAGGCAAAAAGTAATGAAAGACACATTAACAACAAAACGAATTAATAAAGCAATTAGGTTTAATTTGAATAACACAGTGTTTGCGATATACACATATGTTTAATTTTAATAATTAAAAGATACTGAATTCAAATAACGAAGCAATCACACTAAACTCTAAAAATCAGAAACATTTTTAAATTAGAACACATACAATGTCTAACACAATACTCATATCCAGTATTCGAACCTCCATCTTTCTATTGCTTCGTTGTTGACCTGTATGCATATAAAAATTATTTTAATAATTAATAAAGTATCATGTCAATGGTAAATAATCTTTTAACACAAATGCAGTAGTCATCATAAGAGGACATATTTACCTATAATGTGGAGATATTTCTTCAAATGATTTTGTTGTTGCTTTTTAGTCCATCATCTAAATCATCTAAAACCTTTACTGTTATAAGGTCTAACTCGATATCTTCCAATATTTCTACTAATTCCCTCATGTCCAGGAAATTAGCCTTGATTTTTGCATGGATGTCCTGTACCGGCCAAGGAGGTGGTAGAGTGCTCACTATAGAACGTACCAGATCTGTAATATTTGGTTCAAACCCCCTCCTTCTGAGATCGTGATACAACCCTTCCTTTATTAGCAAATGTTCCCTGACACCCATTCCTTCTACCATTTTCTCTCTCCTGAACTGTATCCATAAGGGATGAATATACTTTTCAAATGATTCTAATAGGTCAACAAACTCCACTGCATGCCATGGTCTGAAAATATCAAATATCCTCCGTTTTGCAGCATCCCAAGATGGTGGCAAATTTTCAGCAATTTTTAACATTATATATCTTTCAGGGATGAAGTCTCCACAGGCTCTTAGCCACTGAGATAGTTGTATTTTTCGGGAACCATGCTTTGCTATTGGGGTGTCATTTTGAAATGGTTTATGTTCGAACTCATTTTTCCATTCCTTGACACGTTGAGAGTCTTTGCCAAGACAACATGCGAGAGGTGTAATCATGTTATCTGTGTTAGAGTTTTCCAGAATAAATTATAACATGTAATTTAAATGAAAGTAACAACAGCTAAATAAAATCAGTAATAACACAGTCAGCAATTTAATAACATGGCACACGTTATAAAATACTTCTAAAATAAACATAAAGTTTGCCGACGCAGAATAAAATATCAGTAATTTTAGAAAAGAATAAAAACCCAACAAAATTTCACATGATATATTTATACACTAAATTCAACAAATATCAAAACCTATAACATATTTTAATGGGAGATATCGTTGAAGACTTCCCTGTACACAATATTTTTGGTGATATCATTTGGCATCCCTTCTTTATTGATAAGCAGCATCTTCAAACCTAACGGAGATGTAGCACGCGAAACAGCTACATACAGCTGGCCATGTGAAAACACAGGATTTGGTAGGTAAACACCAACATTTTTTAGAGTTTGTCCTTGACTCTTGTTTATGGTCATTGCAAATGCCAACTTGATAGGAAATTGTCGTCTTCTTAGTGCGAATGGCGAATCAATAGACGTCGGTGTCAGAATAGCACGACTAATCAATACAATTTCTCCAATGCGGGACCCTGTTATGACTTTAGCTTGTATGACTTTATCCCCCATCTTGTCAACAACCAATCGGGTACCATTGCACAATCCCAAACACTGATTCAAGCTTCTCAACAACATTATCGGAGCACCAACTTTTAACTCAAGAGTATGACTTGGTAATCCCAGGAAGTCCAAAGAATTTAGATACTCTGGAGGATGCAAAACATGATCATTAGATTCACCCGACGTGGGACATAGATTGTCTGCACTGTAAAATACCCGTCTTTCACCTGGAATCATCGATAACATCATGGAGTTTAGCTTGTCGACATCGATATTTTTCGGAGCCAGAATAGCACGCTCATTTAAGTACGACAAATCATTGTATCTATTTAGTAGTTCAGGATAAGTCGATTCAATCAACCGTTGTAGTCCCCCTTCATCATTTCGTATGAGAAACTCATCTGGGATTTTGATCCAGTTTGCATCATAATCATTTCCAAAAGATGTCCCGGATACCTTTCCCTCGCCAACCATCTTTATCCACTCCGTAAAATCATGTAATCGAGAACGTAACGTTTCGGAGACGTTATTTGCTGTAACACGCATATTTATATGCAGATGTAAAACCTGGCAATATTTCCAAATACTCGACCTCGGTAACGAAGCTCCAACTATCTGTTCACGTCCACCCTTTGTTATAATTGGCAGTATTTGTCTAAAATCTCCCCCAAGTACAAATAATTTTCCTCCAAATACCTTATCTGAAGAAAAATTACTCGTATTTTGCAGAATGTCTCTGAATGTTCGATCAACTGTGTCAAAGGCATAGCGACCCAACATTGGAGCTTCATCCCATATGATTAACTCCGCTTCGGAAATTAACATTGCCAAATCGGTCCGATGGGTGATGTAACAACATGACGATTGATGAAGGTTTAGCGGTATTTTGAAACGGGAGTGCGCAGTTCTTCCATTTGGCAAAAGCAGAGCAGCAATGCCCGATGATGCAACCGAAAGAACAATTTTTTTTTTGACCTTACCTTGCTATTAAAGTCCTCCATAGATACGTCTTGCCAGTTCCTCCACTACCATAAACAAAGAAGAGACCCCCTGTCCGTCTCATGTACGCTTCCATTATCGTATTGAAGACCCTCTTTTGATCATCATTTAAGCCGACATGTAAAGAATCAAACAAATGGCTTTCAGTAGTGCTATCATAATCGAGTTCCTCCCTTATGAGTTTGTTTGTAACGAATTGGCCCAACCGGGAAGATGGCAGAGGCATAGGGTGGAATTCTGTCAAGGACCTACCATTCCTATTTAGTATACGCTCGATATCAAGCAGCCCTAAATTTCTCAATTCACTTTCATCAAGACGTAAATCTATGTCTCCAAGCTCTCTCCTCGTTCGATTTTGTAAATCATCTGTGAGGTCCACCCAATGTTTTTCCCACAATTCTGTCTGATTTGTAATTTCTGAGAACATGAGCATTGAACAGAACATGTTTCTGAGTTGTGAACCTGTTGCCCATGTCGAGGCCTCACAAAGTGCTTCATGCCATTCACCATCATGTTCTAGCAAGCCAAGTGCAAAACATGCCGATTTGTAAGTTGGGTGCAACACCCCTCCAATGGTTCTTATATCCTCATGACATTTTGCCCCCCGAACTTTGTTAAGTAGGATACCCAGATAATGACGTTCTCCTGAATTTGGATGTGCATAAGCCAGCCTACCAATACTAATACGCTGTTTTCTCCTTGTCCACATCTTTTGCTTTGCGTTCCAGACCCCCCACTTTGTTGGAAACTCAACGTATGTAAATTCATTGGCATCTGGGTGGTTTTTATTTGCTTCGAACCATTTTGTAAACATTGTTTCATGAATCCCATCCCGATTAATCACGGATGCAACATCATCCGTGTCCTTAAACACCACAAACTGTTCTCCTGGTAAATGATACTGTAACCTTTGCACCGAGGGATATTGTTTTTGCAAGTAGAACTCTAATATTCTCCAGCATGCTTCAATCGAAGATATGTATCGACCGTCCTGAAATTGCTTGATCTCATTCACACATCTGTACACACGTTCTCCACTTTGATCATGTTGTATAATATTATCCTCGATCACAATCGTTGCACGATCTGGACCCTTATGAATGTATTTGTATAAGTACTTAATGACCTTGCTGTGGGCACACCGCTCAACATTTATGTGTGAATCATATCTTACAATGAGATCACGATTATATGGAATAACCCATCGGTTATCGACATCATAATCGTTGATTCTATACGTCATGTTATTATTTCGACGTCTGTAGAGCACGAATCCATTCTCTGCTATTGTCGTTGCACTGACAAATGGTTTTAGATAACCTTTTGAGCACTTTCCATTTACCATGCATGAAGCATTTATATTTTGAAAACCACAAGGCCCGTGCAACATGCATCTCGTCACAGACGCGAAAGCCAATGGATCCTCAACTGCATCTGGTATTTCCGCTGAAATAATGTCATCAATCTCTTCCGGTAACTGTGGTTTGTCTTCACTAGTCAGAGTGAGGATGATGTGAGCATGCGGTAATCCTCGCTTTTGAAACTCAATGACATGAATATCTGTATTATTAGGGTGAATTCGTTAAGTGATAAAGAAATTTATAATTCCAACACAGTAATAAAATTATGGATAGATATTGAAGTTACAGCATGCTAAGACCCGAGTTTTTATACCTGCAATGACCTTGCCGAAAAATTTATTTTTTTTAAGGTCCTCCATCAGTTGTTTCAGCCTAATATGAAATACCCTTGCGACTATATCTGGCCTGTCCTCAGTGCGTTGACCAGGGAATCGTAATAACTGCTGCTTAATCTCTGGCCAACTCGGGTTGCACGTGAATGTTATAAATAGATCTGGGAATCCAATCATACGACAAATAGCCATAGCATCTTGATAATGCTGAATCATGTTCCTTGGACCACCAGTGAATGATGAAGGAATAATGTAGCGCATACCAACTGCAGTCGCATCCGTATCACCAGCGTTGACCGCATCCTGTAACCCCGGTACAGATCTGCACGCAAAGCATTCTGATTGTTCCTGATGAAACTTAGCCTTTCCTGCTCTATTGCCGCGTAGCTGTCAACCACAAATTGCTGGAAAAGTCTGCCACCCTGAAGCAGCGAAGTTCCTTCACCATCCCGAGACATCAGTCTAAATGCATAGAACTCTCTGATCGATACACCCTCACGTGTATAGTTTGACCCAGGTGTGAACTTTATGAACTTTGTCCATCCATCAGTTCCATATGGAAAGAGCAATGGGTATTGGAGCGGCATGTATGAAGGGTGTGTTTCGTTAATCCTTCGGAGACCTCCATCTAACTTTCGAACTATGATGTCACGATTTCCTGTAATTTCAGACTCATCTCCGACAATGATTGCCGCAACCTCATTTGTGGTCGGTCTTGTGTACTGTCTTCCTTCTCGTGAATGCAGAATCCGGACATGCAAATTTTGATTAGAATTTTCAGACAGCCTATCCCTTGCATTACGGAACAATTGTACGTAGGGGTTAGTATCATTTAGCATTGACTGCAAGCCCTCCAATAAAGTCAAGTCAAACTCATTTGCATCTCCGCTTCCCTGAACAGCTCTTAATCTATTGGATGTTTCATGTTCAGTGTCATATTTATATAGTTGAGCAAACTTAGGCATGTGTCCAGGTGCAGGAAGTAATGAACCGATCCTATGAAAATTTGTTCCACTTATTCGGAAAAGATATGGTCCTCTTCCATCGAGCACCCTGTGATCAATTTTACCACCCATTGATGTGAAGGACAACATCGAATTGTATGTTCTTATTTTTTTCTTGAATCTAGAGTGAAGGAATTGATTCTGTAGAAATTCAGGTGTGTTTGGTAGTAGTGGCAGCATCACCTTTCCTCCATGACAGCATAGGCTAAACCTTGGTCTTGAAATTGAACTGTCTCTGATTCTTTCTTCAAGCCACATAATAGCTCTACAGTGAGAGCATATTGCAACTCTTGAACCGAAGCTCCACCGTGTGGAGATATTTTGTCTCTTTGAGCACAAGACAATATTATTTCCTGTAATTAAATTATTTTATTAGCCTTAAAAAACTTAGTATTGTCGGGTAATAATAGTGAGTAGTTAAAAACAATTTTCATTACTTGATGTTGAAGCGATTCCGTTGCCCGACGTTACATTGTAATGAGGTGCTGAAGCTATTCTGTGTCCCGACGCTCCAGTGGAAAGAACATGATGCTGTCGCCTTAGACGCAAGATTGTGGATCTTACACGTCGTGCCTCCATTTGCATCACCTTTTTCCTATCCCCTGGTTGATATATTTTGTTTTGAATCGAGTGACTGATGTGACTAACATTATGTGTACTTGTACCTATAATTGATTGGTCGCAATTATTTATTATTTCCGTATATATAATAAGATATGATATTGAGTTATGTAAATGTTGTACGCGTATATATTTACCGATTATTGTATGCATGAAACGGCAGACATTGTGAGAAAAATTGGCTCCTTGCATACGCTCGAAACGCCCAGTTCGTCTAAAACGCAAAATCGATATCCTTAACAATCGACTTTCTTTTTGAATTTGTAAGAGTCGATTAGTAAACCGAAGAGAATTATTTCCTGGATTGCGTTTGATGAGCAATCGTCTTATAGCAGCCAACCGTGACATCTTATATTTGATTATTTTTTGACGAACTTCTACACTTGGAATTTTATCCATCCTGAACATATATAATTCCAAACATTTTAGTAGGACCCGATGCTGGAGATTCGAACTTAGAAAGGTAACACAGACATATAAATTATACTCAGATAATAGTGTGAATGAGTTACAGACCACAATTAGAAGGCTATATAAAATCACAGTTCTGCAGCTAGACCCATTACCCAACTAATTAAGTTTCTTAATTTGCAAAGGCATTAAATAATTTGTCATATACATTTTATGAACTCTAATTATTTATTTATTTATCTTTAATATATTTGTCATATACATTTTATGAACTCTAATTATTTATTTATTTATCTTTAATATATTTATGCTGGATGTTCAACTTTGGTATTGCTAACATATTAATCAACATCAAGGGTCATATTGTTGACATTGTGTAATATATATATATATATATTTTTTATTATTATTTAATTTTTCTTATCATTTTTATTTTATGAACAATAATTATTTCATATTTTTTTTTTGTCTTTTTTCAATATATTGATGTTCGTTGTTCACCTTTGGTGATGCTAACATATTAATTAACATTAAGATTACTTTGTTTCATATTTTTTAATATATATATTAGTTTTATTATGATCTACCTGCTTTATTCATTTTTTATTTTATAAACAGTAAATATTTACTTATTTTTGTAATATATATATGCTCGTTGTTCGTCTTTGTTGATGCTAAATATTAATCAACATTAAGATTCATCTTGTCGATATTGTGTAATATATGCTTTTATTATCTTCATTTATTTTCGTTTGTATTTTTTTATTTTATGAACAGTAGTTATTTCATTTTGGTTTTATCTTTTTTTTTAATATATGTTTTATGTTCGT
This sequence comes from Litsea cubeba, assembly GCA_012931725.1. Lineage (NCBI taxonomy): Eukaryota > Viridiplantae > Streptophyta > Magnoliopsida > Laurales > Lauraceae > Litsea > Litsea cubeba. The sequence continues at coordinate 20,721,840 of CM022954.1, read as the reverse complement.
TAGCCTTTGGTGTCGCTAACATATTATTCAACACGAATATTCATTTTCTAAGTTTTTTATAATATATATTTTTATTATTATGATTTATTTATTTTTTTAGTTTTAATATAGTTTAAACAAATCACGCGTAATTATCTATCTAAGCCCTTGACTGCACTTTTTGTGTTATTTTATGTATATTTTGCCACATATGAAGCTTTGTTTTTAATATAGCTACATTTTTTTGTATTTCATAAGAAAAATATATTAAATAAAGAGATTAAAAATATAAATTATTGGGCCTAATATCATTATTGGGTCTCTAATTAATCATAGGCCTGCAGTGATACCCAGTACCCAATTCATTATGTTGTTATATTTGGAAAGGCTATAAATTGCATGTCATACATTAAAATTTTAAACTCCTTAAACATAAGCATGAAACGCAAATTATAAAAATATACAGTAAGAAAGATACAACAAAATATAGTAGATATTGAAATTAACAATCAACGACTCGTATTGTATTATAATATTTTTGAAAGAAATTATAATATGAATAAGTTTTTAGGTTTTTCTTATACAAAGGTATTACAATCAATGTTATTATAGTGGCTTTCAATAACACTTATGTTGTTCCCAGTAAGGTTAAATCAGGTGTTAGCCTATTCATTTACCGTGGGATTACAATCCATGTGATAAGAGTGGATTTAATCAAATTTATTTGGGCTCCACCAAGGATAAATTAGGCTATAGCTTGTGCTTGTGCGTTGGTATCATAATCCATGTGATCGGAGTGGATATGGCCACACTTATGTTAGGCCCCAATTAAGAATAAATGAGATTCTAGCTTCTTTGTATACAGTGTTATTGTAAATTTATAATCCATGTGCTAAGATTATTATCCTTTATTTTTTTGAAATTGGATTTCATAAAGAAATTATTATATTTCTCAAAAATAAGCATTAAATGAAAAATTACCTTATTCTATGAAGATGATGTATTTTTTGCATTTACCTCTTAAATCCAAGGGTATAAAATATCCCTAGAAATTATGTACATAAATCCAAGGGTTCAAAATATTCTAGGATTCAAAGATCGAGCTTCCTTATTATATAGATAATATTTTAATATTCTTGCACGAAGTAGGATAAAAGATTACCTTATTCTATGTAGACGATTTATTTGTTGCTCCTTTTTTTGCAAATAGGAATACAAATCCAGCTTTTTGCCAACTTGTAGTATGAGCTGTTAGATCCTATTTTTCTTGTAGCATTTTTAGTAGATCTGAAAATTTAAAAAAAATATATATCAATGCCTCATCTATGATATTTTTGTATGTAACATTAGCATATATTACCTTATTATGTGAAGGAAGGAAGAAAACAATTAACTTGACATAGATGAGAAGCACATTCAGAGAGGTTGACGGAAAGTAATAGAAGAGCACAAAACCTTACAAATTTTTTTTTTAATGCATTCAAGTATGGCCAAATTAAGATGATTGAAATGTCTTAGTAGTCCTATGGATTAATAGATTCAAGTCATGTCGTCGGATAACCAGTCAACAGGTCAACAGTTCAGCAATCCATCTCCTATGTTTTCTATTTTTCCCAAAATGTGTACAGGCTACTGGGGTTTCCTTAAGTCATGGATAATCTAGTTATGCCTATGAAAAATTTTATAACATTCCATCATCATCCGCAAGTGATTGTGGCCATTTCTGAGCATGGAAATATTTTTTTTTTTTTTTTAATTTCGCAGCAGATGAAGTGATAATAGTATGGCCCACACAGGAGGCCATCCCATTGCTTTAGTTGAATTTTTTGGGGAATAGATGATGATGAGAGGGAGAATTAATTGGTACAAATTTGAGAAACTTGCAGGATCATGATCCATTCACAAGATATAGTTGGCCCAACACCCTTGCACTTTGGAAGGCATAAATCCAAAGTGCTTGAATCAGTTTGGTTTTAAACACTTCAATTAGATGGGTCTAATAAGTTATTTTAACCTCTAGCAGGTAGATGAAATGATAAAAGTATGGCCCACACAGTATGCCATCCCATTGCTATAGTTGAATTATTGTGCATAGATGATGTTGAGAGGGAGAACCAATTGGTAGAAATTTGAGAAACTTGCATGATCATGATCCATTCACAAGATATAGTGGGCCCAACTCCCTTGCACTCTTGACGGCATTAATTCATATTTTTTGAATCAGTTTGGTTTGTAACAGTTCAATTTGATGGGTTTCAAAAGTTATTTGAAGCTATAGTTGGTAGATGAAGTGATAATAGTATGGCCCACAGAAGAGGACATCCCCCTGATTTAAATTTTTTTTTTTGGAAAGATGATGATGAGAGGGAGAATAAAATGGTACAAATGGAGAAACTTGCATGCTCATCATCCAATCACAAGATATAGTGGGCTCATCACCTTTGCACCGTAGACGGCAGAAGTCCATAATATTTGAATCAAATTTTTTTTAATCATCAAGTTGGGTCAGGAATTAATGGTTGTGATCTACCACTACGAATTATTTTACTACCAATCTTTCATTCGTACCTGGTACATATCAATGACCCATTTTAATTTCTCTCTCTCTCTTTATCTCACACACAGAAATTTTGTTTTTATATTTTGTAATTTGTGTCAACTGGCTGTAGACTTCTGCGCAGGGGCCATAAAAAAAATTTATCTTCTAGTTGCAGGATTAGAATTATGGCCAGGATCATCAGACAAGGATCATCAGGCACAGGGGTCCCAAGAGTGTATTCAAATTTGTCTTGGAATAGAACATGCCTGATTCTTTGCTTCCAAGTAGAGAACTTTGTACCATTTAATTATTAATTTTACCTTAATAAAATATCAACTAACAATTTGAAGTTGATTGCACTTACCAAATCTGCTGCAAGACTTGAATCTTCTGAATAGAGGCTTAGTTTGAGAGAATTCCTTTTTGTCCCGTGTGATTCCTCATCATATATATACTCTGAGCTTCTGAAGACCTTGCTGTGTGAGTATCCAAAAAAGTATAATTTTTTGGCACACAGAAAACAGTGGTGCTTAAGTTCCCCAAAAAGAAAATAAGCTTATCTCTTTTGTTGTAATCCCTTTCTGGAAAGTCTCATCTCTTCTACTGTGCAGAAGTAGGTTGAAATAAAAAGAAGGATAGAAACGATGGATGTTTATGGGAGTAAGTTATTAGTTAGTTACTTTAGAGATAGGGTAGTGGAGAGATTGGAGATTGGAGAGTGGAGGGAGAAGTGGAGAGTGTAGAGAGAGGAGAGTATGACAGCTGTCTCCATGTATGGTGTGATTTGTGGGATGGAACTTTTGAGCTGTGTGGTTAATCCAAGAGAGGATACATTCCCATAGAGTAATAGATTCCAGTTTTTGCGACTATCACCATCTCTACCTCATAGTTTTTCTTCTTCCATGTGAAAATCCTCACCCTTTTTCCCTCAAGAGATTACAAGTAACAAGAACCAAACAAGTCCTCTTTTCTTTTTATTGAGTTTTTATTTCTTTCATAAATGAAACTAATATCCACCCATACACTAACCCCAAATTCGAATCCATGTAAGAAGGCGAAAATGCCTCCAAGCTTAGCTCCGTCGGATACCAACCCTAATCCCCTTCAACCCCCCTCTGCATTTCATTCCCCCCTCTTTTTCCCCAAAAGCAAAAACTTTTTAACCCAAAATCGGGCTCCACAAAACACATTTTTTAGATTCAACCCTTTTCACAATCATGGATCTCAAGCTCCAATTGATCCCCCATCATTCCTCCAAAACGATCATCTTTAAGCTTTTACCACTAGCCACAGTACCGACCTATTTATTCGCCGGAGATTCGTTCGATTTCGGGTATTCTGGGGTGCGATTCCGGTGAAAATAGTCGATATCGACCAATTATGTCAGTACATAACAATTTAAGTGAAAGGCATTAGCTTCTGTCTTCAGTAAAAATGGTCGCTATTGACCCTATGGAATAGTTGATATCGACCATTTTTGTCAGTACATAATAATTTGACTTGGAAAACGGTAGCTCCTGTCTTCAATGAAAATTGTCAATATCGACAAACTTTACGGTCGATATCGACCATATCGCCAAAAAAAAAAAAGCTCGCATGAGGACTCCTCCCGTGTCCAACGTGATACTGGGTCCAGGTAGACCATATGGGGTTCTACGGGGACTTTTCCCGTAAATTCCTCTAAGAAAATTAAAATAATGAGAATTTAATTAAATTTAGCTAATAATTGAAATCGCAATCAATTTTAGAATTAAAGCACTTCAATTTATTTAAAATCATATGTAAATTTTTGAAAGAGAAAGGATGGAAGGAGTGTAATGGGTACATTAACAATCCAACAGAAAGCTACCCTTTTTAAGTCGGAACTTGGGCAAAACGTAGTCAAACATATTTGAATCTCAATCAAATAATAAGATCTAATTAATTAACCATTAAACATAATCAACATCTAATAAAGGTAATTAGAATCGGGGTTTTAATTCTCTTTCTAAAACGCATTAGAGTCTTGAATAAAACATGGTTACATATAATATATAGAGAAAGATACGTGTGAACAATATTATGGATGGTACGCAGGATGCAAGGAAAGCAATATATAATAATAATTTTTTGAACGAGTGCTGCTACCTACACACTAAATATCACTTTGCACAGACGCACTCTCTCTTTTTAATTCCCAAACTACCCCCCTCTCCCTGCCGGTCGACCGCTAGCACCCGCTTACACCGACCCCTCTCTCCTTTTTCCTCTCTCCCTCTTCCCTCCTCCCTTTCTCCCTCTCCCTCTTCTCCTCCCTGTCTCTTTCCATCTCCCTGCTCATCGCTGCCCGCACGCCCTCTCCCTCCCTCCCTCCCTCTTCCTCTCCTTCTCCCTTTCTCTCTCTTCCTCTCCTTCTCCCTCTCTATTTCCCTCTCCCTGCTTGTCCCCGGCACCACCCGCGCCACCATCTCTCTCTCCCTCTTTCCCTCTCCTTCTCCCCCTCCTTCTCCCTGTCTCGCCACCTGCTCGCGGAGGTGGACGGTGAGACAGGGAGAAGGAAGGGGGGAGAGAGAGAGGGAGATGGTGGCTCGGGTGGCGCCGGGGACGAGTAGGGAGAGGGAAATAAAGAGGGAGAAGGAGAGGAAGAGGGAAAGGGAGAAGGAGAGAGGGAGAGGGCGGGCGGGCGGCGACGAGCAGGGAGATGGATCGGTCGTAGGCAGCAAGCAGGGCCGGCCGTGAGGACAGCCCACACAGGCGGCAAGCTGAGGCCCTAAAATTTGGCCCAAAATGGGGGCCCCCAAGCAGGGGCGGCGCTACTTGGTTAGTAGTGGGGTCAATTGACCCCACTGAGATGTGAAATAATATTAAAAAAAAATTACCCCACTCAATTTAAAAACTTGACCCCACTGACAGTGGGCCACTATATCACTTGGTTAATTTTGGAAAAAAAATCAATGTTTAGATGATAAATGTGTTACAATCAATACCCCAATTCCCCAAAATATGTTATTCCCATAAATAAAACCCTAATTACTCCCCTTTATCTCAGCCATTCAAAACTTGGAAAAAATAAAAGAAGCAACTGCAGAAAAGGAAGAAAATCCTTCTTGCTGAACCATAAAAAAAAAGAAAAAAAAAAGAAAGAAAGAGGAAGAAGTCCAGCTGGCCGGAAGAAGCAGGTCCGTCGACGTCGTTTGCAGCGTGAGCGTCTCCCTCTTTGCAGGCTGCAGCGTCTCCCTCTCCACTCTAGTGCTTTCGGTCTTTCCCTTCTCTCTGGTTTCTCTATTATTTTCTTTCTTTTTAGGTCGGTTCTCTCTCTCCTGCCCTCTTTATTCTCATTCTACTGTCTCTATTTTATTCAACTTTTTACTACTTTTCTATTGTTTAATGCTTCTTTAGTTCTTTACTCTCTTCAAGACCTCCAACGGTCCAACAACAACTTCTTCTTTCTTTTTCTAATGATGTTGACATCTTGCAAAAGTTGTCTCTAACTTTTTTTTCAAAATTTTTATTATCTTTTATTTTTATCTTTTGTTTAATGGATCTTTACTCCTTTTCAAGTGGACCAACAGGCAACAACAACTTCTTGTTGCTTTTTTCAATGACGTTGACATTTTGAAAAGTTGTCTCCAACTTTTTTTTAATTTTTTATTATCTTTTTGTCTTTTGTTGAATACTTTAATCTAACTTTTTTACATTTCTTTTTTTGTGCAGTGAATGTAATTGCAGTAGTGCTTTGTTGGATCAAGAGACTGAACTACTACAGTACTACTTTATCTTGTCCTAACCTCATAGGTATAGTATTTTAAACAGATCTCAACAATTGATTTTTGCAATTAAGTAATTTTTCCCCTCTACTATGCACTAAATGTATGTGCATATACATTAATACATGTCAAATTTAATATTTCTTTTGCCCTTGCTTAATTGCTTAAATTATGAGTGATTGAATAGCTAAACCCACTATTTACATCTTTCTTATTAGGTCTAATCATATCATTGTTGCTGAATTTTTACTTACATCATGCCCCCGACTATAAAATATCCTTTTGGCTCTGAGAAAAGGAAAAAGAAACAAAGATTAGACGATGTTGCTCAATCTCAAAGAGTAGATATATTAAAGTTTTTTGATAAAAAGTGACAAGTAGAAAGTTCAAATGAAACTTCGGTTGACGTTGAAGAAAGGAATGACGATGATAATGAAGAACATGAATTAAATGTGAGTGTTGAAGCTTTGGTGAATGAAGATGTTGAGGCTTTGGTGAATGAAAGCGTTGAACCTTTGGTGAATGAAGATGTTGAGGCTTTAGTGAATGAAAACGTTGAACCTTTGGTGAATTAGAATGTTGAACCTTTGGTGAATGATAATGTTTTGGCTGTAGACTACTTTGATCCAACAAATTGGGATAAGATTGGTCAAAATTATAGAGATTTACTTGTCGAAAATGGTCCTATAAGAAAAACTAATATTGATTTTCCCAGAGATCACCTTGGCATACATTTCTCTTCGAAGCACTACACTCGCATGATGTCAAATGGATTTGAAAATGATAGAACATGGCTCATATATTCTGTTTCTTTGGATAAAGTCTTTTGTTTTTGTTGTAAGTTGTTCAAGCAACATGCGAACACTTCTCAATATGACAATGAAGGATATTGTGACTGGCATAACCTAAGTAGAAGGCTTTCAGAGCATCAATCATCTCCAGAGCACTTTCTTCATTGGAATAGTTGGTATGAACTAAAGAAGAGATTTGACAAGAATGAAATAATTGATAGAAAAGTGCAAGAAGAAATCAGCAAAGAGAGGGAACATTGGCGACAAGTGTTACTAAGAATACTTGCTGTAGTGAAAGCACTTGCTAAATGAAATTTGGCTTCTCGTGGAAAAAATGAGAAGATTTATCATGAGAAAAATGGGGTTTTTTTAAGTATAATCGAATTGATTGCTGAATTTGATCCAATACTGAAAGAGCACCTTCGGCGCATTCAAAGTAAGGAAATTCATTATCATTATCTTGGTCACAAGATTCAAAATGAATTGATCGAGTTGTTAGCAAGTGAGGTGAAAAAGGCTATTGTCTAGAAAATCAAAAGAGCCAAGTATTTTTCAATAATACTTGATTGTAAACCAGATATTAGTCATGAAAAACAAATGTCGCTTGTGATTCGATTTGTGGATGTTACATTAAGTGCACCAAAAATTGAAGAGTTCTTTTTAGGATTTTTTTATTGTGAATGACACATCAGGACTGGGCCTATTTGACGCACTCAAAAATATTTTGAACACTCTTGAGCTTGATATTGGTGATATAAGAGGGCAGGGGTATGACAATGGATCTAATATGAAAGGAAAACACAAAAGAGTTCAAAGTAGACTACTTGAAATAAATCCTAGAGCCTTGCACACCCCATGTGATTGTCATAGTTTGAATCTTGCTCTTTGTTATATGATTAACTCTTATTCAAGAGCTACATCCTTCTTTGGAGTGGTACAACGGATCTATTCATTGTTTTCGTCTTCTACAAAGAGGTGGAAAGTGTTTAAAGATCATGTCAAATATGTGAAGCCCAAGTCAGGTCTCTCGCTAAAGTCATTGTCAGCAACACGTTGAGAGAGCCGTGTGGATAGTGTTTATGCAGTTAGACATCAAGCTCCAAAAATAAGAGATGCTTTGGTTTACTTGGTCGAAAATAGTGACGATCCTAAAACAAAGAGTGAAGCCGAGTCACTAGCGATACATGAAATTGAAAGTTTTAAGTTTTTGCTTGCCATGGTAATTTGGCATTATTTACTTTTTGCTATTAACTCTGTTAGCAAAAACTTTCAAATTGAAGACATGCAAATTGATATGGACATACATGAATTGAAAAGACTTAATTATTTCTATTTTTAAAAAGTATAGAGAATCTAGATTCGAAGAAGCCATGGCAGAAGCTAAGGATATTGCAACTACGATGGAAATCCAACCTGTTTTTCGTGAAAGGAGGATCATTCGTAGAAAAAAAACAGTTCGATGAGAATGTTAGTGAAGAGGTGACACAATCAGATGAAGAATCTTTTCGAGTTAACTACTTCTTATTTATAGTAAACCAAGCTCTTTCTTCGTTCAAGAGTAGGTTTGAGCAGTTCAAAGTGTTTGAGAAAATTTTTGGGTTCATGTTTGATTTGGAGAAGTTAAAGTCTACAAATCTAGATACTTTAAAAGCTTCTTGTAACAATCTTGAAGAATTTTTGAAACATGACGGTGTTTCTGATATTGATGGGACAGATTTATTTTCGGAGTTAAGAATCATGAGAGATTTTTTACCAGATAATGCAAAGAAAGCAATCGACGTGCTAAATCATTTGAAATCATGGGATAATTGTTTTCCAAATGCATTGGTTGTATACAGAATTCTGCTGACTATACCAGTTATCGTTGCATCTGCAGAAAGAAGCTTTTCAAAGCTAAAGTTGATCAAATCTTACCTTCGATCAACCATGTCCCAAGAAAGATTAAATGGATTAGCTATGTTATCAATTGAAAAGTATTTGGTAGAAAAGCTTGATTATGAAGACTTAATTAGTGATTTCGCAGCTATAAATGCAAGAAGACTAGTAGTTTTTCAACAGTGCTTAGTTTTTGTAATTGAATTTTGGTGTTAATTGGTTAATGTGAAACACAATTCTGATTCGGTAAGAGTAGGTAAGGTGTTTAGACTTAATTTTCGATCAAATAATAAAAAAAATTATCTTTTATTTTTTTATCATTTATTGGTGGGTATACGGGTAGGGCCACACTTTAGAAACTCGCCTAGGGCCCTCGAAAACTCAGGGCCGCCCCTGGTGGCAAGTGGTGAGGTCGGGCGGAGGGGCCGGCCGGCAGGGAAAGGAAAGGAGAGGGAGGGGTAGTTTAGGAAGTTGAAAAAAAAAGTGCTTGTGTGCAAAGCGATTTTCAATATATAGGTAGCCACACTCTTTTTGAACTCTTTGAACTTTAAGCGTTTATGTCTTCCCTTTATACTCTACTAGTGTGAGAAGCCCGTGCCCAACAGAGGCCAAAAAATAGAAAAAAATGTATTTCAATACAAAAGTAATATCTTCGCACATCAAATAAAAGATAAATAAAAATTATTGAAATGTGAATAAGAAAGATTTGTAGAAGAAAGAAGTTAAGGGAAGGAGTAAAGGAAAGATAAAGATTTAGATTGATTAGATGGGCCCATAATAATAAAGTGCTCTAACCAAGCCATCATATATTCTATAATAATTGCATAACCACAATGATTTTTCCCCATTGCAATGTCCAATCATTGTAGTCATCTGATATGCACCATTATGGCTTTGATTTGGAATTGGCTTCCAAAGAGTGGACCCCATCCATATGTAGGTAGGCCACATGATTGAATATTAGATTCGAAGTTTAAGATTCTTTCCAGACATTAACTATTGAATAAAAAAGAGAATTGCGACCTTTGTCTTAGTAAATTAATTAGCAAATAATTAGGATCAAACTTAATTACTAATGATAAATACTTATATTCTTAAGAAAAAACAATTGCATAAAGTCACATATTTGAATTCTTAGAAAAGAAAAAGAAAAACAATCTCATAAAGTCACATATAAAAGAAGTGAAAAAGGCGACATAACATAAATTGGACCAAAAACCACAATGTATAGAGTAGAGAATCAATTGAACGCTCAATCGAAATTAAAACCAAGAGAAGAGACAAGAAGATAAAAAAAAAAGTATTAATCAATTAGAGCAAGGAAAGAGGTGAAATAGCTACATACTAGTAATCTAAAAAAAAACTTAATGAAAGAGAGAGATAGATAGCTACATACTAGTAATCTTAAAAAACTGAACAAAAGTGAGAGATAGATAGGGTTTTGAAAGAAAAAAAAAAGGATGATCCGCATAAATAGAAAGAAACTCCTTACATTGGACGCTTAGGGTACCTTTATTATTGATTTTTTTCTCTCAAGGGTTTTGAATGATTTAGTTCTTTTTACCCTATTTATATTTAGTGATTAGTTCTTTCGGAACCTAGTAACTGAGAGGTCTTGAGTGATAGGTTTGTCCATCAGCTTGATTTGTGTTGGACTTTATTTGTATACAAACTTGATCCAATAAGAATTGTATATTCTAAGTGGTATAAATGGGTGGCACATAAGTGGCTTTACTCTCTCTCTCTCTCTCTCTCTCTCATGAATGTGAAAGCCTCAAATAAACAAGCTCAAGTTTACCATATGAGAACGGTCACTTACCTCACTTGTAAGTGACACCTCTCTCTCTCTCTCTCTCTCTCTTTTATGAATGTGAAAGCCTCAAATAAACAAGCTCAAGTTTACCATATGAGAACGGCCACTTACCTCACTTGTAAGTGATGACAGTTATCACCTAGCCCAGGGTTCAAATCTTGGGTACGCCACCTTCTCCCACTTGTGTTGAATGTCTATCCATGTGTGTGCGGCTCACTCTGGGGTCTCAGCCCCCTTGATTAGGTTAAAAAAAAAAAGTGCACCCATATAGTAATTCAGGCTAGATTCAAGCTTAACATGAATATGGACACATTAAATTCCAGTTTAATAGGAAGATAGAGCCCTGATAACTACCTGCCTATCTACTAATGAATATATATCATCACCATCATCATTAAAGCCCTTTTTCCAACTATATTGAGGTTCGCTACGTGAATTTTATTTTGCCATTCCAGTCTATCTTAGGTCAAAACCTTGAACAATCTACATTTATTCAAATATATCTTTACTACTTATTCATGCCTTTTCAGCTCACCTCTTTTTTCTTAAGATGCCATCTACGTGAATAGAAAAACTTCTTCTCATCGGGGCCATCATTGGCTAGATGTTTACCATGTAAAACTAATCCCAAATGAATTTCTCTTAATTTATCACTTATCAATATTGTCCTTTAAGCGAGCTCATTTATGATTCTACTAGCGGTAACCCGTGCCGTTGGCACGATAAAACTTTTTTCGTAAATTAACTTATTTGGATTTGGGGTTTACGACTTTATAGGATTTAGTGTTCTTAGAATTTCTGATTTAGGTTAATATTTTTTTTATTTATGTTTAGTATATATGATTTATGCTTTAATGTTTAGGGTTTTTAGTATTTTGTTTTATTAACTTTTATAATTTAAGAGTTTACACTCCAAATTTTAAAAAAAAATTATTTTTTTTAATGTTCTTAACTTTTAAATTTTTTTAACGCTCTGGCCAACCAAATCGGATCCGGCTCCCCTGCTTTTTAATTTTTCGAATTTTAGTTCTCTGAGAAAAACAATGCGATGAATAGTGAAATGGGGTCCACAAAAAAGTGTGATGGACGGCTGAGATTGAGATTAGTAGGAAAAAATAAACCCATCAGCCCCCCCTCTCCCTCATTCATTTTCTCTCTCTTACTTTCCCTTCTCTCTTCCACGTGCAGTCAACTGTCCTCCCTCTCTTTCTTTCTTGATGGCAAAAGTTATAATTATGCTCAACTTTAGCCCCTTTTAGCCACAGTGCCACGTAGGACATTTTTTGGAACAGTAAAAGGCTGTCCTGGAATGTATAATAGATCTTTTATAATTTCACCACACATGCATATCTATATTTTTAACCCCGCAACACTTATTTTTTGCATGTATTATTTCCTGCTTTGCCCATATTTCAAAGGTAGGCCATATTGTGATTAAAAAAAGTGAGCTTGCGTAATTTCTCAAGGTGGATCCCATGTTCATAATAACAAAAGGTGGGCTCACATTTTATAGGCTCATGCTCGAATTCCCAAGGTGAGTAGTTTGTCCTTCAAGTGGGCCACATTGTGATTCATATGTAATATAATGCGTTCATTTGTGCAATTTTTATAAGGAGTTCTAGGTGCTTTTACCAAAAAAAAAAAAAAAAAACACTTTATGTGGCCCATGCACCAAACAGGGGACATTAGACAAGCATGCACCTAACAAGAAATCTGTATAGAAAAACGAATTTTTTCCACCATTTTTTTGAGTGGTCGCTATCGACTTTCATTTTATGTGTTGAGGGTCGACGGCGACCCTTACTATAACAAGTGAGGGTCGCAGTTGACCTTGAGCAGGCGTAAACTCATCTTCTTTCTTCTTCATTCTTCCTCTCTTCCCCAGACTCAATCCAACGATGGAGCATACAAACACACACTTAGAGGTGTGCCCTTCTGATGTTGAGATGACTTTTGGGCCCATTTGAATGTGTACCATTTCATGAAGGGCTTTGAAATGTAAGAGAGATCATGGGTGTGGATAGAATTAACTGTATATAATCGCAATTGCCTCTTCATATAAGCTATTGAGACTTTTTCATTTTTAAAATGGACGAGATAATGGTCAATTTTCTCTTATGTTCAAAGATTTTGGAGTAAAACTTCATCCAGTACCTATCAAAACACAAATCTACAATTCCCATCCACCCCCTCCCCTTATGTGGACCCAGTGTGCCCCACAAAATCATCATCAGTATTTGCTTTGCATATTAATGATGCAAGGCAGGCTCTCCCATAGAAGAGTTGTTACATGCTCCTTCCACGGTGAATGTTTTAAGTTGGGGCCTTGCCATTTGTAGGAAAAAAACACTATATCAGTTCCAATCATTGTAACTGATCCAATGCAGAAAGTAACTTAACTCTGATATGTACAAGCATCGACTATAATCGTCTTATTGAGAATTTCATTTGTTTGATGTATTGGGAGATTTTTTTTTATTAACAGTTATGATTTGGACAAAATCTATGTATCATGAGCATCACAAAATCAATCTTGATACTAAATTATATAAAAATAGATCAACATGTCATTTGCGCCACCCTTTTTCTTTTGTGATACCCATCTTTTATTATACTAAAATGTACAAAACAAACCTCCTTTGAAGCCCACCCACAAGACTCGATCAACGGTCTGAATCATGACATGCTGTTGACATGGCAAGAAAAAAAACACGCGGCCAAGCTACTTAGCATGCCTTCACCGAAATAAATACGTACAACGTACAAGCAAGTCGAACAAGGAAGAAGAAAGAAGATGAGTTTATGCCTGCTCAGGATTGACTACGACCCTCACTTGTTATGGCAAGGGTCGCCGTCGACCCTCAACACATAAAAATATAGCGACCACAAAAAAATATAATTAAAAAAATTAGTTTTTCTGTATGGATTCTCTGTTAGGTGCATATTTATCCTAATTTTCCCCATTCGATGCACTTGATATATAAATTATTATTTTTTGGGTAAAAACCCCTGTAAATCTCTAAAATAACATAAAATTCATATGTACAATTTCAACTTGATTAAATAGTCGTCCACAAAAAATTTCCATCATTTGGTATTTTCTACTTACACATCACTATCACTCCTGCCGGCTGTTTGTACTTTCTACTTTCGACTTCTCCTCTTCCTTACCACCCTGTCGCCATCAACGTTCGTTTCACCTAAAATTCGTCATCTCCTCCCAATCTTCTCCACCCACTCTCTCCTCCTCCAATCATCTTTCATTTTATTCGTAAAATCCAAGGAACCGATCTTTAGATTTTCCTCTAATGGAAATCCCCAATCCAGACCCAGACCTCGAAACCGAATCAAATCCTTCCTCTCACCAGCCCCAGCCCTCTCGGACGCCCTTCACAAGCTTAAGCCAGTTCGATGCTGATGTCGCACTCGCCCGCACCTTACAAGAACAGGTGAAATCCCTAATTCTCTCGTTAGGATTTTAGGGTTTCTAGTGAATTTCCAGGCAGGATGGATGGATGGATGGATGGAATTAGGGTTTTTGTTTTTGTTTTGATTTTTGTGTGCATTAGGAGCGGGCGTATAGGATGCTGAGAATGAATGGCGGGGATGGCGGCGAGCATGAGAGTTCTGATGCCGGAAGCTTTGTCTATGAAGATGAGGAAGTTGATCCAGATTATGTTGAGAATGGAGAGAGCGATGGGGGTGAGGATGCGTTCTATGTGCACGCGCGTGCTGATGGTGAGGTCGGGCGGGAGGCATTCGATAGCGATGAGGCGTATGCGAGGGCCCTTCAGGATGCGGAGGAGAGAGAAGTGGCTGTGCATTTGATGGCGCTTGCTGGGATACATGATTGTAATAAGCTTGAATTTGGTTGGTCATTATACTACTTGTTTTTATATGGGGTGTTGGGGATTGACTTGAGCTTGTTGTTTGTAGGGGAAGGAGACGATCCGGAAGATTATGACAGTAACTCTCAGGTATTCAAGTTTGCCTCCAAATTCGTGCATGTATTAGCTTTTGCAATGTGTAGTCTTTTAGTTTTATGAAATGTGCCTTTTAAAACTGTCTCTGTTTTAATCACTCATGTGAGATTTGAAACACTGTTGAGGGTTGTGATTGTAATCCTTAAACCTGGGCTATGCCAATGGAGTCTTTACACATTGGAGATGCCAAGGAGTCTTCACACTTTTCACCAGCTCGAATAGGAATAAAGAAAGATGTTCATTGATTTAATGAGGATCCTTTACAACCATTATATACACTACCAGTCATCCCTTTTTGGTATCTTAATTAGAGATTATACATTCTAGTCAGAGTAGTCAACAATGTTTGACTCTTAATTAGAGATCATAATTTCTAGTCAAGGATCCTATAGAAATTGACTTGCACATCTTTTTAAACTCAAGAAAACTACAATACAATTGATTCTCTTAAGATAGAATTTCCTAAAATATGAGATTTGACACGTCCATATTACTAGTCGTTTGCCAAACTTTGTAATGTCTTTCCTCTCGAATAGCTTCCCAAACCTCTACACTCCGCACCAAATTTTTATTTTTATAATAGGAGAATCTAAAGGGGCTGCTCCGGTACAGAAAGAGGCATGGTGGTGGAGCGAAGCCGTCCAAGACAAGATAAGAGTTAAAAGAGAGTGCTTTAAAACTTGGCAAAAGGATCGAATTGAAGCGAACTTGGAGAGGTATAAAGAAGCAAAAAGAGAAACCAAAAAGGCAGTTAGTGAGGCCAAGGCAAAGGCATTTGAGGAGCTATATAGGCGACTTGACACTAAGGAAGGCGAAAGAGAGATATTCAAGCTTGCTAAAACTAGAGATCGGCGGACCAAGGACTTAAACCAAGTTAAATGCATTAAGGATGAGGATGAAAATGTATTAGTAAAGGAAGAGGAGATAAAGGAGCGTTGGAAGAGCTACTTCTACAAGTTATTTAACGAAAGCAGTAGTAGTGACATACAATTGGGGCAGCTTACCATTTCTAGAGAATAAGCGAATCATATGTTCTATAGGAGAATCAGTAGGGAAGAAGTTAAAGAAGTATTGAAAAGAATGAAGAATGGGAAAGCGGTTGGGCCAGATGGTATCCCTATTGAGGTCTGGAGGTGCTTGGGGGAGGATGGTATTAGTTGGTTGACAAAGCTTTTTAATGTAGTGCTAAAGAGCAAGAAGATGCCTAATGCATGGAGGAAAAGTATTCTTATACCCATATACAAGAACAAAGGAGATATTCAGAACTGTGCGAACTACCGCGGGATTAAATTGATGAGCCATACGATGAAATTATGGGAGAGAGTTATTGAGAGAAGACTAAGAAGAACAACAAATATTTCAGAGAATCAATTTGGTTTCATGCCTGGGAGATCAACCATGGAGGCTATCTTTCTCCTGAGGAGGTTAATGGAACAGTATAGAGAAGGTAAGAGAGATTTACATATGGTGTTCATTGACTTGGAGAAGGCCTATGACCGGGTTCCTAGGGAGATTCTTTGGAAAGTTCTGGAAAAGAAAAGAGTTTGTGTCGCTTATATTGAGGCGATAAAGGATATGTATGATAGAGTCGTGACATCTATAAGGACGACTGGCGGCGAAACTAAGGAGTTTCCTATCACGATTGGTCTACACCAAGGCTCAGCGTTAAGCCCGTACTTGTTTGCCCTAGTTATGGATGAGATTACAAGACATATCCAGGATGAGGTGCCGTGGTGTATGCTATTTGCAGATGACATTGTTTTAGTGGATGAGACGAGAGAAGGAGTGAATGCTAAACTTGAATTGTGGCGGAAAACATTAGAGACAAAAGGGTTTAGGCTAAGTCGATGCAAAACGGAATATATGGAATGCAAGTTTAGTCAAAGTAGGACACCTGGTAACATAGAAGTAAGTTTGGGCACACAAAAGATAGTAGAGAAAGAAAACTTTAGGTACCTTGGATCTATGGTGCAACAGGATGGAGGGATTGATACTGATGTAAGTCACAGGATTCAAGCCGGGTGGACCAAATGGAGGAGTGCTTCGGGGGTCTTGTGTGATCGGAAAGTCCCCCTCAAGGTTAAAGGAAAGTATTATAAGGTGGCGGTACGGCCAGCGTTGTTATATGGATCAGAGTGTTGGGCAGTAAAGCATAATCATGTCAAGAAGATGGAAGTTGCGGAGATGAGAATGCTAAGATGGATGTGCGGGATCACAAGGAGAGATAGGATTAGGAATGAGGAGATTAGGGGCATAGTAGGAATAGCACCGATTGGAGATAAAATGAGAGAAAATCGACTGAGATGGTTCGGCCATGTTAGAAGGCGTCCAACAGAGGCACCTGTTAAAAGGTGTGAAAGCATGGAGTTTGCCAAGAGTAGGAGAGGGAGAGGGAGACCCAAGAGAAGTTGGAAAGAAACTATTAAACATGATCTTGCCTACATGGATCTAACGGAGGACATGGCCCTAAACAGATTTGATTGGCGTCGTCAAATCCATATAGCCGACCCCACCTAGTGGGAAAAGGCTTGGTTTGGTTTGGTTTGGTTTATAATAATGTATTTTCCTTTTCAACTCTCTGAGCACCTCTTTTTGTAATCACCTCGATACAGTTAGGTATTAGGTATTTGATTTCACATCATTGTAGTTTCTCCATCCAAATTCCATTCTCCTCCCGCTATCACTTTATTATTAAATATTGTTGCTCTTTCTCTTTTCAAATCCCTCTAGCTTGTTTTAGGGCATGCTTTATTTAGTACCCCCTCTCTATATACTTTTAGTGCAAATTGCTAAAACTACTATCCCATGTTATGTGGTCAAGCTCTCTCCTGGAATAGCCTTATAGTCTTTACAAGCTAGTCGGTCATGTTTTCTAATTAGAAAAAAAAAAAAAACCAATCTGGCTCCTGTTTATTCCACTCTTATTGGTAATTAAATACTCCTCTCTCCTCTCTCTATTTTTTAAGTAGGTATTTGTAGTTTGCTATTACAAGGCCAAATGTTAATGCAAATTTGTGTCTCCTAAGTCATTCATTTCTCCCAATCCTTGTCCTCCATGCACTTTCTCATACCTTCTATTATCCTTTCCTACATGCCCGTTTAAGTCCCCTTTTAGGAAAATCTTTTCACTAGTGGAATTTCTTGTATTAAACCATCCATCTCCTCCCCAAATTTTCCCTAAACACTTCCATACAATCTTGCTGGGGGTGCATAGTCACTAATGATATGCATTGTATCTTCCTTTAACACTAGTTTGACGCAGCGTGGGGAAGAACGAGGATAGCCAATGAGCTAAACTCCAAGCCAAAGAAAGAGCTTAGGGATAGGGATCCATAGGATCAAAACTGTCTTGGTCTCACACCACAAACAGAAAACCAAGAGAAAACTCAAGGATAAATTTTATTAATCACTGAACTTGTCCCTGAGAAGGGATTACAATTCTTTATATAAGCTTCATACCCTATTTTAAACTTGGAAACGAATCAAATTGAAATAAATTCTAATGCAAACTTTGTAATTGAAGTCATAAATATCTCTAACTGTTAACTATTACTAAAATAAAGTAGAAACTTGGATTGCACGATTGTGGAAGTCTTCTTTTATGGGCTTGGGCCCAATGGGCTGGCCAATCATGGATCTGACCTGCATCATAGTTTAAGTGTTTAATTACTATAATTCTTTCACCCAACCTCGTTACCCCTACAATCTTTTCTTTCAAATCCTTATCTACTACTATACCTACTCCATTTCGTACATAGTAGAGTTTATAATCATTAGTGAGCTTCTTAGCTTTATCCCCTTTTCACTTTGTATCCTATAAACAAGCTACATTAACTCTTCTTCTTTTCATTAGATTGACCAAGTCCTTGCTCTTGCTGGTCAAAGTTCTTATATTCCAAGTAGCAAGTTAAATCCTCCCTTTTCTTTTGGACTAACTTCTTTACATGCACTGATCCAGATTGGTACAGGAACCCTTGCTTACTTTCCATAGCAATTGGGCACCATTGCAGTGTGTCGCTTAAAGCAGGGTACACATTAACATGTAACCTTTGCCTATTTTTCACTGCAACCGGGTGCTGTTGTAATCCATCGAAAATTTTTAAAAATACCTGCAACTTCAAATTTAAAAAAATGCAGTTTTGATTTTCCTCGTCCCTAACGCACATCCATTAGACCTTTTCACCCATATAAATCTAAACCGTTGCCTTTCTTATGACCCCTTTACCAAAACACAAAAAAAATTCAGGAGGTTGTCCCCTATTTGAGTGCCCCAAAATAGCCTCTAAAACAACCTTAGTTTTGAACCATCAGCCCGTATATTCCCCCAAACAACAGTCCTACTTGTTTTTGTTTTTCAACACCTATCAATTTTTTTACGACACTCTTTTTGCGCATGTATCTTCCTCTATCAATCCAGTATCCAGTTCTACAACTTCAGCTCTATTTTGGCAACCATATAGCAATATATAACAATGTTTTTTTTTTTTATGAATATTGCATCATCTAGCACTTAATTCAGTCCCATTCAGTTTCAACTATCTTGTCGCTCCCATCTCTTGGTTCCCATCTACTTTTCATTGACTATTTCCATTTAGCTATCAATTGGTTTGAGTTTTCAATCACATCAGTCCATCCATTCTGCAACTACTTCTTTGCTTTTGCTTTTGCTTTTGCTTTTGTCATCTTGTTTCTAGGGAGACTTAGTGCCAGTTTCTTTAGTGGTATTTCGAACAATAATTTCTTATGTTGGGAATTTCTGACATTGATATGATGGTTGTCTTCTTAGCATTTCAAAATGCGATGTTTCATAGCTGGAATTCTGAACTCCAACCCACCTGAATGGCCTGTTTCTTTACAAGAATTCAAAGAATTCATGTCTAGAGGATTTGGGAAATCTCCAAATGTGGTCCCCGACATGGAATCTCAATATCCTCTTGGCGAAAGAAGAATTTGTGACTTTTCAGGTGGTTGGAATTCAGAACTCTAGCAAAAAAAACATGGCATTTTAAAATGCCAAGGAGATAGCCGTTATATCAATATCAAAAATTCCCAACATGACAAATTCTTGTTAGGAATTCTGCTTAAAAAACATGACCGAAAGGTCACTACAGCCTTTAGAATTCTCGGAATTCCAACCCCCTTATGGCTTGTTTGTTTGGAATTCTAAGAGAATTCTAAGAATTCCAAATGCTGCCCCCCCAAAGTAGAATTCCAAATGCTCACCCCCCTCTAGCATTTGGAATGCTGGAATTCTGGAAATTCATAAGGCTAAAAGTGCATTTTTATGTGGTTTGGAATTTTGAATTCTTGCATCGAGAGCATTAATGCCCAGGGGACAAGATGTCACATCATGTTAGAAATTCCCAGCAAACCCAAATCCTTGTCAGAAATGCCTCTAACCAAACAGGCCCTTAGCATTTCAAAATGTTCGATGGGCCATGAGGATTTTGGAATTCTATGTGGGGACAACATTTGTAGAACTCCAAAATTCTCCAAACAAGAATTCTCGGAATTCTTGCAAAAGAACAGGCCCTTAATGAAGCTAAGAGATATAATATATCCCCACATGCATGAAAACTTTGTTCAAATTTTGTGAACAATTGTGAGTCTGTGACAAATTAGAGTTCTTATCAAAGCAACTCATTTGAGATGGCCCACCAAGGGGAAACCCGTTTGAGATGGTTTGAGCATGTCCAACGTAGGCCGGTAACGGCGCCGGTAAGGAAAAGTTTGGCCATGAAGGTTGATGACCCACCACGGGGAAGGGGTAGGCCAAAGAGGACGTGGATGGAGGTGGTAAAAATGGATATGAGGAAGTGTAACTTATCTGAGAATTTGGCTCAAGATAGATCGGAATGGAGAAACAAAATTTGTGTAGCCGACCCCAACATAGTTGGGACAAGGCTTTGATGATGATGATGATAATCAAAGCAACTCATTGTTGAGAGGGAAAGGGAAGAAGTTCGCAACCATCAGTCAGTTCACTTCCAAGGCAGACCATATAGAGGTTGCTAGCCGATTATTCATTATTGAAGATTGGTTGAACAACGAGACTATTTGAACACGTGTGTGGTGCATAATTTAGACCATTATCAATTAGTCCATTGGGCCTAACTTATAGTGGGCCAGTATGTTTGGGCCTAAACATATTAGGACAGCCCAGATGACTAATCCATTTGGCCTAAACCATGGACAGCGAAGCCCAATAGCCTAACTATGCTTTGTTTCTTAGTATAGCTTTCCAATAAACTTTATAAGATCTAAGGTTCTTGTTTTAGAAAATGCTATCTTAAATCTAGCAAGATATTGATTGACATGTAATCAATAAAAGGTAATTGATTGACATGTAAGCAATAAAAGAAATGAAAGAGGATCCTATTAAGCAAAAGTGATTGGCATGTAATCAATGTCATGAGGGGAAAGAGGAAATCCTATCTAGGTCCCTATTAGGAAGGATTGACCTCCCCTTCTCTATAAATACCTTGTAATCTCTTATATCTG
Organism: Litsea cubeba; assembly: GCA_012931725.1. NCBI lineage: Eukaryota > Viridiplantae > Streptophyta > Magnoliopsida > Laurales > Lauraceae > Litsea > Litsea cubeba. Next base: position 20,700,613 of record CM022954.1, on the reverse strand, counting down.
AATCATCATTCAAAAAAAAAAAAAAAAAAAATCTCTTATATCTGAATCAATGAAAAATTTTCCCTTTCCCTCTTATATTTGTGAGCAAGTGTTTCCCCTGTGTGAAGACTCCTTGGGTTACCAATGGTGATGACTCCAAAGGCCAGACATCCATGGTGAATGTGTGAATGAAGACTCCATCCATCATTGTGCCCCACCTTATAGTTTGCCATTCTCTATTGAAAATTTTGCCAGATATGTTGTGGAACGTTGTCTTGGATGCGTCACTCAATGATTGCGGCTATAACTCTAGTATACCCAACATACAATGAGGAGCCCTTTCCTTCAATGATTCTTTTGTTCCTTTCTTTCAGGTTCCCTCATGAAATGTCAAGAGGTACCATTTTCCTTCAAATTTGCCAACCCCACCCCCCTTATCTTTAGGATATGAGGGGTCGTTTGTCAATTTCACATGTGATAGGAAAATGGTTTACATATGTAAATGACTCACATATGAAACATTTTCATAGACACATGTGAAACCCATTCAATTGTTTGTCATTTTCACACCTCTTCACATGTGAATCAGAGTGGATCCAATGGTTCTCCATTTTTCACGATTTTTCGCAAATATCTTAAAATATATGATGAATAAAGGCATGAGACTTTTCCCCTAAGCCAAAAATGGCATTCTAAAGAGTTTGGATGATTCGGATTGTAAAGATGGGAATTCAGAATTATAGATTTTTGATTCTCGACATTTTTGCAAATATCTAAAAATCTGTGATGAATTAAGACTTGAGATTTTGTCCCATGGCCGTTTCGGTTATTTTAAAGAGGATCAATGATTTAGATCATGAATTTCAGCCCACATGAATAATAAAATTGAAAAAATGGACTGGGTTCAATCATGCTTCAACGGTGTGCAAAATCAGTATAATGGATCCAATGGTCAGCGTTTTTCATAATTTTCTCAAGATCCATGAAATTTTTTTTTTACGGAATTTGGTCCCACAACCGTTTTGGAAAATCTGAAGAGGATTAATGGTTCAAATCATGAAAATGGGTCCCACAGAAGTGGAAAATGGTACATCTAACAGTCTAGACTTTTTTGCAAATATCTCAAAATTTATGATGAATCAATGGCTGGAAATTGGTCCTATAGCCATTTTTGACCTTTAGAGGAGTTTGGATGGTTCAATTTGAGATTTTGGGGCTCACAAATGTGTAAAAAATAAAAGGACTAACCCAATTTTCATTAGAAACATTATTCATCCCGCCTTGTTACAGTATCATGCGATTCAGATGCCCATCTCATGAGGTGTGAAAGTGAACTGCACAGAACCACACATATTTTCACACCATTTTTACACCTGATTTACGCCATCACATGAGTGCAAACAAACATAAATGTACATAAGTGTTACGCATGTGAGTCATTTATATATGTAAATAGCTGCAAACAAACGACCCCCAAAGGACTCCAACAATACCAAAGGCATGTCAAAGAGTTTAAGGAATGTATACGAATTGAGGCGTGCAACTAAATAGTGTAGGAAAAGGTTGCTGATTAACTCTTTATTTGACCAACATAAACACAAATATTAGCTAGGAAAAAGTTAGGTAAAGATGTTCCATACCATCAGCCATGTATTAAATTCATCTTGCATTTTTTTTTTTGGTGCATGTGAATTGTCCAAATTTTCTTTGTGGATATATAAATGTCATTGTCAATTTTTCATCATCATCATTGAAGCCTTGTGCCATCTCTTCGGGTTGGATATGTGAGTTCTACTTTTCCACTTAATCCTAGTTAAACGTGTCTTGCCACTTCATTCTATGTCTTTACTAGTCCCTAGTTACACTTCAGTACTTTTTTTATTTCATTTCAAATCTTATTTATGTGTCCAAAGTCCAAACCATCTGAAATGCACTGTTGCTTTTCTCTTCTATTATGGCCACCCTAGATTTTCTATCATTATTTGTTCCTAATTCCATCCTTTTTTTGCAACTATAGAATCATATCTTAGGATCAATCTACTCAAGGTGCTAGTTAGGTGGGAAGTCTATTTGGAGCCTGAGGCACGACGAGCATGCCCTAGGCCCAATCCTAATTTTGCTGGTTGCGCCTTCAATAAAACAAGGAAATAAGCATATATATATATGTATGTATTTTTTTTAGCTTCTATCATTATACCAAATCATTATTAAGTAAATAAGAAGCCATTTTGCCTAATTTGTATTCTACATTGTCCATGTATAAGCTTATTTAAAATAGACTATAACAAAATAAGAAGAGGAAAGGAATCATATTATCCTCTACCTTACTGTTTACCAATCATGTCATAAAGTAAAAAATCTAAGTACTTTACATAGTAAAATTTCAAGAGCTCTAATAAAATGTTTCATTGTTACATTACTACATCTACTGTATACGCTCTTTATTTTTCCATTTCATTATCTCCAAAATGGTAGCCTCTAGAAATATCACACAGCTGATTTCTTTTACGAGAAACAAAAAGAATAAGGATGAGAAGATGATGATGGTAAAAAGAAGAGGAAGAAACCTTGAAAGTCTGTGCTCCCATTCCATGCTAGAATATCAGAATGATGGCAAAACAAATTCATGCAAACGGATACTTATTGAAAAGGATTTTATAATTTATTAATAGAAATTGCTTACAATTGTTGCAGCGGCAGCTTCTCTGAAGTTCTACATTGTGACAATGCTCACAATGGTAGTACTCACTCACACTAACTCTTACCAATTACGAGTTTGAAAACACATATGCAAAAGACACTTGAAGTCTTGAACTACTAATAAGAATTCTATTGCTACTACATGACTTAACTATTCAAAATAAAAATTTCTACTGCAAGACTTGCTTCTCAACTAACGCATCATCAACTAACACATCTTGCACTTTTATAGACAACCAAAGGAAGGCCTTCATAATAGCTCAATGATTCTCTATCTCCAAAGAATCTCCTTTCTTTTAAAAATGCTTTGGAGATGCTTTTCCTTTCATGACGGGAGGCTTCTTTAGTTCATGTCTAGGTATGGGCAACCTTGGCTTCTAGCAATGATGGAATAGCAAAAGTGGATTTGTTGTTCCTTTAAGTCTAACAGTGCTTGGCGGCCTTGCTTTGTTGTAACGATGATGATTCTTCTTTACGGTCATGCAAAATTGATGTCACATCAAATTATTTTGATGCTTGAAACATAATCGCTCTCAATAATTATAGGTCCTCTTGTCAAGCGGATAGAGGAGTCTTGGTGGAGACCGAAGCTTAATGATCCTTAAAATTTTCTCATTAATGTAAAATTAGTGAGTTAATAAACTCTTTTAAGCCATAAATAGAGCTCCAAAGCCTCAAGACAGCCTTTTCCACAATTCATTTTGCTGTGTAAAATTCTAGATCTTTAGTTGAGGAAGAAGATGACAAGGATTCTAAGGTGAACTTCCTTCTTTAAGTTCTTTCTTTAAGACCTTTCTTTGTTGATCCATTATTTGTAGATGTTTTCGCTTAAAATTTGTATGACTTCTACTAGTCTTCATCAGATTTTTCTTTTGAGGTTTCCCTTGGTACAAACCCATAATCAAATTTATCCCATGAATTTGTGTAGACTTTCCTTTCTAAAATAAAAGGGTAATTCTTGAGCCTTGGTTTTGGAATTCCCATTTCAATATCCAAGGAACACTGTTTCTGAGAAGAAATATAGATGATAAGTTTTTTTGGGAATATTGGCTTATGTCAAATTTAGCTTTGGAAGCTGATGGAATTCCCATTAGTTGGACTCAGCTGCATGAATTCCGTTTCACCATTCCACTCTACCTCGGTCCAAATTCTTTGATAGGTTTGACTTCTTCATATCTATCCTAACTACTTCCATCCATTTCCTCTTTGGGCTACCCCTTTTCTTTGAGGGGCCATAAACCTGCATGAACTTTTCCTCACTGGTGCGTCATTGGCCTGCGTTGGACATGTCCAAACCATCTCAAACATGCCTCTCTTAGTTTATCACTTATTGATAATACTACCCCCAAATTCTCTTGAATGTTCTCATTTAGGACTAACCTCCCTAGATTTACCACACTTGCATCTCAACAGTCTCATCTCTACTATCCTCATTTTTTGCATGTGTTGCGTTGTTCCCTTGTCGGCCAACATTTTGCTCCATAGGTAATAGTTGGTTTAATTGCTTGCCTTCAGTCTTATTGATATGTGCCAATCGCGAAGCACTATCAAAGCAAGTCTCCACTCGACGATCAAACTTTTATCCTATGTTGACATCCTCCTCAATCTACCCATCCTTAATAATTATAGGGCCAAGGTATCATAAGGACTATCTTTGTGGTATCTTTTGGGCTTCAATCTCACGAGAGTTACATCTCTTTGCACATCCCTACTACGAAGTTGCAATTTATTTATTTCATTTTTGTACGCTTTATTTTAAAGCCCTTGACTTCTAAAGCCTTCGCTATCTCTCACGTTTTGCGTTCACTCCATCTCGATTTTTTCACCAACATTATATCATCTGCAAACAACATACACCAACGCACCTCTCTTAAATATGTGTAGTTAGCTCGTCTATAATCAATGCAAAGAGATAAGTGATTAAAGCCAACCCTTGCTGCAAACCTATGGTCGTTGGAAAATCACCTGTCTCTTTGCAGGTAGTTCTCACACTTGTTATCGCTCTCTCATACACGTCTTTCATGATGTCAATATAACTTCTCAGGACACTGATTTTTTCTAAAACCCTCCAAATCAAATCTCTAGGTACCTTGTCATTGGCTTTCTCTAGTTCAATGAAGTCCATATAAAGATTTTTTCTATTTTGTCGGTATTTTTCTAGTAATTGTCTAAGTGAGAAGGTTGCTTCCACAGTTGACCTCCCTGACATGACACCAAATTGATTTATAGATGTTTGGGTCTTTTGTCTAAGTCTTTGCTCCGTTACTCTATCCCACAGTTTCATAATGCGACTCATAACCGTACATATAGTTGAACGCTTTAGTCGAATGCTAGTTCATTATTCATCTCTAGAACATTTCCAAAACCACAAAAATTCTTCAATAAATAACCTTTTAAAAAAATCTAAAAAAAGAAAGGAAAAAGTAAAATATTATTAATATTAGCCTCATGGTTATGACTATTCTCACTTAGCCAAATCGCTTGAATTGTAAAATTTGATGAAACAAGTATTGAATTGTAAGGTTCACACTTGAATCTTAATGTTCACTTGTAAATGAGATTCTTTGCTTAGATACAAATTGTTTTGCTTAAGATTCGATATTGATCATAGGATGCTGACAACAATGTCTATAACCATACCTACTCTATTGGCATTGTTCTTTTCCGTGTAGTAGAGTTTGTTGCCATCAGTGAGCTCCTTAGCTTTATCCTCTTTTCTTTTTTTTTTTTTTGCAAACAAGCTACATTAACTCTTCTTCTTTTAATTGTATTGACAAACTCCATGCTCTTGCCTATTCAAAGCTCCTATAATCCAATGGTGACTCAAATTCTCCTATTCTTCTGGACTAATTTCCTTACCCACACTTGTTCAGATTGGTGCAAGAATGCTTGCATACTTTGTACTGCAGCTGGGCGCCTTCGCATGTTTATAGCAGGAAACAACCTAGCATGATTATGAAAACTTGCCTACTTTTTACTACAACTGGGCGCTGCTGCAGTGAGTTGCTTATAATGGGGAATGCCCTAGCATGATCACGAAACTGTCTCAGAATTCATGTTCTAGATGTGACAAAAGTTTACATTGGCTATCAACCCGATGCTTTTTATGCAGGCTTGGGACCGACAGTAAATTGGCGGTGTTTGAAAGTTGATTACCATTAAGTTTAAATCTTTATGGAGGATGGAGATTATTTGAACAAAACTTTCCCACTCGGTGTAACACCAAGAAATGAAGGTTGAGAGAATCTAGTTCCTGATCTAATAACTTGGAATGTCTAAATTGAGAGTTTTGAATGAAAAAACAATGTTCCTAGGAGATCAATGATTCCAATAATTACAAAATCGGGATCCTTCTAAGGTGTTTAATCCACAGGTGCTTAAAGGAAATGAACCCCACTGAGCATGTAACAGAACTTGGATAGTTTTCAGTTTTGACTAGGCATATCAAGCATTTTGTGTCTCAAAAATAATGATTTATTTAAGAACTTTGGGTTTCAAAAATATTAGGAAAGAAATTTAAGACCTCACTGCAGTGAGGATGAGATCACTCAAATTCCTAAGGATGTCTCCAGGCTTCCATCGCCAGAATCGTAGCCCCTCCAGAAGCTATCATTTGAGTTGCAGCAACACCACAGCTCTACCACAGGGTATGCTGGCTCATTCCCCATAATAGGTCTCAGTGTCTCACACCAACGTTCGAATTGCAGAATCCTTGAAACAAAGAAAGGTGAAAATGAAATAGAAGGGACAATTTTTGGGAAGATGTGTTAATTTAAGGGAAAGGTTGTCTCTCTGAAAAATAAGAGACATCTTTGATGGAAAAAAGAGAAGGGACATTCAGTTGGGAAAAAGAAAAGGCTTCTAATGGTGTAATGGAAAGGCTATGGTATTTTTGTCATTTCTAAAACTTGGGAAGGAATTTAACACCATTGCCTCTAATTTGAAAGTGATGAGCCAACTGAAATGATTCCAAAACCTGAGTACATTTTTGAAATTATCAATTCATAAGGATCTGCTTTTGGAAAGGGCGAAAAGTGTGGGGCTTTTCTGATAATTCCCCTTGTTTCCCTCCCATTCAATCTAAATCTCTATCTTACTTATTTTGAAGATTTACTAAAACTCTAAAGTTTGTTGGTTGGAAGATTACAATATGATAAAGAAAGATAAACAAATCAATGAGATAAGGAAGACCCTTATCTCTCTAAAAAAAATATCAGTTGGCAACTGTATCGGCCAGTGGGCCTAGTATGGGTTTGACCAGGTGTCCAGGTTGGATCAGGTCGGATGATGACCTGTAAACAAGCTCAAATTTGCAAGGAACCAGTTATTTTGTACTATTCTAACGAATCAGTCCCTGGCAGTTAAATTATTAAATAATTGGAACTATTTTGGGGGGTGTCCTCATTTTTCCTTGACCTCTTAGATGAGTATGGGTTTCACATGCTCAACCATAAGCTTCTAAGAACTGCATAGGATAGCTTGGCCCACCAAAGGATCTTTTTGCTCTTCATCTCTGGATGTGGGTCCTCACTCTTTTGTAGATGTTTTTTTGGCTGGTTCTTTGCATATATTTGCACTCTGATTTGGTTGGATCTTTTGGAATGCTGACTTATTGTAGTGTGTTTACGATCTTAAATGTCTTATGCACGTTTGTGTGTGTGGTATCTTATATCTGCACGGGCTAACATGCTCTATTAATAGTAGCATTGTAGATTCAAGCAGATCGTGTAATGTTTATCCCTAATTGTGTATGTTTTAGAGATAGAAAATCTCTCATCGTCCTAATTGTAAATTGTAACTTTCGCTATCTTGTGATCTTTCAGCACAAGTGGATGCTTTCTGTATAAACATTTGTAAAAAACAACTACCTAAAGTTTGATTTTGGCTAAACAGGAAAGATTGATGAGGACAAAAAATCACCTGGCACCCTACATCAAGAACTTGATGAAGGCTGCATTCATGAAACTTCAGTCTCCATAGAAATTTTAATCGCTCTCTTGCTTCTGTATACAATACTAACAATACCATTGTGTTGTTGGACATCGTGAACAAAGGGACTATGTTGTTATTTGATTTGCTAGGATCCTTAACCTATAATGGTGCATACCTAACTATCTTTTTTTCCTATATATTCAGGATACATGGCAGGAGGTTGATCCTGATGAACTGTCGTATGAGGTACTGTGACAAATACATACATATATGTGTATTCATATGCTTATATATGTATGCATGTATTCTTTTAAACACACGCATTATTTTCTATATCAAATCTTCATATGTGTATGTATGTATTAATTTATACACACACATGATGTCCTACATCAAATCTTCTATCCTGATTTATTTTATGGCGAATGATTTTTATTAATACAGGAGTTGCTCGCATTAGGTGAAGTGGTTGGAACTGAGAGCAGGGGACTATCTACGGATATTATTGCATCTCTGCCTTCAATTAATTACAAAGCACACAGTGCATTGGATGGCAACTCTGATCAGTAAGCACATGGGCCTATGATATTTTCAGTCTCTTTTATGCTTGTAATGTTGGGTGATGATGATATTGTGGGCATATTGCAGGTGTGTCATTTGTCGATTGGACTATGAGGATGGTGATGCATTGATTGTGCTTAAATGCAAACATGCATACCATTCTGAGTGCGTAAACAATTGGCTTCAAATAAACAAGGTATGTCTCTTGGTGTGTGCTTTAGTCTCATCATTTAATTGTTTGTGGGTTTAGTGGTTTAAGGTGAACAAGGTATACCTCTAGGTGATAGGCCTCAGTTTTTTTTTTTAAATTTATTTAGTATTAGTAACATTTTTTTTTGTCCGAAAGGTAATTGCTTTTTTTGGGTGCAAGTAATCGTCTCTTTATGCGTCACTAGCCATATATACAAAACAGGAACTGATTGGTTAACTCTAAAACCCACAAAACAAGTTTCCTGTAGACCGTAGGTACGGCCATCTTAGCCACCTATGCGGTATGATGTCAACATCAAGTAGCTCCTTCCTGCATCATGTGGAGGAGGTGAGATGGGAAGACAGATATCATGACCTGCAGGGCCGGAGGCTGGAGTTTGGCAATTCAATTGGAGTTCCAAGTGCAGTGGATAAATTCCCTTTCTGGCAGGAAGCCAAAAGCTGATGGAGCTGATCCCAACAAACATGAAGTTCCCAACATACTCTCTCCCCCAGCCTGATGCACTGAACTAGCTGCTCTGTGCTGCCTTTAATGATCACATGATAGAAAACAGTCGGATGGTGCTACTGCTATAAGAAAAAAATAAAAAATAAAAAATGCAACCCCCTAATAATAGAAATGAGCTCTGCATGAGGCCAATGGATCATTGAAATTAAGTTTATATTGGCCAAAATCAGGTGCCTGCCACGTGGTTAATGGCCGGGGGAAGGTTAGTGAGGGTGGGGAGATGTTTGGGGTAGCATTTGAAAATGACCCTGGTGCTCCTGGTAAGAGTGGTCCACTCTTAGATTGAAGCTCTTGTTCAAAGAGAAGAAGATTTCAAGAGAACAAACAGGACAACTAATCCAAAAGATTAGACAACAATGTTATAAAGGTATTATACGAAACAATGAGCAGACCGTAGAAGGGAAAAAATGACCAAAGGAGAATATCTGCCCACCCCTTGCTTTGGCACAGGTCTGCCAAACCATTAGCCGACTGACAAACATTCTTTAACTCCACTTGAATAGGGAAGACAGTTGATTTCATTAAAAAAACTAGGGGAAGCCACATAAGAAGAAACTTAAGAAATGACATTTGCCTAATCACTCTCCACAACCAACTTATTATGAAAATGAAGAACAAAAATTCTAAGTGCTTCTAAAATAGCCATTACTGCTGCCTCATTAGACTCTAAAATGCCAACATGCTTAGAGAGCATGAACAAGACAGTCCCTTAACTATACCAGAGCACCCCTCTAATCCTGACCAGCCTTGGCTTTCACCTGGCAGCTCCATCCACATTAAACTTCAAAACACCCAGCTGGAGAAGATCAACCCAACACTTTTCTCACCTGCAGGTGATGACATTGTGCACAGAAGGTAATTTCGTTTTGTTGTTTCCATCTGTACCATAACACAAATGCTATTAGGGCCGTTGCAGTGTGGGTTTGGGTCCACCAAGAACACTATGAGGGGCTTTGAATGTGTGATTTGTAGGGAGAAGGTTCTGCCACACTTGTTACTTAGAGGTTGGTGCAGTGGAGGAAAGTGATCTGCATCCTCGGTATGGTCCATGACATTGCGACCATTGTGGATTCATATTGGCCATGATGTTCCACGAGTATGATTTTATCATAGACGATTGTGGATGATCTTTCAAAGCAATATAGTAATCTTCTCAGGGCCTTGCAATATCTATATCTTGTTCGAAGGGAGTCACTACTCATGAGCCTATATAGACTGATGGAGATACTTGTGTCTGACATTGTGCATATAAAGGAAGGTAATGTCAGCATTGTTGGTCCTTCCATCCGATCAAGGGAATGGGAAGGATCACGATGCCATAGTTGTCTGTCCATGTTCATGTCCCTTGATCAATGAGTCGGGACTTGGGAGACCTCCAAACAATGTCAGGGTGAATAACTGAGTATGAAGGTGAGATCATGTTGACGCTGTCACTGCCTTCCATTCGTGATTATCAACACATCTAGATCGACCCACAACCAATGCATAGGTTGGAAGGATCCTAATCTCACAAGTTGGGTATTGTATACTCATGCAAAAGCACCTTGGCGCGGTTCCTCAATATTGGATGGCGATTGCCAAACTACCAATCAAAGACATTCTATGGATCAACATGATGGCAATGTCCTCCACAGTCAGTTTTTAGACTACAATGGGGTTACAGAGAATGCCCTTTTATTTTATTGGGAGATCTTTGCAAAACACTGACGTAAATTCTCAAAATGTAGGTGGGCTAGTTGGAGTGTGTTTGCCACTTCAGAATGTAATATGACATGGACAGACAGTTCTGTTTTTTCCTGAAAATGAATACGAACGAGCATATCACAAATGGACTTGAATGTAATCCCTCATCATTAAACGTGTGTTGACTTAAAATTGATTGGACCTCTAGGCTTTAATGACATTTGGGGCACATTTGTGCAGCAGCAAATCTGCAGAAAAGTAGAGGATTAAGGACTCTGTTTTCTGCTCCAATTTTTTCTCATTGGTTGGTGCAGCAGGTCTCTCCGTTGAAAACCTATTTTTTTAGGGCAATTTTTCCTGGTGAGAGAGGACAGTGCAGTCTTTGAAGTCTGACCCTTCTCTTCCATGGTGTCACACAAACAAGCCCTTAGTAAGTAACCCATGGCCTTTGTTATAGTAAGACATTTCTATCAGAGCATGTGCCTTGGCACAAAATTTCAGTTACACTACTGATCTGCAGAAGTGACACTTTTTTTTTTTTTTTTGAATAATAGTGACACTTTATTTTTGTTGGTAATACCAAATAAGTTTTTGTGCTTGTATTCCTAACATGTTTGAACTATCTTTGTTTGATGCTCTCATGGTGAATATTTTGCTTCATTTACAGGTGTGCCCCATTTGCAGTGCTGAGGTTTCTGCTTCGGAAGAGAGGGAGGGGACTTCAGATAATGCACAGGGGTAACACTTCTGTTTCAAGATTTATTTCTGAAAATATGAGCCCCCCGCCCCCGCCCCCGCCTGCGGCTGTAGATTGTGCCTGCTTTTTATTTTGTGGTCTGTTTGTTCCCGGAGTAAATTAGTATATTTTTGGGCAATGGCTTTTGAATTGGTGACATAATGCTAGGATACCCGTCACTGGAGAAAATTTAGATCCTTGTATGCACTTGTACCATTTTCTTTTCTTTCATACTTGCCATTTTCTTTTCTTTCATACTTGCCTCCATCCGTTCCAGGGTTTTTCTGTGATGCACTTGTAAATTAGATCATGATGCAAAGAATCCGTTGGGTGACACTTCCATGTTATTACATCATCTTTAATAGAATAAAGAACTGTAAAAAAATGTCCCTTCAGTCCCATGTGATATTATTTTCTGACTGCCATAGTAGCTAACCTTCGAACTACAAAATACCTGTATCCATGGCTTCCAGTATTTCCTGACTGTTCATTTTTTGGTCACAATTGCATCTATGAATGAATTGCAAAATTACCTTCAACTTAATTAGACAAATGTTCAGATAACGAGGACTTTGAGTAGGGATGCAAATGGGTCGGTTCTGGCCCGGAACCATAGTGGACTTGGAAACTGAACCGTTTTCCAATTGACTGTTCTGGTTCCGACTTGGAACCTATTTGCTCATTTTGGACTCAGTTCCGATAAGAGTACTTGGTTCTAGTTTCGGTCCCAAAACTGGTTTTGACTTTTTCTTAAAACTTAAAATAGAGATATCATTAACCTATAATAACAATCTAAGTCTTCCTGCCTCCAGGATTAAACATGATAATATTCAACCAAAGTTGATTTTAAGCAACATTTTACAATATGAAAGATTTGTTATCTTTTTTTTTTCCCCACTTAAGAAGAGATTTGAATTCAAGCACCTAGACATAACGAGCTGGGCAATGACCAGGGTAATCTACATTCAACATTTGCATGACAAAGGAAGAACAATCCGGGATGACATTTATTGTGTGGTGCAGCAAAGGAAATAAGCCTGCATTCCTAGAGCAGTTTGCTGTAACAATGGATATGGTTTCCTAATGATTCCTGTGTGCGGTGTTACTGCAGTGGAAAATAACATCAGGCTTACGGAAATTATAAAACTCGTACATAGAAGATTTGTCATCTATTTGTGGCTGATTTCTAATCTTTGAACTGAAGCAAGTTGCCCTACGCCCATATCTTTATAGATCAAGCCCTCCTTGTATGCGAGGTAGCTTGTTTGGGGCCCATAGAACATGGGATTGGGGAAGACCGAAAGATTGATGCATTTATAAATTTCAGATCAATCCCATGCCCTAACTTCTTGATCCTGGCTCATAAGTTTAATGACTTCATACTAAGAAAAAAAATTGCCCTCAATCCAATGGTCCATCCATTCAGATTGGTGCAACCCAAAGTGACATTTAGGGTGTTTGTGGTCCATTTGGATTAGTGATAGATGGTCTCACATCCTACCTTGCATGGTGAGATCCATCACATGAAATTTGGCCTAAAAAAGCACTGCTGCAAACAAAATATATGAAGAAAACTTTTTCCTATAAATACTTAGCCAACACTTTTATTTTTATAAATATCTAGAAAATTGTTTCATATGAATACTTACCTACCTTAATCTAGGGTACGTTTTGACTTGTGACCGAAGGAAGATGCCTTGCTGCTTTCAAAAGTGCACAATGTCTCACTAATTACAGCAACATAGCAGTGAACAATAGCACATGGAGCAAGTTTAGGATATGTTCATCCACTTTGGTTGATGGTGGTTAAATAGATTAAAAATACCAAGTAGAAGAATAGTTTGTTAGTGCAAGGAAGAAAGTCATTTTATCACATAAAGTAATTGAGGAACACCCATTAGCTTGTATATGACCGAGAACAAACATTTTGCCCTCAGTGTTCAAACATAAAATGCCCTTCAGTCTTCAAACATTAAATGAGATTTTAATTGAATGATGCACGATCCTACTTGTGCTTGCTTTCTTTACATCATTAAATACCGCTGAATGCATGCATCGCTCAATGTTCTCGGTCTTTGCAATTATCATTGTAAGTAACTTTTGGCTTATTTTCTTGATGGGTCATCACCTTCATATCTAACATCTTCCTTATGCGTGCAGTTGCCGGCATACGTTAGACATGGCGAAACCATCTCAAACAGATCCCTAATTTTATCCCCTACTAATACTGCCCTAAATGCTCTTGAAAGCACCCATTTCTAATTTTATCGAGGAATTTACCTGGTAGGGTCTCATAGGATCCTATACCACTTCGGAGGTGTCGTATTTACCATAGACACGAATAAGGCTCTACATGTGCGTTTTTTTTTTTTTTTTTTTTTTTTGTCTTTTAGCGAATGGTCGATATCGACCACTTTTATGGTCGATATCGACCATTCTGCGGGAACCCAAATAAAAATTAGGTTTTTCAGGATGGAGAAGATGGGAGGAATCGCTCTGTTCCAGTTTCTTCTACTTCGGCTTCCACATCAGTCTCCCTCAAAGAATACCTTAAGAGATATCAAAACCCTAGCGAAGATCATCATAATAAGGAATCCAAGAAGACGAAGAAGAAGAAGAAGAAGAAGGAGGAGGAGGAGGAGGAAGCCAAAGTCATCAATGTTAGAGTTCGCGTTGTAGATGAAGATCTTGTCTGGCAGAAACCCCAGTATCTCGAAGAAGAACGATGAAGTCCACGATTCTTCAGGTTTAGGTGCTACAACTTTTTTAATTTCCCCAAATCTAAATGTTCCCCATTTCAAAACCCTAGTCTCATATTTTGTAAAATTTGTTTTTTTTTTTTTTTAAGATGAGGATAAACCCCAAATCGGAGAGCCCGGTTTGATATCCTTCACCTGAGCATGATGAATCAAGGCCCTTCGAGCAGCAAAATTCAATTACCCAATCCTAATTCTCTGGTTATTGTTTGACACGACGTATGGGGCAGTTGGAACGATAGAGTCGTTGCTGTCATCATGTTGGAGGCCCAAACTAAAGGTTGTTTTGAAGCAAATCAACGGTTTTGTTGAGATTGAGATTCCATGAAAACTTTTTTTTTTAATGAAGAAGAAGGGTTTTTGAGGCATTTCCATGGATTTCATTTGAAGAGAAAAGTCTGGGTTTTGTTTCTGGGAGGCATTTTCATGGAGTTTCATTTCCGGGCCACTTTGTGTTTTTTATGATCACTGTGTACTAAAGAAGCTTTTGATGGTCTGTGATGGCTATGGGTTTGTTTGGGTGGAGTTCATTGAGATTGATATGGAATGCAAATGAAAATGCAAGAAACCAATCAAGTGAAAATTGCATGGGATGGAAGATGGAATGAGATTTGATGGAAATGTCTTTGCATATACAAACGGAGCACTGATCTGTGCCATCATCTTTTTTTTTTGCTTTTGTTTTAAAGTGGTCGATATCGACAATAAAAGTGGTCGACACTGACAATGACTGTATTTTTTGTGTTTCAGTTATGTTGTCGATATCGACAATAAAAGTGGTCGATACTGACAATGACTGTGTTTTTTGCATTTCAGTTATGTTGTCGATATCGACAATTAAAGAGGACAGTTTTATGGTCGATATCGACCACTCTTCTCCCTCCTCCTCCCCTCCCATCTTCTTCCTCCTGAAAAACCCATTTTCTTTTTGGGTTCCCGCAAAATGGTCGATATCGACTATAGTCGATATCGACCATGTTGCAAAACGACAAAAAAAAAGAAGAAAAGTCCATACGAGGATCTCTCCCGTATCGAACAATAATTTGGGTCCCGCTGTGACGTATGCGGTCCTAGAGGGATTTTATGGGTAATGCCTCTAATTTTATCCTTTTTAATTTATAACACATCCACTCTGATTTCCCGTTCAAGTAAAATCCAACATAAGAACAGGCGCAACTAAGACAATTTAATGTTATATATTTAATTTCATTTGTTAGATGGGAGTAGATGTTAGAATCAAGTAGTGTTTCCCTCTGTAAAGTAGAGAATTATAAGCGGGTTCCTCATCTTCTGCAATGCACAGCAGTTAGGTGGCCATGTGGGCCCCATTTCAAGAAATTAGGTGATTCCTGTGATGGGTCCCCATAAGGATGGGGATGAAGTAAAATATATTTTAGACCAAGAAAATAGCCATGGATTCATCACTTTTGAAACGCATGTTGTAGTGGTTCGGAGTTGAGTGGGAATGTGGTGCCATTTATTAGATGGTAACGAATCGACAAAAAAGGTTAATTGGTTCACATGGTGATGCCATTTATTGAATGATAACAGACAACAAATGTTTAATTGATTCACATGGCAATGCTTGCCTGCGAACTGCTGCAAAGGGGGTCATCTCCTGTGAATGATTGGATGGCACAAGCCAAAATAATGTTAAGATCATCATCATCATTTAGGCCCCATTTGTTTAGATGGAATCAAATTCCTAGAAATTTTTAACGGGTTAAAGAGGATCCAACAACGGAACACAAAAGATGTGAGGGGTGAAGGCTACGTGGTAAAATTATAGATGACACCCTAATTTTCTTAGGATATGATTTATTAGGGTGATGACTTGGTATTCATATTTCATCTATTACAATTAAAGGAGAGATTATCTAATGTTCATTTCTTAGATCTTCATCTTTGTTTCCTCAATTTTAACAGCTTATAGAAACACATTTCTTAAAATTCTTAGGAGTTCAATTGCATAAAAAGAACAGGCCCTTTGAACGTGTGAGCACATGGGAGCTTTGGGGAGTGAGAAAGGAAATGTAAGTAAAGAGATTGAGTAGAAAAAGGAATACAAGAAGGGTTGCAAATGGAACGGTTCGGGGCGGAACCATTCTGGACCCGGACCCATTTCTAAATAACGGATCCGGTTTTGATTTAGAACCTATTTTATTGGTTTCAGACCTGGATCTGGTTTCGGAACCGGGTCCACCTAGAGGACTGGATTTAGATCCTGGTTCTAAGTTCTCTTTTTTTTTTTTCTTAAAATAAATAGATCATTCAACTTATAACAGTGCATCAAGTCTACTACCTCCGGTATTTATATATATATATAAATGTCTAGAAAAAAGTTTATTCTGATGTACAGTTAGTAATATCAAAGACTCATATACCGAGTCCACTAGTTATAACCTATATGGACTCATAACCGGACCCGTTTATCAATCGGAACCTAAGATGGGTTCCGGACACGGACCCGTTTATCAATTGAAACCTAAAATAGGTTTCAAACCCGAGTTTTTTTGGGTCGGAACTTTCGGGTAATCGGATACTCGTTAACAACCCTAAATGCAAGCAAAGAGAATGCCAATATTGGATGGTCTTATTAAGGAATATTTTACCTTTCTCATTTTTGGATTTCAAAATTAGAATAGAGCAACAGCCACAAAAACAGTCCTGTATGATAGTACAGTTTCAATCCCTCAACCTCTGAAAGCAAACCGTGGTCCTAGGCCAACTGAGTTAGAAGAGTCACAAAATAAAGATATTTACTCACACATTGTTGAAGACTATATATATATTTATCTTTTTTTTATTACTTATGTTATAATAAAAATATATATTCGGAGGATTGTACAAACGGGTTATCATTCAAACAAGTGATGTATTTTTTTATTACTTATACTTAATTTGGATAATAAATTTGATTTATTTTTTGTATGAGACTTAACTTGTGCATCTCATAGGCTTTATGCTAGTGTTTTATAAAAAGATGAAGATCCCATACCAATAACAGGGGTGGGAAATGGGTCGGGTCGGATATAAATGGGTCTAGTTATCCAGATATCTTTACAGATGAAGCCCAACCCATATTAGACCTATTTATATAATAGGTCATATAGCTCCAACCCACATCCAATGCAGGTGAGCCCGACTCCACCCACATTAGCATCACACATCTAATGGGTCGAGTTGTGTAATGGAACCAACCCAACCATTTCAGTTGCCTAATGGAACCATCCCAACCATTTCCAAACAACAGTATAATCTGAGAGTGGAGAAATTCTTGATTTTGCCTGTTCCATTATCCTATATTAAAGCCAAGGATTTTGGCGTTAATTTTGACTATTGGTTGGGATTTTTGAGTCTAAGTTTTTATTTTCAAATATTCTCTCTCCCACTTATCTCATGTAAACTACTCCCCTACTTCTTAGCTCATGTAAACTCCCCACTTTATCCCATTATTGAAAGGAATAATAACCACTCTAGTTTTCAAAGTTCCACTTTTCCTGTTATGTGAAACACTCCATTACTACTCAAATTTCCATTACTACTCAAATTCTCCTCTTTCTTTCTACGCACTAGCTTTTGGATTACATAAACCGTCATAACCTTTTTTCCTTTTATTTTCCTTCTAAAATCTATGAATTTTTTAATATATGAATATTTTATATTGCAATATTAGCCATATCCATTGCTGAGCATGGGTTATTATGCTAGTGCGACCTTAAGGGCATGTTTTGTGTAACATTTCTTCGCGGAAAAGTGTAATTTTTCGTGAAAAACCCAGTTTTCCTGTGTTTGGGGTTAGAGAAATTCCATGTAAACAGTTTCCTATGCGAGTCAACTTTTCTTTGAAAAGTGAGGAAATGAATTCCCATTGGGGGAAGGGGGATGTTATAGGAATTGCTTTTTCTCATAAAACCTCATCACAACTATTAAGGGTCATTTCCACTACCTTCTGTTTCTCTGCATCAACCAAAACCCTATATTCGTTCTTCACATCCTGGAGCAGCTCGATCTTCGTCTATCCATAACAAACCCATCTTCGCCGCTGATCTGCAGCATGTATGCTCTTCCTCTCCCCCCCCCCCCCCGGTCTCTCTCTCTCCCTTATCTCTATCTCTCACCTTGTGTTTATGATGTCCCATATTGCTATTATCTTGCCAAGTCTTCAAAGTCAGATTTGGGTTGCAATTTTTTATCAATGGTGGACCCCACATGAAATTTCACAAAAGTCATGCAATGTGATGAATTTTGACCTATTTTTACCATGTTTCCAAAAATAACCCCAAATGCATGAAATCATGAAATTGAGTGAAATCATTATTTGGTTTCCAACACCATGAATTGCACATGTAGACACCTACCATGAAGAGAGCAGGTTCTTCCCATCAGTCATAATATAGATGTGTCATGACTTTAGCTTGAAACTTTAGATTTTTTTACTTATATAAATTATTTTAAAATCACGAAAGATTTGCAACTGTTTAGTGGCTAATCAAGGGTGTCAATTTGAATGGATAATTTAATTATAAACAGCTAATGTTATTTTTCCGCGGAAAATTGTTGCACCAAACAAGGAAATTTGATTTTCAGCAAGGAATCCACACCCGCACCAAACAACATTAGTACCAATTCAGCGAGAAAAAAAAAATCGCACCAAATATGAATTTCTAAATTCTACGAAAATCCTTTTCTGAGGATTCCATTTCTATGAAATTTGCTGACGTGATAATTTTTCTTTTCCGCGGAAAGGGTGTGTACACAAACATGCCCTTAGTTGTTTGTAAGGATTTGTGAATTCTTTTATGAGAGAATTTAGAATTCTCCAAAATACTATCCCCCATATAGAAATCCAAACGTTCAAGCCCACTCTAGCATTCAGAATGCTGCAATTCTGAGAATTCAATGGGCTAAAAGTGGCTTTTCTAGTGGGCTGGCATTCAGAAATTTAGTATAAAAAAGAACATTTAGAATGCTCAAACATTTAGAATGCTCAAAGGACAATATCTGAAATCAATATTAGAAGTACCCAACATTCACAATTTTGATAAAAAACACCTCCAACCAAACAAGCCTAAAGAAAGTGAGAGATCCTCTCTCATTGTGTTGGAACATGACAAAAGGACCCTGAGAATTGAAGCTCTCTATAACTTACGATATAGCTTCTTCTCATTTCCAAGAGATACTTAAAAGGACTAAGAAAGATCATCTCCATTTTCCTGCCTCCTTGTCTCAATAAGCTATTCCAAAACCTACCAACAGAATAAATATAAAAAGAGAGAGAGAGAAAATCTAACAATGGAGAAAATTCTTATAATATACATGTGTAAACCACAAAGAGCTATTGTTTACTTGCCTTGGTCTTTTGCTTGAGAAACTTGAGAAGAGACCCTAAATTCTACACCAACATGTATTCCGGAGTACATTTGGTATGGGGAATCCTATCGAAAATGAAATGCATGAGTGAGAGAAGTGAAACTCCATGATGGTGTGACCCTATCTATTTAAAATCAAAATTGTTCAAAATTGACACTTACATCTTATATATATATATATGGCTAGATTTACTTAAATAGGAGTTCGTCCACAGTAATACTGAGCATATGAACAATATCAATCATATGATCAATTATATGGTGGGACCAACTCCTATTAGAGTGAAACTTTGCCATGGCCCATAAAAAGGAGAAAGTTTATATTGAGTGGTCTAGCGACCCGGTTATCATGAGCATATTGTTGGGTTTTTTTAGTTGTTTCAAAAAATTCAAAAGGTGTTTTTGATTCTAAAAGATGTTGTCCTTTTGCTCTTTGCTTTATGTGGGAAGTGTAGGTTATTTGAGAACAAGGCATCCCACATTGCTAAAGTTCACTTCTTGAGAAGGCTTTAAATGCTTTTCCCTTTCTTATACACTTTAGAACAATTGAAGCGTTTTACCATGAGCTGTATGCGTGCACGTGAGTCCAACTTGACCTGGGATTTTTGGGTCCGAAAAACGTTTAACAGGCCGTTCGTTCGCGACGCGCATCCTACGTGTATATCGAGCGCAGGGGGGTGGAGGGACCATATTCTGATATAGATATGGCCTAGAAATTTCAAATTCCTTTTTTTTCCCTTTTAAAAATGTTTTATTAATTGCTTTATTAAAATAGTTTATTGCTTTTAAACGTTAATTAAAAAATACAGTTTTAATTGTTGTTAAATGTTGTGGCTTAAATGCAATTAATTATTTTTAATGTTGTGATTAATCACTGGTTTAAAGGCTCAACGACAGTATTTTGTCTTATAAAAATACATGGTCAGGGTTAAAAAAACCACAGAAAATTACTCTGTTCTCTTCTCTTTCCCTTTCCCGTGAGCATTTTGTGGTTCCTAGATATTGATTTGAACTTGGTATGCAACCAAGCCTGATCATTTGTAAAGGCCGTTGTATCCTGGGGGCAGTTCCTATAGAGATTCTCTTCGCATCTGGGTTTATCCTGGAAGGGCGGAACTCGTCCTAAAGAAAGCGTCGCCAGACGTGCCTCGACCACGAGCTTCTGCCGCTGGTTTCCATCAATTCTCGGAGAGACAACTTTCGATCTCTACAAACTGCAGATCGGTACTTTTTGTTTTCAATTTTACTTTTTCATTCAGTTCTGTAGCCTATATTTCCAACCACTTATTTATCGATGGAGCTGAAGACGAAATAACCATAAGGAATGAGATAATCATGGGCCTATTTTCTGTTTGGCTCGAGTCACCCAATCTTCTGATTATCTAGTGAAGACCATTGTCACAAATATCAATCCCAGAAAGTTGTAGTCAAGAGAAATTTGTGTGAAATTTCAAAATTTTGGTTTTTCTTCGGATATTATCAAGAAATAGTTTATGGAGTTAATAAAAACAGTTCCTATGTCTGTGTGCAGTAAACGGATCCCCTGTTTCATCCAAACAGGGGAGCCCTATTTGGACGAATTAGCGGGGGTGCCATGTGCGGGGGCGGAGGTCTTTTCTCTTTCCTCCGCCCCTACGCGTCACCCCCTGAATCGTCCAAACAGGGCTCCCCTGTTTGGACGAAAGAGGGGATCCTGATCACTGATCCGTTGTGAGTGGGGGTGGGGTGTTATAGAAAAGTAGGGATGAAAAGACTAGGGAACAGTCATGTATCTAGAACCCAAATTATTATGAAAGGACATGTACGGCCGTACCCCAAACTAAAAATCAATGGGTTTAGAACACAAGACCTTAATCATGCTCTCAAATTCAATTCAAGAGCCCAAACCTAGACTCAAATGAAGGCTGTGTGTAACGCCCCACCCCTTACCCCTGCATGATATTGTTCCGCTTTGGCCCCACTGGCCTCACGGTTTTGCTTCTGATGGGCCCTCAACCCATCAAAAGGCCTCATGCTAGGTAAGGGTGTAAGCTCTACATATAATCCCAATCACTTTCCTTTCTATAGTCGATGGGGGACTCCGGGGGCGTCACATTCCACCCCCCTTAAAGGCCTGCACGTCCCTGTGCAGTAGCCTGCCAGCCCCTTGTAGCCTGCCAGCCCTCTTGCCCGCCCACATGGAAACCCGCCCACTTGCACCAGACCACGGCAGGGGACACACACTCGAACTAGTCGAGAGTCGGCTCTGATACCATTTGTAACGCCCCACCCCTTACCCATGCATGATATTGTCCGCTTTGGCCCACTGGCCTCACGGTTTTTGCTTCTGAGGGCCTCAACCCATCAAAGGCCTTCATGCTAGGTAAGGGTGTAAGCCTCTACATATAATTCCAATCACTTTCCTCTCTATAGTCGATGTGGGACTCCGGGGCGTCACAGCTTGGATCCAGGGTTCATTCATCACTTCTTTTCTGTGAAATATAAAAATACCTTCACTGAAGAGAGGTTTCGAACGCAAGACCTCTTTGCTCCAATGGACGAAAGGGCCAACAATTTATGCTATAAGTATATAAGTATTTGTATGTATTTTGTTTGAAGTTGAAATCCATGAATCAAACCGCAATCAAATTTTATTTGGCCCAAGGCAACAAATGGGTCTAAATATTGGATTCATACCCTATTCTTCAAATTCATGCCTAAATTATTTGGGCATTTGGAGACCGAAATCATCCCTACTCGAAAGTGGTATTTATATTAAGCAAAAACAAGATGTACAATCTCTCAAACAATATAAACACATATTAAAAGAAGGCAAAATTAGCGAAAGGTCCCTATAAGTCAATGTTTCCAGCCTCTAGTCCAAGCAAATACTTTTTAAAGCCTATGGTCCACTCAGCTAGACCGTTTGCAGTGAGAGGTCCCTAGATACAATTCCATGACTGATTTGCCCTTTCAACTGATTAGGCATGAAATTTCAAATTTTCAAATCCTCTGTTCCCCCTCCTCATTCTTAAGTAGAGATTCTCTAAAATCCTCGGAATTTTTGAGCCATTTTCGACAAAGAACAGGATTGTTGTTGTTCCAGAACGAGTTGTAGAGAATCATAGTAGTCTGAACCAGAGATCGTCTTCGTCATCCGAACTTCGCGTCTATGCAGAAAATCTAATCCAAACTGATCGCCCATATTCCTCCCAGTTCCAGACGGAGGAGGCCTAAGAAGGGGTGTGAAGGAGGAGTTGATGGGTAGATGGGGGTATTTTGGGTATTTAGGAAAGCAGGGTTTTGGGGGCGGTGTTGCAGAAGGGCTAAACTCAGAGAGGATGTGAGGGACTTTGAAGTTTGTGATGGTGGGGGAAGAAGGGGTGAAAAGAGGATGAGGCAGAGGCTGTGGTGATGGAGTGAAAGGACGAGGCGGAGGAGGACCGGCGTGAGCGATGGTGTTGGTAGTGGTAGAAGAGGTGGAGGAAGGGGGACGGAGGAGGACGGCATAGGTTCCGTCTGAGATGGAGAGGGTTCTCCGGCGGCGAAGATGGAGAGGGCGGAGCCTGTGAGTCGGAGGGAGCAGAAGTAGTCGGAATGGGAGGCGGGAGAGGACGACTTGTTTCATGAGGTGGCGCCGGTCCTTGCAGCGGTGGACCATGTCCTCGTTGTCGAGCTTTGAGGCGGTGCAGGTTATGGCGAGTTTTTTCTCTTCTTTCTCTGAGAGATATGGAGATGCGTACAGAGAAGGGTCTTATATTCCCTTTCTCTCACATCATCACTAACTATCTTCTTGGATTTGCAAACCAGTCCCTGGCTTCGTTTTATTTTCTTCTCTTTAGAGCCAACGAACAACTTTGTTTCCTCTGGAACGTGGTTATGTGCAACGTCCGGCAACACTCACTGGAGAAGAAGGAAGGAACCTTCGATTTCCAGGCCAGTTCGAGTCCAGGTCAAGTCTGACCCGACCCAGTCTGCGTAGAGAAGTCCAGCTTACTGTGTGATAAATTTATCTTAGTTATTGAAAAAAATATATGAGTTTTTTGACAAATCTATATGAGTTTTTATGAAATTTATCTAAGTTTTTCATTTTTGTCAAATTTATTTAAGTTTTGCGCAGATTTATCTAG